>CM052438.1:65704156-65812675 GCA_028533085.1 Varecia variegata | reverse complement strand
CAGTATTATAATCTTATACGACCACCATCACACATGCAGTCTGTCACTGACCAAAATGTCATTATGTGGTGCATGACTCTATTTTGTTTTTGGAAAACAGGGGCACATTATTCTCTTGGACTGGGAAAAAGGCATGAGCACAAGAAAGGCTGGGACCTCATTTATTTTCCAGCTTACCCAGGCATGGGCCTCTCACGACTCCCATTTAGAGAACAAGGCCTGAGAGAGAAAATCTGTGCTCACTCAGGATCCTGTCTGTTAGTAGCCATACGAAGGGCGGGACTTACTTTTCTGGTAGGTGAGTCTAGAGGGCAATCCTGCTCAGAGAGCAACAGCTAAGAAAGGAATCCAGCGCCCTCAACCAGTAGAGACCCCCTGAAAACATACTCTATGTTAAATGATCAACTTATTTTGGACACTAAGGCTAGAATATCATTTCCTGGACCTTTACGATCTGCACCTGAAAAGGAGGGGCAGGAATGCAATACTAGGCTTTCCTGACAAGAACCCTAAGACAACTATTGGGAATGAATGAAGTTATTTGAGGAGGTGCTTCTATATTGTCATATTTATGGTAAAAATAATAGCATACTAATTCCATTAATACTAGTACATACATGCCACATCAATTTTTAATAAAAGAAGTTTATATCATTTTTGACAGATAAATTTTAATAATTTCTGTTGTGAATTTCTCTAAAATGTACTAGTTGATTTCTTGCCTCTCTATTGAGCATAATGAACTTTTCTTGATGGTACAAAGTTATCATTGTGGAAAGGTAATGAAACTAGCACAGAGTGATATGCCCTCAGAAGCTACTTGCTACCACATTACATAAACCCAGAGTGCTATAATTTCTTATTTTGTATGCCCACTTGTGCAGTGTTTGAAATACATATTCCATTTCCTCCATCAACATCAGTTTCATGCTTGCTGCTCTTAGCACAATGACTCTTAGTAGAGGATATACCTTCTTCCCACTAATTCCCAACCTTTAATCTGTTCTGTGTCAAAAAAAAAACATATGACCATATTTGTTGGGGCGTAGTCTTAAATAACAGCAAACAGAGTAATAGATTTGTGTTTCCCACTGGATTGAGAACTCCTAGAAATTAAGAAATGATCCTATCTATCTTTGAGTCCCAAGTTGCCTAGAATGGTGTTTTGTATACCACAGCACTAAATAAATGTTTTCTGATTTGAATGAAGTATATGGGCTGCGTTTGTTTTGGCTACTCAAGCATTGTTACCTTGCTTTCTTTGTTTTAAGGAAGATCACCAAGAATAGAGGTCATCAGATGAGTGATCTCCTTATAAGTTACATCACTCCCGTGGCAGGATAGAAACAGCAAGAATCTGACAAATGTGTGAAATTCCAAATGATTATTAGTTCCTTCTTTTTTCTTACCAAGACTCTAACATGTTCTACAAGTATTGCTTCTATAATAAGAAAAAGTTACATAAAACCCAAGATTATTTTAGCAGTTCTGTGGCTTAAATGAGGAGGCAATGGAGACAAAAAGGAAGCAGTGAAGAAACTACAGGAATCAAGAGAGTAATTATTGGGAAAGAAAAACACATGGTGGAAAAAATAAATAGGCCTTAGTAACAGATGAAAATACAGGGAAGAAAGGTGAGAGAGGAAAGTCTCAGAGACTGTCTATATAAAGGCATTCTTGTTCTTTCATTTTTTTATCCACTGAAACACTGATCGAGTGTCCACTCCCAAATAAGTATTTTTATTGGGTACTGGTGCCACTAATGATGGAGAAAATGAGAATCAATGGTTGTTTTCTGGGTAAGGGGAGACAACACTGATGGCCTGGAAGTAACTGGGAGACAAGAGGACTGTCATTAGTTTAACGGGGTAAACAGAAGACTGATGCAGGAGAGCATGCAGATGAAATAAAGATAGGGAAAAAATTACAAAAAAATGATGCAAAATCACTTAAGTCAGCCTGAACTATTAATAGTTATTTAGCCTCTATGGCCATGGTTGCCTCATGATTGAACTGAAATAATAATGATGTAAATATCAGAAATGTCAATGACTATTATAAGAAATACATGAGATACTATATATAACATGATACTAAAGAGTGTAAAGCACTGTAAAAACACAAGACATAATCAGTGTTGTGCTGTCACAAATGCAAGGATAAAAAAGGATAAAAGCATTCATTTCTCATTACATATTTACCTTTAAAAGTAAAGCTTGTCTCCCTAGCAATATGCTCCAAGTTCTATACTTTTCTCTACTTCTACTCCCCAGTGCCTTCCTGTCAACTTTACCAACTTTTTAAAAAGGAAGCACCAAAAGTGCCCAGCAAAGCAAAGATTATAGGGACTGCCTGAGCCAGATCTCTTTTCTAACTCACTGGGCATTGCACTGCAAGAGAACATAATTAGAGACACTTGCTTAACCTTGACATTGGTATCATAGTCCGAAGAACTAATCTTCAAACAAAGTTTGTAAGACAGCAACATTAAAATGGAATTTCTTTAAATAGCTATGATACCATTTCTCTTCATAGCAAACTAAATCAGAATATAAGTTACTACCTGAACCTAGCCACCAAGCTTAAGTTTAAAATTCCACTCCCTTTGCTTAGAACAACAGAAACAAAAAAGAATGATAGAGGCAGGAGTCAGCAAACTGGAGCTTAGACTGGCTTTGCAAGTTAGCAAATGATTAACCACTGCCAGCTTTCTACATTTGCAAAATGAAAACTATAATATGCATCTTGTACTTTAACTATCCTTGCAGTTGCCATTTCAAATTGTAATTACTTATTTGTTAGACTATTTCTCCCACTAAATTGAATGTTCCAGAAGGACCACATCTTCCTTATTCAATAGAATATTCTCTGCACCCAGCAAAGTGGCTGGTACAGAGGAAGCACTATATGGATGCAATGTTCTGATATGCCCACATAAAAGTGCCAGCAGAGAAAAATCTATTTAATTCTCAATATATGTTCTTAATTGTGTCTTTTGATGTGCAAACGTTTTTAATTTTTATAAAGTCTAATTTATCAATTTCTTTTCTTTTGTAGTTAGTGTTATCTGGTTCTTGTCTAAAAAGTCTCTGCTTATCCTAAGGTTGCAAAAATATTTTCCTCTGTTTTCTTCAAGAAGCTTTGTAAGTTTTAGTTTTTACATTGATGTCCATGACTCATTTCAAAATAATTTTTGTGTAGGGTGCAAGGTGGAAGTAATTGAGCTTCATTTTTTTCCCCTCCATCTGGATAGGCTTTCCAGGATCGTAAGTTGAAAAGACTTCTCCACTGAATTTCTTTGATACCTTTGTCAAACCATTTCTATGTGGGTCTATTTTTGGGCTCTCTGTTCTATTGCATGAATCTGTATGTCTATCTTGTGGCACCAGCCACACAGTGTTTAGAACACTCTCACTTTATATATAGTAACTCCCCAAATCAAGTTAAGTCCTTATTTTTCAAAATTATTTCGATTATTATAGTTATTTTGCATTTCCATATACATTTTAGATTAGCTTGTCAATTTCTATAAAAAATCCTGTGGAGATTTTAATTTGGATTGTGCTGACTCTTCATTGATTCCTAGAGAACTGACATCTTAACCATGTTGCATTTTCCAATTGAACATGGTGTATCAGTTCTTTTAATTAGGTCTTCTTTAATTATTCTCATCAATGTTTTCCAGATTTCACACATCATTTTTGTATACTTTTCATTAATTTTATCCCCAATGTTTAGTGTTTGATGCTATTGTAAATAGTATTTTTAATCTCATTTTAGTAGTTTTGTTGATTCCTTACTTAGGATTTTCTCTGTATATGATCGATCATGCCATCTGCAAACAGAAAGTTTTTTTTCCTAATCTTTATGCCTTTCCCTTATCTTTCTTGCCTTATCACACTGGCTAAAACCTTTGGGATTATGCCGAATAAGAGAGTTCGAGCAGACATCCTTGCCTTGTTCTAATATTGGTGGAAATGATCTTTTGCTATTAAGTATGATGTTAGTTATAGGATTCTTAAATACGCTTTATCAGTTTGAGGAATTTTCATCCTATTTGTAATTTTTCTGAGAGTTTTTTTTTAAATTATGAATGAATTATGAATGAATGTTGGACTTTGTCAAATGCTTTTGTGTGCATCTATTGATAGAATCATATGGCTTTTCTCTTTCAATCTCCTAGTACAGTGAATTACACCAGTTGATTATTTTTAAGTATTTGACCAATCTTACATTCCTGGAAAAAGACAAAAGAAACTTTGATCATAATGTATTATACATTTTGTTTGGCTAAATTTGATCTGCTAGTATTTTAACCATTTTTTGTCTATGTGCATGGAAGTCTACAATGTTCTTTATTTGTAATGTCATGGTATGGTTTTAGTGTCAAGGTTATGTAGGCCTCATAAAACTTATTGGAAGGATATCATCTTACTCTTTTTTGATAAAGATTTTTGTAAGATTGGTATCTATTTGATAGGTTTCACTGGTGAAGCCAGCTAGGCTTAGAGTTTCCCATGTGCAAAGATTCTTAATCAAAAATTACATTTTTTTTAACAGATGGTGGGTTATTCAGATATCCTGTTACTTCTTGTGGCCAGTTATGTTAACTTATGTTTTTCAAGGAATTTGCCCATTTCATGCAAGTTGCCAAATTAATTGGCATAAAGTCCTTTACTGACATAAAGTAATATGTCCTAATTATCCTTTTAAAGCTTGTAGAATCTGTAGTGACGAACTTTCTTTCATTCCTGATATTGGCAATTTGTGCTTTCTCTCTCTCTTTTTAAAATCAGTATAGCTAGGGGTTTATCAATGTTATCAATCTTCTAAAAGAAGACTTTCTGCATTGTTTGCTTTTTATTTCATTGATTTTCCACAGAATCCTTTTTATTTCCTTTCTCTTCATTTTCTAGCTTCTTTGGATGGAACATTGGATCTCTGATTTAAAGCTATATATTTCTCTTTAACCACTGATTTAATTTTCACAAACTTTGATATGATGCACTTTCATTTTTAATCAGTTAAAGCTATTTTCTAATTACTCTTGTGATTTCTGCTTTATCCAACATATTATTTAGAAGAATATTAATTGATTTTCAAATATTTGAGGATTTTCCAGTTAAATTTTAGTTACTGATTTCTAATTTAATTCCACTGTGTGGTCAAAAGATATGCTCTGTGTCATTTCAACCCTTTGAAATTTCCTGAGACTTAGTAAATTACAGTACATAGTATACCTTTGTAAATATTTATTTTACAACTGAAAAAAATGCTTATTTTGAAATTGCTTAGTGCAGTGTTCAATAAATGTTAATTGGATTAAGTTTGTCGATGGTGTTGTTCAAATATTCTGTAATTTTTGTTACCAATTCCTTCAAAAATAAAGTAATTAAGATATCCAACTATAATTGTAGCTTTGTCTATTTCTCTTGTTGGTTCTGGGGGCTTTTATTCCATATGTTTTGAAGCTCTGTTATTAGGTGCATAAATAATCAGGATTTCTATGACTTCTTGATAAATTGACTCTTTTTTTTTTTTTTTGAGACAGAGTCTCGCTCTGTTGCCCGGGCTGGAGTGCCGTGGCATCAAGCTCACAGCAACCTCAAACTCCTGGGCTCAAGCAATCCTTCTGCCTCAGCCTCCCAAGTAGCTGGGACTACAGGCATGCGCCACCATGCTCGGCTAATTTTTTTCTACATATATAATTTTAGCTGTCCAGATAATTTCTTTCTATTTTTAGTAGAGACGGGGTCTCGCTCTTGCTCAGGCTGGTCTCAAACTCCTGACCTCGAGTGATCCACCCGCCTCGGCCTCCCAGAGTGCTAGGATTACAGGCGTGAGCCACCACGCCCGGCCAAATTGACTCTTTTAACATTGTGAGATATTCCTCTTTATCTCTGATCACACACAGCTTTTAGATTCTAGGGCAAAAAAGTGGCCTGGAAAGGGAAGTTGTTTTCCTTCTGAAGAGTGATATATTTCCTATGCTAAAGAAAGAAGGTAAAACATGAGACCAGATTAATAAACTCAAGAAGTCACTATTTGTGTGGAAGGAAATCAGGGGTAGGACAGGGTTTTCCCCATCTTGTCTCCACTATGACCCACTATTGGCACAGGGTGGTAGGGACTATCCTAAGCAATGGGTTGTGATAGTAGAAAAGAGGGTGTTGGGGTAACACCTGCAGGCCTGCTGCCCATGGGGTCACTCTCATTCCATTCTGGCCTATTATGATTTTATGTGCTACCTTGGATAACTCTAACTTTAATGATGCTTCCCTCCAGGATGCTAACAGCACTAGCTATGTGTGAATGACATTTGTTGTGTCCTGTAAATTTTTTCTTTACTTTCCTAAATATAAATATTTGCTCTTGTATTTTTCAGTACATTAGCCTGAGAGACCCTCATTCCTACACTGTGTACTCAGGTATATAAGCAGTCTCAGGGATAAATCAGTAGCAGCTCCAGGTCTGCACAACAGGAGTATTTTTACCCCACAGGACAACTTTGACTTTACCTCTTTCTACTGGAGGATTACGAACGAGCCTGAACGGGAAAGTGACACAGAGAGGTTAAAAGAGGTCAGGGTTGGTGGAAGGAGCGGAGTAAAATGAGAGCCAGGCTTATACATATGTATAAAGTTAAAGATTCCTAATCCAAACCTATAAACCCAGGACACTGGCTTACTTTTCACACAAGAGCCATCTTTCATTGGACCAGGCTAAGCCTACACTCCATATGCACACACTTATTTGTGAAAGATCTCAAAATAGTGTTGGGTAAGCAAGATTTTAAGAATGAAACCTCTGTACTCATCCCATGCTGCTAGAGATGTATGTTTGAAGCAAAAACTAGAAACCTTAACCTTTCCAAACTCTGTATTTCTGTGTGGCTTTCAGATGGAACTCCAGACAAGAGGCTCTTTGTGAGTGCCAGGGCCAGCGTCCTCTGCTGCGGTGGTGATAACAGTGTCAGGGTAGCTAGCGGAGAAAGGAGGATTTTATGGACAATGTGCAAGATCAGGGCCAATCTACCTCATTGACCACTGTCGGTGTTGAAATAGAGCCAGTGTGATAGAACACACTGGGTGAGGTGTGTCTGACCGTGGGTCCAGTCATCTCGAAATCATGCCCCCTCTAGCTTTTGGATCTGACCTTTGGAGAACTTCACAAGTTGCTGGTTTGGTGACTGCTATGGGGTTTAGTTTGTGTAAATATAATGTGTCGGTCTTTCTCGTGTTGTTTTAAGGTATTGCTTACAAACTTTTTGTATTGAAAGAAAAATAACCAAAGCATTTTTGTCAAAAGGTTCTGCGCCATGCAAAGGATCTGAAATGTAAGCTTGGGTGCCCCTTTTCACAAAGTAAGGGCCTTTACCCATTTTCTCATTATGCTCCTTTCCTTATCTCCTATTTCAGACAAGATCTTCTGTCCTGAAAACTGGACTCCTGTCTTACCCTTAGCCAAAACAACAAGACACGTGTACATACTGAATTCTTGGGGTGGGACTCTAAATTCTAAAGGAATTGTGTAAAAATGTCAATAAATTAGGAACTCTGTAGCCCTCATTTCCAATCTGTACCCATCTGGTTGAAGTCCCTTCCTTATTGTATTCATGTTAAACACTTATACTGCTAGATTTGTATGGACTAAGTCTGGTTACTACTCTCAAAACCTAGGGTAGACAGAAAGGAGGGGTGTATGGTAGGGGCAGGGTCTTCCATTTAGAAACTTGGAGGGGGAGACTGAGAAAGGAAAGAACAATGTCTATCCAATTCACTCAGGAACACTTCTGCTGATGCAAGAAACCAATGACAAAGTAGCCACAACATTATCTAATAGGATGTAGATTGGATGTTATTCAACTCTATGTTTACTGCTATAAATAAAAGTTTTATCTTGAATTTACAAGAAGGAAGGGTGGAGAAGGAAAATGAGAACCTGTTTGTGTCTTTTTTGCTGATTTCTTCCCCATTATTCCTGAATTGCAGGAGACTGAACCCTCTTGGGCTGTGGTGACCCCATCGTTGGAGTGTCTTTATTGGATGGTTGATTTTGCTGTCCTAGATTCTTCCTTTTCCTCACTTCCCCTAATGTTTCTAACACATGTTAACTCTCTACTACCTTCTTTTTTTCCTAGGAAAATACAACGAATGAGTAAAGTCTTACTGACACTGAAAACCAAAGTAAAAAACTAGTATGGTTGCACGTAAGGGAGTATGAAGCAGGGACTGCTGACAGGTAGAGGGTTTCTTTTAGAGATGACACTAATGTTCCAAAATCAGGTTGTGGTAATGGCTACACAACTCCGTGAATATACTAAATAACACTGAATTGTATATTTTTAAAAGGACAGTTATATGGTATGTGAATTAAACACAATATAGCTGTTGAGAGAGAGAAAGACAGACAGATGGAACATTACATTTGAAGTGGCCCAGAGCTCAGTCCTAGTCACCTTCCCTTCTCCACCTGTTAACTCCCTAGGCATTATCCCTCAATCACATTTTTAAAATATCATCCACAAGCCCAAGACTTCTGAATTTCCATCTCCAGCTCCATCTTCTCCACTCAGCTCCAGCCTACTCAACATCTCCATTTGGAGGTCTAACAGGCATCTCCAACTTAACACAGTTAAGACAGAACTTGAGTCCCCTCTGCAACCTGAATCTTTTCTTCCTCCATACCTTCCCACCACCATCCACAAAGTTTACTAACGTCCAATAAACCATGAGATTAAATAGCAAAAAAAAATATTTTAAACAATCAAACCATCAACTTGTAAATGAGCTTAACCATTATCTTAATTTTAACACATAAAGATAGGCACAGTTTACAATGACTACCATCATTTCTATTGTAATTTTTAAAGCAAAAATAATTTTCCCAAATAACCCCTGTGCTAGATGGCAAGAAAAATTCAAGTGACAAAAATCAATATAGGGAGTTGAGAGAAAGACCCATTTAACAGATCTCTTTTAGAATAAGAATAAAGAATTAAAAGAATTGCTGTCAGCCAACAGATGGCTAACAGCGCATTTTCAGAACCTCTTAAACACCCACCAAACACTCATGTAACAAGAAATGCAAACAGCAATCCTGCTCTCTCTCCATAAACCCTACCTCAGGTCATTTCAAACCCTCCAGTGGCTCCTCCCCTACTGCCCACCCCTCACCCCCACCCTAAGATGCCAGAATGTCCAATGTTTACATAGGTTCGTGGTCCCTTCATCCCTTTTCTGAGAATTTTTACTGTAACTAATATATGATGAAACAAAACTGTTTTTCTTTCAAATACATACTCTTCACATATTCATTTCCATAAATTCTAAGATCCTTTTCCTAATATTTCGACTATTTTTCTAATATTTTGTTAGACTCATTTTGAGTTGGAACTATATAGACCTTCTAATTGAAAACATTTTCAAAAACGTGAATTTAAAAAAATTGTTTTTAAATCAAACTTTGGAACCTAACCCAAATTAATAGAAATAAGCAAAGTTGAGTCCTCAGTAAGCGCTTGCAGCTGACTTGCAAAGCATGTACAAGCTAAATGAAAGTGTTTATGACAACTACAAAAATTTTATTTTACATTGTTTTAATTTATAATTTACTCCAAAATAAAGTCCCCTCTCTCCTTAAATTTCCATTGTTGCTTAGGTACCAATTCCAATTATTTTAAAAATCTGTTGGTCCCAACTGTTTCTGACATGTTTGACAAATATCTATGTCATTTAGTATAAAATTACCCATATATATTTTTTTTCCACAAAAACTGTCCTGTTCTCTGAGGCTTATCTTTCAAATCTATAAAATGGGGATAATGACATCCATCTGCCAAGGTTATAGAGTATCAAATGAGGTTAGCTGTGAGGGCCCTCAATAAATTATAATGCATCATATGTTAGGAATATGGAAATGCATGCTGAATGCCCAATTAAGAGTCCTTAGATGAGGTATTCAGTGTTCACAAGTGCTTAACCCTTTTACTTGTAAAAATGATAATGTTGTTGATAGAACGTGTGTCAGTCCTAGTATCCTGGTAAATTTATATGTTCTTTTCATTTAGCCTGTCCTGATGTTTTCAATCCTTTTTTCTTTTAGAATGTGGAAAACATTATTAAATACACTTTCCTGGGTATGAACACCTTGTGATTTTCCGCTCTCTTGGCACTTTTTAATTCTGTTATGATAACACTTTTCACACCCTCCTATCTGCCCCACTAGACCCATCGTGAGTACTGATTTATCAAGGACGGCCGTGTTCTCTACCAATTTTCAGACTTCACACACAAGAATGGTATTCACAGCTATACAAGTGAAAATTTACCACATGAAGTACTCTTTTTTTTTTTTAGAAACTCGATACCAAAGAAGTTATCAACTTTATGAGGAAAAATATTTCAAAGCTTATATGACCCACTAACAACACTTTAACCCTTCTCTGTGGTTGTGAAATGTGCTTGACAATTTATTGCTTTAATAATGTAGTTTCAGTTATTTATCTTAAGCTATACGACACTTATCCATGGCTTTGCCAATGAGAAAAGGAATTATAAACCAGAATTTCCCAAAATGCATCCCAAAGGAAAGATGCTCTAGGAAAAAAAAAAGTCTCTACAGTCCAATAAATATGTAAATGTCACATCCTATTTTCACCCTCTTAGAAACTCAAAATGGCCCTTGGCATATGTAGTTAGTAACTTCTTTATAGGTATATGGGTGCTATATTACTCTTCCAATTTCCTCTGTGTTTAAAATATTTTATAACAAAAAATTCTGTATCTCTACTTTTATGAATAAGTAGAATTTCCCAAAGTTGATTAACCACTGAGTCCTTTTCTCCTCCTCTGGACATCTCCCTCACAGTAGAAGCAAGTAGATACGAGTCTGGAGATACACTTTGGGCTACCCATTCTCATCTACTCAAAGAACAAAGAATGACTCCTTCACCAAAAGTCCAAGTTCAAGACACCAACGCACAGGAGTGGGAAGGGCAAACCCCCACCTCGGAGGTTCTCAACCGCATGTAAGCTAAAGTTGGAAGGTGACATCACTTTATTTCCAAAGCAGCTTACAGAAAAACGGATTCAATGTGTGTGATAAGCCTTTCTTACCTACCCTTTTGGATAGTAGCCAGGTTTTTCTCCAATACAAGAGCTAGAGATCTGAACAGACTGATGAACATAAGAGATAAAATGTCTCTGTCCTTTTTGCACAGGTAGATAAATGACTCACAGCTTCCTGAGCTGAAAGGGAAGATTAAAGCTCACCACATATTATGATGGAACACCACAGAGTTCAGATGAATGAAGTCATTTCAGGAAGCAGCTCTCTGAAATACCTTGGTAGAATGAATAAGGAAGAGGTTGTAACAATCAAAATAACTGTAGGATTTGGGATTCTTGCACAAAATTTTACAAATGATTCCTTTCTGAAACCAAAACAAATAAACTACCAACCATGTCTAATTTCAGGAGGCCTCTGGGCCATATTCAATAACAACAGCCAACGATGGAATAATATCATCTCAGTTTTATAGATAACACAGGAGCATAGAGACAGTAGGTACGTTGATAAAGCCACACCACTAGCAAGTGGAAAAGCCAGAATATGAATCCAGAATTGTGCAATATTGCGTCTTGATCTACAGAGAGGTAGTGTGGGGTGGCGGATGGCAGGAAGGATCATCTGCTTTGACCGAAGCCTGTCCTCTCCCATCTTACTAACACGCTCACAATAAGGATTATATTAATGGACTAAAATTATCCTATCTGTAGGTTTTACCAGGTTTTTCCAGGGTACTTTTTAACACATTAATTGCCATGTGAGTTGTATCTAACTCAAGCTAGTTTTGAGCCCAAGGCCTCGTGAAACATATGAAGACTCAATTCTCTGAAACAAATTCAATAAGCACGTCGTGAGTCACATACAACTCAATTGGCATTCAGTGTACAAATCGATTCTAGTGCTGTGTGGGTTGCATATAACTTATGCACAGAAAACAATAAAAAAATAATTTTTTCATTAAATTAGAAAGGATCCTTTTATTTTCAATGTTTTTATTCTGTTTTTGTAATAAAACACCATGGCCCCAGGGAAAATTTTTTTTTTCTAGTGTGGCAGTCAATGTGTTAAAAACTGAATTTAATTTAAAATGTAGAAGCATTTTTGACATTCACTTATTTCAACTAACCATCTCCAATTAGTGTGAATCAAGGAGATCTGACTTTCATTTAACCTTCCATTATGACAAGAACATAAAGAAAGCAAGCGTGTCACCGGTAACCACTGTGTGCAGCACAGAGACAAGGCACTTTAAGTCAGCCCTCCTGGAGCAATGCACGGGCAGCATCCTGCTACTTCTGTGCTCCTCAAGGCTCCATGGTGTTCTGCAACATGAACAAACCCCTCTTGTATGTTACTGCAAAGCTCTGACCCCGAAATTACAGACCCTCCTTTAAAACTCTAGAGTCAAGCCTGTTTCCTACATATAAATTATAACACTGAATTTTCCAAAGCAGAGTCTTCAATGAAGAATTTAATCACTTTAATTCCTCTAACACATATTTCAGGGTTATAGTCTATTCCATTTCATCTAGTAAATAAGAGCAACTAGGGTTATCTCCCAAATTTAGTGATCTAAACTCATCTTTTGACCAGCTATTAAGGAATTACCTCCTGGCCAAACCACAGAATCTTCTTCATATGGACTATTCGGCTACAATTGTTTCAAAGATACATTTCAAAATTACATCCCAAATTGTGGTTACCAAGTAAGGTCTCTGGGCAGATCTAATCTTGATCTTTGTAGGTATAAAGGGGAAAAGAACTTCATATCTCTTTATAGGCAACTTGGCAGAGATGTGCGAGCCGGTGGGCTCCCTGGAAGTGGAAGTAGTGCTATTTACTGCTGTTTCCCACCTGTGTATCAGCAACCTGGTAAACAGTGGCCCTCAATACACATCTCGTCACTGTGGAAATGAGTAGAAGCATAGACAACAAACACAAAGAAAATCATCCTTATTTCAACAGCATAGATTTGGCTAGGCCAGAAGGTTGGTTATAAGGGTCTCCAAGTATTCTCAGATGTTTCAGAAAGCCTGATGGAAATCACGATTTACCTTAAGATGAGACAGCACAGGGCAACTGAAAGGTCAGGTTTCCTTGACTTTAGCAAACATTACATCAAGTCATTGTGACGAGACTGGTTGCTTCATGC
Source organism: Varecia variegata (assembly GCA_028533085.1). Classification (NCBI taxonomy): domain Eukaryota; kingdom Metazoa; phylum Chordata; class Mammalia; order Primates; family Lemuridae; genus Varecia; species Varecia variegata. Next base: position 65,799,453 of record CM052438.1, on the reverse strand, counting down.
ATCACACACTGAAGTGAGGAGGAAAAGGTACCCATTCCTTTCCCCTCCAAGGCCCCTTGATGTGGAAGGACATATTATTCTGATCGGGACAAATTTACTAATGAATAGGGCTGCAGAATTTTAAAAGCTCAAACACACAGGGCTGTGGCTCACTGTGGCTCCTTCTTACTAAGGGCAGGGCTCGGCTTCTCTATCTTTCTCTTCTTTTCTCTAATGCTTGTGTTATGGGGCACTCCGTGACCAACAAGCAGTAAAATTTTGGTGAAGAAAAAGAGGCTCTAGTTCAGGTTGACTTTTAATTACATCTCCTAGGCAAGTTTACTACGTGCACCACACCAGGGATTATGGGCGCTTGCTCCACGATGAAATGGGGCTCTTTTCCCATTTGTTGTCATCCTCTGAGTACACATGTCCCCTGGAAACCTCACAGGGAGGGGGACTGGCCCAAGCAGGATTCACAGAGGATCCACCCATCACAAACCACAGCCACATGTAAGGCCACCTCTACCTGAGGTATTTTATAAAGGACAAGCCTTCCAAAAATAGAAGTTAATAAGCAGTGAGTGATAGATCACTTCAGAAAATTGTGATTTTTCTATCCACAACTCTGACCACATGAGCTGTAGATCATTCCTGAGCACCAGAAACTAACCCAGAAAGGAGGGCAACAGTTGGAAGACCAGAGCGCCAATCCTGGCCCCACCTAACTTGCCAGCAGCCCGAGCCGGACAAGGCATTCCACCTTGCATAGTGTCAGTGTGCTCAGTGGTCAAATGAGGGTATTAGATTACTAGATAATCTCTGTTTCCCTTCCAACTCTGGCAGTCTACAATTCAATGAATGACAACTTTGTCTGGTATCTTAAGCATATGCCTTTTGCTCGAGCCAACACAGACCATTTGCAAGACACATACTTGTTAGAAATTGGAATTCAGTGTTTGCTGCACAGTCCCTGCCAAAGGCTTCTTAAAGTCATCTGATATTCAAAAGATAATCTAATAGATGTGTTAACCATCCCTGAAGAGCTGGCACATAGGAAGCAGACTCCATTCGATTAATATTTATTGAGCACTGGAAGTGGGAACTTTAACATGTATTATCTCATTTAAAAGCCTTTCTTCCCAAGTTTTTCAATAGATGAAATCTTGGTAGAACTTCTAGTAGTCTTTTGTGGCCAGGTTTTTCCTACATTTATTTTACTAGCACATTACCAACCTCTCAGGTTCTTGTGTTCATATCCCTGAACTGTTAGGACTGCAGAGCACAGTCTGGGCCCTGATACCTCAGCCCACTGCTGTTTTCCCTTCACTGAATTACAGCTTACTACTGAATCCTCCTTATCCTTGAAAAGGTGCCCTTTTTGTTGTTGTTGTTTGTTTTTTAATTAAACTCTAGTTGAAGATATTGTTTACTGTGCTACTCAGTGTACCTTATACAAGGGCCTAGGAGATTAGTTGGGGGTGGAGTGGGGGTTGAGATAGTGTGTGTGTGTGTGTGTGTGTGTGTGTGTGCAGGAATCCTACCACTGCAAATAAATGTGTAAGCTTTCTTTCACCCGAAATTGAAAACCATGTAATACAAAGTTTCTCTTGTCTCATTTAAAGCCTAAATCAGTTGTCCACTATAGTAATGAAGCAATACATCTCATATACTTAGTAGCTTCTCTATTTCCTCAGCCATCCCAAATCCTGCTGGAAATAAATGGACATATAAATTCCAAATAAATATAGGGAGATTCCAGTTCAGTGATTAAAGCACAGGCTATGGATGCAAACCCACGCTCTCCACTTGTGACCATGCGTCCTGAAGTATGACATTTCACCTCTAAGTCAGCATCCTCAGTTGAAGAATCGGAGCCATACTGACTCCCAGGTAATAAATTCTCATCAAATCCTTTTTCATATAGATTCCTTTCTCATAAGTATTCAACAAATATTCATTTGTATGAATATCATTCTGGAGCCCAAATTGTCATGGATTTCATTCCCATTCTTTTGTCGATTTTATTATTTAATTTTTTTTCTCTAACCCACTCACCCATGATGTTTTCACCATCCCTTGCCCCATTCTTGTCCTCACGTTTCTTATATCCCATAGTCCATCATCATAGTCACAGCTTGCCAACTCCCTCAACAATAAGCCCCTCTCTTTCTTTCCATTGCACACCCACCTGGCTAAACCCCACCCTGCTGAATCCAGCTCTCCTCTTTCTCTACAAGAGGCAATGCAGTATAATGCGTAAGGCTGATAGCTCTTCAGTTAGACTGCCCAGCATTCAAACCCCTGCTCTGCCACGGAACAGCTGTGTGTCTTTAAGTAAGTTGCTTATCCCTTCTGTAAAATAAGGCTGAAACAATAACACCTGACTCATGGATATGTAATGAAGTTTAAATGAGAATAAACACTTTGACTAGTGCTGGCCATGGGAAGCACTCAATAAATTTAGCTAGGATTATTTTTATTGTTATCACTCTATGCAAGAGTCAATGGAATAAAGTCGGGGAAAATCACACACATGCACAAACTGCTTGCACTGTAAATGTAAAACCACAAACCTCAGGTGGGTACTTGATACTACTGACAACTCTGTCATCGCCTAGCACATGTGCTCTCCTACTCTCCCACGACACTATTTCATGCCTTCAGCTCTCACTTCAAATCTCCCTCACCCTCAGCTGATGCCCTTCCCTCCTGCTGCATAGGGAAAATAGAAGCCATCAGACAAGTACCGTCAGATGACCATCATCCAATATAGAAAACATACTCACATCTGCCCTCGTTTTTGCCCTTCTCTCCAGTTCAATGAAAGAAATGTCTGAAAGGCCAACCCTCTACTTGGGTTCCAGGTCCCCTCCCTTTAGCTTTCAAGCACTTTCCTCCTGCAGTTTCCCTCTTCTCTCTGCATGGAGGTTCCTCCCTAACATGACCCCCAGTGATACTCACCTCCCGGTGTTCATGCCCTGGTATAATTCCCTCCCCTTAAGTGTGGATGGAACCTGTGACTCACCTCTTACCAACAGAATATGTCGAAGACGCTGGAGGATTCCTTCTGTGATTACTGCATTATGGAAGACTCCACCTTGCTGGCAGGCAGGCCCTGAGAGTCCCCTTGCTGGCTTAACGAAGTAAGAGGCCATGTTGAGGAGGCCCACGTGACAAAGAACTGAGGGAAGTGGGCGTGGGGGAACAGGGGCTCTACGAGCTAACAGCAGCCTCCAGGCAAGAGCCAGCAAGAAGCTGGGACCTACACTCCAACAGATGCAAGGAATGAATTCTGCCAACAACTGAGCAAGCTTGAAGTGAATTCTTCCATCGTTAAGCCCCCAGATGAGAACTCAACCCACCTAACACCTTGATTGTAGCTGGTGAGACTCTTAGCAGCAGACCTAATTAAGCTAAGCCTAGACTCCTAACCCACAGAAACTGTGAGAACTGTTAGAAGGCAAAAAGTTTGTAGTAATTTGTTATAAGGCAATAGAAAATTAATACACTTGTCCTCTTCCAGATAATTCCCAACATGCTTTAGTCTCTACACTAGTCTACTGTATCCCATCTTTAAAAAAAACCTGGACCATATGCCTTCCAGCTACTCCCCCTCCTCTCTGTTCTCCTTTCCAACAAAACTTGTCAAAAAGAATTTTTCATATGTGTCCCCTATGTCCTCACCTCCCACTGGATGCTTAGCCCACTCTGGGCACATCATTGAAATTTCTCGTGTCAAAGATGGTAGGAAATTCCATATTATCTAATCCAAATGAACAAGTTTCTCTCCTTTCCTTATCCAATATTCCAGTAGCATTCAACACAGTTCACTACTCCCCACCTTTTGTAAGTATTTCTTCTCTTGGCTTACTGCACTTTACATTTTCTAGTTTTCTTTCCTTCTACTTACCTGGCTGCTACTTCTCAACCATTTTAGCTGGCTTCTCCTCCTACACCCAAACCTAAGTAGCCCAAAGTCTGGCCCAAGGCTCTCCTCTCTTGGCCCATGGCACTCTCTTTGCAGTCCCTGAGCTTCATATGACATCAACATGCTGATGACTCCCAAGTTTCTCTCTCCAGGCTTGACCTCTCCCCTTAGCCCCTACATCCATCTACCTAACTGCAACCTCCACTGGGATGTCTGATCGCCATCTCAGACTTCCCAAGTACAAGAACACTTGATATTTGCTTTTCCGGTTTTCCCAGTCTCAGCAAATGGCACATCTAACCAACCTGTACATCACGGCCTCATCCCGGGTTCCTCCCTTTCCTTCATCTCTCATCACCCAATCCATCAAGCAGTTCTTGAACATCGATCCTCACAATAGATTCTGAGTATGCTCATTCCTAACTCCACTTCTGCCAACCTCTAACTCCCACTTGCCTTCCCCTCTCCCTTGGACTGCAGCAAGGACAGCACCCAGCTGGTCTTCCTGCTTGCACTGATGTCCTCTGGGCTCCACACAGCACAATCTTTTGAAAAAAACAAAGACGTACGCCTTTGCTGCTTAAAACCTTCCAAAGACTTCACACTATACTTTCAAAAGGCCTACCAGGTTCTATGTTGCTGGTGCCCACCTGCCTTTTTGACATATCTCATACCTACCAAGTTCCAGCCACACTCACCTTTTTCTCCTTCCCACCTCAAGACTTGCAATTGCTACTTCCTCTGCCTGCAAAGATCTTCCAAAGCTAAGTGTCTCAGATCTCAGATCAAACGTCCCCTCCTCAGAGAGGTCTTCCCCTGTAGTAGCTTTCTCTTCTTCCTCTGAGACTTAAGATATCATTGTTTCGTTCACAGGATGCATCACAACCTGAAGTGTCATGCTTGCTTGCTTATTTATTTGTTTAATTGTTGCTCTGATGCCTCTCACTAGATGTGAGCACCAGGAAGTTGTGTCCACTGCTGTGTTCTACAATAGCACTGGCACATAACAGGTGCTCAATAAATATTTACTGAATAAATGAATACATGAATAGATGTAAGATGTTAACATTCATATATACGTTATAATAAAGTTATCCTGTTATATTCAAGTAGAAAATCTCTTCAGATGCAGTGTCTTTAAAATGGTAAAAAAATAAAATATTAATAATGCCTCAAACTATGCAATATACTGTATAAGTTTCTGAAAAGTTGTAGGCAAGCCAAAGTGTTATAAAATGAAGCCCATTTTGAAAGAATGTAAAAGAAATTTGTTTGGAGATGTGAAAAATCTTTTTTGATAATGTGAATTATCACACCTGAATTATTCTGTTTTTATAGATTTTTTTTCCTACATTGGGTCTGCTTTGATCACAGGGCATAGATCATTTATTAATGTTTCTATCACAAATTGTGCAAAATCACTATTCAAACCACAAGACACATTTTCGGTATTTCTGGACAAAAATGCCAAGGAGTCACTACTTTTGTTATTCAATGTCACTATCACCATGTGACTTAATTTCAAACCCAGCTATGTCCTGTAGCCATACAATGCAGGCTTTTCAGCAGATCATGGTAATGAGTGTGGTCACGGTTTGGATTTCAACAAGCAGCTGTCAAAAACTATCACCCCAAATGTCTATTTGCTGAAAATTTCTCACTCCCAGAGCTGGTACTTCCAGGGTGGTCTAGGAAGGAAATCTGTACCCATATCTACTCTGGGGCTATTCTAATTGCTGATGCTTTAACACTTCTTTGGAAATGCAATTTCAAGTTTTGAGGAGCTCACCTTTTTTGTGGGAGCCCCCAAAGATTTGTCTCTATCTATTAAATTCATTTGTCTATGTATTTTTTCTTCCTGAAATGCCAATGCCATCCGAAAACTCCAGTAAATAGTTACTCCGTTGATTTTAAGAACCACTCGACAAAAATCACTCACTCCATCGCTTACCACTTGCTGCCCTCAAAACTTCTTAGCAACATGCACAGTGCATGAACCTCAACGTGGTTTGCTTTGTCCAATCGCATGCCTGAAAGCCCAACCAGTCAGTTGTGTAATAATAAACCCCTTATCTCCTGAAGATACACAAACGGAAAGCTCTCTCGGTGCTTCAGTGCACAGGGGGACTTCGCTAGAATTCTCAGCAGAAACTCACATCCATTTTAAACACCAAATTCCCCCGCCCTTTATTTTTCCGATTTCCTCTTTTTTTCTTAATTGTAATTTTGAGGAAGGAAAATCTCGCATGCTAAATGATGTCGAGTTTAAACACGGGAGGGCGAGGGGCAATGCCAAAGGCTGCTAGCAAAATGCATGTAGAAACCAAGGGCTTGGTTATTGCCGTACTGGGTTTACCGGTTCTCTCACAAGCGCCTGTGATGGAAACTCATCAACAATTGTTCTTGGGTGGAAGGAGGGTCTGAGAAATTGACAAGGAAAGCTGCTTTCTAGTTTCAATAAGCTTGAATAGCCCTCAAAATAAGGAGAAGAGGACAGTCCTGCTTCCTTGGGGAAGAATAAAATCTCACTCCCCCCTCCCTCGTCAGTGCCCCCTCCCTCGTCAGTCCCCACCAGGCACAAACCGGCGCCTGCCTCGTCCGATCTCCAAGTTCCCCACCCCGCCGCGGAGAAGCGTCCTTTTCCGGCACCCACACCAGGCACCAAACACGACCCGGCCTTTGAGGAAAGGGGGAGCGGTCGCCTCGGAGAGGTGCAGGGGGCCCGAGGCGCAAGCAAATCAACAGTTCCCTCGCCTTGCCCTGCGCTGCCGCTGGCGCCGCCTGACACACCCCTCCCGGCCGGGTCTCCCTGGGTCTCCAGTCCCCGGCCACAGCCAGGCGCCTCGCCCCGGGGCCCGGGGCAGTTCCCCTCCCCGGGCAGGCGGGTTCCACGCGCAGCACCGCGCCCAGCACGCACCTTCAACGCGCCCCGGGCCGGGCCCTTGGGGACCGCACGGCCGGGTCCGAGGGGCACGAAACGCTCCTCGCCATCCTCCTCGTCGTCGTCGCCGTCCACCACCTCGACGACCACCTCCTCGTCCTCGTCTTCCTCGTCGTCATCCTCCTCCTCCGCGCCCCCTCGGGGCTTCTCTTCCACCCGCCCGAGCCCCCTCCGCCGCCTGCTCCCGCCCTCCTCGTCCTCGTCTTCCTCGCCGAGAAGCAGCAGCACTGGCGACGAAGCGGCGGCGGCCCCGGCGGCCCGAGGGGGGCCGGTCCCAGCGCCGCGCGGCGGCGGCAGCGGCGGCCTCCAGCTCTCCCGGGCGGGGGCGGGAGCCGAAGCCGGGCCCGGGGCATGGGGCGGGAGCCCGGGCACGGAGGCTTCCTTGGCGGGCGCGGACGCGGGCCCGGCCGGCTGCAGCGCGGCGCCCCCCCGCCGGCTGCCCAGGCTGGAGCGCTTGGCTAGACGCCGCGCCTGCATGCCTGAGCGCGGGGCCGCGGGCCGCGGAGCCGGAGAGTTTGTCACCTCCTCTTCCTCCTCTTCCTCTACCGGCGGCCGCTGTGGCCGCAGGCGCCCGGGGCGCAGGGCTGCCAGGGGCTGCAGGAGCCGCCCGCCCGGACTTGCAGCTGCCACTGGCTGCAGAGGCGCGGGCGCCGCCTTCGCTGGACCGGCCCGCGGGGACGCCGGCGGCCGGCGGCTACGGCGGGGCGGCGCGGCGGCCGCGGGCGGGGGTGGGTGTGAGCGAGCGGCGCGCTGCCGCCTCCGCCGCCGCCGCCGCCGCCGCCCGGGAGCCGCGGGCCGCGCTGCGCTCCATGCGGCCGGCGGCCGGGCCCGCGCGCGCCTCTCCCGGCCGGCTGCGCCCGCGCGCTCCGGGCCTACCGCCGCCGTCCTCCGGCGCGAGCTGTTTGTGTTGTGTATTTTCCACCACCGCCCCCCTCTTCGCGAGCCATTCCTCGCAGCCCTCCGGTCCCCCCAGTTCAGACAAAACCCGGACTGGATTTATTTCCCCTACCCGCAGTCTCCGAAAATCTGGCGCTTCAGAGCAGTTGGCTCCGACGCCGGGGCAAACGCTTCAGCCGTAGCGGTTTATTCCCTCTGCGGGGAGGAGAGTAGACTTTACTAGAAGTAAGGTTGTCGGTCAAAGTTAGACTTTGAACGCAGAGCTTTGCTGCAAGTCATTTCAGTGCTCACTGATGTGCATGGAGACTGCTCTGGAGCTTGTGTGACATGGGGAAGGTGTACCCATCCGAGGTTTGGGGTCCATTCCTAATGTGAATCATCAGAGTCGTTTGGATGTTTAAAATACTGTTTCATGGCATTGTCTACCAATCTCTTTGAACACACTAACCTAGGCCCTCCCTGCCTCTGAGCTGCCTTGGCACTGTGTCTGTAACTCAGCGTTTTCTTCTACATTTCTACCTTGAGTGCCAGATTATAATGGCTAAATTACAAGAAGCTTTCTGCTCTCACCGCTCAATCTGTAGACTGTCTACTGGCATTGCCCTGGCCTTTGAAGAAACAAACAGGGGTGGGGGCTCAAGACTGAATTTGTTATTTAAAAAATTAATATGAGTAAGAGCAAGCCTGGAAATCAAGCACATAACCAGTTTGCCATACAACTAATGACTTTGCCACTTTTTTGAGGATTTTTAGGTGTGACGGAGGAAAGTTGTTTGCGATTGATTGGGGTTAGGCTATGTAGTAAGCCATACTCTTTACATTCAAATCATACCCCAAATTCCACCCCTGTAGGGGAGGGGCTGAGGAGGATCGTATTCATCAAATACTCTGTCAGGCACCTCCATGAGGCCAGTGTAAAAGCTGTTCTCACCCTCAGCTAATTATTGTAGGAGATTTAACATCATGTGTTCTGTTAGACACTTGAAAGGGACTCATTAAATGCTCACTTAGGGTGTCTTCCAACTGTTGAACACGGATGATGACGAAGATTCTAGCGTGAACTTTTTGTTCTCCCTGAATCAGATTAGCTTCCTGATATACCTATTTCAGGTAATGACACTCTCATTATAATCTTTCGGGCCCAAAATAGCAGCATCATTTTAACTCCCTTCTCTACCTTATCCCTGGAGGCAGTTGCCCACAAGTCCAATCCATTGTTCTTTCTGAAATGCCTTTTGAATCCACCCCTTCCTTTCCATTCCCAAAGCTCTTCCAGCATTATATGACTTCAAAAGTGAAAGTTTCTAACAGAGTTACAAACACCCAGCTTCTCACCCAATTCTACACGCAGTTTCTCACCCACACACCCTCCCCTGCTCCCCTTCAGACACCACCACCGGATTTGTAGTCCCCAAGCCCCATTTAGATCATGGCATTTTTCTGGTTGGAATTTTTATTTGTGAATATTGCATTCAGGAATTCAGAGAGAGAAAACGGTTTGAGCATTTTAAGAGATGGGTGTGTCTGATTAAAGCATGGAATAGCTGGGGCCAGCCAAGAGGTGAATGAATCAGTATCAGTGGGTGTTTGCAAAGAATGGGGAAAGGTCCTTAAGGTGGTTTCATCTCCATTGGAAGAAACTTAGCTTGGTTGGTTTGGGAGATGATTATAGAGAGAGGCAGCAGGGTCTCTCTCTCTCTGACCAGGAAGAGTCAAGATCAGCAGTAAGAGGTGGGCAAACTGGTACCAGGAAGGTGGTAGAGGAGGACAGAGGTGTGAGGCAGGTGGGCTAGTAGTTAGGCACATGGTCTCAGAAGCCAGAGCACCTGGGCCTGAATCCCAGCGCTGAAACTTACTGACTACATGGCCTTACTCATCCTCTCTGTGTGACTCAGTTTCTTCATCTGTAAAACGGAAATCATAATAGTATCTATCTAACAGTTAAGTTGTTTTGTAGGTTAATGAGTTAATAAATGTAATCAGCTTAGAAGAATTCCTGTACAAGGTAAGGTCTATATAAGGGCTTGTTATGCAAAATATGTTGGTGGTATATAAACAAGGTAGCTTAGGATACTCTTGGAGAATAACAAGGTAGCTCTCTTTTAAGTAAGCTCAGAAATGTCAGTAACTAGGAAAACGTGTTTTTAAAGCCCAACTGCATCTTGTCAAGGGGCCGTGGTCAGGCCAAAGATAAAGCTTTTCGTGTCTCAAATTGCCATAGATGAAAGAAAGTAAATGTTTTCCTGAGAACTGAGAGGAAAGGCAGAGTTAAGTGAATCAGTGATTGGTATTTGTGGTTTAGTGGAAGATGGTCCACTGTCATATTTTCTTTCAAAATTGCTATATTATGCATTGGAATCCGCTTATTCTTCCAGGCCACTTCAGCAGATCCCATATACATCCATTACCTGGCCCCACAGAGCTGGAGAGGCTGCCACCTGTGTGGCCTTGGTATTCAGATTACTAAATGAAGGCTAATTTCCCAGAAGTTTGGCCTAAGCTGGACTTTGAGGGATGAGGAGGATCTGGATGGTCAGGGAGAGCAGCATCGTCCAAGCAAGAGCAGGCCACTGAAGACCACCCTCATGCAGTCAGAGGACATCTAGTGGGAATAAAATCAAAAGACCTAATTCATTAGGAATCAACAAAATATCTCATGATATGGGCTCATGACTCACTACACTCATGGCATGGGCTCAGAAGTCAAGAAATATTAATATCTCATGATGCCAAGCAATCAGGGAGGAGTCACTGCTGTGTCTTTCCCCCACATTCCCTAAATGTCATGCATTTTTTTTTCTTCCAAAACTAGGAGTGTGTTTGCTGCTGAGGATGAGAATGTATGCCTCTGAGCCCTGGGGTAAAGGAGGCGCACCTTCCAGGACAGTCCAATTCAGCACATCCTCGTCTAAAATACTCCATCGTTCATTCCATGTGTATTTATTGAGTCCTGCTAAGTGCCAGGCCTTGTTCTTGGTGCTGGTGTGCAGCAGTGAACTAAATAACCCTCACTGGGGAAGGGAGTAGACAACAATCAAAGAAAATAAGTGAACTATATGATTTCATAGAGGCAAGAAGTGCTACAGAGAAAATAAAATAGAAGAGGGGGTAGAGAGTGCTGTACGTTTAAACAAAAGAAATGCTCGTTTCCTTATATTAAAACTAAATAAATGCTCCTTCCTTTATATTAAAACAAACTGCAGAATAGCATGAAGTATACTGTGAAATTTGAATGAAAACTTGCATTGGTGGAGTCTGTCTACTTCCCTTGGTTATAGTCTGTTCTCCCCTGCTGTCACGTGCTTTGGCTGGATACTTTGAGAAGCCCTGATGAGGAATAGCAAGAGTGGACTTTGGAGTGATCATCTGTCCATAACCACATAGCAGCTGCCTCATGTCTGGTTTCTTCTGATCCTCAACAGTTCTTAAGCCCTTGAGTTCTGAGCCCCAAAGCTACCCAGAGCATTTTTTTTTTACATGTATCTGCAAAATTATGTAAAGAAAATCAGGCTCGGCCGGGCGCGGTGGCTCATGCCTGTAATCCTAGCACTCTGGGAGGCCGAGGCGGGTGAATCACTCGAGGTCAGGAGTTCGAGACCAGCCTGAGCAAGAGCGAGACCCCCGTCTCTATTAAAAATAGAAAGAAATGATCTGGCCAACTAAAATATATATAGAAAAAATTAGCCGGGCATGGTGGCGCATGCCTGTAGTCCCAGCTACTCGGGAGGCTGAGGCAGTAGGATAGCTTGAGCCCAGGAGTTTGAGGTTGCTGTGAGCTAGGCTGACGCCACGGCACTCACTCTAGCCCGGGCAACAGAGCGAGACTCTGTCTCAAAAAAAAAAAAAAAAGAAAGAAAATCAGGCTCAATTTGACATTAGGTTCAGTTTTTTTAATTTTAAGATTCAGAAAAATAATAATCATGCTCCCCAAATCATGAGGTGCACCCCTATCCAGGGCAGAAATACAACAAACTTTTATCCACCAGTGACAGCTCTTTTACGTCCTTGTGAAACTTAAATAGTTGGATTTATTGAGAGTGGTAGCTCCTTTTGAAAATGACTTTAAAACCAAAAGTAAAATTTTGCCCTTTAAAAAGGTTATGAAAGTAAGATTAGGTTAGTTTTTCCACACTTCTGGGAAACCTAAAAATGACTTCAGATGATGATTGTCATCACACCGTATGAAAAATAGATTTAAGGTTAAGAGAATCGCTCATCTATTACAACCTTCAGACTGAAAGCCTGTCTAAGTAAAGCATAAACTTCCACCCAGATAAAAATGTTTCTTCCATGAGCAATTAATTTAAACTCTCTTTAACAATACAATGTATTTTCAATATAGTAGTTCTCTATAATATCTCTCAAAGTCTTGGATTTTTTTATTGACTATAAAAATGATAGCATTTTTTAATGTAACACATATTTGCTATTTCTGTGTGTGCATGTATATGTGTGTGTGTGATTTTTGTCTTTGATGTTTCCTGGTCAGTTTAGTCATCTGCTATTGGCACTTGAGAGGCAATAGAAAGAACACTGGACTGGAATTCCAGAGACTTGGGTTGAACCCCATTATTGGGATTACTGGCCATGTTACACTAGTTAAGTCTCCTGATCTTGGCAGAGTTCACAGCTCTAATATGAATGAGTTGCACTTTTTAAGATCTTGTAACTCTTGAGTTCCATGATATATCAACCTGAAGTATATTTTAAGTCAAGTTCTCATTATTAAAACCTATAAATGGAGTCTAATATATATGTCAACAAATGTATGTTGATATGTTTATTTATAGACATATCTTCTAAGCCAATTCTAAGTGCTGTCTGTGTCTTAGGACTGCCATCTCTGTCCCTAGCAACATCACCAAAGCAGCACCCTCCCTGCTTTGTTGGGAATACAGAAATTATAAAATTATGCATTTTCTTGCTACCATCTTATTTTGCTAGTTATTGCTGGTAATAAGATGCCTAATGGCCAAAAACCAAGTAGTTTCTATGATATATTATTTGTATCAAACTCTCTTTCCACTAGGTGAGGATTGCTCAGTCCAAGATGTATAGTTATTCTCTACTAATGATATTTTCATAACTCTGACGCTTTTCTCTCTTACTTTTCTTACAGATTTTTTTACACAGGGCCCTTCTGGTACCAGTAACTGAAATCTTACACTAAAGAAAAAAAAGAGGGGAGGAGAGAGATTTATCAGCTCAGGTAACTCAACCACAGATGAACCTGAGCTTGGGAAAAATTAGACATGGGGCCTTAAGTGATGTGTGGTCCTCTGTCTTTGTCTTTCCCTCTCTCTCTGAGTGTAGGTGTGTATCGCTTGTTTCATTATCTGGTCAACTGGAAACAAGTCCACAGGCAGCTCTGGCCACACGTTCATCAGCCTTGTGGCCAGGGGCAGGAGAACACTTTGCCACCTGTATCAGTTAGAGAAATCCCAGAGAAGGATTTCTAGGTGGCCCAGTCTGCATCATGAGCCCACACCTGTGGCCACAGGGGGAATTCTGTGATTGGTGGCCTTCACCAAACCATATAGTTCAAGAGGAAAAGGATGGTTACCATACTGGGCAGAAAAACAACATAAAAAGCCACCATATATTATAAAGAAAGCCAATGCTATCAAAAATCTGAAACATACAAATAAGTAGAAGGAAAAAAAATTACATCCAATCTCCCTTCCCAAAGATAACTGTTTTAGTATATAGTTGTTTTGGTATATTTATTTTCATTTCTCTCCTATGCATCATCTTTTTGTTTCATATTGTTTTTCCACCTAATTTTATAATAACCTGTCGATGTTATAGAGGTAACAGGGCAAAAATAAATCATAAAAATATTAGCAGAAATGTGCGTGAATATTTTTATAATCTCTGGGGAATGATAGCCATTTTAAATTTGATACCAAGTCAGAGCCATAGCAAAAGGGTGATAAATTTGATCACAAGAAACCTTTAAACTTTATCACAAAAGGCACCATTTAAAAGTTTTAAAATAAATGAAAGATAGTTATAAAATATTTTCAACCCGGAACCAAGGATTAACATGCAGCAAAATACAAATAATTCAGTATTATTTAAACAATTAGATATATTATTTGTTTACCAGATTGGTAAAATTTTAAAGCTTTGAAAATACTCAGTGTTACCAAGAGTATGCATATACTGTTGCATGAATCTGTCGTATGTCTGTATACTGCTGCAGTAGCTATCATAATTCTAAAATGCACTTGCCATTGGAAGTCAGCAATTCCACGTGTAGCCATCCATCCTCGAGGAACATTGCTATATGAGCACAAAGGAGCACAGAGAAGGTACTTGTTGCAGCACTGATTTTAACAGCAAAATATTGAAAACAGCATAAATATTCATCAAAAGAAGAATGGTTTAAAAAGAAGACTTTGGCCACGTGTGAGCCACTATGAAACTACTCAAAAGAGTGAGGAAAGTTGCTGTATACTAAAAGGGAAAGGACCCATATTTTTAAGTGAAAAAAACAAGTTACAAAATACTTTTTACAGCAAGATCTCACTTGTGTTTAAAACAACACTCTACGAAATATGGTATGTACGTCTACATAGTGTGATTTCAGGTGGCTGGCTAGTTGGGTGACAAAGTGTCTGTAGGATACCTACCAACCTCCAGAGAGATGAATGGGCCTGAGAGGGTGGGCCAAGGAAGTCTCCCCCTTGCTGTATTTTTTGGCTTTTTAGAAAGAATGTATTCAAATATTATTACATTGTTAAAAATAAAGAGCAAAAACTTTTCGTAGCATAATTTTTACTACAGAATGTTGCGTCGAGCTGTGCCATGATTTCACCATGTCTTGCTATTTGAATATAGAGCTGCCAGCCTTTGTGCAGAAAGCATTCTACACCTTTTGGATTCTATCCTTAGGATGAGCACCAGAAGTGGAGTCCGAGGTCAAATGGTGAGCGCATTTTCTTGATACATTTTAGTAGGTGGCTTTACGAAAGAGCTGCGCCCCCAGGTGCACCCTGACAACCGTGGGAGAGTGGCTTTGATCATATCTCACTCTTTCCAGCATTCTCGCCCTTTGCTACTTTGACAAGGGTTCCATGAGATCTCATTTTATTTCTTTGATCATTAATGATGAAAAGTATTTCCCCATGTGCTCAAGCTTTATTTTCCCTTCTGCAAATTCTTTTCTTACCCTTTGCCCATAAGCCTAATAGAATCAGGGTTTTTCTTATCCACTTGTATGAGCTCTTGACATTAAAAACCCTATTGTTATATTTTCTACAAATACTTTCCTAGCTTTGTTGTTTGTTTCTAAGTTTCTCCCCTCCCCACCCCCCACCAAATCTTTAGATTTACCTGTGGGTTTTTCTTTTCCTTTTTTCACTGATTTTATTTATAAATTCTTATCACTGTTTTCCCCCAATGTTTGTACTAATGACCTCTGCTAGACTTCATTATTGTTTTCCTTCAATTCCTGTTTCCTTTAAAATTTTCTTGCAGCAAGACTTCATTTCAACCACTATTATGTTGTTTACATGCTTATCTCACATAATAATTTCCTTATACTATAAGGATGTGCTATTGCTGGGGAGAATTATTAAAATTTAGTTTTCAGATTTGATTCTCATTTACTTAGTTGTTGATCACATGCCTTTCTATCTGTATTTTACTTAATAACCATTAGTTAATCCTCTTATCCTAATAGAAGTGTTTCTAAGTTAAATAATAATAATCAGCATAATAATAATATCTCTAGTAAGCAATGTTTTCTAAAATACTAAACCTAGTTCCTTTAATATGTTTAAAATGAATACAAATCCAAGCATACAAATGCAAGCATACAAATGGCTTATCTTCTAGAACATTCTGCAGTGATGGAAATGGTCTATATCTGTGCTGTTCAATACAGTAGCCACCAGCCACATGTAGCTATGGAGCACTTAAAATGTGATGACTACAAATGAGGAACTGAATTTTAAATTTTATGTAATTTTGATTAAATTTAAATAGCCACTTGTGGCTAGTGTCTACCGTATTGGACGTGCAGGTTCAGACCTTCCAAGGGTCATTTTCTACTTTCCAACCCATTTTTAGTTGAATCTGACTGAGCTAATTAAGAAAAGAGAAATCACACCTGGGATACTTTGCTGCAAATCCAAATCCAAACTACCAGAACTATACATATACCTACCTAATTTTAAAAAATGAATGTTTTGAATTTTTAGCTTATTATTAACAATTCTCATTCATTACTTTATCAGGCTTCCGATTAGGCTGTTCTCAGGTTTGAGGGTAGTCAGACATCTCAAGCTGCCAATCTATCCCCTTTGCCTCCAGTACTATTTTTATCTACACCATTTTAGTTTCTATGTTTGTTATTTTATTCTCAAGCTATTCCAGGGGAAAAAGTACCTGAATTAACCCCAGCAACCTATTATGAGAGTCTTGAAAGCCATAAAATATAATGAGACATCAGCACATGCTGATATAAATGCCCCTGGGATTTCTTAAAAGCTAGTTGTAAGTTTTTTGTTGTTATGCCTATTAATATGAAAAAAAAATGAGAGTGAGGTTGAATTTTGTAAAGAGTTTAAAAGCTACACAGTACTCACCATACTTATAGGTGTAGAATTTTCCTTAAACCATTGTAGATATGAAGACTGTCCTGGTCCACAACAAACGTGGATGAAGGAGGGTTTGGGGTGGGCATAGCAGGCTTGATAATCTTCCATTTCTTTCCCTAGGGATGCAGAGATTACTTGCATTTTTTTTCTCTTGTTCCTGTAAAAGGTGTGGTAGAATTGCATGTCCCACCACCTCCTACATGCAAACCCCACCTTCCCCATGCCCAGGTGGCTCCATCTAGTCACCTGTCACAGCCACACTGCCACCTGATGCCTTGCTTCCTCTCGCCACATGACAGGCAAAGCGGACATCCGAGACCCCCCGGCCTAAGCTGGAATATCAAACAAAACCTGTTATAAATATTTTTGGGTTTTGTTCCTTTCAGAACTTAAGAGGAAGGAAGAGATGAAAAACGAAGAACAGGAAAGGAATGGAAAGAAAGAAAAAGGGTTAAGAAGGATGAGCAAAAATAAAAACATAAGAATAGTCTTGGGTCTTCACTAACCCATAACAATATCTAATAATCCACACATAAACAAAAGGTTTTCTTCTATTTATCCTAAGTGGCTATTTTCCCTTATTTAGTTCTCAGTGAAGAGAAGAAATAGCTAGTGATGATGTTGCATATAAAAATAATGATCTTTAATATTTTTTTCTAAGTCTTTTCCAATAGGTTTTCAGTTCATTACCCATGTTGTTTCACAGGTTTTTTCCTACATTACTTCTATATTACTCTACTATTAGTGAAATATTTCCCTGTCAGTTTTGAATACCTTTCTCAAAGCGGGCCTTGTCTCCAGCTTCACCATAGGACACTGGGAATGTCAGGGACAATACACTTGAGGCAAAGCTGTGTGCCTTTGGGTCTCTTCCACTTTCTTTTCTTCAGAGTCTTCTCCTTCCTAGAAGGAGAATCCAATGTCAGGAATTGCGTGTTATTTTGTACATGTCCTAGGAGGACTTTGGAGATCTCACTAGGGAAACTCTGAAGGAGCTTAAGCAGGCGAGGTATGTGTTTCAGTGTGCATGTTGGGACGGTTATTCTGGCAGCAGCATGGGAGAGACCAGAAGGGAGTGGTGGCAGAGTCAGGGGGATCTGCCTTCATCCAGGTAGAAATGAAGAGGGTCTGAACTAAAGCTGCACCAGAGGGTGAAGTGAGGTGAGGATGGATTTGAGAAATAGCTACAAAGCAGACATCAACAAAACCTGGTGACCATGGGATGTGGGCAGAATGAGAAAAGAAGGAACGAGGGACAATTGTCTGGTTCAGACTCATGGGACTAGTTGATCTTGGTGATAGTCACTGAGGTAGGGGAAGCAGGCTGGTTGGGGACATAGCACCAATTAGGAAAGGTTGAATTCCAGGGGCCGGTGGACATCCAGGTTGAGTTGTGTGATTGCTTTTCCACATTTAAGAGATAGATCTGCATTGGCTCACACCTGTAATCCCAGCACTTTGGGAGGCAAGGCAGGAGGATCGCTTGAGCCCAGGAGTTTGAGATCAGCCTAGGCAATGTAGCAAGACCCTGTCTCTACAAAAAAATAGAGAAATTAGGCAGGTGTGGTGGTTTACACCTGTAGTTTCAGGTACTCTGAAGGTTGAGGCAAGAGCATTGCTTAAGCCCAGAAGTTCAAGGTTACGGTAAGCTGTGATTGTGCCACTGCACTCCAGCCTGGGTGACAGAGCAAGAACCTATCTCTAAAAAGAGTGAGAGAGATCTGGGGGCAAAGGAGGTATCATGAAGGAGCTGTGCTGCTCCTTGACCTATTTGTCATTGGATCCATTTCTTACTTTCTAACAGGCAGCCAACCTCTCCCAGCTGTTTCTCCCAGGCTCCCTTCTCAGGGGCACTGGTAGGAGATTAGAGAGTTAAGCAGAAGCTGGGGAATTTCTCCCTGTCTCTGCTCTAGGGGTGTCTTCCCACTGTACTTTTCCTCCAAGGCTCCAGCTCTCCCCCATAGACCAGTGGCTCCAATTCCCACAAGTCAGCGGAGCCATTGGCTGTGGTAGTCCCACCTCTTCCTTCTGTCCCTCCCACCTAAAAAGGCAGCAGCTTCCTGTCCTTACTAATTTCTGGGTTGTCTCAACACCCTCTGCTTATTTCCTCAGCTCTTCCATCACCAATAGGGATTAAATTCCTTATATTTTTAGATTTTTTTGTTTTCCTGCTTGGATCCTTCCTGAAATAGGAATCATTAGCATACAGTGATGTTTGCTAAAGTAATGGAATATGCCTTGAGATTGTAGATGTGGACTGAAAATTGTCACAGAATTTGGTTACAAGTTGGTGATGTTGACAAGAGGATGAAAGCCAGATTGCACTGGATTTTTTACATGTCTGGGAATCAAGGAAGTAATGAATCCACATTTCAGATTTTAATTTTTTTCTAGAAATTTGACTATCATAGGAAGAAGTAAAGGAAGTAGGATAGAGAAAGGATTTTTGAAGATGGAAAGACTTGGATATTATTAAAATAAAAGACAGAAGAAATAGGAATTAAGACAGATAAGTGAGGAAGAAAGACCTCCCAGGAGAGTAGGCATAATGAGCCAGAGCTCAAATGGAGTGACTTTGTATATGCGGAGGGACATTTATTTGTCTCCCACAGGAGATGGAGCCTCCAGAATATATGCAGATGTGGATATTTTTGTGAATAGGGGGCCAGACAGAAACTTGAGTTAGTTCCAACCCAAGGGCTTCTGTGTTCTCTGAGAAATATCAGAGGGTGTGCCAGTGGTCGTAGGAGAGCAGAGGAAATCAGCACAGGCCCCCGAGCTGAATGGGAGAAGGAGGAGACACAGGTGAGGGCCATGGCATGCCATGATGAAAGAGCAGCTGACATCGGCTCCCACAAGTGGTGTTTCCACTGTAGGACTGCGTGATATCCTCCAATTTTGCTCAGGAGTGAGGAAAGCAAACACACTGGATATGTAGCTGTGGTTCTCAACATAGGGTGCCTGGACAAGCAAGCAATGGCATCACCTGGAAAGCTGCTAGAAATGCAGAATTTCGGGCAGGCCCCAGACATACTGAATCAGAAAGCCCGGGCATGGGGCTCAGCCTTCAGGTTTAAGAACCCCTCCAGGTGACTCTAATGAGTGCTAAATTTGAGAACAACTGCTAGACCATTGATGCCCACAGTGTGTTCTTCAATCAAGCAGCATCAGTATCACCTGGGAGCTTATTAGAACTGCAGAATCCCAATCCTCTCCATCCCATCAGAATCTGGGCTTTAACAAGATCCCCAGGTGGTTCCTATGCATATTAAGTTAAGAAGCATTGAACTTGGTGACTAATTCTCCCCAGGGGTATTTGTAGATAGCCATTGGATTTGTGAGGAACTAAATGAGAGGGTAACTTTTAATGGAATAGTTTCAGGTTCAATTCAGATGGCAGGATGGAGGCTGAGAAGTCTGCCTAATACCACTGAAATGACACCATATAGTTGGCCATGCCTGCTGTCTCCTTCCAGGGGCTGTACTTGAGATCAAAATTTAAAAATATAGTGCAAAACAAAATGCCCCCCTAAAAGGCTAGTTGTTCAACTGAGGTTATTGAGTGTCTACTGTGTGTTCCAAGGTCTTTGGTGGACCCCGGAATGCCCAGATTGTTACTCAGTTCCTATGCCCAGGAGCTCCCAGTCTAACAGAAGACACAGATGCATAAGCACATTATTACATTTCCTTTGGTAAAGACATGATCATGATCTGCAAGGGAATTGGGGGATCATGGAGAAGGAGGGAGCCAGACAGCTAGGGTGGGTCATGGAAGGCTTGTCAGATGAGATCCTGCCAGAGCTGAGTGAGTGGAACTACCAGATGATGAGGTGGCAGGAAGGACATTCCAGGGGACAGGCGGCCTTGGGAGCAAAGAAAGAGGGAAAGCACAGAGAGTTTGGAAACTCCACCCTGGGGGTGGGAACGTATTCATTGCAATGCCAGGATATATCTTCTTTTAAAAAACAGTTCTTTGTGACATATTCAGTCCAAAGACTACGTAGTCTTACTTATGAGCATAGCTCTTTTTGTGTGGGGTTGAGGCTTAGCTGGTGCGATGGAAGGATTCAGCAGTGGCAGCAGCATTGACATCAGTGCACGTCACGTGGGAATCAACAGCCCTGAGAGAAGAAGTCAAGTGCATGTTAGGTGGTCTATAGAGGAACTCTTCTATTGTCACATCACTCTTCTTCTCAACCCAGAAAATGTGATTTTGGTGGTACAGAGAAATGTGAATACTCAGGTTGAAAACATTTGACACCCTCATTTCCCCACTCAGCCCAATGTGCCTAAAGGCACCCTGTGTATACCCAGGCCAGCAATGCCAGCCCTCTCTCTCTCTCTCTCTCTCTGCACTGCTGGGTTATATAATCTTAGCTGCAATCATGATGAACTCATGCCAGAATACACCAGAATGACTATCTGAAAATTCTTCCCCAAGTATCTCAGCCCTTCCCCCATTGCAGAAGATGGGCATGAGTCCCCAGGCACAAGGGTATTCTACTTCAGTGGTCTTTAGCTTTTACACATTTATGCTGGAAGACATGATGTTTTTAACTCCTAAAATCCTCCTTCAAGAAAGAGGCAAATGCCTTATATTTGGGTCTCACAGTATCACTCATTTTACAAGAGTGCCCACTCAAATAATAAATTTTGAATGATAAAGTATTATTTAAACGATGCACATGAGCCTGAAGTAATCTTAATCATTGCTAGTTTGAGATATTTATAGAGGCTGCTTGATGCAATCAGTGAAACCAGGAGTCAAAGAAATTTAACTTCAATTTGGCCATTTTTCTGGGATCACCAGTGCTCCATGTTGCTGGAAACAAGACTTCTATATATCACCTTACAAAGCAGGATGGTGTGTGATTTTGGTGTGGTGATCACCAAAATTTACTAATGGATTTCTTGTGGTTGGGATAAAGTATTCAGAGGCACCATCATACACAGATCCAAAATGTGCTACATGTCAAACAGCTCATCTGGAAGTGAGTATGATGTGGTTTGTAGAACTGTTAAAAGATTGGAAAAGTGATTCTCTGATGGGAAGACCTGATGTAAAAGACTATGTGGAAAGTTTGAATAAAATAGATTCAAGGAGTATGAGAATGGCAAAAAGCAAACTTAATTTACATTATCATTTTATAAAATGCTTACTTTTAAATATTTGACTGTAACATTTAATGAATAGTTTTTTTTTTAACTTACATTATATAGTAATCCAAATTGGTCTACCTATTGAGTGGCAGATTCACTTATTTGATATCCTACTCAACACTTTATCATCTAATAAACATCTCAAACTTAACATGACCAAACAAAATTCTTGGTTTTCTCCTCAAACTTGTTCTTTCCCCAGTTTTGCTCATTTTAATACATGGTACCACAGTTTACCCATTAGTTTAAGATAAAACCTTAGAAATCATTCTTGACTCCTTTTTTTTCTCTCACATCTTCAAAATATATCCAACCAATCCCACCACCTCCACCACTACCATATTCCCCTAGCGCCTGTCATCTCTAACCTGGAATACCGTGCTAGCATCCTAGCTAGTCTTATCGTTTCACTTTTGTCCCCCCACAGGCAAACCTCCACACAGCAGCCAAACTGTTGAATATACATAAAATGAAGCATGCCACTCCCCTGCCCAAGAGCCTCCAACAGTCACCCATTGCACTAAGAAGAAAGCTAAACCTTCTTCTGAGGACTAGAAGATGCTGTATAATCTAGCCCCATTCCATCTCTCACTAACCTTCTCTCCTTTCCCTCCCCTCTCTCCACACCACCTTCTCAGTCTTCTTTGACCACACCAAACTCCTGTGCAGGTCAACCTGCCACACTTCCATTCCCCTCTGCCAGAACACCCTTTCTCCAGGTTTTACCATGACCTGCTGCCTCCTGGGCTTCACTCAGGTATCTGCTCAAATATGTCCTTAAAGAGGCCATTCCTCACCACCCTGCTAAAATTGCACTCCAAACTTGATACTTTCTTCTTTTTCTTTTGAGAACGTATATTACCAGCAGCTCCATGAAGTTGAGATATTATCTGTTTTGTTCATTCCTCATCCCTAAAATAGTGCCTGGCATAAATTGGTGCTCAAACATTTCTTTCCTGAATTTAAAGTAGTACTTGACTGTTCCCTATAAGAACAGTTCCTCTATATCCCTATAAGGATGATTAACCGTTCTAGTGGGCCAACAAACTTATCTCTTTGTTAGAAGATCTAGTGGTTCTCAAAGTTCACCGTGCATCAGAACAACCTGGAGGGTTTTTGAAACGCCGATTAACGGTACATATCCTCAGAGTTTCTGATTCAAAAGATGTGGGATGGGGTTGGAAAATTTGCACCCTAACAAGTTGCAAGGTACTGCTGGTGCCGCTGGTCCAGGTGACACACTTTTAGAACATGAGAGTCAAACATCTCCTCCGGCAATGTCACTTCTTCACATTTTCTCTTCCCAGTCCCTGTACCCTCTTTTCAATTGCCCATCGCATCACAGAATGCTGCAGAACTGATGCCTCAGATCTGCTCCTCAGCAGACGGACGATCTTGTGATATGAAACAGTTGAGGATCAAGGCTTCCACTTCCGCACTCCCAGGACTGTGTGCTGTACTTATCAGACTCTGAAAGTCTGTGGGGGGAAAGTGTCTGTGGAACATTATGCATTCTAATTATGTCAAAATTCGTAAGGGGAACGTTTCTCATCCTCATCCCCTGCCAGGCTTTAAGCCAGTGCTTTCTGCACCTTGTAGAATATGTCAGGATCATCAGCACTAAAAGGCTGTGGTTCGCCCCAGACAATGTCACAGAGCTCTGCCATAGCAATTGCAAACCTGGGCAGTGAGTGAGTGTTTAACTTTTGCCCTCTACTATTCACAGGGAGCAGGAATGAGACCCAGTCCTTCAGCTGCAGCAAAGAGATTTCTTATTTATTCCAATGGACTATGGTTGGGTGAAGGGGAGAATTTGCTGAAATGTTTCTCATTTTAAAGGTGTGTGCTTATGTGTATATGTGTGTTTTAGACTTCCACTTAAATGAATCAGCCTGGAGCCCTTTCAGGCTTCATCCCCACCACCCAACTTTTTTCATGCAAATTTAAAGTTGAGTGAAAATTCTGAGCTCTATTTTCCTTTAGCTGTCTTCCTGATATTCTTCTACTGCTTATTCCCTAGAGTAAAATCATTAAAGGTCTCTCTCTGAGAATGCAATTATCTTGAGAATGAATTCAACAGTCATTGTCCATCAATACCTTAGCCAGAATTTATTCGTGAGAAGCCAAGACTCTTAGCAAGTCTTTGAACTCAGGAGAAAGTTTTATAGGAAAATGGTGGGGGGTGTAACCAGTGAATGTCTGGGGTAAAAAGTGCAAAAGACTGTATCCTTGTTCTGTATCTTGACTGTGATGATGATCACATGAATCTACACTTGTGATACAATTACACAGAATTAAACCTCCCCCCACACAAACACACACACACACACCCACACACACCACTGCATGTAAAACTAGTAAAATCTGAACAAGGTAAAAGTGTATCAATGTCAATTACTTTGTAACATTGTACTATAGTTATGCAAGATGTTACCATTGGAGGAAACTGGGTACACAGAATCTCTGTGTTATTTCTTAAAACTGCATGTGAATCTACAATGATCTCAAAATCAAAAGTTTAATAAAGAAGTGCTGCAGAGAGGAAAGGACTGGGTGATGTCAGAATGCAGTGGCAGAGAAAGAAACTTAGGAGCTCAGAGAAGAGGAGAGGACCTAAATTTGAAGGCAAGAGAGGCACAGAAGGGAAGATGGGGCATGTTCCTAAGGAAAGCTTCATTCTCCTCCTGTCCTTGAATTATACTGTGAGAATACAGTCTATCATCAAGCCATACCTTCTAAAATCCATCAGATGCTGAAAATAATAATAGTAGTAATAATTATTAGTAATAATAGCTGACACTTATTGAGTGCTGCCAGGTGCCAGTTTCTTTACATGATCTTCATTTGATTTTCTCAGTGTGATGTGGGGTAGGTACCCATTTTACAGACGAGAAAACCAAGGCACAGCAAGACTAAGAAACATAAATGGTAACTGGCAAAGCCAGGATTTGTCTGATATGCTCAGCAGCAGCAGCTTCAACACTGAGTGCTCACTATGTGTTAGGACAGGTAAAGTGTCCTAAATGCTTTTCTCCATTATTTCTGGAAAATTCTCCATCAGATACTGGCATCAACTAACCACATTTGTTTATTGTGTGCTTCTTAAGTGTCAGGCACTTTACATCAATTATCCCATGAGCTCTTCACAGCAAGTCTGGATGTATTATCTCCATTTTATAGATGAGAAAGCAGAGGCCCAGGGAAGTTGGCTGTCTTGTCCAAAATCACACAACCAACATGTACAGAACCAGCATGGCACTCAGATGTGTGGACTCTGGACCTACCATTTAAACTCTGAGCTCTACAGCCTCCAGCTCAGAAACCACAACCTGAAAGTTGTTTAATTTTCCCCCAAAGCTAGATGCTCCTAGCATCCACTGACCAGGCATGAATCTGTTTTAGTCTGCCTAGTGTGTAACAGATATAGATTTTGCATATTTGTTTTGCAAAGTATATCCTGGGAACGTTCCTTGCTATGTTAATCCATTAGCTACTCATGGCAGAGGACAAGTTCTTTTTACTTACATGGTTCAATACACAACAGCAGCACACACAATTCAATGTTTAATAAACCTCTTTAATGATGATGGTAATGATTTTTGGCTTTGAAGGCTTGCAGGAAGCAATCAACATCTCTCCCATAAGCCTTCTCCTCGTTCAGTTTCTCTCACCTTTGTGTCACTTCAGAGCACCTGGCTGGGGACTGAGGATTTAATGGTTATGTGTCAGTCCCCCTGAGTGAAGGGAACACGTATTCCCTGCCACTTCGTGGCCCTGTGATCACAGAGACTGCACACACGAAGCCATGAAGAACTTGCCGGGGAAATTTCTTGCAGGCTGATGGGGTGAACCAAATAAATCCACAGCGTCCCAGCCTCAGGCTTGGGGTTACAATGTGGATGCCTCCGCTGCGGCCGGCTGCACACACTTTCACTTTCCCGCCGGGGCGCATGCCCACTCCGAGCATGCTCCACTTCCTGGTTTTCGCCCTCGCCGCCTTCCCGCCGGCTGCAGGCTGCCTGTAAACACGCGGGGCCGCAGCGACAGGCGGCTGCTATTGGAGGAGCTGATCCTGGCCTCCCCTTCGCCTAGCTTCGGAGCTGTCAGTTACTTGTACAGTGCGAGCTAGATTTTGGCGCCACAGCTGGGAGTGAGGCTTTTGTTCCATAACAAAAACAAGCGCCTGAGTGGCAAGGCTGCCAGCGCCCAGCCCGGGCAGAGCAGGCATAAAGGAGCCTGCGTTGCGAATGTTTGTGACCTGTCATTACAGACAGCTCCCTCCGCTCCCAAATGATCGCATGAGACAATGTGACAAATTATGTTTGTACCAGCAACGACCCTGCTCCAGTCGCAGAGGTTAATATTATGCACCAGGATCCAATAAGCGGCCTGTTAGCTCAGGTGGAAACGCACATTGTTGGTAATCAACTGAGTCATTTCCAGCGCTTTTTGTCTCCTCTGTCAAAGAACTTCTGTTTTCCTTCTGCGACTGAAAGGCGGCCTTTCTGGCTGAAACAAGTTAAATGATGGATTCATTTATTGCAGGAGGAAAAGCTAGGTATTAAATGTCATAATGCAGTTTACCCGACTTTGTGGTCCCTGGTTATAAATATGTAGAGACAGCTTCTGCTATATTATTTGTTTGATTTTTGCACATATGATGCTCAGAGCACATCCAGATCCAGGTTGCTATCTACTTTGAGGAAAATTTATGTGAAAACCAGAATTCAAGAGCAAGATAGATTAGGGGTGAGTGTTCTCATTTCAGAAAGGATTCTTCAAGTTTCAAAGCATTCAGAAAGCTTGAAAGCTCCCCTCAAAAAAAAAAAAAAAAATCCCAATCAGTGGAGCTGGTGATATCTGAAGTGCCACAATTAAAATTTTATTTTTTCAAATTTAGTTGTTAAAATGAAAATACTTCTGAAGAAATGCTGAGGCTAAAGATAGTCATTTACACTGTAGTGTGAATTAGTTTCTTTCTTGAGAGTGTGTATTCAGGAAGGGAAGAGACTAGTTACAACTAAGTTCCTGAAAGGAAACACAGGGACAATATGGGTGGCAATGAATGTAGAAAGAGAATCTGAGCACCTCAGAAAATGTGTTTGTTGCTTCACAATTCTGGAGAAAAGCTATCTTTTCAAAGAGAGGGTTTTTTGCTTGTTTTGTTTTTGCAATAGAACTTTCTGCAACAATGGAAATGTTCTATATCTACACTGTCCAATATGGGAGCCACTAGGCAGATGTGGTTATCAAACACTTGAAATGTGGCCAGTATGACTGAGAAATCAAATTTTTAATTTTATTTAAGTTTAATAGCCACATGTGACTAATGGCTCCCCTATCAGACAATGCAGCTTCAGAGCATTTTAAAAGTTGAATGTGTTAACAAATCTTCAGGAATAAAAAAAATCGCAAAGTTAGCATGGCAGGCAGCCTCAAAGATGGCCCACAATAGTCCCTGCCTCTTGGTATTCATTCCCCTGGGTAGGATCCCTTCCCTTTGAGCGTGAGCTAGATAGGTCTGGTCTTCTAGCAATAAAATATGGCCGAAGTGATGGGATGTCATGTCCAAGATTTTCTTACAAAAAGACTCTGGCCCTGTCTTCAGCATCCTCTTTGGCTCTCTCACTCGCTTGCTCTGAGGGAAGCCAGCTGCCATGTGGTCAGCTGCCCTTCAGAGAGGCCCCTCTGGCAAGGAACTGATGTCTTCAGCCAGCAAGACTCTGAGGCCCTCAGACCAACAACTGTCAAAGAACTAAATGCTGCCAACAGCCATGAGAATGAGCTGGGAAGTGGATTTTCCACCAGGCCAGCCTTGACATAACTGCAGCCCTGGCTGGCACCTTGATTGCATCTTCGTGAACCAGAGACACCCAGGTAAGCCAAGCCTGAATTCTGGACCCACAGAAAATGTGAGATAATAGATGTGTATTATTTGAAATTGCTGAGTTGGGGTAATTCATTATACAGCAATAGATTTTAATATAGTTAGCCTCATTTAAAGAACATTTGTACTAGTTAGTACATTCCTAGATCTAGAGAAACCTCCAAACATCAGTGACTAATCCAATAAGAGTTGCATTGTTTTAACAGTCCAATGTGGGCATTCTTCTGATGGTGATGCAGAAACTCAGCCCCTTTTCCTTCAGATTGTCCTAGAAGTCATTTCCATGCCAGCCAGCTGGAAGGAGAAAAGAGCAGAGTGGATCCTGTGGGGAGTAGACCCAGTGATGATACACATCATTTCTATCCATGTTCTATTTTCCTCAGTCAAACCATCACCCCTGACTCTAAGTCAGACTGGGAGATGTAGTCTAACTGTGTGCCCAGGACAAAGGTGGCACAGATTCAAGAGCCAGCTGGCAGTTTTTGTTACAGCATAATATTTTTTGGGGTGGCAAACTCCTTGACAAAAACAGGCCTTTTCATGCCTTGCCAAATCCCTGGATCATGCAGACGAGAATCTCTTCATAAATAACAGTGGTAGTTAGAATGGGAAAGAGACTGACTGTGCTCCCCAGTGCAAGATGTGAATTCACCAGAGGTGTCAGAATATTCTAATCCTATAAGTTTCCATGACTCAACCAAAAGTTAACCAAAGCAAAGTTGTTCAAAGAAAGGTCTAGCACAGTTCTGGTAATGACAATGGAAAAATCAGGAAAAGACGTCTGTGCATGTTCAAAAGGGACTTCTGAACTACAGAGTGGGATTGGGTGGAACTCCATGAGCTGAGGTGTCTCTTAGATGTGATTACAAAGGTATCTGTCTGGCACATCTATTGCTTTTGAGGCTGACTCTGATTTTCTGGCTGTTGCCCAATGTTAGTGTGAGTCTTAGGGGCTACAGTGAGAGCCAAAAAAAAAAAAAAAGAAGAAAAAAAAAAAAGAAAAGATTTGTTTGGTTGATTTCAATTGTTTTAAATTGAGGAGCTCAGGTGTCAATTCATTTTTGTTCAAATGTCAATACATATTTTAAATGTCACTCTTTTCATCTCCCTGGGCACCTTCCACCCACCTCCCTTCACCTTAACCTATGAGCTTGTTTTCACCCAGTGAAGATGGGAATGTTAATTTAACTGAGTATGTATCTGTCAACATTATTTTCTAAAAAAAGTTTTGGCACCCTGAAATAAACAACAACAACAAAAAAAGAAAAAAAGAAAGAAAAGAACAGGCTTGGCACATGTCCAAAAGCAGATTTCCCAGGAGCTAATGCTTAAGCTGAGGGTTCCCCATTTGTGGGGGCCCCTTCCTAGGCTCAGCATAGTCTTCCAGAGAGAAGGAGAAGCAGCAGTAGTTCTTTGCTGTGCCCGGGGCCAGGAGTCTTGCTCAAGCCTGGGGTCCCCCTGTATATTCCTAATTTTTAACAGCTTTATTGAGATATAATACAAACAACATAAAATGGGCCCATTTAAACTCTACAATTCAGTATTTTTAAAAGTATATTCCCAGAGTTGTGCAATCATCACCATAGTCTAATTTTAGTACATTTTCATCACCCCCCCCAAAAAAAACCCTAAAGCCATTAGCAATCTCTTCTCATTCCCAACCTCATCTCCTAAAACCCAGACAACCTCTAATCTACATTGTCTCTACAGATTTGGCCATTCTGGACATTTCATATAAATGGAGCCATATAATGCATTTTTTTTATAACTAGTTTCTTTCACCTAGCATAATGTTTTTAAGGTTCACCCATGTTGTAGCATGTATCAGAACTTTATTTCTTTTTATTGCCACATAATATTCCATTTTATGGATAAACGCATTTTTTTTTGTTTATTCAGTCATCAATCGATGAGCATTTGGGTTGTTTGTAGATTCATTTTTGTACCTATTTTGTATTTACCCTGTTGCTGGCCCTGGAGTTGTGAGTGGGGTTGGCAGACTGCCAGCACTACCTCCATAGCCACCTGGCCCCCTGTGACAGCTTGCCTCTGGCAGTTGTCAGGAAGCACTTGGACCCTACCTCTGATACTGGAGAAGTATCTGAAACTGAGGCTGCTCTGCATCCTGCGCACGGTCCACTAGGACCCAAGTTTCCAGGAGTCTTGTCCCCCAACCCCAGGACCAGCCCAGTGAGGGGAGAAGTATGAGTGAGAAAAAAAGGTGCAAGAGCCTGGCCAATCCTAACTAGCTGCTAGGGTACTAGTTATAGGTACCTTGCCAGCTATGATTAAAGAGCAGGAGTTTTCTGAGGTCTTGGGAGAAGCTTATAAATGTGACATTGCTCACCAGCTATAGGAAATTTTTTCAAACTGTCCATAATTTTAAAAAAATTTAGTCAACCATGCTAAAGGAAAGATTGGATTATCCTTCTACTTTTTCAACCAACATATATTACAAAACTGTTGTCATATCAAGAAGTAATGGCAAAGAATATTAAGAGGAGTCATGTGAGTGACAATGGGGGAGTAAGGTATCCAATATTCTGCCCCTCCCTAAACCAAAGAAAAAACTGGCAAAAATTATCAAAATCCACTTTTTAGAATTCTGGAAATTAGCTAAAAGCTTGCAGTCACCAGGGAGTGTTTATTCAAGGAAAACACCGAATCTCAGTAAGAACAGGGAGCTCTGTAGCATTTTAACTGAGCCCAGGCCCATACCCCACACCCCAGTTCAGGGGTAGCTGGGAAAAGAATAGCCTGCCTTCCTGGTACTGGATGGACAGAATGGAACTCGTTTAAAAAGAATTGTAATTATTTTCTTTTATAAAACATATGTGGTGGCTCCATGGAAGACCAGCTCAAAAGGCTTATCTTTATTTCACCTGACTTGGAACTGGCCCAGTTCAAAAGCTACCGGGAGGGGAGTGTGTGTGGGGGTATTTGTCAAAAGCATTTACAGGCAAGTGTTTTAGCTGCTGCTGCCTGAGACGATCGATAACAGTTGGTACGAACCAGAGATTTTGGGTGGAAAGGCTGGCAAATGAGACGTTCATAGAGGCTTTGAAAAGTTCACATGTGTTCCTGGGTATATGGCATGCCATGCTTGCTCAGGAGAGACCTGATAAGGCCCTAAGCTCTGACCTCTGGCTGACCTTCAGGCTCTGCACAAGAAGGAAGTGAAGGCTAAGGCAGAATTATAAACTGCCTAGCTGTGTGTTAAAGGCAGGGCCCAACACATACAC
Source organism: Varecia variegata (assembly GCA_028533085.1). Taxonomy (NCBI): domain Eukaryota; kingdom Metazoa; phylum Chordata; class Mammalia; order Primates; family Lemuridae; genus Varecia; species Varecia variegata. The sequence goes on along the minus strand of CM052438.1, from coordinate 65,768,810 downwards.
ACAATCTCTTGGCAAAAACTTTGTAAGATTTTTGGTTCCAAGCATTTAAGGAAATTTCGGTCCAGCTATTGTTCTAACAGAACAGACTTCAATGGCCACACATAACAAAGACTACAGATTCTAAAGAATTAGTTCATAAAAGTCATTAAACAAATAAACAACAATAACTAAAATGAACAGTAACAACAATAAACCCCAGGGAGAGGAGAGAATTTGATTTTCAGAGTTGCCACATTATAATATTCAAAATGTCCAGTTTTCAACAAAAACATTGTGAGACATGCAAAAAAAACAAAACAAATATGACCTGAGCATAGGAAGAAAAAAAAAAAGAAATCAATAGAATTGTTCCTAAGCAGGCCCAGACATTGGACTTACTAGAATAAACTTGAGATGAGCTATTTGAAATATGTTTAAAAAGCTAAAGACAATCCTATCTAGAAAACTAAAAGTATCAGAATAACACCTTACCAAGTAGAAAATATCAATGCAAAGGTAGAAATTATATGCTTTAAAGAACCGAATAGAAATTCTGGACCTGAAAAGTTCAATAACTGAAATTTAAAAATCACTAAAAGAACTCAATAGTAGATTTGAGCAGGTAAAAGAACCAGCAACTTGAAGATAGATCAATTGAGATTATCCAGTCTGAGGAGCAAAAGAAAAAGGAGTGAAGCAAAAAATACCTTACAGATCTGTGGGATACCACTATACACAAAATACTAATTCTGAAAGGAGAAGAGAGAGAGAGAAAAGGAAAGGGGCAAGACGAAGGAAGAATATTTGAAAAAATAATGGCAGACAACTAGAATTTTATAAAAAACGTTATCTATGTATTCAAGAAGCTCAACCAACTCTAAGTAGGATTAACTCAAAAATATCCATATGGAGATACATCATGATCAAACTAATGAAAGCTAAAGAATCTTGAAAAAGTAAGTGAAAATCAACTTATCTCCTACAAGAAGTCCTCAATAAGACTGACAGCTGATTTCTCATCAAAAACCGTGGAGGCCAGAAGGCAGTGGAATGATGTATTCAAAGTGCTCAAACTAAAAAAAAAAAAAAAATGTCAGCTAAGGCTTCTATATCTGGCAAAAATACCCTCCAAAAATAAAAATAAATCTTGACATTCCCAGATAAACAAAAACTGAGAGTTTGCTGCTAATAGACCTATCCTCCAACAAATGCTAAAGAGAGCCTTTTAGGCTGAAATAAAATGAAAGGACACTACATAGTAACTAAAAGCCATCTGAAAACTAAAACTCTCTGGTAAAGCTAACTATATGAGTAAATATAAAAGACAATATGAATGTATTTTGTTTGTTTGTAACTCCTTTCTTTTTTCCCATTCTGATTTAAAGACAATTGCATAAAGCAATTTTTATAAATCTATGTTGTTGGGCACACAAGTATAAAAATATAATTTGTAACAATAACAGCATACTGTCTATGGGGGCAGAATGGAGCTGTGTAGGTGCAAAATTCTGATATCCTGAAATTAAGTTGGCATTAATATAGACTAAATTATTATAAATTAAGAGGTTAATTATAATTGCCAGGGCAACCACTAAGAAAATAACTCAAAAATATAATAAAAGGAATGACAAGGGAATTTAAATGGCACAGTAGAATATATCTATTTAAAATAAAAGAAGGCAGTAATGGAGGAATTAAGGAACAAAAAGGATGTAAAACATATACAAAAAAAAATAGCAAAATGGCAGAAATCCTTCCCTATCAGTAGCTATATTAAATTTAACTAGATTAAACTCTCCAATTAAAAGGCAGAGATTGGCAAAATGAATGGAAAAAATGATACAACTGTATGTTGTCTAAAAGTGACTCATTTTAGATTCAAAGATACAAATAGGTTTTTATTTATTTTATTTATTTTTTCTGAGACAGAGTCTCACTCTGTTGCCTGGGCTAGAGTGCTATTGCATCAGCCCAGCTCACAGCAACCTCAAACTCCTGGGCTCAGGAGTTTTATAAAAAACGTTATCTATGTATTCATAGATTGCTCAAGCAATCCTCCTGCCTCAGCCTCCCGAGTAACTAGTACTATAGGCATGTGCCACCACACCCAGCTAATTTTTCTATTATTTTTGGTTTTTTTAGTACAGACAGGATCTCTCTCTTGCTCAGGCTGGTCTTAAACTCCTGAGTTCAAGCGATCCTCCCACCTTGTCCTCCCAGAGTGCTAGGATTACAGGTGTGAGCCACCACGCCTGGCCACACAAATAGTTTTTTAAAAAAACTTAAAAACAAATTTGTTTTTAGAGACAGGGTCTTGCTTTGTTACCCAGGCTAAAGTACAGTGGAGCAATCATAGTTCACTGCAGCCTCAAATTCCTGAGCTCAAGTGATCCTCCTGCCTCAGCCTCTCAAGTATCCAGGACTACAGATGCACACCACCTTGCCCTGCTAATTTTATTTTGGTTTTTGTAGAGATGGGGTCTCACTATGTTGCCCAGGTAGGTCTTGAACTCCTGGCCTCAAGTTATCTTTGTGCCTCAGCCTCCCAAAGTGCTGGGTTTATAGGCGTGAATCACTGTGGCCATCTCAAAGATACAAATAAATTTAAAGCAAAAGAATGAAAAGAGATATTTCATGTAGATGGTAACCCAAAGAGGGGTAAAGTGGCTATGTTATTAATAATATCAGACAAAATAGATTTCAAGGCAAAAATGTTACTAGAAACAAAGAAGACATTATATAATAATAAAAGGCTCAATTCACCAAGATATAAGAATTATAGACATGCATATACCTAAAAATAGAGCCCCAAAATACTGAAACAAAAACTAAAACAATTGAAGAAAGACATAAACAATTCAATAATAATTATAGGAGATTTTAATATCCCACTTTCAATAATGGGTAGAACAACCAGACACATGATCAGCAAGGAAATAGAAGAATTGGTAGTATCAAAGAACACTATCAAGAAATTAAAGAGAAAACCTACAGAATGGGAGAAAATATTTACAAATCATGTATCTGACAAGGGTATAATATCCAAAATATATAAAGAACTCTTAGAACTCAATAGCAAAAAGACAAATACCTCAATTTAAAAGTGGGCAAGATATTTAAATAGATATTTCTCCAAAGAATATATATTCAAATGACTAACAAGTACATATAAAGATGACTTTCATCATTAGTTATTAGGGAAATGTAAGTCAAAATGATATGAGATACCACTCTACACCTACTAGGATGGCTATGATAAAAAAAAGAAAATAAGTCTTGGTGAGATGTGGAGACATTACACATTTTGGATATCCAGGTAGAAATTTAAAATGCATTTGAAAACAGTCTGGCAGTTCCTCAAAAAGTTAAACATTCAATTATCATATAGCCCAGCAATTCCACTCCTAGGTGTATACCCAAAATAATTAAAATCATGTACTCAAAAAAAAGTCCATATGTACACATGTTCATAGTAGCACTATTCACAATAGTCAAAAAGCAGAACAACCCCAAATATCCCTCAACAGTTGAATGGATAAATAAAGTGTGGTATATCCATACAATGTAACCTTATTTAGCCATTAAAAGCAGTGAAATACCAATATATGCTACAATGTGGACCTTAAAAACATTACACAAAGTGAAAGAAGCATGATGCAGAAGATACTATCTTGTATGGTTCCACCAATATCCAGATTGGTGGTTACCAGGTGCTGGGGAGGGGAAATTGAGAGTAACTGCTTAATGGGTATTTTCCTTTGGGGGTGATAAGGATGTTCTGGAACTTGATAGAGATGGTGGTTGTATAACATTGAAAATGTACTAAATGCCATTGAATTGTTCATGTTAAATGAATAATTTTATGTTATGTGAATTTTGCCTTAATAAATTAAAAAAAATGATGAAGTACTGTTACAAACTACAACATGGGTAAACCTTCAAAACTCTATGCTAAGTGAAAAAAGTCAGACAAAAAAAGCCACATGATACCATTTATATGACATGCCCAGAACAGGCAAATCCATAGAGACAGAAAATAGATCAGTGGTCACAGGGGATGGGGGAAGGGAAATTGGGACTGATAGCTAATAGGGACAGTGTGGTCTTTTAAGGTGACAGAAATGTTCTGCAATTAGGTAGTGGCTGCATGTGTGCTTACATGACATGCTACATGAATATACTAAAAACCCCTGAAGTATATATTTTGAATTACATTTGAAATTTGAAATGCTGAACTTTATATTATATGACTTTTATCTCAATAAAAAAGAAAAAAAGCATACAGAGAAAAGGTATAGGAAAATTGTAGAGGTGTGTCAGGCAGTTTATGAATAAAATTATAACAAAATTATGTTATTTTCGGTGTTTGTGGCATTTTTCAGCTTTTTATTACCTGTAATTTGTTGTGATTTCTTCTCTTATGTATTTTCACTTTTGTACCCATTTTGTATTTTTTTTTTCCCTAAGAGAGCTTTCAAAATTGATTAAGCTTCAGGTCCCATAAAACCAGATGCCATTCTGGCATTAATAGGTGCAGAAACTCAGCCACCCATGGTGCTACAAGATTAAGGAACTCTGTCCTCCAGCAGCCTGTGCACTGCATCAAGAAGACCCTCTCCCAACTCCTCCATGCCTCAGCCCCATCCCACAAGTCCTCAATCCTCCTCTGAGACGTACCTCCCTTCTCTTTTTGATTCTTACATTGCCACTGCCTTCATTCAGGTTATTATCAGCCACCGAGACTCTGGCAACCACCTGACTGCTCTACAGTTTCACAAACCACTACCTCCAATCACCCTCCAGCTGCTGCCAGGGAAGCTCTTGCTGAAACACGTCTTCTCTCCCTTTTTACCTCTGCGGAGAAGCCTTCCAAGGCTCTCATCGCCTGTGGGGTAATGAAGAAAGAAGTGCATCCCAGCCTGCCTGTCCAGGCCCGTCTTGTTGCCTTTCCCCCACTGACATGCATCCCCACATCAAATAATGCCTAACTCCTCCCGTTCTGCAGAGCCTCGAGTATTTTATGTCTCCTGATATTTTTTGTGAAGTTCTTCCCTCACCTAGTATAAACTGCCTCCTCCTCTCCTTGGTGAATTCTTCATCTGCCCATGTCCTGCTCAGGTTGTCCTCTGAGAAGTCTTCCCAGCTCCCTCTTATGCCTTGCATCGTGGTTATTTGTATAGATATGTGTGCATTTTATATACTCATGTATGTTTATAAATCAACTAATATAATTTGAACTGTTTCTGTGGTTTGTACATGAATATATAAAAAACATATTGCTATATGTCTTGCAAAAGTTCATGTGTTGGAAACTTAGTTGCCAGTGTAACAGTGTTGAGAGGTGGGTGGGGCCTTTAAACAATGATTAGGCCATGAGGGCTCTGCCTTCGTGGATGGATTAATGCCATTATTGGGAAGTGGCTAATTATCTTGGGAGTGAGCTCCTGATAAAAGGATAAGGATAAAGGACAAGTTTGGACCCCATTTTCTATCTGTCTTGTGTGCCCTCTTCATCCTCCCTTCCTCTGTGATGCCCTTTGCCACGTTATGTTACACAAGGGGGCACACACCAGGTGGCCAAGCCGATGCTGGTGCCATGCCCTTGGACTTCCCAGCCTCCAGAACTGTGAGCCAAATGAATCTCTTTTCTTTATAAATTACCCAGTCTGCGGTATTCTGCTATAGCAACAGAAAGTGGACTAAGACATATATATATATTTGAATATATGTATATAAATGAATATGTATGACTATATAAAATCATATATGAATATATGTATATACATGAATTTATGTATATGCATGAATCTGTATAAAATATATATGTTTTTAATTTGTTTCCTAAAGAACTATAAACATACCCAAGGCAGGGATGTTGTCTCATCAATTTAAAAAATATTTTCCTCAGAAGTTACTATATTTTCTGTACACAGTATGCACTTACCCATGTGCCAGCCACAGATACAATGGAGTAAATGCTTTTGGAATGAAATTGAATTGATATTCTTTCCCTCGAGGACTTTTGGCACTGAAGAAAGAAACAAACACATGAGAACAATTAGGAATATTAATATTACAAATAAATATCAAGTGGTAAACTGAAAACCAATTAAGTGAGCACTGATGGCCTAGACAGCAGAGTGAATTGCGTCACCATCATCACTGTCACAAGTGGGTTAAAGCTAATCAGAAGAGAACTTTCTGGAATACAGAGGCAATAGATACGGTGAAAGATTTTGATTCAGGGTAGGGAGGGAAAATGGTTCTGCTTAGGAGTCAAAGAGCTTGGAAACTAACACAGGGAAGAGAATTTTAGGATTTTCATGGGGAGTCAAAGGAATTCTTTGACCCCAGTGGGAGGCACTTAGGTATTATAGTATTTTCTTTGGACATACTATCTTTTTTGTGCTGAGATGAATAGAGATTCCACATTATAAGAATTTTTACTACTCTGATGAAAGTTCCCCCCAAAACCACAAATCCCATTTTGTGAGGGAGAAGGAGAAGGGACACAGCGAGGTATGCTGAGCCAATTCCCAGATCCAGATGGCAGGGAAGGCAAGGAAAGCACACGTCGCCTCCCGCTCCTCCTTATTCTCTCTCACTCTCAGAAGTAGCAGGCTGTGCCCTTCCAGGGACTCAGTGGTGGATTAGGAGAAAGTAGTAGATGCTTTACTGGACTAGAATTCCAAGAAGACCATGAAAAAAACAAGTTCCACTCTATTTCTGTGTGTGGGAGGAAGAGAGGGAAGTCACTTCTCTTTTGTATGCTGATACAAAGGAGATTATAAGCTTTTGGGGGAAGCATGTGCTTATTTAATTATGTAATTTTAAATTTATTTTAGTGTTATAGTTTCCTTCCTTCCTTCTTTCTTTTTCTTTCCCTTCCTTCTCTCTTTCTCTCTCCCCCAATCCCCCATCTCCTCTCGGTTTCTCTTCTTCTCTTCCTCCCCCTCCTTCTTTCCCTCTCCCCACCCCCATGCCACCCCATGTTCTTTCTCTCTCTCTCTCTCACATACCTGCCTTACTCTTTGCTCTCTTTGCACCCCAGACTGGACCTTACCTGATCTTCCAGTCCAAAGACCCAGAGGAGACTGCCCAGAATCTTGGTGCCCCACCCACCCACACCCTACCCTTGGTGCTTCCTTGCTAAGTCAGCTGAGACTCACAATTTGTGGGGGGAAATCATGTGGGTGCCTCATCTGTAGATTTAGTCTCTCACTACTGGAGTTCTCAGAGAAGGGGGTGGGCTGGCTGGACTCCCCAGATGTTTTTTACTAATATGAAATTATCCATCTACATGTTCTTACATAGTGACCAAACCTACAGATTTTTTAAACGGCCACCTGAGAGGCAGTCTACTCCCCTAAGACAGAACAATCATCATTTATTTGGCAAACATGTTTACTGGGGTGCCTCCTATGTACTAGGCACCGCGGTAGGTGCTAGAGGAACAAGAATAGTCCCAGACCTCAAATCACCCGTATCCTATGCTGAAGGCAGACAAGTTAACCGACATTCCTCCACAGTCTTGAGAACTTTGCAGAGTATTTCTTGTCTTCGGTTCAATTTGTTGCAAGTCATTTGCCATATTACAGGCACCAGGTGAGGGAATACAAGGATGAATGACTGGACTCCACTGCCAAGGAGATCGGAGCCCAGGAAGGGAGACAGACACGTCAGCAAATACTAACAGTACAGAGCGCTAAGTCCACAACATAAGTAGGTGAAAGATTCACAGGCAGAATGGAGAAGGGAGGGATTCTCCATCCTTCCCCACCCCAACACTGGGGGATGACAGTCAGAGAAGTCTTCGTGGAAGATTGACACCTACTCTGGGCTGTGAAGGGCACTCCTGGCAATGGGGCTAAGGCACAGAGACACACAGTGATGAAACTGAAGGTATGTTTAGAACGATATCGCTGAAGGGTGAGGTGACCTGGTGGAGATGAGCTGAGGAGATGGGGAAGGCAGCCACAGTAAAACTGCGGAGGGCTTTGCGTGCCCTGACCGGGAGTCATGCAGACAACGGGGAGCTCTGAAAGACAGCTGGAGAGACTCATGTTGGAGTTGGTTTTGGTGAACATTCTAGCAGGACGTGGAGGACTGATAAAGTGGAGGCCAGGCTAGAGGGAGAGGGACCCGTCAGAAAGCTATCACAACAACCCCAACAAGAGACAATGAGGGCCTCAGGCAAGTCCATGACGCTGAGGATGAAATGGAAAGTCTAGACCTGAGAAAGGTTTAGGAAAGAATTTGAGGGTATCAGCGACCGTTTGGATGTACCATGTGGAAGAAGTCCAGAATTAATCTCTGGTTTCTGCCTCAGGAAAACTGGGTAGATGATGATACCACCAACTGACAGGAAATGTAGAGGAAGAGGAACAGCAGGAAGGAGAGAAGAGAGATGGAAATAATTGAAGTTGGAGGCTGTTGAACATTTAAGTAAAGATTTTTCCGAAGAAAGTTGGGTATACATGCCTTGAGCAGGAGGAGAAAGCAAAACAGAAATGTAAATACGAAATCCTCCGGGATTCAGGTTTCAGAACTAAAGGAGAGGTTGACATCTCCTAAGCAAAGAAGGCAGGATGAGTGAAGACAGAAGACAGGCCCTCAGGATCGCTAGAGCAAAATGATCACGTGTGGGAAAGATTTATATGCTGGGAGAAAGAGAGGTTCTCACAATTGGCAGTAGAGTGTCAAGGAGAAAGTGGGCAAAAGTATCAATTGCTACACAGTGACTAAGGAAAGGCTAGATAAGGAATTGCCAGTTAGGAAATTGCTGGAAATCTTAGCCAGGGTATCCTTCCCTGCATCGTTGGGAATGGGAGACCAGTTGCAGGGTTGAGAGTAAAGACATGGAGTTGTGAGTACAGGTTGTGCCACCAAGAAACCTGTCTTTGCAGGCATGCGGAGAGAAAAGGCAGCAGCTAGAAGGGGGAGCTGGGTTTGGGGGAAGAGTTTTAGAAGTTAAAGTCTTGAACATGTTTGTCCATTGAGGAGAAGAAGCCTGTTCTAGGGGAGCTGAAGAGTGAGCAGCCCCCAGAGAGACGGGAGGGGATGGATTCTGGAGCAGGGTTGGAGACATTAATCTTCCACAAGAGGAAGAGCACATCTCCAGCTGAAATTGTGAGAGTGGCAGTGGAGGTAAAACAGTTGTGTGTGTGTTTGTGTTGTGTGTGTAAGAAAAACTTAGGAGTTTTAAGCCCAATGGCTTCAATTACTCAAATATAAAGAAGGCCACTTTCAAAGGTGAAGAATCAAAAAAGGAAATGAGCAATGGAGGGTGGACACTGGATTTTACATCTGCTGTGGACACGGAAGGAAGGAAACTTACAAAGTGGAACTGACTGGGCATGGGAAAGCATTGAGAAAATCATAAACTAGCAAAGACGCCAGTCAGCAGCCTAGAGGCTGAAGTGTCTTGCCCATTGTCACACTGCGAGACCCAGGTCTGACACAATTCCAGCCAGGTCGTCTAATTCCTAGAAGCTCGAGCTCTTTGTGCTCATGAGCAAAGTGTTCCATTTAGAGAAATTAATATAGAACCGATGTGAAAAGAGTCCAGCAGATTCCTTTAATCTGTGGACTCTGCCTGCGGGGACAACACGTAGGTTTTCCAGAATTAGGGAAGTGCTGCCAGCTGTTCAATGTCTTCACTGAAGACAAGACAACAGGGAATGGGCCTAGGTTGCAGCAAAGTTTACAAGGAAGGATGTTCCAAGGAAGAGTGGCTACACACTCTAGTGGGCTCGGAGAGAGTATGAAAGCAACCTGCCCTGGTGACCCTTAGGAACGTACATAGCTCAGGTGGTTTTGATTCAATCCTAGAGGATGGTCTATGATTTCTTAAACTCCCTTTTAGCTCTATGCCACACTTTGATCTTAAGCAAAAAGGAAAACATATTAGCATCCCCTGTATAATGGAGGCAACACACAGTACTTTCTTTGCTTTACTTTTTATCTTACTCTCTTCCATAATGGACACACTGCAAGTAGTTTCTATGTAAAATTATCTGGACATTAAAATAGAATAAGCCATATGTAATTATTAATTGTGTCATAGCCCCATCAACTAAAAAGAGATTCCTAGCCTCTCAATCCTCTATCCAGCCTTGTTGGTTATCTCTAGCCTGATTAAAGGGAATGATACTCATTTGTAAATGCATTTGGCAAACTTACCCTGCTATTGTTTCCATTATTTTGCAAATTACAGACATTGAGATGAAGGCTCTGTAATTTCCTAGTGTTCCCTTTATTCCTGCTAGGAAAACTGGTATTGCCCTGGCATGCTTCCACTTTGCTGTTATTTCATTTGAATGCAGCAAATTCTTTATTATGATTAACAAAGACTTCTGCTCCATTCCTCTTTGAATACCAGTCTGCTCATGGAGCTGTGTTGATTTTGAGCCCTGCTGTCTCCTTGAATCTCTCTGTTTCACTGATCTCAAAGATGCTCAAGACAACAGACACCCAAGTATTCCTAAATGACATGTGCTCTTTGTCTGTTCTCCATTTTGAATTTGTTATACGTTTAGTAATTTTACCATCGTCTGGAACTTTTTTTCTCCTCTTCTTTCAATTGTCTGATTCTAAATGTCTCCTTCACTCATTATTTAAAAGCCTGAAAATATGTAAGCGATTGGGTTTGGTAATCTTGCAATTTTTAAACTTCTCTCTCCTTTAATCTTTCAGCAGTTTTTCTTTTGCCTCATACATATCTCTCTCAAGATTTTTACAATATTTTGTAAGCAGCCTTGACACCAAGGTACTTTGGGGCATCTCGAATTTGCAGATGGTTTTTCTTAAGCACCATATACTTCTAATCCATTCATTAATCATTGCACTGAAATCACTTTTCCCAAAGTCAGGCAGGCTCTTCTTCCTTAAGTCTTGCCTGGATATCTACCCAGTACATTCATTAAGGCCCAGCGTGGTGGTGGCTCGTGCCTATGATCCCAGCACTTGAGGAGGCCGAGGCCGGAGGATCGCTTGAAGCCAGGAGTCCAAAACCAGTCTGGGCAATAGCGCGAGACCTTATCTCTACAAAAAATTTATAAGTTAGCCTGGTATTTGGTGATGTGTACCTGTAGTCTGAGCTATCCCGGAGGCTGAGGCAGGAGGATCTCTTGAGCCCAGGAGTTTAAGGCTGCAGGGAGCTATGGAGCTATGATTACACCACTGCACTCCAGCCTGGGCAACAGAGCAAGATTCTAGCTCAAGAAAAACAAAACGAAACAAAACAAAACAAAAAAACACTCATTGAACAGTCTTTATGCTTAGAGAGTACTAATTAAATATTCTCCTCCTAAAATCAGTCATATCTAGAAAAAAATCACATTAAGAGAGCTCTTCTAGGTGGAAAGGCTGGAACTAAAAGAGGTGCATAGCTGTGACTTAGGAGCCCATGTTTATGATCAAATATCAATGTGCAAAGTTGTTTTCTTACCTTTCTTTCTCCCCTGCCTTTTGTGTTTCCTGCCCCCCACTCCTCCACAGTGTCACCATCGTCAGTTATCCCCTGTCACTTTAGCTCAGTGGGCGAATATTGGGAGGAGTGTGCTGAGGTGAGGGTGGTGCACTCCCTTTCCTACTTTGGGTAAGCAGCGTTGCATAAAATGAGGATAATAACTGCAACAATAACAGCTGACGTTTATTGAGAGCTTAGTATGTGCCAAGCATCGTTTCATGAGCTTTATTACCTGCTTTATCCCAGTTAATCATCTCAACAATCTCCTGAGGTAAGTAATACTAGAGATGTGGGCCCCGAGAACTCAGAGAAGTTGAGAAACTTGCCTACAGCCCCACAGCTCGCTACTAAGTAGAGGGTGCGGGATTTGAACCCCGGAATGTATGAAACTCCACTGTGCCTGCGCAGAAGCAGCATTCAGTGAAGTGTGAGCCTTTTATGGTGATTGTTATTCAGATATTTATGTTCCACATACCGAGCACTACTGCATGCTAGGCTGGGTTTGACCTTTCATCTCATTTAATTATCACAATTACCCACGGAATTAGGGTTTCCATTTTACAACCGAGGAAACCGGATCTCAAAGGCATTCTGTAACTTGCTCAAGACTTCTCGGCTGGTAAGAAGGGGGCGCCCTGAACATTCAGCTAATCTACTCTTTGGTCCCTCTTCAGCGTTTGCTTTGGAGAACATACTGAATTTCTCCTCATCAGACTGAGGATTCTAATGAGGTCACATTGATTACAATTCAGTCAATGGCTCGAGTTTCTCCCCTTATGAGCAGGGCCTTGGTCCCGGAGGGGCAGATCATCACGTGGGCTCCCATATAGCTGCTCCAGCTGGAGCTGTTCCTGCTCTGTGGGGTCCCTCTCCCCAAGAAAGGTGTACGGTACAGCGAGTGTTCTGTGGCAAAATGAGGAAGAAGGACTCAACCTGTCTTAACTTCAGCGGTGCTTCTTGTGTCCTGGGGCCTTGACGTTTTAGTGTTTTCTTAAAAATGTAAAAATGCCTTTTCAGTTTTTATTTCAGCCCCTCTGCTGCCCACATGACTCCATTACAAGTGCATGGGGCACTAAGCCAGCGTTCAAAACCATGTGACGATGCCATTCTGCATCCAGAATCATCCTCCTGTCTGCTGATAGAGCTCATGGAGCCTGGATCTTTCTCTTCTCATACTGAGTTATCCCAGGAGGCTGGTGGGGCCCATCTCATCAATTTTCTGAGTATGTTCTGCACTCTAAGTCTCACCTGGACTCAAGGGTAGAGTCTCTACCAGCTGCTTTTTCCTTTTTGTCTGTCCAATATGCAAGCTCCCCACCCAATGGTCCCTATTTCCTTTTGGGAAATTGCCTTTTCCCCAAACTGTGGTCTTGGTGGAGGATACTACTTGCCTCCCACTAGGAAAGCTGCAGTGAGCATGTGACCTTGTTTGACCAATCAGTGCTGTCCTCTGGGACTCTGACTTTTAAGTGAGTGACACAAAGATGTTGAGGGAGGTAGCAGTTAGTCGGCACAGTAGAAATGCTGCCCACTGACAGGGCAGCTCCTGCTGCGGGTCCTGAGGGCTGGCTCTCACTCTGCCCTTAATGTCTGTGGCCACCGAGCCTCCAGCTGGTTCTCTGAGCCACTGGTATCCGTTCAATAAATTACCTTTTATGTAAAATAGTTGGGGTGCATTTCGGTTGCACACTATTAAGAATCCAGACTGAAATACACTCAAATTTACAATGTAAATTGTAGCAAAGAACATCTTTGTGGCCCTCTTTTGTCTCCATTCCCCCCACGTTAGCTTCTCCTCTGCTCCCAAAGCCCCAGGGGTCTTCAGCCGCCCTAGCTGCACAGGCCTCTCATAGCGGTAACTTTTCTTTTCTTTTTCTTTTATTTATTGAGACAGAGTCTCACTCTGTTGCTCAGGCTAGAGTGCAGTGTAGCTGGGACTATAGGCTACGCTGCACACATCTGGCTAATTTTTCTATTTTTAGTAGAGATGGTTCTTGCTCTTGCTCAGGCTGGTCTCACACTCCTGACCTCAAGCAATCCTCCTGCCTCGGCCTCCCAGAGTGCTAGGATTATAGGCGTGGGCCACCATGCCCAGCATGGTGGTAACTTTTCTGAGCTTGACCTCTCCGGAGTTGACCAGTCTGGATTTCTTTCTCTACCTTTCACCACAACCCAAATAATAACATATTCTATTTTCTTCAGCAAGGACTGCTACCCACGGGATCTTCATGGCTGTACAGGGATGCCATGAAACCATATATTTTAAAAAGTCATAGAATATTCTTTAAACAAAGTCTTGTAGGAATGATATGTATGTTGGGTAAGGGAGCAGCTTCTCTGGCCCACACTGAGTTTGAAAACTAGTGTTATGGCCAATCTATGCTCTCCTTCACCAAGGACATTCATCGATGCTGATGGTTCTGAATGGGCAGCATAGGAATATTTGACTGAGTATAAGGGCAACTAGGATCTTCTTCCATCTCTGCCACCATCTTATTGTGTAGCTTTAATCAAATCACTGAGCCCTTTTGAGTTTCAGTTTTTGAATCTGGAAAAACCAGGGCATTGCATTAGATTTTATTTGAGTTCCTTTCAGCACTATGATTTGGGTGTTATGTCTTCCAGTGATATTTGTATTTGTAATAGAAAACTCAGGAGGAATTCAAACTCTTGAGCTCCAAACATAGATCATTAGTATCCAGAAATCAAGCATTATAATAGGCTAGCAGGAAAGATATTTTTGGTTTGCTGAGATGAAGAGCAGAGAGAAGAAAAGGAAAAGAGAGGAGAAGTGTCTCCAATTTTACCGTTTGTGCTTCCTGGCAATTGGGACTACACAACCAATTCCTTTTCTCCTTAGACAAAGAATGCAGAGAGCCGAGCCACCACACCAGCATGGTGCAAGGGGCTCCCTGCTGTGCTTTGATATTTGGCCCAAACGTAAGACAGATGTATTCCTGGTGCTTGTGTAGCATTGTAGCATTTCCAACTCATTGCTCAGATGCAGCAACATCAACTTCCTTAGGAGTTTTTTGGTTCTAAACACACTAAGTGGCTTCACATTTTCTCTTTGAGTAAACAAAAACCCCTGCTTGCCTCCTTGCATGGAGCTGAGTGGTTTTTCACTGTGTGGGTACCTATCCTGTATTTCTGTCTCTCGTGTTGATGGGGATACATTTGTATTGTTAACCCAGTTACAAATCATACCAATAAATGTTAGCTATGATGCTAGTAGTTACCATCTCTTGACCCAACAGGTACAATGCTTGTAAATACTTTAAAATACTTTGTTTCAACAATTAGATGCAATAAATGTATTTTCTCTTCATTTTAGATGAGAAAATTGGGCAACCAGAGGGTGAATAACTTTCCCAAAGTCACACAGACAGTAAGAGGCACAGCTAGGATATGAACCTGTGCTCATTTTTCTCAAAGTTCTTGCTGCTAAAAGAGAAGGAGATTTTCAAGAGCTTGAGCAGATCTTCTCAGGAATTGGAGGATAAACACCTATTTATCTCTTTTCATTTCAACTCAGGCCTATTTAAAAGCAGGACATAGAAGGCATGAGCGTTCCCCATAATATTTGCAGTTCATAAGTTAGAAATTAGCAATCAGCCCCTTTTCACGTAAGACACAGTAATAGATATTGGCATGGTCCCTGCAATTTGGTTATGCAAAAAAAAAAAAAAAAAAACAAACCAGGAAACAAGCACATTTTCACTGTGGCTTCAGTCTGAGGAGGGCTGGCATCTGCTGATGTGAGGGCTAGATTTTCTTGTCAATATTGTATTTACTATCCTGGTCACATGAGCAGAGAGAGGAGGATGAGTCACAGTTAACTGACTGCTAAATTAGGAAAATGTAATCCATTTGTTTCTTTCAAATTAGATTCCCCAAAGAATTTTAGAGCTTTTTTTCCTCAGCAACCATAGCCACAACCTAAACAGCTAACACATTGCCAAACTGTGCTAATCTGGCTCTCTATTATAAGTAGATAAACGATCATTTTGTAGCATTTTCTTCCTAAATTAGGGCAGGATTTTGAGTAGATTAATCTTCACTTACAAATGCCAAACCTCCCCTGCATGGCTTGACTGGGGTCTACCGCTCCCTGCTTACTCTCCAGAGCCAACAAAATGCAGCGTATCATGTTGGATGATTTGGATTTCTAGCAAGCCACAAGGTAGTCCTTAATTAATTGAGTCACAAATCAGTAGCTCTGTAAGGAATCTATTGGGCCACTCAATGCAACGTCCTCATTTCATAGACAAAGGAAACCAAGACCCAACGAGGCTTAAGCAATTTCATGAACTCAGGTCTCTGGATTTCTGATTGGCAATTAGAGTCCCCTTTATTCGTGTGCACACCAGCACACCTGAGAATCAAAGGCACGCACCCTAGCTTGGAAGGATAAAATGTGTGAGGGTCAAATCAAATGATCAAGCACACAAGCCAGCAGGTCACACACGGTGCCAGCCTGGCCGTTCCCTGGGACAGGTACCTGGAGTAAAGAGCTGGGGACTCTTCTGTGAAAGGTCATTCGGCTTAATCTCCCCACCTGCATCCATTCGCTTAATTTCCTTAGAAAATTTGCTGACTTGAATAAGAGCCTGATTTCTCATTTTTATTCAAATTGAGCAATGAGGGCAGAGAGACCTGGTTTTCTTCAAGCACAGACACTAGATTGCCTGTTTTGATCCTTATTTCTAAGGAGTGCTGCTGCTCTTTTGAAATTGCTGATGGTATTTCTCCAAATGAACAGAGCTGCATTTCCTTTTGCCCTGCACAGAGGAGGTGCAGGTTTCTGCAGAATCGTGGGACAGGAAAAGGGCACCTCTGGGAACCGTCATTCCTCCTTGTGATCATCATCTTCATCTTCCTCTCTTACATTTATGCCGGCCACTCTGCTAGAGTCTTGACATGGATGCCTTGGTTAATATTTGCATGAAATTGTTTTGAGAGGTTAAGAAACATGGCAAGGGCCATATAGCTAATGAGAAACTTCAGCCTGAAACCACGAGTTTGACTCCAAAGCAAATGATCGATTATGTGTGGCCTTGGTCTATTCACCCAGAAGTTAAATAGCCCAGCATTTTCGGCAGCATTTCCATTTGAAAGACAGTGTCTACACATCGTATAGGTCTAGGTTCTGGTTCAGGTACCACTGGTTTCTAGCTTGGGCATGGAAGTTAACTTTTCTGTCTTCATTGCATCTCCAGTCTAACAGTAATAAGAACAGCATTGCTGTAAGAGTGAAATGGAAAATTGTAGCATCTGTGAAAATTCCTACAGCACGGATAAGGACTTGGCAAGTTTTAATTTCCTCCATTCCATCAAAGAGATACCTAGACTCACCCAAAGGAGTAATTTGTCATTTTTAATGGTGATTTCTAAAACACTGGGGACCAGTCTTTACAGACAGACATTTTGGAACAAAAGAGCACCAGTGTAGACCCCCTTTTAGCCATTTTCAGGAAGTAGTGATTTGTACAACGAGAAGTCCTAGCACCCGAGCTAAGAGCAACAGAGCCAGACCACCTGGGTTCCAATCTCAGCTTTCCACATGCTCCCTGTGTGGCCTGAACTCTCTACACCTGTTTTCTTTTGCGAAATGAGATTATGATAACAGAAAACCAAATGACCCAATTTAAAAATGGGCAATGGATTTGTATAGATACTCCTCCAGAGAAGATATACAAATGGCCAAAAAGCACATGGCAAGATGCTCCAACATCATCAGCCACCAGGGAAATACAAGTCACAACCACAATGAGATACCACTTCACACCCACTAGGATGGCTATAAAAAAAAGGGGAGAAAATAACTAGTGTTGGCAAGAATGTGAAGAAATTGGAGCCCTCATACATTGCTAGTAGGAATGTAAGATGATGCAGCCTCTGTGGGAAGGTTTGGCAGTTCCTCAGAAAGCTAAATATAGAATTAAAATATGATCCAGCAATTCTACTTTTATGTATATATCCAAAAGAATTATAAACAGGTGTTCAAACAAAAACTTGTACATGAATGTTTATAGTAGCACTATCTGTAACAGTTAAAAGGTGAAAATAACCCAAATGTCCATCCACTTGCAAATGGATAAAAAATTGTAGTGTATCCACATGATGGAATATTATTCAGCGATAAAAGGGAAGGCAGTACGGATATGCTACAACACGGATGAGCCTTGAAAACACTGTGCTACATGAAAGAAGCTAGACACAAAAATCATACAATATTTAATCACATATTATATAATTCAGTTTATATGAAATATCTAGAATAGGAAAATCCATAGCGATTAAAAGCTGATTAGTGATTGCTGTTGGTTAGTGGGAGGGGAGTTGCTGCTTAATAGGTACAGGGTTTCTTTTTGGGGTGATGAAAATGTTCTGGAACTGAGAGATGATGGTTGCACAATATTGTGAATGCACTAAGTGCCCCTGAATTGTGTACTTTAAATGGTTAAAATGGTAAATTTAATGTTATGTGTATTTCAGCACTATAAAAAAAAGAGATCATGGTAACACATACCTCATCATGTAAAGTCTTAAACTACACAGTAAGTGCCAAATAATTGTTGTCAATGATGGTCCATGTCAGGAATAAAAGCTGGGAGAAGACAGAAAGAAGGTCAGAAAAGTCAGGGTTGAAAAGGTGGACTAGGGAAGAATAAGTCAAGGTGTGGGTGGTAAGGACATAAGGTATGAGTACAGGAGAGTGGTGCAGAAGAGGTGGCATGGATGGAAAAGGTGTACACATGCATATATTAAATTAGAGGGAGATACAGCAACCTTTTCATAAAATTCCAAGCAGTGGACTGGTTTACACAAAGCCAATCTAAAGTCAATGGTACGGCCGACATTTTGTGGTAAGAAGACATGCAATGAATTTAGTACAGCATACATGGCTTTGCAAGCTCCAACTTGTGAAGTGATTCAAGTTTCAGTTTTAGAGACAGAGTTCGCATCAAGGGCCTCCTTCATTTTTTAAACATTCCTCAGTGCAATAAAACAGAGTAGTCAGGGCACTTTCGTGAGGAGGGACATATTTGTCAGGCAGCACAACAGATTTCAGGCGATGAGGTTATAATATTTGGTCCCTCCTCTGTCCAGAAGCAGCTCTGAATCTAGAGTACTCTCAATAAGCCCCTTTTAAGGTATGACTCCTTTTCCAGAGGGAAAGACTAATGAGCCTGTGGTCAGTGTTGCAACTCAAAATGGTTCTGTGTGTCCTTTAATGAAAAGACACCCACTTCTCATTTCCATACTACCCCCAGTCCCCCTATATTCTGGTCATGTTAGGCTAGGTGTGAGTTACATACATTGCACACGGGAAAAATCTGTAATTCTTGTGATCAAAATGTAGAAGGGAGAGGGAATAAAACATGAGCTGCTACAGATCCTTTGGGCTCACAGCTATATTACCCCTTTCTCCTTTTGTAGGCTTGGTGCTTAGAAGCTGCTTTCTGGCAGATGATCCCTTAGAAAGGGAAAGTAAAATGTGGATTTGCAGCAGGCTAGGGCTAAAGAGACCTTGATGGGTGCTATAGAAGCTGGGGAAAGTATGGCATCAGCTGTGTTTACAAGCTGTGTTTCTGTCTTGCAAGTGTGGTGCGTCAAGTTATTTATGGGTGAAGGTTTCCAGCTTCTTCTGTCCAAAGCCTTCACCTCATCCATAGATTTTCTTCCACAACTTGGTCTCCAACTACTAAAATGAGAGTCCCTGCCACTTGGGTTCCTGGACAATTTACAAGGCAGAATTGGGAGAATGGAAGAGAGTAGGCCAGGAAAATGGAACAGTTGGTGGAAAGGGGGTGAATGGGGCAAAATGCTTAGAGTGACAATGATGATCTACATAATGAATAAAAAGGAAGAGAAGGTGGGGTGGGGCAGAGAAAAGCCAAGTGGGCTGTCCTGGAGAGGGAATTTTGGATTTTACATGTTAGAGGCTCCAGGCGATTGTAGGAGACCTGGGATAGGGTAGAGTGGAGAAAGAAGGTGCTTTGAGGGCTCTTAATTAGAACCCCTGTGGGAGATGAAAGTCAAGATTCAAGTCCTAATTGCTATTTGGAAGCTGGACTGGTCCTCCTTAAATATAGAGATGAAAGCCCAGGACATCAGCTTATATTTGGATTATACAAATAAGGGTAGAGACTTGACTACCCCCTGGCATAAATTGTCTCTTTGTTCTGAGAAAGCAATTCACAATGATGCAAAGAGCATTTATTTAAAAAGCATGGATGAGAAGCCATATCACTAAGAAGCTGAACTCTCCTATGAGACATTGGAAATGTAGTCTGTGATTTACACCGAGATGCTTAAAGGGTTTGTCTTAGGGGCAGCACCATTTTTCTCTGTGTTTGTATCAGATAGAGCTGTATCTCTATGTTGTTTCTTTGAGGGAAATTCCTGCTTCTCCACAAAGAACATGAGTTGAAACACAGCCACAGCTGTAGAAGCAGGAAGTATCCTGGGCAGCTTGAAAGTTAAGAGAACTCTGAGAAGATCTTGAGACTCATTGGTTTAGGACAATTAACTCCAGTGGCATTCATTTAACCAGTCACTTCCTCCTTCCCTTTGTAATGGAGGTAAAGGTCTGAAAAAGGGCAAAATGTATTATATTATGAGTTGTCTCCTTAAAACCCCCCACCCTTTTTGGAAATTAAAACCTGCATTCCTGCCTGAGGCTAATAAGCAAAGGGGTAGAAAAATGTTCTTTGTTATTTTCTGGTTTCTTAAACCACAGGAGATGTCTCAACAGAATCATCTGGATGACGATCATGAGATCATCTTCACTAGAGATAAGGTCCACTGAAACCACCAACTATAGTTAAACAACAATAGCCCAAAGCCACAACATATGACACTGGTCACGTAGACCCAAGCCCAACTGCCAACCCTCTTCTCCTCCCCTTAAAAAGCCCTGTATTTCTGCTTAAACACAGGTTGGTGGTCTTTTGACATGCTAGTCTACTGCCCTCCTCATTTGCCAGCAAATTAATAAACTTCTCTTTCCTTTTCCTCAAATCACTTGTCTTAACTCTTCATTCTCACTGATTTGGCCTTGGGGACAAGTACTGAATTTCTGGTAACACCTTCACAAAAAAATTTGAGGAAAATTTGCGTTCTTGTTATAAACTGGGTGAGAGTTCATTTAATCCATTCACCATGACCAAAGTTACAAAGGTCCCTGGTTAATTAACATCCAATTATTTTTTCTTATTTTCAAAACTAGGTTGTTTTAGTCTAAGAAAGCAAAGAAAGCCTATTTCTTTTGATCTTTCAAAATGTTACAATGGTGTCATTTGAGCCCCTGTTCTGGTAAAATCATCACTTCTTCAGAGACTATTTCTTGCCGTTGTCTCAGCTTTTGCGTGATCAAAGAGAGCACTTAGAGGGCGCCACTTTAAAACCTGGACAGTGAGAGGGAACCTCAAGCACCCCTAGAAGGCCCCAGGGTAATAGAAAGCTTGTTAGAATTGCCCAAGTGTAGCTGAAAATTCCTACTTATGTATGAGGGAAAATTTCCTAAACCTCAGTTTTCAAAGCAATTTGGGACATTAAATCTCTCAACTTCCCACTCTCCTCCCTCACTGCCTTCTGAGGAACAACAACCAAGGGAAAAAAAAGTACTGTGCTTTGAATTTCATTATGTTTCAGAACTTCCAAGTCATAGGAAATTGTTTAAAATGATTTACCGCAACACAAATACATATAAGGGAGGGAAGGAAAATAAACTTGCCAGTTCACAAGATGGCTGTTCTCTACTAACTGCCCTCTTTTGCTGACCTGACAAATTAAAAGTAGGTTATTTCCTCACAGCCTTTCAGACGTACTTTTAGCAATATTTTAAAAGAGTTAAGAGAGTCCTGTTTGCTCTTCCTACACAGGCCTCTTGGACTTTGGTTCCCTGAACATAATCCTAAGTTTGGAAACTCTCCAAGTGACAGAAAATTGGCAGGTTTCTGCTCATTGATTCCTCACTGGCTCTTTGGGGAGGAAAGAAATTCTGCTCAAGATGTGGCTGAGCTCTCAGCTTGGGGACCCAGCCAGTAACTCAAAGTTCAAGGAACTTGACAGACAGAGACTGTTTGTCTGGTGAGAAATTTGGATGTGCCCAGTGGAGTCTTCCATCTTATGGCTGTATCTTCTGTCTCCTTCCAGGGAAGCCCTACTTTTAAACAGCCTCACAATGAGTGTATCTACGTGGGAAGACTTTTGCCCAACAGTGGCATTTGCCCTGCTATCCCAATCCATACAGCCTCATTATGCCACATGGGAGTAGTGGCAGTACGTGTGTGTGTGTGTGTGTGTGTGTGTTCCTCAAATAGTTAAGAAAAAAAGACAGAAGGCTTAGACAGATTTCCAGAAAACAGACTGTGTCAGTCTAGACTAGTAAAACCCAGCCAATTTAATTTCTGAATTTGTGATTATTATTTATGAATTTATTTTGTATTTAACCTCCCTTCCCCCCTCAAAAATATGAAAAAGTGAGAAAAATTATGTATATGTATTAAGCTTACAAATGACCAACCAATTTCAACTGCTATACTGGCATTCACCAACTGGGGGATGGACATACTTGAAGCTCTGACTTGGGTGGGCAAAGGCAATACATGTAACATAAACATTTATACCCCCATAATATGCTGAAATAAAAAAAATTAAAAAAGAATTCCAATGATGAGAGAGTATATATTGTTTCCATGAAAGAGAATCTTTGTGTGAATGTTTAAAGATTCCTACTATTTTAAATAGCAAAAGCAGCACATGTTATTGTTGAAGCTTTAGAAAAAAATAAGCAAAGAGAAGAAAATTAAAACCATGTATAATTTCCTCATCTAACCATAAAATTATGTGGTTCTGTTAAGCAAGAATTGGCTTTGAATTAGGTAGAACAGAGTTCAGATTATGGGCCTAACTGTATGATTCAGAGCACAGTATTGATTTTCTCTGCATAAAGGGAAAATGGGTATAGAGCAGGGGTCCCCAACCTTTTTGGCACCAGGGACCGGTTTCATGGAAGACAATTTTTCCATGGAACGGGGAGGGGTGAAGGTGGAACTCAGGCCATGATGCCAGCTATGGGGAGAAATACAGGTGAAGCTTCCTTGGCTCACCTCCGCTGCTTACCTCCTGCTGTGTGCCCCGCCCCTTCCTGTTTCATGGAAGACAATTTTTCCACGGAAGCGGTGGGGGTCGGTGGAGCTCTGCCGCCCGGTCCCTAACAGGCTGCGGACCAGTTGGGGACTGCAGGTAGAGGATTGTGGTAAAATTTTGGACACAAAAATAATTTCTGATTGTTAATATCTGTATTTTATCTCTTAAACTACTAATCACGTCCCACTATTAATTTTGTACCATCTGCAGTTTCAGAAAATGAGCTCATTTACCTTTTCTCAAACTCCTTTCTTTGCTATGTTGGCATGACACAAATTTATGGCTTCAGTCTTCTGCTTTATTGCTTCTGTTGCTTATACTTTTCTGGGGTAAGATGTACACAAAGCCGTATTTTATAATGAGCAAGCCTGATTTCATTGCTCCATTATTTTTCAGCAGTGAATGATGTTGCAGCAAGTCTGAACCATCTTGATTTTCCTCCTTGTAGGTGATTTATTTTGCCTGGGGGATGACTGAAGATTTTCTTCAAGTTCAATAGTGTACATAGGATAAATTTTGATATTGATATTCTAATTTAAATGTTCCCGGAACATAATATTCACTTTTTATCTGCAGTTTCAGTAGTGTCTTAAAATTTGGATAATTCTCTTGTATTATATCTTTGAATATATCTTCTATTTTGGGGTTTTTCAATTCAGGTATATCAATTATTATTATACTGGATTATGTTTATCTACCATATATATTGTCTTCTATATATTAATAATTGCTTTGATTTTTTAATTTGCATTCATTGTGTCAGTAATCTGATAGTCACCCATTTTTATTGTTTTAATTTTATTAGCTCTATAGTGTTGCTACTTTGTCTTACAATTTGTTTTCTTCATCCAGAAATTCTTTTTAAACAATCTCATTGTCTTGTTGTTTTACTGATTTGATATTTTAATTCAAACTTACTCTAGTGAGAAATGAGTGTGAATAATATGCTTCTATTGCTTAAGTTAAATTTTTATGTAGGCTAGGCTTTTTGTTTTTTTACACACTACAATTCCTTTTTTTCTTTTCTTTATTTTCTTCTGTTCAATTTTTTTATCAAAAGTTTTTACTTTTTTATTCTTTTATTATTAATTGAACTTTTAATTTTGGGATCATTGTAGATTCACAAGCAATTGTAAAAAATAATACAGAGAGATTCTATGTATCCTTTGTCAATTTCCCTCAATTATAACATCTTGTAAAACCATAGTACAATATCACAACCAGGATATTGACATTGATACAACCAACCTTATTCAGTTTTTCCCAGGTTTGCTTGTGCTCGTGTGTGTATGTGTATGTGTGTGTGCATGTAAATGTAGTATCACATGTGTAGGCTGGTGTACCCATCACCAAAGTCAAAATACAGAAATGATGCCATCAACATAAAGATCCCATGGGTTGTCCTTTATAGCCATAATTGACTATTTTGGACATTTAATATAAATGGAATGATATAACATGTGGTCCTTTCTGACTGGCTTCTTTCATTTAGCATAATGTTTCAGGGTTCATCTATATTGTAGTATTTTCCACTACTTCATTCCTTTTTATTGCTGAATAATATTCCATTTTATTGATCATATACTATTTTATTTATCTGTTCATCAGTTAATGGATGTTTGGGTTGTTTTCACTTTCTGGCTATTATTCATAATACCAATATGAACATTCATGTACAAGTTTTTGTGTGGACATGTTTTCATTTCTCTTGAGTATATGTACAAGAGTAGAACTGTTGGGTCATATGGTAACTCCATGCTTAACTGTTTGAGGAACTACAAGAGCATGTTCCAAAGTGGATATACCATTTTACACCCTCACCAGCAGTGTATGAAGCTTCCAGTTTCTCCACATTATCACCATCATTATCTGTTTTTTGATTAGGGACACCCTAGTATGTGTGAAGAGGTAACTCATTGTAGTTCTGGTTTGCATTTCCCTGATGGCTAATGATGTTAAGCACCTTTTCATGTGTTATTGGCCATTTGTATGTCTTCTTTGCCCAAATACATATTCAATTTTTTTTGCTCATTTTTTAAATTAGGTTACTTTCTTATTATTGAGTTGTAAGAGTTCTTCATATAGTCTATCTACAAGTCCCTTATCAGATATGGCATTTACAAATAATGTCTCCAATTCTGTCAATTGTCTTTTAACTTCTTGCTGGTGACCTTTGAAGCATAAAAGTTTTGAATTTTGATGAAGTCCAATTTACCTATTTTTTCGTTTGTTCTCTGATCTCCTGCAGCTTTCATGCTCTGTAGCGTTCACCACTGCTTTCAGCAGCCTTCAACCTGATATCCAAACTATGCCACCCATTCTCATCAGCACTCCAAGGCATGCAAGACAGAAACCAGTCCCTCAAATTACAAACAAGTTCCACTTTTTCTCTTCCATCCTGAGGGAGGCACTGGGAATTGTGCAGCTGCCTGCTGATCTTGCTTCGCTGGGGAGGGGTGGAGCAAGGATGAGCAAAAACACCATGAAATTTCCTACTGTTAAGAGTAAGGCTTCTTCTTGGTTGCTGCAGGTAGATCCTTAACTGGTTTCTAGAGTTCCTACAAAGCTTCTGCATATTGTTGTTTGCTTAGTGCTTCCAGTGGGGGAGCAAGAGCCTGTACCTTCCTCTTTGTCCATCTAGCTGACGACCCTGATTTTGCCATGCTGAAGTCTCCTGTAGCTGTGTGTTGCCTGTGCTCCGCTGGGCGGTTCTGCTGCACCTGCTGTGTCTGGGGGCTTGATTAGGCCGCAATAGTCAAGGTGGCTCGCTCACTGCCTCTTGGTCAGAAGCTTGGCTGGGCTATCTACTGGGATACTTACAGGTGACCTCTCCGTGTGACTTGGGTCTGTCACAACATGGCAGCTGGATTCTGAGAGCCCGTGTTCCAGGAGAGAGCATTCCAAGAAGGGAAACAGCAGAAGTTGTCATTCTTCCTAAAGGATGGGCCCAGAACTGGCCTTCCCTTTTGTCACCACTAGCAAAGGGAAGCTCATTCTCTTCCATCAGCTGGTTAAACTTGGATGCAGATGAGTCAGAGATGTGAGAAGCCCAAATTTAGTGTTTCTCAAACTTTAAGGTAAACCTTTAGATAAAACGGTATTGACCTTTTTCAAATGTTTTGAAGACAAAAAAATTTTTCTTTCAGTGAAATCTTACATGGAAGCCCAATAAACAAAACAAAAAAGGTAAAGAGGGGTATTTATTTTAGAGTTGGGAGACCCCCAGCCAGCCCCGACATGTATGCAGCTGGTATGCCCCACTGTGGGCCACCCAAGAAACCCCAGAGCCTCTCAGAGCATGGTGTGAAACCCACTGGCTGAGATAAGACATCTAGACTTACAAGTCACAAAGTTGGGGATGCAATAAGGCCACACTAAAAGCACCTGCTGTTCCGTGCCTCCCTGCAGAGCTTCTGAAACCATGGCCCTACTTTCTGTGGCCACGAGATCTGAGGATGACTTGGCAGCCAGGAAGATCTTCTTTTTCCACACTTCCTGTGCCCCAGCCTTTTCCAGGAGTTCCCACGTGGCTCAGGCTGCCTTGGGTCTTCTCCCACGGGTCGGCCCCACCAGGGCTCCGTCCTAGCTTCCTTTGCTACTTCTGAACCAGGTGGAGTCACACCTGCTTTTACATCCTTTTTCTCTCCCCCGGGCCTTGTACGAAGCAGGAGCGAAC
The DNA here is from genome assembly GCA_028533085.1 of Varecia variegata. Classification (NCBI taxonomy): domain Eukaryota; kingdom Metazoa; phylum Chordata; class Mammalia; order Primates; family Lemuridae; genus Varecia; species Varecia variegata. Next base: position 65,742,525 of record CM052438.1, on the reverse strand, counting down.
ATTTTCCATGTCCATCTTTCTCTATTGCTAAGGCCACAGGGTTGTGCTTGTTTGTACTCTCTTTTCCTTAAAAGCACAGTTTTTGCTTATTTGCTTGTTTGTTTTTAATGGGCCCTGCCGTTCATCACAGCTCTGCTTCCTTAGACATTGGCACAGGCGTGGAGGGGCCAAGTGGGAAACACAGCTGACTGCTCTTCCCCAGGATGCACTTTACAGTCCCTTCCTTCTGCCCCCAGCCGCTGGCCTCACACCAAGCCTGTGCCTCCTGTACCTCTCTACCTCCAGTCTCTCCCCCCAGGGGATTTCCTTCCCAGCATTATCTCCCTATTAAGAATGGGCTTTATTTGCCCAACAGCTCAAGGGGCTTCATCTTTCTAGAGCTCCACACCAGCTCCCCATGCCAGATGCTTCCGTGACACTCCCTGGGCTCACGCACAAGGATCAGAGCAGCAGGACTCTGCTGGTCCTCTGGCCATGCTCAGGAAGATCTGAATTTATCAGGCCTGACCAGGATGGCCTGGCTCTGGAACCCTGTTACATTGCCATGAGTGAAAGGATGTCCAGAGATAGCTGGTGGCACTCCTGAGAACAGAACCCAGGTGACCAGTTCCCCGCCCAGCTGTGGAGTGTATCCTGGCTTACTGGGAAGAGAAGGCTATTATTAGACTCTGCCTGTTATGTGTTCACTTACATAAAGGCAAAGGAGAAGTCTGCAGTCTTTGCCTCTTGAAATGGAAGAGCCACCTTTTTATTTTGTTCCTAAAACCCTATTATCTCCTGTGCTTTTGAAATCCTTGGCTTCATTCCCTAATTCCAAATTCCTATCATTCATCTCAGATCCTCCTTGCTCACGTGTGCCACTTGGACCTCCTTCTCCGTCTGCCCTGGGCTCACCCAGCTCCACACTCCACTGTCCACAGCCTCCCAGTGAGACGTCCCTCCTTCATCACTGACCCTTTGGCATCTATCCTCTGGGGGTGAGCTTCCTGTGTTCACTTCTGGAACAGCAAGATCGGAAAGAAAAAGGGACATTTTACAGCATGGCAATGCTCACTGTCTGCCTCAGGTGTGAATTTCATTCTGTTATCAGTATTCCCTGTCTGCAAGTAGTTTATTTAGCTGGTGTTGCACATGGTAACTGATTCGAACACACCCATTTCCAATGAACATTCGTAAATTTAGGGGTGACCCCAGCCTAGAATGGAGCAGGGCAAGACGAGATAGTCCAGTAATACCTGTCCAGGGTGTGTGGCAGTTAAGATTTTGGGAAAATCGTGCAACTATTTGATACATACGCCGCCACTTACCCATCCCCATCCATAACAGACATCACTAATCTGTCATAACATTTTTTCTTGTCACACAGAGATTTGGCCTCAGCATCTTTCTCATCTTAGGACCATAGCAACAACATGCCACGAAATTTGGCATGCGAAATAAATCTTATTTGCTATTCCTGAAGTATAATGAAGATGGGTTTACGTTTTCAGAGTGAAGACGTTAAGGGAATGGCCAATTAGAACAGCTTGAGGAAGAGGAGGGGGAAGGTGCGGTAGAAGGACAATGCGAAAACAGCTGGCTGTAAGGGGTGAAAAGTTACTAGAAGATAATGATGGAAATGCCCCGGCTGAGGGGATCAAGTGTGGCTTGAGAACCTAGACCTGGAAGAATTGATATTTGGGAATCCTTGTAGACAGAGCCGCTAGGATAACAGCCATAACCTAAAGCCAAAGCAATTTTGCCTTGGACCCTAGCCAAGAAAAAACCCCATTTCCCTGGGGCTCGAGGGGATTAGCAGAAAAGTACTTCTGGCTCAAGAGGTGGGAACAATGGAGGGTGAGGAGGGAGAGCTGTCCACCTGGAGGTCGGGCCTTAGAGAGATATCTCCAGATACCTTAAGAGTAGGGATGTCTGCGAGAGGGCAGAGCAGATTTTAAGTGCTTGCTGAAAAAAAGTGTCACTTGTGATTTCACTCAGTCGTCCATCAATTATACAACAGAATTTCTGCACACATCTACAGCAGTGTGCTTGTGTACATGATTTGGATTGCAGGGGACAGAGTAGGATTGGGTGCAGATGATCCCAGAGTAGAGCTCTGAACATGAACTCACAGGTGCAGCTCCTAGAGCAAAAACAGTTCCTTAAGTCTATAGCTGATGGCTACAAATGCCTCATAAAGGGAAGTTATAAGAAATCATAGGAGAAATCAGCTGGAGGACTTGCAGTCTGGGGGCTCCCCCTGGGGTCATTGCATTTTGTCACAACAGAGTATGAGATCCTCATTCTTCTCAAACTCACCAAAGAGGGCCACTCCGCCACCCTCCCCTGTGGATGTTCCAAAACACTGTGACACTGCGATCACCTGCTTGTCCCTCTCCCTTCCAGTGGGAGCTTTGGGTTTGCCATATTTTGGCTCACGTTGCACACATGGCTAAGACTAGTGTCTGTCTAACTGGGCTAGGTGGATTCCAGGGAGCTTTTAAACTGGTTACTGCTGGTGTTTTAATAATACATGGAAAAGGGAGGACATGGCGTGAAGGTTTATGTTAATTCCAGTTAATTAACTGAGTGCTCTGGAGGGACTTCCTTTTTTTTTCTTTCGCTGTTTCTGACATGAAAGGGGAATCTGCCTTTGCCAGTGAAGTGTCTGACTGATTAGCTGGGTCCCACCGATTCAACACCCGCAACCTCTCACACTTCACTTCCTTCCTCTTTGTTCTTTCTGCCTGAACTACGTCCGGTTGTCACTACCTCTTACCTGGCCCCTTACAAATCCTCAAAAGATCTTCACCTTTTTTCCTCCTTTCAGGTCATTTTACAAACTTCTGTCAGGTAATTATTCTAAAACCATAGTTTTATTTTATTTTTAATTGACATAATAATTGTACATATTTATGGGGTAGTGTGTGATGTTTTGATACACATAGACATTGTATAATGATCAAATCCAGGTAATTGGCATATCCATCATCTCAAATATTTATCATTTCTTTGTGGTAAGAACATTCAAAATTCTCTCTTCTAGCTATTTTAAAATATATAATAAATTATTGACTGTATCACCTGCTATGCAATAGCACACCTGGACTTCTTCCTTCCCATCTAACTGTAACCCAGTGCTCATTGATCAATCTCTCCCCATTTCTTCCTCCCCACGGCCTTCCCCAGCCTCTGGTAACCACTGTTCTACTCTTTACTCCTATGAGATCAACTCTTTTGGATTCCACATATAAGTGAGATCATGCAGTATTTGTCTTTCTCTGGCTTATTTTACTTAACACAATGTCTTCCAGGTTCATCCATCTTGTTGCAAATGACAGGATTTTATTTTTTTGGCTGAATAGTATTCCATTGTGTATATAGGCCACATTTTTTTAATCAAGTCATCTGTTGCTGGACATGTAGTTTGATTCCATATCTTAGCTATTGTGAATAGTGCTGCAACAAACAAAGGAGTGCAGATATCTCTTCAATAAACTGGTTTCATTTCCTTTTTAAACCATAATTTTGATCATGTCATTTTCTCACTCAAAAGCCTTCATTGGCTTCACAGAGAGTGTAGAATTGGGAGTTCAGATATCTGTTTTCAGCATTCTAAACCCTTCAGAGCTGGAACGAAACTCTCCTTCACAGACTCTCTTTTTAAGTGAAACTGAGCTATTTATTCTTCCTCGTTAATGACACACATGTTCTTGTTTCCTTGCTGTTTGCTATTCCCTTCCTTGGAATGTCCTTCTCCCACCTCAAATGTTTTAACTTACATATTTCTTTCTAAACCAGATTTATTGGCTGCACAATAGATCACCCGGAGAGTTAAAAAAAAAAAATCCCAATATCCAAGCCTTACCCCAGATCAATTCAATCAGAACCTACAGAGATTGGACCTGGGCATTAGGAATTTTTTTCAGGTTTTTTTTATGGTGGTAAAATATATATATAACATAAAATTTACCATTTTGACAATTTTTAAGTATAGAGTACAGTGGCATTAAGTATATTCACATATTGTGCAACTGTCATCATCTTCCATTTTAAGAACTTATCATCACAAACAGAAACTTTATGTCCATTAAATAGTTCCCCACTTCCCCCACCCCCAGACCTTGGTAACCTCTGTTCTGCTTTCTTTCTTTTTTTTTTTTTTCTTAATTTTTTTTTTTTTTCTTGAGACAGAGTCTCACTCTGTTGCCCAGGCTAGAGTGCCGTGGCGTCAGCCTAGCTCACAGAAACCTCAAACTCCTGGATAAAGCAATCCTCCTGCCTGAGCCTCCTGAGTAGCTGGGACTACAGGCATGCGCCACCATACCTGGCTAATTTTTTTATTTATATTTTTAGCTGTCCAGATCATTTATTTCTATTTTTAGTAGAGACAGGGTCTCACTCTTGGTCAGGCTGGTCTTGAACTCCTGACCTCGAGTGATCCACCCGCCTCGGCCTCCCAGAGTGCTAGGATTACAGGCGTGAGCCACCACACCCGGCCCTCTGTTCTGCTTTCTGTCTCTATGAATTTGACCATTCTAGGTACCTCACATAAGGGGAATTATATAGTATTTATCCTTTTGTGACTGGCTTGTTTCACTTAGCATGATATCTTCAAGGTTTATCCATGTATAACACATGTTAGAATTTCCTTCCTTTTTGAGGCTGAGTAATATCCCATTGTACATGTATAGCATATTTTGCTTATCTACTCATCTGTCGATGGACACTTGGTTTTTCCCTCCTGTTGGCTGTTGTGAATGATAGTGCTATGAAGATGAGTATACAAATATCTGTTTGAATCCCTGCTTTCAATTCTACATCCAAAAGTGGAATTGGTGGACCATATGGTAATTCTATATTTAATGTTTTGAGGAAAATGCATCATATGTTTCAAAGTTTCCAGGTGGCTCCAAGGTACAGCCAAGTTGACTTCCACTGCCATAGGGCCTCCCCTAATTCCTCCAGCTAAATGTCACCTCTCCCTCTTCTGATGTCAGCTAACATTGTCTGTGGCATCTATTTATTTCTATGTTATATTATTTATATTGTTATACATATTACTTGTGATAGATGTTCAGTGTAGATTGACAAGCATAAACAAAAAAGCTAACTGTTCTCATGAAACTAAAAGTTTAGTGGAGAAGACAGATATTAATTATATAACCATATAAATGTATAATTACAAACTGAATTATCTGCTATAAAAGAAAGAAACATGGTTCTGTTGAGGGCAAATTAACAAAAAACACTGGCCTATAGTGGAGGTAGGAGTCAGGGAGTCTTTCTTAAGGAAATAGTGTTTGAGTTTAATTCCAGAGGATCAGAAAGAGTTGCCTAAGCATACAGTGAGAAGGAAGATCAGTCTTGGTAGGATTAACAGAGGTTTGATGGATGAAAAAGAGGACAGTTTGGCTATAATATGGCCAATGCTGCAAGGTGGAATTGGCCATTTGCAGGAGACAGACTTCATAAGACCTTGCAAGTATTTTAAGGATGTGGATCTTTATTCTAAGAGCAATGATGGCACCATTGGAGGGCTTTAAGCCAGTGGAGTGAAAAACTCAGATTGGCATTTAGAAAAAACCATTCTACTGCTGTGTGGAGTAGGGACGGGGTAGGGTTAGAGTGGTTGTGGGAAACCACACTATTGCAGTGGTCCAGGTGAGAGAGGATGGTTCCTTGGACCAGGGAGGTGGCAGTGGTGATGGAGAAATGTTGGAGTTGAGAAATACTTAGGATGGATGGTCCTTGATGATGGTTTGAATCTGAGCAACTAGGTAAGGTCACTGTCAAGGATGATGTCACCTTTTCTGATTTGCCCAAAGCCTTGAGGTTTTAACTATGATTAAACTTTGCATCCCTACAGAATATCTTGCACAAAACTTATGTTCACTGAATAATAATTTTTGAATGCATGAATGAGTCAATAAACCAAACATTACATTATATTGAACACACCCATATCAAGCATGCTGAATAATACTATTCTCTAGATTAATTTGTTTTCTTTTTTTGCAGATGGGTATTTACATGATTGGCTCAATTGAATTAAATTCAAAATGTTTTCTGCTTCTGTTATAGCCAGCCCAGTGCTAGGCACTGAGAATACATACATAAATAATATATTTTCTACCTATGGGTAGTCCCAAATACAGTAGAGAAAAAGACATACAAACAAATAATTATAACAAAATATAATTGTAGTAATAGATTCACACTTTCATTGCAGAGGGAATACAGAGGAGGTAGTGATTAATTTTTCCCCCAGGGGATCTAGGAAGATTCCCAAGGCAGAAATGTTTAAATGCAACATATTCTAAGCTGAGTTTTTAAAAAATATACTTGGGCCAGGCACTCTGTAATCCTAGCACTCTGGGAGGCCAAGGCAGGAGGATCGCTTGAGGCCAGGAATTTAAGACCAGCCTGAGCAAGAGTGGGACCCTGTCTTTACAAAAAATAGAAAAATTAACTGGGTGTGGTATTGTGCACCTCCCAGCTACTCAGGAGGCTGAGGCAGGAGGATCGCTTGAGCCCAGGAGTTTGAGGTTGCAGTGAGTTATGATGACACCACTGCACTCTAGCCCAGGCAACAGAGTGGGACTCTGTCTCAATAAATAAATAAATATACACACACACATGCTTGGATGTTTAAGGGAATGGCAAGATTATTGTGTTTAGAGCATGGAATACCATACCAGGCAGGCAATATCACTAAAGTGGGGAAGGAGGTGGAGAAGAGGAAGGAAGTGAGATATTTGGCCAGAGGCCTGAGCATCATGGCAGCACAGGGATTGGAAAGAGTGAGAAGCCCAAAGTATATTTCATGGTATGTTGGCCCTAAGGTATTTTTGTAAAGTTTCATTATTGAAGGCTTTGTATGTGATGACGTAAGAGTTTCCTATTACTGCTGCAAGCACTCAGTCTTCACATAGAGTTTCCTTAGTTTTCCCAAGATGAAATGTTTTCTTAGTTTGCAAAATAAGGGTGTTGGACTAGATTGCCTCTGAAGTTTTCTCCATACTGACTTCTCTGATTCTGTGAAAAGGAGATGGGAGTTGTTCCCCCTTACTTAGATTGTGGCTTGAAGATAAACTAACACATGACTAAAAAGACCTTTGCAAATATAAAAACAGAGCTAATGCTAAAGCTAAGTGCCCTATCATTTGCTGAACAAAAGACTAAAGGAAAATATTTGAATATGTGAAATACAAATAACTCTGTGAATCTCAAGATTTGGAGATTCTGAAATTCTTAGGGTATGTTTTCAAAAGAAATATAGCAGGTTTTAGCTTCAATTCTTTTTAATTTTTTGGATGGGAAGAATGGACTGAAAGGTGGCTTCTTATTGTGTCTATCAGGACCCTTGGTGACAACCAACAGAAGCTGACTCTGTCTCCGGAGGACCTTGAGGTTGCAGATTGGCTGGAAGGCTGACATCTGGGCAGGGGCGACTGGCAGGAGGCAAAGGAGCACAGAGCCTCAGAGCTAGGGACATGGGCGAGGGGATGCTGCAGACATGTCCGGGATGACGTGCAGCCCCTGTGTCTGCAGAGAATCCGAGCTCGCATTGTTCCCTCCATCTTTGTGTTACTAGCTGGAGCCCTGGGAGCAAACATCTGATTGGCTGCGTACCCATCTCCTTAGCTAGCGAGGAAGAACCCAGCCACCTCGGCTTTGCCTCCTCTGTGGCTCGCTATTGAAGTACAGAAATCTCCTAAAAGGGGGAAGAGATTCAAATAAGCGTGTGTGTGTGTGTGTGTGTGTGTGTGTGTGTGTGTGTGTGGTGGGCGTGGGGGCGGGTGGGATGGTTGCTTGCTAAATGGCAAAAAAATGCCAAGTGTCTTCTTATCCAAACTATCTTAGTTTTGCTGTCTGTCCCTTTGCCTCCTCTTGGCTACCTTTTAGTTTGTTCATTTACCATAAGGGAGATATGTCACTGCAATCCCGACTGGTGACTAAAGTAGGGTCTGAATTGCCAGGGTGAGTCAGAAAATGAGATTTTAAGAGTCACTTTGATTCTTTTGAGATTGCCATCCTGATACAGCATCCTGGCACATTGCGAATGCTAAACCCCAACCTCAAGGCAGCTGAGGTGGAATTTTTCCAGCCAATTTCTAATTTGCTGTTGTGTTGCAGACACAGCTTCTGACTGCTTTCCAGCCAAGGCTGTGTGGACAGACAGACCAGGCGTGCGTGATAGTCTGCGGGGACCACTGCTTTGGGAGACGGATGCATTTGTAGCAGTGATGTTTGACCACAAAGCCTGTGATGCTTATCTGGTTCCCCACCGTCCTTGCTATGCAGTCATTCTTCTAGTCAGCGCTCAATGGCAGAGATTAGCTAAATTGACTGCTTTGTTCTCTGAAAGTGTCTGTTTACAGTTAATAGGACCGGAGATAGAAAGGGATATTAATTAGTGCTAAATTTCACCATCATATTGGTCCAGAGTGAGAAAACAGATGAAATCCAGCCACTTAGGAAGAAAAGGTCTGGCTTTTAAGGGGTCACTCTTTGTGTGTCTCTGTTTGGCTGAGGGGCTGGAACGAGCGCTGGCTGCCGATGGGAGAGGAGCCAGCGGGCCAGGCTGGAGCACTCCAGTGTTGTGCTTGTCCCCAAGATGCTGGTTGCAGAGACGCAAAGAGAACAACCACTTTTTCCTTCTCCTGAATTATGGTAATGCTACAAAAATATGCAAAACCAAGGATTTTGGAGTAAAAAGCAGCAGCAGCATTTAGTAAGTGGAATTTACACAAGTAACTCCCTCATCATCGTCTTATGTTATGTGAAGACTCTTCGAAGTCAGAAGTGGGTAGGTAGAACATCTGAAATAAAAAGCAGTTCCCTCTGTTTCCCACTGAATGTCTTATTGTACCGACAAAGACAAAGGATGAGAAATCGTAAAATGAAGCATCATCAGCAGGCTGAATATGAGACGTATCTGTGCCTTTTTAACCATTTATGGGTAACAGTTTTTCAGGAGAGGGGAGTTAGAGGCTGTGCCCATCCTTGGCCATGTTGCCTTCAAATCCATTCCTGGCCCTTTTCCTGCTCTGCTTTGGGTGGAAAATTAGGGATGAGGAGGGAGTCTGCATTTCCAGATTCCCTTGTCTGCTGGCTTTGGACTGCGTTGGGCCATGGGAGGCACTGGCGGGAGGCTGGAGGCCAGGAGGAAGGCAGGAGTTCGCATTTCTCCCTGTCTCTCCCTGATTTGGGCATCATATGAAGCTACTGCTATGACTCTCCTGTGATGGCTCAAGCATCCCCCTGAACCCCAATAGGCCTGCCAGGTTCTAGCTTTCACCAGGTGCCCAGCCCCTGGGCTCTGGAATTGTGTCTCTCCCCCTTTTTCTCCCAACCCAAAGATGGAAGTGCCTTCTCCACGGCTGATAATCTCTGGAGTACCTCATCATCCTCTGTCTGGCTTTTCAGCAAATTCCATCACCTGGGTAACCAAGTTCCTGTATTAAATTCCATCTTTGAAAAATACCCAGTTGGTTTTCCAAATTAGACCGTGACTAATACAGGCAGAGAGGTGTCTTTCTAACAAGAAATATTCCAAAAACTATACAGGATCCAACCTACCAAGCCGCAACCATGGTTCAAAACAGCAATCGGCTTCCTTCTTTATTATCCCTGGGCTGCTTGGCTAAAGATGCTTGGGTGTTTCTGTAGACTGGCACATCTTCCATTTCAGGTTTCCCATTACATCTAAACTCTGAGCATCTCTCTGCCATCTTTGTGCCTATCTTCAAGAAGCAGCTGTGTGCAGGAGAGCTGGCTTTGGCATCAGGCTGCCTGGTTTCAAATCCCAGCTGACATGCCCGAGCTCCAGTGATGTGGTCCAACAGAAGTATAATGGGAGCCTCACATGTGGTTTTACATTTTCTAGTCTCATATCAAAAAACATAAAAAAAACCAAATGAAATTAATTTAAATAATATATTTCATTTAACACAATACAGGGTGTCCCAAAAGTCTCCACACAAAGGAAGAATTTTGTAATAAATATTTTGTAAATAAAGGTACAATTTACCTACAATTTCCCATTTTCCCTATATACGGCGACTTTTGGGACACCCTGTATTTCAAAAATCAACATGCAATCAATATAGAAATTATTGAGATATTTTACATTCCTTTTTCTAGTACTAAATCTTTGAAATTTAACATGTATTTTTATACTTATAGCACATTTCAATTCAGACTTGCCACATTTTAAGTGCTCAACACTCATATGTGGCTAGCAGCTACCTTACTGAATAGTGCAGGTGAACAAGAAGAGATAATGACATTACTTTGCAGCCATTTTTCCTTATTTTTTCAAGGTTAGAGATAATTTGTACAATGTTTAGCATACAATGGGAGCTTAGTATATGTTAATTGTGATTATTATTAGCGATGGCTATTCAGTTTCCTTTCTATTTCCCTTACCAGACTTTTGAAATTTTCACTGCTCTTCTCTCTCTTCATTGCCCCATCCCATTATCTCCTCCCACTCTCAACAGAAGATCTCATTTCCTCCTTCGAGGAAAACAGTGGTCAGTTGAACATTTCACTTCATCAACTAATCATTCACCTGTAATAGAAGCTTTATTAACTGATACAATAGAATAGGTAATTTTTCACTGATTGAGATGTAACATTCCACCACCAACCCCTCCCTTGATCTTGCTCTTCTTCTCTTCCCATATTTCTCCCCTTGCTGCCAGACTTCTTAAAAGGATAGATGCACGTCCTCTTCTGTGAATATTGCTGCAGTCTAATGCTCTCTGGCCTCCACGCTATAGCCTTACAGAAATTGGTCTTGCTGATACCCACATTGTCCTTCTAATTCCACAGTTCATCCTGGTCTGTTCCTCCTCCCCACATTGTCTGGTCCCTCTGGCAAACTCCTTTTGAAATTCGTCTACTCTTGTGACATCTGTGGCATCATATTCTGGGTAACTACTTCTGCTTCGGATGTGTCTTTTCCGTCTCTTTATAGTCTTCCTTGTTTCATCTCTTAAATATTGGTGTTTCTGAGAGTTTCACTTGTCTTGTTCAATCAACATCAATTTCTTGGGTGTGTGCTATGTGCCAGGCACTGCGATAGAGGTTGGTGTACAGTGTTGAGCAGTCAATAGGTAGGCACAAAAGCGATAAGCACTTGCCAGATGTGACATGCTGTGTAGAAAATGATCAGGTTGCTACTGTGACAAGATGTGGAATTGGTCTTCTGATTTTCTTTCTTTTTTTTTTTTTTTGTATTTCAGCCAAAGGCCATGTGGTGGGCAAAATTGTGCCCCCACCCCTACATCTAAAGATGTCCACATCCTAATCCTGGGAACCTGTGAATCTGTTACTTTGCATGGCAAAAGGAACTTTGCAGATGTGATTAAACTAAGGATCTTGCGATGAGGAGATGGCCTTGCATTATCCAGATGGGCTCAGTGTAACCACAAGGGTCTGTATGAGCTAAGGCAAGAGGGTCAGGGGCAGAGCAGACATGGTAATGGAGGCAGAGGTTGGAGCGATGCAACCACAAGCTCAGGAATGAGGACAGCCTCTAGAAGCTGGGGATAGCAGGGCATGGATTCTCCCCTAGAGCCTCCAGAAGGAATACAGCCCTGCGGACACCTTAAATTTAGCCCTGTGAGACCCATTTCGAACTTTTAGAAGTCCAAAATGACTGTAAAATAATACATTTGTGTTGTTTTAAGCCACTAAGTTTATGGTGATCTATTACAGCAACAACAGGAAACTAATACAGTCCTTGTCTTAGTCTGTCTGTGCTGCTATAACAGATTGGGTAACTTATAAGCAACAGAAATTTATTTCTCACTGTTCTGGAGACTGGAAAGTCCAAGAGGAAGGCACCAGCACTAGTGTCTGGTGAGAGCAGCTCTCTGCTTCCAAGATGGTCCTTGTTGCTACATCTTCCAGAGAGGACAGAGATGTCCTCACCTGGCAGATAGGATGAAAGGGCCAGAGAGCACCCCTTCAACCCTGGGCATTTCTATAAGGGTGCTAATCCCATTCATGAAGGCAGAGCCCTCGTGATTTAATCAGCCCCCAAAGGCCACATCTCTTAATACTGCTGTACTGGGGATTAAGTTTCAACATGAATTTTGGAGGGGACGCCAACATTCAAACCATAGCAGGCCCTGATGCTGAAGATCAGAGGAGATGGGGAAAATACACACAGAACTTATTCAAGAATAGCAAAACCAGCTTGGTGCCTGTCACCCCCAGCTGGAAGTCTGAAGATGAATTTATTAAAGTACTTCGTAAGGAATCCTTAGGAGTGTAAAGTGCTTTGGCTATTACCCCTGCCCATGCTTGCTGAAGGAGTGGGTGGAGACTGGCAGGGCCTGTGGCATTGGCCCCCATGGCAGGAGGCTGGCCCTGCTGCAGAGTCCCAGGCACCCATCTTGGTGTACCCTGGGGTGGGGGCGAGACAGTGGGAATTCTCAGGAGGAATTGACGTCACTCCCAGAGACCAATGCCTGATTCTGGCCTTGAGAGTTGAAAGCAGGGAGGCTGGAGGGAAATATTTGGGATAGCAGGTGAGGGGAGAGGCAGTGGCTACACCTGCACTGTGTGGTGGGACAGGGACATGGGAGCACCCACAGGCACCCAACAGTGCAGTCTTGAAAGAAGCCAGCCCCAGAGGCCCGCCAGGGCCCCTTGCCGGGCAGTGCGAGGCTATGACACAGCCAAGACGGTGGCTCCAGGGGCAGGAGCTGAGCCGGGACAGAGCGAGGTTGGGGCTGGTGCAGCGCGCATATCCCCTTTGGCCATCTCTGAAGGTCCCCCTGCTTCTCCCATGAGAGAGCTGGCGTGTGGCTGCCTTCCATGACAGGGGACAGGGCGCTGGGTTGAAGGTGCTTTACTTCTTTTCTCTTCGCTCTCCTTTCCTGTGCTTTCGCTCTCCCCAGGGAGGGGCTTGAAGTACCAAGCAGAGGAGAGAGCCAGGGAAGCAGACATGGGATTAGCAAGACTCTCTGGCTGGGCGCGGTGGCTCACGCCTGTAATCCTAGCACTCTGGGAGGCCGAGGCGGGTGGATCGCTCAAGGTCAGGAGTTTGAGACCAGCCTGAGCAAGAGCGAGACCCCGGTCTCTACTAAAAATAGAAAGAAATTATCTGGCCAACTAAAAATATAAATAGAAAAAATGAACCGGGCATGGTGGCGCATGCCTGTCGTCCCAGCTACTAGGGAGGCTGAGGCAGGAGGATTGCTTAAGCCCAGGAGTTTGAGGTTGCTGTGGGCTAGGCTGATGCCACGGCACTCTAGCCCGGGCAACAGAGTGAGACTCTGTCTCAAAAAAAAAAAAAAAAAAAAAAGACTCTCCGTCTGGTCCCTTCTGGGCCCTGCAGAGAGCTAGCGCCAAGAGAGAGGGCTGTGAGCCGGCTTAGGGAGACAGTCGGGTACTCGTCCGAGTGTGGGTTAGGATACAGCCGACTAAGTTATGGAGACTAGGTGTAATTAACTTATATATACTCAGGTTTTGGAACAATCTTCACACTGCAGGTCATGAGTGTATGTCTCCGGATGGAAATGGTGAAACGTGGCTGTGACATTTCCATTTGTTCAACAGGTTTTGATCGAATGCTCACCAGGGGACTGCTATAGGTGGAGCTGGTCTCTGTGCACTGAGCACTGAGAAAGGGCTGCGCCCCGTCTTGGCTTCCTGCAGCTGTTTGTAAGCTGGTGCCTCTCAGGGAGATCCGTCTTGCTGAAGGCACTAATGTGTCCTGCCTCATCATCAGCGGCATCATTTAATCTAAAATGTACACGCCATAAATCAGATGAGTGGTTCTGCACTGAAGAGGGAGTATTTTATTATTGTACCCAGGCAATTTATTCTTCAAATATTTCTAAGTGAGTCAAGTGCCCAGAAATGGTGACACTTTAATCCCTCAAACTCCTGGCTGATAGGGTCAAAAGCATGAACACCACTCACCACTATGTTCCTGCCTCGAATCAGCGGCAGAAGGGGCTTGTTTTCTCACCTCTCTGTTGCTAAGTTAGAGTTTAGCCACTTTCAACAGCTGAATTAGAGCCTGTACTTCAGCCAAAAGACAAGTGTGGATTAGACAACTAAAGATGTCTTTTCAAGTAAAACAAAGACATTTAATTGAAGCCATGCAGGGAGTGTGTCCAGTGTGGCACCTGGCTTGGTACCCTCTCTCGGGTCCTGCGGGCACCAACGAGGAGAGTGCAAACTGGCAGCTGGTTGTCGGGGACCTAGGCCAAACCTGGAAGCTAACAGAGAACCCCTCATGGGACCCGTGTCTGCCACCACTGTTAGGGAGGGAGTCAATGTCGGGTGTGTGCACGTGTGTGTGGGCGCACGCATGTGTGCATGTACAAATGCTTGTGTAGGACCTAGGCAGGTGGAAGGAGGGACGAGTACATTAAAAGAGTCCTATTGATGATAAAGGGGCATCTTTTCTTTTTTCCAGTGTAAAGGGACAGTGTCTCTGAAGGAAAGAATAGAGGAAACTAAATGTTGGGGGGATAAATCAGGGGCTTTCATATATGTTATTCTATGTAATCGTTCTGATGAGTAGTGTCCCATTTTCACAGATGAGTAGACGGAGGCAGAGTGAGTGGCTGGTTAACCTGATGCAGGTTGAGTGGTGAATGAGGGGCATTGTTGGGATCAGAATCCTGGTCTTTGACACCGAAGCCCACAGATGTCCTGTCCCTCGCATGGCTTCCCTGATGGCTCCTTCTTGGTGTCCCTTGCAAGGAATGTGCACCCTGCTGACTTAGTAAATGGACTCTGGAGATAAATCACTTTGCCTTTCTAGGCCTCCGTGTTCTCCTCTGTGAAAAGAGGCAGGCACATTAGGTGAGGATTCCTTCTAGCCTGAACGTGCTGTTCGTGAAGCCCGAAGGAGTTCCGGTGTGGGGTAACCGGACGCTAGAAGGAGCACTCTTACCTCTTCATCAGATCCAGACGCAGACAATGGCATTTAGTTTCGTAGAAGCTGACTTGGAATTGGACACTAATCCGGACTTCTTCAACTGCAGGGCTATTGCTTTTAGAGGGAAATATAACGCCTGGCACACGAAACGCTCAGCAATTATTTGATGAGTGAATAAAAGAGTGAACAGACCCAGTGCTCAGCTGGCCGTGCATTGTGTGGCGGGGTGGGGGGTGGGGAAAGCGAGGTTGCTGTGTGCAAAGGAACATAGAAACACATTCCAACGTAGCAAGATGTTTACTACTAGGGCCGTCTGGTAAAGACCAGATTTTTTTTTTTTTTTAAAGCACACAACTAAAGATCCAGTATCAGTGGGTTGGTTAAATGACTTACTTTGATGTGGCTACTTTCTAGACAGAGATATACAAATCAACACTGGCTGTTTTGTGGAAGAGAAGAAAAGAAGTGAATCTTTAAAGTAATTGCCTGTTTATGTTTGCTGCAGAGGGGGAGGCCCAGAGTAGGGGATCTTTTGTACCTGAGGAGCCTGTTAATCAGTTTTCAAGTATGTACTGGAAGGTCTTGAGCCTGGCAGGGAGTGGAGAATGGAATTGCATGGGCAGAACTTTGGGGGTGAGGTCCTGTGGTTCAGCTGAGATGCTCACTACTATTCAGTTCTAACTTTTACCTTCAGCAACCTCTGTCACCACCATACACACTTTGTGTGAGTGATTTCAATGGAAATTTAAAAGGTGTGTTCTGGGTTATTGTTGCACAGGAAAGAAAACAGCTGCAGGAGCTAAGAAGAAAGCGAAGTGGGTGGCTTAGCAAGGACCAAGAGTAGTTGGTCCATGTCGAAGGCCCCTGGCAATCCACAGAAGTCTAGGGACAACCTTGAACAAACAACCTGGGACAACCTCTAACCTCACTTTGTATAGGAGCCAGTTTTGTTTAAATTTCAAAAGAGAGTATGCGTGACCTCAGCTGAAATCTGTGCAGTCTGGTTATGACAGTCTTGATCCTGAGGGGCATCGCAAAGGCAAGGACTTCCATTCACTAATGACAAGGAGAGAAGGGCATTTGGTTTAGGAAGCACCATCAAAGCAGGGCCAGAGTACACATGGTTGCTTTATTTCAGGACTCAGTGGGAAACCGCTGGTGCCAAGGGATATGAATATTTAACATTTTCTCAAGGAAACAGTCAATCTGTTAGTTTTATCCTTTGCATATAACAAGATGTAGATGGTAAGCAAGTGAAATACACTGAGGACAATTCAAGGTCACTGGATCCAATTAGTTACGAAAAAGAATGAAGTGAGAGAAGCAGCAGAGGATTGAAGACCACTTAGAAAAACACACTAACAATAAATGTAATTTATGACAAAAATCTCAGAACTAAAAACTTTTTATTTTTCAAAAGCTTTCTAGTAATTAATGAGTAAGAGGAGAGAATAGGGAATGTGTTTTTTGGCAGGAAAATTATTTTTCTCTCAATTTAAAAAATGCTAATATTTTTATATTATAGCCATTTTGGGCCCTTTTGGGGCTGCTTTGAGTTGGAGGACATCTCTACCTCGTTGCTCTGCCATCTCTGCAGAAATTCACAGTCACAGAGAAGCTAATTGGGTGTTCCTGGGCTGATCAGTAGCTATAGCTTAATTCTGTGCAGTCTTTCTTCCCTTTAATTGCTTGCCAATTCTCTACTTTGTTGAGCCTCTATTCAGTTACTAAGCTAGTCTTCATTCAAATGACTGTAGATTCTTTCTCCTAGGACTGGCTATGATCATAATACGACATAACACTTATTCACAGGGGCTGGGGTTAATGGAAGATTAACTAAGTTAATGGAAGATAACTATGGGTTTTCAGCAAACCCATATATGATTAATCATATTTCAATGGGAACACTATAGTTTTCCAACATATGATAATTGGAGAGTTTATTTCCCCCCATGATATTATATGATCTCTTTCACCAAGAAGCTTAAATCAATATTATTGAATAATTATGAAATTAATAGGAAATAGGTAAACATTTCATAATTAGTTGTGGAAACAGAGAGGTGCACATTCTAAGTCCAAACTAAAACCATTATCTGTCCCTCTTCAAACCTTCTCCTTCTGTATCTGTGGTTCATTAAGAACATGATCGTCTATCCAGAAACCCAAGAGGTATCTTTTCATTTCTGTGCCCCCAATCCCCTACATCTTATGTCACCAGATCCCTTCTGTTCTACCACCTACTTGTGTCTAGAAGTAGCATCTTTTATTTTCCCCATTCCCTCCATCCCAGTCAAGCCCTCATCGTATCTGAACTGGTCTCCCAGACCCTGATCTCAGCACTGACCAGTATAAACTTCAAGTGCCACAGACTGAAGCCCCTCAACTCCTTGCCTGTGTCACCCACAGGGCTGAGGGCTCCAGCGGGGTAGGCAGAGTCTGCTGATTCACCTTTGTGTTGCCAGCACATGGCATAGAGCCTGGTAGATCAGCTGCAAGTAAATCCAAATGCTATTCATCCACCACACTCATCCATCTACCATCCATCCTTTCAGTATATATTTAGTGAGCTCCTACTATGTGCAGGTGAATGAGAATATGGCAGTGAACAAAATAGATATTGCTGTCCTTAGATGTGTTGCTTCTTACACCAATGCATACATCTAAATCTTTATAAAGAAGTTTTATAAATGTACAGAGTCAAATATATCAGTGTTTTCCTCTATGATTTGTGATTTTGCGCATTGCTTAAGAAATCTGTCCATTCCAAACCATAATACAAATCTCCCATTGACCAATTTTGATTAAGAACTCAGGCTTGGAATGAAACTACTCAAGTTAAAAATCTCATCTATGCCACTAAAAACTGGGCAACTTAGTTAACTAGTCTGTGCTTCAGTTTGGTCATTCGTACAATGGGAATAATAAGAGTATTTAATTCATAGCATTGTTTTGAAGATTAAACGAGCTAAAACAATTAGTATATGTAGAATGGTGCCTCATAAATAGTAAGCTTGTATTATTATAGCTATGCAATTATGTTTGTTCTTTACAATTATCTCTCTAATCCATCTGAAATTTATTTTCATTTATGGTGTAAGTTGGGAATCCAATTTTATGTTATTTTTCATATGGAAAACCAACTGTTGCCAGACTTCTGTTTGGTCTTTCAATGGCTTCTCTTTGCTCCTAGAACCATGGTACAATTCCCTATTTAATCCACTATGCTCTATGTTATCTGGCTCTGTCTGTCTTTCAGATTGCCCTTTTATTACCACTCTCCATTGCTGTGGTACAGACACTCTGCCCTCCTTCATGGTCCTGGAACACACCAGCCTCTTTTTCTCCAAAGAACCTTTGCACTTGCCATTTTCTCTTCTTGGAATGTTTTGCTCCCTGTTTTATAGGGCTGCCCCATGTCAATCCGGCTTTCCCTGCTCACCCAATAGAAACGGTATCATTCTTCCTTCCTTTACAAGCCAAGGCAGTCTCTATTATTGTTTTATTTATTTTATTCCATCTTGTTTTATTTATCATACTTATGATCTGAATTTTGCTTTGGTAAATCATTTTTCTTCCCCCACTAGAATGTAAACTGCCTTGGAACAGAAACTCTTGCCTGTTTTATTTGCTGCTGTATGCTCAGAATCTAGAACAGTGCCTGGGAAATAATAAGCACTTAGTTACCTTATTGAGTAGTCTGTTCTTTTCTCCTGACCCAAACAGGCTTGCTTTCTATAGGAGGGTAATTCTGGTGATAGTATGGAAGGTTGATCTGAGGTCCCACAGTGATACCTATGATGGGGACTTGCTGGACAAGGCAAGAATGGTGGAAAGGGAGATGTCCGGGAGACCTGGCAGGCGGCCCCTGCATTGGTTTACGTGGACTTGTATGAGATCGAGGTTTTCCTGGTTCAGAGCCCTGGCCTTGGCCATGCTTCATGCCTGGAATCACTTTCACCGGCTTATCCTCTGCTCACAGAGGCCTTTCTGGACCCCTGTATGTAAAGTGGCTCTCCAGACACTTGGTGCGGGAATTTAAACGTGCATATCCAATGTTTAAAGGTAGGTACTAAGGCCATTAGAATCTGAGCGCCCATGATGCAGGAGCTCTGCCTTTCTTCTCTCGCTATCTTTCAGCACCTGGCACATAGTAAGTGCTCAGTAAATATTTATGGACTGAATCAATACACGGTTTTTCTGTGGTTTCTCCTGTTTTTCCGTTAACTTGTTTTTCTGCTTTGATGTTGCAATGATTTATCTTTTTCCTCTGGGCCTGAGCATGTAAAGCTGTTTGCTTTGAAGACGGTCTGCCAGGTTGTGGCGCTGCCTATCTCTATGTCAGATGTCTGCTGTCCTCCCCCTGGCACCCCTTTTTGGAATGCTTTGACTTGGAGGACGGCCCTACCTTGTTACCCTGCCATCTCTTCAGAAGTTCACAGTCACAGGGAAGCCTTTGGTCGGGGAAGAGCTCCAGTATGAAATCCCAACACTTGATAAACACTAGTCCAAAGCAGGCTCACAGGACTATGGGTGATACAGAGGTGTGAGAATTCAAATCAGACAATGCATTTATTTAGTGCTTACTGTGTGCAGGAAACTGCAGTATATGCTACGGGGGACACCTCAAAGCTAAATGTGCCCCAAAGGTCAAGTGGTGCAGCTGGGAAAGATAATTCCTCTCCAGAATGATCCTATTTGAGATGGCATCAGGACATACAGAAGGAGACAAGTTGGAAACGGATGTGATGCCTGGTAGACATTTGGCTTTCGACCACCGGAGGTCCGGCCTTGAGATTTTAAGAATCATCTAGAATGAGAGCAAATATTCAGAATGGCATACAGTAAGGTCCTGAATCATTCTTAAAAAATGAAAAGAATCATAGTGCAGATTTTATTCACAGAGGTAGAAAGGTGGACCAATGAATAATTATTTTTTTAAACAATGACAAAAAAGAGTGGTGTACATCTGGCTCACCTTAACTAGGGTATCAGAATTCTCCACTCCCCTTACTGAACACTTGCTAAATGTCTACTATGTCCTAGAATTGGCAGTGCACCTCTGACAGAATTGTAACCTGCGACCATTCACAGGTGGCAGAGAACCTACCAAATTGCTCAGCTCTGGGTCTTCAGTTTCCCCGGGTAGCTCAGGTGAGACATCTGGATCTGTGATCCAAAGACTCAGAACAAACATTTGTTAGCTCCGAGACTGCACACAGAACGGAGTTGTTGCTGACAGCTCTGGCAAAGGAGAGGAAGTTCTCCCCATGTGGAAAGAAATGAAGCCAGGGTTTGGGACCAAGGTGGCCAGGCTCTTCCCCACAACTGCCTCTAGGTTGCCATCATGACTTTCTATCATGCACAAGACAGCAAAATCCTATGGCGAGCTGAGACCCTTTGACACAGGGGAGTGGCCGGCATGGCCTCCAGTGAGGGTTCAGCAGGCATTTGCCGAGGTGGTGTGTGGTCTGCAGGAAGCCTTTGCTCCCTCCTCTGCCTCCTGCACCCCCAGATACTCCCAGCAGCCTCTCGGGTTTGCAGTGCCCACCGTGGGAATCGAGGGTGGTTTGGGGCTCAAAACTATAATAGGTAACAAACTCCTTAAATTGTAAACAGTCCTAGGAATAGGGGGGAATATTAACCCATCACACAGGAACGAGTGAGTTGGTTAGAAATAAGTCAGTCCCTGGAGAACTAGGGAACAGGGTATTTATAATTGCACAGATGGAGTAGGGCAGAAGGTGAAAGCTTAGAAAAATCTCAGAAAACAAGGCTGGGTTGGGTGGCAGGTGTTATAAGAGGCCATCTGTGGGTTTTGGGGTATCCTGGAGTTAAGGGGCACAAACAGAAAAGAGACAGGAGCATGCCAAAGAAAATCCTCACTGCTTCACTTTTTGGTCCCAAGGCCAGTCCTGAGTGATCAGGAAGGGGGCAGCCAGGGTCAGAGGCCGATTAAAGCCATTTGCTCTGAGACATCCCGCTGGGGTTGCACCCCCTTTGGACAACAAGCAGATGGGTTTTCCTCATGGCCTGGGGCATTGTTTGAAGGCTGCAAATCCTCATGGGAGTGCCTGGCAAGTGTGGGTGGATGCCATCAAAATTTCCCAGGCTTGTTGTGAAGATGGTCTGTTAGCATTACCAGAGCATTTAGCACTTGCCGGGACCATGCTTAATACCTCATTTAATCCCCAAGACAACCCTGTTAATAGGTTCTGCGCTATATAGCCCCCATTTCCTGATGTGGAAAAAGGGGCACAGAGAGTCCAGCAGCTTCCTCAAAGTCAGCATGGAGCTGGGATTTAAACTCTGCCTTTTCTGCAGAGTTTTTGACCCTAATCACTACACTCTTTGGTCTGATCTTCAGGCATGTTCTCCTTCCTATTACACTGGTGAGTTGACTGCTGGAATCCCAAAGCCCTGGTTATGCACCAGGGGTATATAAATTAGCCATTCTTGACCTTTACAAATACCAAATGAATTTTAAAAAGCTTTTGTATAAAACTGATCTTTATTACAATTAAAAAAGAACAAAGACAATTTGATAAGTGCCTTTAATTACAATGTACCTGCTATTTACATGTAATTAGACTTTTATATACAGCTTGAATAGGTTCATTACATGTAAACTATAAGATATTATAAGTTAAACTCCAGCCTTTTCTGAACATTTAGAATTGAAATACTACTGGCAGAAACACACAGAAAACAATACCCATTTCAGTTCCTTAGGTACCATTACCGGATGAATGATGAAGATCTGGCCACAGAAGAGAATTGAAAATATGCATCAAATTGAAACTTATTCTTAATGTGACTAACAGTATTGCTATTATTTAAACCCTAAACATAAATTAATAATTGAATCATTAAGAAGACACAACTTTAATTTATATAGCACCTTTCTTCCAAAGAGTTCAAAGCATTCGTACTTGTCTATATTATCTCATTTGTCCCCATAACAGCTCTATGAGGTAGGCAATGGTTGGTATCATTATCCCCATTTTGTATATGGAGAAACTGAGGCACAGAGAAGTTAAATAATTTGCTCGAGGTCACACGGTAAAGTCAATGCTGGAACAGGGATCACAGCCCTGTGCTCTTGTCTCCAACACCAATGCTTCCCTTTACATTGTCCCATTTGAGAATTTAATTCAACAACTCAATTCACTTTTCAAAGAAATAAAAAAATGTGCATTTTTTTCTCCCATAAAAATTGTTGAAATACTGTAGGCCAGAAACACTTTGGGATGGATGGTAGACTGATGCTACACTTTTATAGAAAGAGCTTATGGATGTTTTTGTTTTGCTTTTTTAATATGAGGAGTTTCTTTTCCTAGATAAAATGAAGTTAGAAATCTTTAGAAGGAACATAGTTGAAAGGATGCTTCTAGTCACTTACAAATTATAGCTTTACTTGCCATATTCTGTTATCCACAAACCAGCTTTATTCCTGAGTTTAAAAAGAAGAAAATATCTAAACAGTAAGCTAAATCATGGAGATAATTTTCCTCATTTGTACATATCTACTGTTTACTCCCTGAGATTCAGAGTGGACGACAGGGAGTCAGGATAAGACATTTTCCAGAGTGACACACAGGGGCAGGAAATCTTGCCTGTGTCACTTAGTCCAAAGTTTGCTTCTAATCTCCACCCCCTCCCCTGCTCCAGAGTCAAATATGTAGCTGATACTCAGAAAAAAAAGATGATTTTTTTTAAAGTGTCAAGATCTGAAGCATACAGAACGCTCACAAATGTTTGTCAACTTGAATGTAAAATTCAGCTTCTCTGATACTTTTTCACTTTGCTGCTCCCCAAGAAACAAGCATTGCTACAGGCACTGCCATCTTCCAGGACATCAGCAGGCAGCCACGGAGCAGCACTAGGCATTAGGGTTTAGTATGGCACCAGGAAAAGCAAGAGAAGCCTATATGCAAAAAATAAACTTAATAAAAGCAAGCCAGCTTAAGGGATGGGTCATGAATGTCAGTCACATCAGTTTCATTTATGGGTTTTCTATTAAGAATACATAGAAACTTGTCAAAGGAATGTCCGGCATCCTTTATAGATACTCAGGCTTTTGGGTTCAGTCTCTTCCCCTAGACAAAGACACTGCTGTCTTTCAGGAAGGCTACATTACCTAAATGGGGAGCTAAAGGTTAAAAAAAATTCTCTTTAAGCTTAAGAAACGAAAAGGGAATGGTGTGTTTTAAACTCATGGCTTCCAACTTGTTAGGCTAAAAAAACAAACTAAACAAAATCAAACCAGGAATTACAACAGGACAGTTCTGAAAGAAAGCTCTAGGGACCAAGCTGGTCTCCCTTAGCCTTATCTGTGTCCTATTTAGGGTGGCTAACTGGTATACTAGATGGGCTTTTAAAAACTAACTGTATAAAGGCAAGAAGCAGATATCTGGTTAATTTTGAAAAAAAAATTACATTCTGGAATATCCAAAGAATTAACTATGATGACTTATAGTGAAGTTTAAAAAATCAAAACCAGACATATCCTGGTTCCTTAAGTATATAGAAAACGAGAACCTCAATGGCTGTGTCACCCATTCACCTGTCCTAGAACTTAAAAGGTACTTGGTTTCTCATTCCAAAAATCATCCAGTTTACCTATACACGGCCAAGTTATGCTCAATATCTGATAACTCCACATGTTGGAAGCTTAAACATGCTCGGTTTTCTTGAGACCTGGGAGAGCAGAGCAAACTCATTATAACTAACACAATTCCTAAGCACTATTTCCCAGGGGGAAGGGGGTGCAATAGCTACATGGCTCAAATGTTTTATACTCATTTTATTTTAAAAATGATTAATTCTTACAAGAAAGATTTTTCTCCCTCAAAATAATCAGCTTCCTGTTACTTTGCTGGTAACTCCTGGCGTGCTACTGTTACAATACTCTGCCTTCCCCATGCTGGTCAGGGAGGCTGTTTCTGCACCAGGACCTGCGGAGACACAGGCCAGTCTCAAAACCTTGTAGGGGACAGTGAGCTTACTCAGTTAGAGCATGGTGCTAATATTTCTGCCTCTGTGAGCTTTATTCCTCTACAGCATTTTTTAAAAGTTCTATTCCATGGCCCCTTAGGGTCAACCATTCTCATGAAAGAGAGGAGCGAGAGTGTACGTGGTTTGGCAAAACTCATGACAAATACCACCAGCATCTGCTCCCATACGTGGAGCTGTGGGCTATTCTTGGCAGCCTGTGAAGCAGGGCAATGGGAGGTGGGCAGAGCTGCCTGCTCACCCAGCGCGATGAGGCATGGTTCAGTGCTGGCTGGCAGGATCGTAATCATCGGAGACTTGTGATCTGTACTGGAAAAGATGCAATGGGACGTCCCATGAATGGCGGACACAGAGGGGCTGCGGTGGGGAGGAGACCCAGAGGTGGCGCTATGCAAATGACAGCCCATGTGTGCTCAAGCAGCCAAATTAGGCAGGAAGAAAGAGTGACTTCATAGCCCTATCCTTTAAACTTTTTAAAAAGGATTCGAGTCAGGGAGGGGAAAAAAAAATCATAATATGTTGAAGCTAATAAGAGATATTTTTTGACTTACAACTAAGGTTTAAAAATTCCCAATACTGAAAACAACTTTTCTATTCTTTCGTGAATTGGACATTTTGACCATTACAAAGACCTTTTGAGACAATGAGTAAAAATGCCACTAAATGTCATGAATTATATTTTAATAGTTTTGAGTAAGGGGAGTACTTTAAAACTGATCGGGCCCACCTAACAGCCAAAATGTCACTTTTGGGGTAACTATTTTTATGAGGAAAAAATGCATGAACAATGAAATGCCAATTCCTATTTATAATAGACTTTTGTTTGTTCATCTATATTTCAAATTTCCCCAGAAAACATGAGGCATGTTAATACAACACAATTATTTAAAAGGTAACCTTAAAATGTTTTACTGTTGCCAATTTAACATACAGAAGTCTGAGGAATGACAACTGTCAACCTTTGTGATACATTATACCAAGTGATATGAGAGACCAGAGCACGATGCCTTTTTGGAAAATGCCCACAGTATGTAGGTGGCAAGCAAAGGAAAACCTTCCTGCACTAAGATAAATGGTCACCAAAGTGAATGCTTTTTAAAAAATGTCTTTTTAACAAAAATTATATTTCTGATTTCACCTGACATTAAGAAGAATTTGAAATACTATTTCTCAGTTAAATAAGAGAAGAACTTAGAAAAATAACAAACTACAAATATTTGAGACTGGATGTAAACACAGATGTTAACATGACGAGGAGGATTAAAAAAACACGAATGTTTGTTCTCTTCTGTACCATGATTTCTAAATTTAATTTGGTATTTCCAGATAAAGATTCTAATTTATCATGGTTGCTGGACTGATCTCTTTAAGTCAAACACTTTCAGTCTAAGTGTGCTGAACTTGTCTAATGCCACTGTCAGGAATAATGTATTGTTTTAAAAGATATAATGCAGAGCAAGAAAATACTACTACAGAATAAGAAATTTAGATTTCACTGCAAAT
Organism: Varecia variegata; assembly: GCA_028533085.1. Lineage (NCBI taxonomy): Eukaryota > Metazoa > Chordata > Mammalia > Primates > Lemuridae > Varecia > Varecia variegata. Next base: position 65,717,111 of record CM052438.1, on the reverse strand, counting down.
AAAGCCACATTTGATATTATAGACACAATGTCCCTTTTTTCACATCAGTCACTTATTAACACCAAACATTACACTTTAACTTTTCCCAATTACAAAGTACAATAAACCCTGTCAAGATTTCCAGGAAATAGACCATCAGTACCTACTGTGCTTCCGGCAGCAAAGCTAGGCTGGCGGGGTACCAGAAATCAACACTTTCAGAAGAATGGCAGCGATAGATTGCACGGACTCGTATTAACTATTACAAAGAGCACTGATAAAAAAATGTCCTTTGCTCATTTACAAAGTCCTACTTCAGTCTTGGACTGAAGTTCTGTAATTAGAGCCACGGCATCATCTCAGAACAGTGTTTTTGCACATCCTATTCCTTCACTGCCTGTTGATATTTCACACTACTTGTAAAACCTTGTAGTTTTTAAAGGGAACGAAACAATATCACCACGTGGTAACTGGCTTTGGCTACTGCTACTTGGCGGGACACCTTGACCTTGCCTTGGCTCTATACTGGCTCACTGAGGTTATTCTCTTGTTGCTTTAGGCCAAATCTCTTCTTGGACACTTAACTGAGAAGTACACCTTTTTACATTTCCTTCTCTCAGGTTGAATATGGAGTGAGTCATATGTATAACAAAACTGTCTTAAAATACCACTGGTTTTCAGCCAAGAGAGTTATGGACACAATTTAAAATCTGAATGTATTACTTACAAAATTAAATGAGAGCAACTCAGAGTCTTCCTGTAATTAGTAAATGAAAACTATTGGAGAACTGTTTCTTCTAATTCTTTTTCTGACAAAATCTCATCACACTAGCAGGATAAACATTCAAAATACATAATAGAACATATCCTAATTAATTAAGCACCAGAGTTGTCCCAGAGCCAACTACACACACACACACACACACACACACACACGTATATGTGTATGTATCTATGTATGTGTGTGTGTGTGTGTGTGTATATATAGTTTATTATGGGTTTAGGTAAGTAAATGCTCTAATTAGCAAAATAAAAATCAAGAGAAGTAGATATAGTGACATACTGTGGTTAAATTTTAGTTCTTTGTGTTAACTACTTATTGTTAATTTAGCACTCAATTAGAATTAACTCTGGGATTTTGAGGGCAGATAAATCAGTAATTAGCCTTTTTCCCACAAAGAATAGTGATAGTTTCAAAAGCTTTAGCAGACCTAATGATGTAATTTAATTTAGTTCAGAATCAAAAAGAAGATATATGTAGCCAACATACTTGCAAAAATTATTTTCTTCTAGAATTTAAGATCTCCTCAAATATTTCCCATAAAACACATTATAATTTCCTGCTGACTATATTTAAGAAATATTAAAAGTGGCATAAAAATACTTCTAAGCTTTCAAAATATCTGAATAAAAACAAAGATCCAAGTTTTAACCAAGCTAGATATATAATTCTGATTTGTATGACAAAAAATTTTTCCTAAAATCTATCTTTTTATATAATTTCACATAACCTAGGTTACTATAATTGGATGTATAATATGGATGTCAAAGTTGAATTTTAAATATACAGTAAATTCTGTTTTTGATAATTTTCTTTTAATACATTTAATCTCTGTAGCATTGAGCTCAAGATGAAATTTTTTTAAAGAAGCCATGGACTTTTGTTCAATTCAAAGATTTAAGCACAGGTTTTGAACAAAGTAAATGTGATAATATTTATTGAAAACTGTAGTATAAGGTCAAACAGTAATGATGCTCAATAAATACACTTCAGGAAAGTACCTATGTTCTAAAGAGCAGAGGCTTCTTTCTAGAGTTCACTCCACTCACCCAACCTTCATGAACTGTGCTATCATTTATTCTTTTAGGGTTTTTGCTGGAAGGCCTTAGAGCTCCTTTTAAAGTATACTTAAAATACTTTATATCACAACTTATTCTTACCAATTGCTTCTCAAATTAAAAGAGATATTTCAGTGAATATTTTAGGGCCATATTGCATAGCCTATGTTTGAAAACTTCTAGGAGAAATTCTGATAACGAAATTTCAAGATGACATGATTATTTGTAATGAGCTTCTCTATGCAGAAAAGGTTTTATACTTTAGATATCATACCTACTTCCCTGGTGACAAATAGGACATGAAGTGCAATAAAAATTTTTGAGCTGTAAGGTGTCTAGAAAGGATGTTACTATAGCATGTACAATGCTAGGTGTGCAACATGACGTGGCCATTACCATGCACTGAAGGAACCCCGTGACGTCAGGGATTGCTCGGTCAAAGTCATTAATACAAAGTGGTGGAAATCACCAGGCAAAGCAGTGCTCGTGAAAGATCTGAATTCAGAGAGGACGTGCCTTGCACTTTATCAACTCCTCTTTAATCCAGGGGTATTCTGCCATTATCTTCTAATCAATGATGATTGTGCTTATGCATATGATATCTTCATGGCAGAGACTAGATTGACTGAAATATAATGACAACCAACCAGTTCACCCCAACATAGCTCACTTTACAATTTCAGAAATGCAATACAGAGCATCACAAAATCGAGCCATGAATACAGGCATGGAAAAGCATGCCAGTGAGCTGGTCTCTAGCATTTTCAAGATGCTTCATCTTCCCAATTGCATTCTTTGTCATAAAGAAGGAAAACAGCAAGATTATTAAATCTGAAAAGTCACAGATGTCACAGTGGGATGGAATAATTGCCTCATTTTTTCTTTATCAGTGTAGGAAAAGCTGCCTTTCCATAGCCCACACTTCATAATAGCACTTCAACCAGGCGACTTTTAAAATGAAAAGTGAACAAGTTTTCAGATGTTGGCCTGATGAGATCTAAAGAGATGATTAAATTCAAACCAGGGCTGAGCTCTTAATCTGAGTTATTTCAGCCACTGATTTTTGTAAAAATGAAGGAAAAAAATTCCAATAGGCAATTTGCATTTGGCAAGCACTGGACTGCAGAATTCATCACTGTTTTCTAAAAAAAATGTAATTAAATCTTAATGAAATTATGACACTTTTATGAGGTTCATAATTCAGTCACCTCTCATCATATTTTGTTCTTCTTTTCATTTTACCACTTCATATATTTCAATATTGCCCACCACAAACCACTGAAAATAATTATTTATGTCTATTCCACTTATTTCTCCAGTGGCCTAGGTGATTTGGACCAGGAGCTCCAAGTACCATTTGAAACGGTGTGTCTTTAAAAACCTTCAATGTTTTAAATACTTGGTTAGAAAAAAGGTAACAACTACTTGTAATCATCTAGCTTATGTGCTTCATGATGTCTTTTCAAAATGAGAGTATAAATCATCGTACATAAAATCAAAATAGTTACTATACATTTTATCTGGCACTTTCGAGAAATTAGGCATTAAACATAAAACATCTTATAAATTTATATAACAAAAATAAATGTTTACATTTTAATCTTAGCTAGATTACCTTAGGGCAGCAGTGAACTTACACGACCCCACACTGTGGGTGCGGGCAGCAGAGATCACGGGAAATACACATTCATGTCCACAGCCCTTCGGAGATGGATGCATGGCTGCTGTCCAAGTATGTGGTCTGTGTCCCAATGTAAAGATTAAGGCTCTCTGTTTGGAAGGAATGAGCTCTGGGCTTAAACGAGTATAGAAGTACCACAATATTCATTGAAAATACTGAAAAGGCTCCGACGCGTTTTCAAACACTAGGGGAAAAAATGTTGTGACTAGAAAAATAAAAGCAAGCATCTAAAACTGACTTCAAGTACTTTGGGGAGAGGCTGCTGACGTAGAGTGCCAAAATAAGAAGGAACAAAGCCTGAAGAGAGACTCAAGGATGTCCCTCCTTCATCCTGTTCCCCTGGAGGGGCCAGATTCCCAGGTGCTGACACACGGCTCTTTGAAGAGGACTGGTGCGCCGCACGGTGACCAGCAACCTTGGTCTTCACCATCCTAAAACACCTATGTGGAAGGCTAAGGCCAAGCCTTGTGGGAGAATTTCCTTGGAACGAACCATAGAAATCAAAAATTTTCAAGGGGGAAAAGCCGTACATTTTCAAGTCAGTAGCAGACAGAGAAAAGGGAAGAGAGGAAGAAAAACCTGGCTCTTCCTCATGGCAGTATTTCAGGCCAGGGGAGCTGCAGTCCTTGCTGAGTGCAGTTCTTCCTCACAGCCTGGCTGTCCTCAGCAGTGGCATGAGACCGAGGACAGCCGGGGTCTTCTGCGGAGGGCGAGGGCACACACGGGAGACGTGCGTGGCCGTGCCTATCTCCCCAGCGGGCAGGTGGACGCTCGGGTGCAGCCAGGTCCGTGCCTCGCTGTCTCAGAAACTGGAAAACAGGGGACACGGTCCTGGCATCTCCGACTGTCTTCAGTTGACTAAAGCAGCATATAAGGTGTAGGGTTTTGTCACCACTTCTCTTCCGCAGAAGAAGCATCCCCAGATGCTGACCACAGGCTGTCTGGGGTTGCTAGAGCCTGGTGATATCTCTGCCTTGCTGCAAGTCACTAATGCTCTCGTAGTCGTTCTCCTTTGGGACGACGAGGCCGTGGTGGCCGTTGGTCCCCGGGGGGACCTTTTCTTCCTCTCTGTTTAGAGTCTGTATTGCTTCATAATCAGGCTCTGGCTCCTCGCTGGGTCTCCCTGCTGGTAGAAGTGTGCTGTGTGGACTGTTCTCAAAGTCTTTAACAGTAGCATAGAGATCGTTACAGGAGGACGGGGAGCTCTGAGGGGCCCCCTGAATGGCGGTGTAGGCGGACTCTGCTGCTTTAAGCAAAGGTTTATTCACGGATGAGTACATGGCTGAGATCTAGGAAACAAAGGGACAGTCGAATAAACAAGCTTCCAGCTGCAACGTCCCCCCTACCCCCCCCTTTTTAGTGACAAGCTACCTACTTAGCACTCATGGGCATCTTTGTGTATGTGCCCCTCTAAGATCTGTTATTATCCACACTAATTCTGGGGCACATTATAGAGGATGATTATATCCATTATCTTCCACTGTGTAAGCAGATCAGTCATATTCCTTTAGTGCTGTGAAAACCAAGTTCTCTCAGGTCTGCTGAGGGGTTTGAGGAGCAGGTGGAGTGGCCGGTCCCAGAGCCCTGGGCCTGACAAAACATCATGTTTTACCCCATTTCTACATCAGAATGCTATTTCACCTGAAAAAGGGCTCCCATGCTTTATAAAAGAGGGCAGAAAACATATACTAGACCAGTGATTCTCAAAATGTGGGCTTCAAACCAGCAGCAGCAGGATCTGGGAATCTACCAGAAAGGCAAATTCACAGGCCCCACCCCAGTGCCGCAGAGTGACACCCTCCGGGGACAGGCCCAGCTACGGGTGCCGACTCTGACCCCAGCACAGTGTGAGAACCACTGAGTCGAGTATTCCACACTTCTTCTATCAAGCTGGGCTGAAGGGGAGCTGCTGGATTCTGGCTGGCAGTATACGTACATCTGGAAGGGGGTCGTTTTCCATCATTTTTTGACTTAGTTGCGTGTTATTGATTAAAGAGGCGTTTATGGACTGGACTTAGTTCTCTTCAGTGGGAAAATTCATCTCTTACCTGCAGCCAGCCAACTCAGAAATGAAACTTGGACATAGCTTATGGGATGATCTTTCCTATGGTGACAGCAGTCAGTGTTCCAAGCACACCTTCCCTTCACAGCCTCACTAATAAATTCCATATAACCTCTAATATCAAGAGCGATTTAATTTTTGGGTAATGATAGATTAAATGTACTGATTAAGAGATTCTGGGGGAGTACTATTTTATTGTGATGAATCATTGCTGGAAATAAGTAAAAATACCCTTCATTACCTGTATTTATTTTTGACCCTAAGTGACTGATTCATTCAAACACCAAGGAAATAAGTAAACAGGCTCCCTGGCAGATGCTCAGCGTCCAATGCCGAGGGACATTTTCCCGCTTTTGCTTTTCTCACATATTGCGGGTGAGGTTTCCAACTGGCTTTGAGAGCTTCCTGGGCCAGGCCTGCTGTATGCTGACTGGTCATCTGCAGGGGGACTTTTCACTGCTGCTGGTGGCTCAGGTTTGCTAGGCCTTGGCAACCCAAAGGTTCACTGTCAGTGAAACAGTCTTTGGAAAACTCTTGCCATGTTGATCTGCTGAATATTAAATTAACATTCTCACCTTAAAAGTTTTAATGAAAAAAATTGCTTTAAGAATAAAAGGATTATAATTGCTTTGAATTTAGGAAGAATAAAAAGAAAATCCACCACTTTTCACAATAAGGTGGCAAACATATGGAATTTATTATGGAAATTGGTAGTCCGAGTCCCACGTGTGGACAGATTATAGAGGGGTAAAACATGGATGACACAGTAACATCAGGGACAAGCATGCCTTGGTCTAGACTGTAACGATGACAGTCGGCCTCTCACCACCGTCTGTTCCTCTCCTCAACTCCTTCCCCATGTTTCCTGCCATTAATGCCTGCCCCGTTCTCTGTAAGAGCACTTGGGTTTTCTTGGACTCTGCACTCTTTTTTTTTAAGTTATAGGCTCTTTCATTAACTTGCAATTTAATATTGGCTCTGGAAATGAACCCAACGTGCAGAGGGTGTCATTGTACATTTCAATTTTTATAAAAGCTTCTTAAGTCTTCTAATATTCCTTTCGACTATTGGTTTCCTATGACTGTTATTTTAATAGGTTTCTCTTCAAGCCTCCTCGCTACTTAGCTTTCCAATTTTTCTCTTTATACCCTTCATCTTCATTACTCACTCCATAAGTTGTTACTACATCCTTATAAGTTACTCTGTTTTTTCCATTTCTCTTCTTTTTATAATCAACCCTTTCCCCATCATTCCGTTAAGTTGGGATAACAGTACTTAAAAGCTCAGATCTCCATTTCCATCTGGACTGTCTAACATTATATTACACAAATACAAAAATAAATTATTTCTATATTTAGTTTTCCTAAATCTTCTTTCTAAAATGAATGTTGGTGAACCATAGTTCTTTATGTTAAAAGTTCATCAGTATAACTAGGTCTTATTTTCAAAAACCACAAACAAATGTAAGAAGCAAAGTAATTTAAAATTTTACATTGTCTTCATTTATTTTAAAGGATTAGCTTCCAGAACTCCTATATATTTTACTTGTTTGTCCCAACTGGGATTACTCTGGGTACAGTGTAGAAACCAGAGTGGAGGAGGCCACGGAGCTGCAAGGGCCCAGCGGGAGGTGACAGCCCTGGCCTAGTGTGATGGGGACGGGGAATGTGGGAGAAACAGTTTGGAGGTGTGACTGAAGGGACTTGGCTACTGACTGCTAATGAGGACAGTGAGGGAAAGGACGTTGTCAGGACGACCCTCGGGGGGTTTGTTTTGTACAACCAGATGGACAGATGGCAGGTCCGTTCCTGGGGGTCGGCAATATCAAGTAAGGAAACACTTCTGCTCCCTGATTTTTCAATGTGGGGGTCTATCTTTATATTTTAATACCTTATGCAGAGTCCTATATAGGAGGTGATACACCTGGATATGTACATTGCTCTTGTACATGTACAAAATTTACTATGCTAGGAATTCTAGATAGAAACTATGCAGCTCAATTAAGGTGTTTAGTGCTCTGAGCCTAGCTTGGCATAACAACATCTCTCTATATATATAATTATATATACACACACACACACACACACACACAAATGGTTTTTACAATTATAATGCTTCACTATAAGTCTAAACAGTGAATTTCTAGCCCTGGTGCTTGAGAATATACAGTCAGTGCTTGTTGGCTGAGGTGACTGATCCTAGCTCCAGCCTGGAATTGTACTTCCTAAAGTTACCTGTTCTCTGCATCCAAAATTCCTCACTGAGACCTTCTCCCTCTATGTCTCAGGCAGGATCAAATTCCCTTACACCCAGCTGTTTCAATTTACTGAGTTTTCCAACCCACCATTAATTTCCTTCTGATGTGGTCTTCCTGACTGCTGACCAAGCAATCCTACTGGAAGTTCTCTCTTCTCATTCTTATTTTGTCCCCTGCCCTTTCTTTTATTTTGTGATCCCTCAGTTTCATTTCCGGAGCAGACCTGTCCATCCTGTCGTCCATCTTGTCTTGCCACCTGCCGGGCACTCTCTCTGAGCCACTAGAAACCCAACATCCTAAGCCTGGATCTCCAAACTCAGGCCCAAGAGAGTATTTCAGCTCTTTCAGACAAAGGGTAACGTTACAGTGCATTTATTCAAGGGGAGCAGCTCTATTTTTTTTAATTCCAGGGGCTTTCTGTTATTTAAAAGGAAACAAAAACTTACTTCTTCTTCTGTGAGAGTTGGGTCTTCTTCCCGAGACTTGTAGGACAATGAACTAAATCTCTGTCAGAACAAACACAAACCAAAGGAAAGTGGTTTAAAGTTATTGAACCCAACCTTTTTTTGCATATATTTCCTCATATCTGCCTAAAAATGTTTTCAAATTATTTCTATGGCATTACATAGAAATTATGTGAAACATTTAAACACACATACCATTATTATTATACGATGCTCTGGGATATTTAATAGTATTACACTAGGAGAAATTTCTTCTAATTTTGTATTTGAATCTGTAGGTAGAAATAAGCCAAAATAATTATTTAGACTACTGTTTCAATTCCTAATTGTCATGAAGAATTGGTCATCAATAAAGGATTGATAATTAAAAAAATCATAATGTTTCTTTATCAAATGCTGGAATTCTACATTTCTACAGGTTGCAGGTGTCATCAGGAAGATCCTTAAGTCATCTGGAAACTTCAAAGCTAATGGAAGTTAAATCAGCTCACTTTGGGGGGCTTTGCCCCTGCCTGATTTCTCAATGCTTTTGGCTCCTGGTTCGCTGGTTCTCTCTCTAGAACATCTCCTGTCTTAATTCCTGGTGACTTCAACAAATGTGCATCCTTCCAAATCCTTCAGTTCCTTGACCTCCTCTGCCCCCATGGACGCTGTTTTCCATCCCCTGGCCTCACCACTCCCTCTCCCGGATGCACCGTGGCTCCCTCTCACCCTACACCACAGCCTCTCCCACCACACCAGCTCCTCTCGACCCCCTTCAGACCAGCACTCGTCGTCCAGCTTCACCCCTTCTGTAACCCAGTTCCGAGGCTCCTTCAATGCTGCTGGGATCCAGCCACCTTTTCCACGTCTCCCCTTCTGCTGATGTCCTTCCTTCCTGCCTTCCCAACCTTAAACTCCATGGTGAGCCGTCACAATCATGCTCCCTGGTCACTAGCGAACTCGACCCTCATGTGAGCCCTTTATGTGCCTCTGTGCCGTCCGACACTTCCCTAGTACACCCCGTCCCTGCTCGATGAGCGGTCTGCTTTGCTTCTCATCCTCTCTCCCCAAACTTCCCGCACCTCCTCACCCATCCTCACTCTGAGCAGATGACCTTGCTTCCCAGCTCACTGAGAAAACTGAGGGCATCAGCAGAAATTTCTATGAACTCCAACTCCCATCACCAGCCTCGGCACCCATCCATTTTCCTTCTGCCCTGTTACCACAAGTGAACTTTCCACGCTCCTCTTTATGGCGACCCCCTCCTCCCGTGTATCAGATCCCATCCCTGCACACCTATGCGTGAATGTAGCTCTAGAAAATTCTCCTAGTACAGGATCACTCCCATCAACACACAAACCTGCTGCTACTTCTCTCATTCTAAAAACAAGACAAAAGACAAAAGAAATGAACCCAATCCTACCTTCCAGCTCTATCTATTGCCTCACTTCTTCAGAGCAAAATCTCTTACAAGAGTTGTCTATGAAGTCACTAAAATAATTGTTCTCCTCCTATTCTCTTTCTAAACCTGTTTCAGTCAAGTTTCTGCCACTCCATGGAGACTGCTCTTGTCAAGGTCATCAGTGTGACTCCTCGTCCCTGAAATGCCGCATTTGCCACAGAAGTCGGTCACTCTTTCCTCCTTGGTCACTGTCTTTGCTTGGCTTCCAGGACCCCACACTTTCCTGTTCTTTCTTCTTTGGTCTCTTCTGCTGGTTTCTTTTCCAGATCTCTACTCTTGGAGCTCTTCTGGTCCTTACTGATGCTCACTTATTCTGTGACCTTATCTAGTCTTCTGGCTTTCAAACCACACTTCTGCCCATGATCCCCATGTGTGCCAGTCCAGCTCTGGCCTTTCCACTCAACCCCACCCATCTACATAGCTGCTATCTGATTAGCTCCACCTGGAGCTCCAATCCATATCTCAAACCAAACACTTCCAACATTGAATGCCCAACTTCTCCCCCGAACCTGCTCTGCCTGCATCTTCTGCAGTTCGGTTAGTACCAATTCTATCCTTCCTACAACTCAGGCCCAACCTTGGACTCATCACTGTCTCTTTCTCTCACTCTACATGTGTATAATCCATTGGCAAATCTCTGGGCTGAGCTTCTCTCATCATGTCTGCTGCCTGTGCCCTGATCCGGGCCACCCCCATCTTTCATCCGGTTTATCAGGATGGCCACCCAATTGGTCCTTGGCTTCCACCCTTTACAGTCTATTTTAAAACTGGAGTCAGAGGGATCCTTTTACGACACAGGTTGGTTGTGCTATTCTGCTGCTCAAGACTCCCTGGTGGCCTTATTATTGTTCAGACCATAAACCAAGGCCACCCAGGATTGAGCCCTGGTTACCTTCTGCCCACTACTATCCTTGCTTGTCCCTCTCCAGCCACACCAGTCCCCTCCTCTTCCCTCACAAGCCAGGCAAGCCCTAGCCTCAGGGACGTCATGCTGGCCGTGCCCTCCCATTCGCTTGCTCCTCCCCAGAAAGCACGTAACTCACTCCCTCCCCTCCTTTAATTCTGCTCAAGTGTCACCTTCAGAGCTGGGCAGACCCTGACTGCTCTGTCCAAAACTACTCCCCACCTCTACTTTCCCAATTCCCCTTATTCTATTTTTTTTCTTACAAACTTTATGTCTATCTCTTCCCACTAAAATGTAAGCTCACAGGGGCAGGAATTTTTTTTTTTTTTGACTAGATGGCAGCCATAAGGGGGCAGGAATTTTATTCATTTATTTATATGTATTATTCAGTGTCATTCTTAGCACCCAGAAGACTGTGTGGCACATAGTAGGCGCTCATTAAAATCTTTCTGTTGAGTGAATGAATATTAAACACTTCAAACTCTCAACTCACTTAACATTCAAATTGTTTATATGAAGATGACGGCTTACTCATTCTTCTTATACTGTAGAAAGAGAATTTGGTTTCCAGATGGGTATTTCCAGTTTCTAATGTAAAATCTGGAGAACCGCTTACCAGCAATGGTTAGGCAACTGACCTTCTTATCTTTAAAATGCTGCTGAGTAAAAAGAATTAACTGGTTTAGGCAGCATAAACTTTACATCACTTTTATCATCTTTGGTTTTATGAAAGGCCAAAACATTAGACTGCATTTTTGCATTTTATGAATGTGTTCATAAATCCTTTTACTGGTGCTTTCAACAGCTGATTTCATGGATAATATGAAATGTTGAAATACATTCAGAGAGTAGCAAAAAGCAGGACTTCCTTGGGCTAATCTATACAATCAGAGCTTTCTGACCATGAACTCCAGAAGTGTTTTTAGGCTACGAGTGACTGACGAGGCCCTACTTGCCCTTCCTACAAAACTTGAATAGAAGAGAATCTTGTCTTTTTTTCTGTATAGAGAAAAGAAATTAGATATAATTGCCTGAAGTTGATGGGCCTAGTTAAACCTCAAGGAGATTTTGACAACTGGAGATGTGACGTTCACTGCAGCTCAGATATTAAGAAGCCTGGGGACCGCTAATACATTTTAGAGCTTTGCTGAATATCTAAATTTAAGAGTTAGAAGTTACTACTTAGGAATTGTCATAAAATAAGATTTCTTGTTGGATTTAGGCACGTGTGACTTGGTTCCCCGCTGTGCATGTTGCTACGCTTTGATTTCTGGGATGCTGGCAGGGTAAAGGTCACCACGCTGCTTAGGCAGCAACAAGTGGGAGAAGTAAAATGTGCAGACAAAGGGTCTAGTCTCTCTGCTTCACTCTTGGTCTTCAAAATAAAGCAAATAGTACTTGGCCCTAATTAGACATGATGTAAAAATTGGAAAATATCCAAGTAAGGTGTGGAGAAAGAAACGTTCGATAAACATGAGCTTTCCGTGTCTTATTACTTGGAGGGGGAAAACAGCCAAACACAGCTTACACTAAAGCAGCTTTCATCATTTAACAAATTTGGAAGTGTTTGCAGATATTTCCCAGAACAATGTACAAGTAAAAAAACACCGAAAAAATCCTAGACTACAGATTCCTAATCATGACAAAAGCCCATGAAACAAACATGCCGGAGCCCACCTTGTTGGTTTCACTGGTCCTCTCCGTGGCTCTTTCTTCTTCTGCCTCTCGCCCTTCCTCCTCCTGAAGGTTTTCATTCTCATCCAGAAGTTTGACGGGGACAGGTGGAGGCGCCTCCTCTTCTGGATCATACGCATTGCCGAGAATACTCTCTGCATTCACGCTTTGGCGACACTTTTTGTTTCTGTCCACGGAGGCATATTCAGCGAACTCTGCTTTGCCCTCGGTGTGGGGCCCAGGAAGCTCCTTCAAGGTGGAAGTAGACTTTGACTTGCCACTGTGGCCTTTATCCGGGTGTGCGGCCGCGGCCACCTCCTTGATTTCTTTCACAGTCTCATACAAGCAGTCCTCCACCATGTTTTCTTGGGAGGAGCTGTCCTTGAGCACTTCGTACGGCCCCTCCATCCCCGGCCCCGGGTCCCCATCCGCACTTCTTGCCGTAAGCATGGTCTCCACCGCGCTCTCGGGAGGGATTCTGGGCAGCTCCCGACTCTGATGGCATTTTGGCTTCCCTGTGCTGTCCTGGGAGTCCAAGAGATCCGAAGCTGAGGTCTGGACTTCCTCGTAATGCTGCATGCAGGTCAGAGTACTGTCTTCTGAAAGAACTAAAGCAGCAGAGGCATTAAAAGTGGAGAGGGACAAGTCCTT
>CM052438.1:65650296-65703656 GCA_028533085.1 Varecia variegata | reverse complement strand
AGGTGGGCTCACAGCAGCATAATATAGGTTCTAACCACCATTTCCAATCTTAGCACCTGCGAGATGGGGAATCTGCAAGTTGTATAAGATTTAGGATCTGAAAAGCTCTTAAAGAGAGCTGGGTGGGCAACTGTGTGTCTGCATGGGCACCACTGCCCATGTAAACAGGTGCTCTTGTGCACACTTTCTCTCAGACACACACAATCACATATGTGAGGCTGATTAATTATGAGAGCCAGCCTCTTCCTCTTATCCACCTGCCACTCTCTTCCTGTCTCACCCAGGGCTGCTGCCACCTCGAGGAGAGCAGCAGGCAGTGAAGGTATGGAGCGGGGGCTCTCACACTTGTGCGTACATCAGAATCACCTGGAGGGCCTGGGGACAGTTCCCGGCCCTACCCTTGGGAGGATTCTCACCTCTAACAGGCTCCCAGGTGATGCTGCCGCTGGCGCGGTCTGGGCCACACCTGAGAACCCCTGCTCTAGAAGGAAGTCAGCAACAGAGCTGGAAGTCTTCTCCCAGTCCCATCTCACCACCCTGCTGGCGCCAGGGAGAGAGGTGGGTGAGGAAAAATGGGGCCTGGATCTGCACGTGGGAGAAGCCACAGAAAGGATTCCTGGTCCCTCCACCTCCTCTGGAGGCCACCATGGCAGCAGTCACTGGGGCAGAGCAGAGGCACCAGGAACAGACAAGTGGGGACAATGTGGACAAGCAGAGACGGGAATGGGGTGAGAAAAAGGGGAAAGGGCGGAGCGGTGGGTGGGCGACCTGGGTGTGCACACGCAGAGGGGAAGGGGAGCCCTGCGGGGCCCCCAGGGGGAACAGGGAGCCTCACCACTTCCTGCCTGCGTGGGCTAAAAGAGTCCCTCGAATCTGTAGGTCAGGCCGCCTAGGCCAGAGGTGGCTCCTGGGGAAGTCCCAGTGTGCCTGCTGGTTGCGTGTTTGACACCAGACCTCAGGCTCTATTTCTGACTCGTCCGTACTTCCTTTTTTTTTTTTTTTTGAGACAGAGTCTCGCTCTTTTGCCCTGGCTAGAGTGCCGTGGCATCAGCCTAGCTCACAGCAACCTCAAACTCCTGGGCTCGAGCAATCCTTCTGCCTCAGTCTCCCCAGTAGCTGGGACTACAGGCATGTGCCACCATGCTCAGCTAATTTTTTTTTTCCTATATATATTTTTAGCTGTCCAAATCATCTCTTTCTATTTTTAGTAGCGACAGGGTCTCGCTCTTGCTCAGGCTGGTCTTGAACTTCTGAGCTCAAACAATCCGCCCGCCTCGGCCTCCCAAGTGCTAGGATTACAGGTGTGAGCCACCACGCCCGGCCTGTACTTCCTTTTTTGCACCCTCTTCTGCCAAACCAGTTTTTGCTTGACCTTGAGAAATCATGTCCTGAACGGGAAGCGTCTTCTGTTTCAGCACTGCGACGGGGCTACCAGGACTCTGAACCCGGCCTTGTGAGTATGCGGGTGGGGGAGGGCACCCATCCCCAGCTGCTGGAATCGCTCAGCCAGGTAAGGTTGTGGCCTTGAGTCAGAGGACAAGCGGGACTGGGCACTATCAGGCTGCTCCTTACCAGGGTGGATCCCCGAGGCCCACCTGAGGATCATCAGGACCCGTAAGGTGCTGAAGCTGGCAACACCCCAGCGAGGCCAGGCTGTCCCTAGGGTGCTGTGGGTCCTAGGCTCTGGTTAGCTTAGTGACCCGTTGTTATGGGTTGAACTGCATACATATGTCAAAGTCCTAACCACCAGGACCTCAGAACGTGACCTTATTTGGAAATAGGGTCATTGTAGATGAAACTAGTTGAGGTCACACTAGAGTAGGGGGGCCCTAGTCCAATATGTCTGGTGTCTTTATAAAGGGAAACTTGGACACAGAGCCAGACATGCATACAGGGAGGATGATGTGACAGGCAGACGGAGAAGACCTTGTGAAGAAGAAGGCAGAGATTCGGGTGATGCACTACAAACCAAAGAACGCCACCGACTGCCCACAAGCCACCAGGAGAGAGGCCTGGAACAGACCTGCCCTCAGAAGGAACTGACGCTGCCAACACCTTGAGTTTTGGACTTCTGGCCTCCAGAACTGAGACAATATATATGCTATTTAAGCCACCAGTTTGTGGCCCTTTGTTATGACAGAGACAGACCTAGCCAATTAAAACACCAGTTGGAGCTGGGCAGAGGCAAACAAGAGACATCCCTGCGGTAGGCTGGAGCCATCTAAGGATCATTCTGGCAGCGGCAAAACTGCATCCGTGTCAGGAACTCTCCCAACAAACCTGGCTAATCGCACAGACCTCTGGCCATGGTGACTATAAACCTACAGAAAGAGGGCACAGTCCAGGCAGTCACAGTTAACTTCGGCTTAGTTCTGCCCCCCCGCCCCCCCGGGTTCATTTGGCTCATAAGCATGTGGCAACATGCTTAGATGCATAGCTGATATCTCAGCATGTGCACACGGACAGACAGACAGACAGACAGACACACACGCATGTGGGCTCACCACGTTCATCAGGTTCTCATGGTCCCCACTCTGCTGTTTTGGCTTCTTTTCCCTGAGATGGAAAATAAAACATCATTGTAATGTCAAATGTGCCCCCTAAAATAAAAAAATTCACTACCCTTTCCTATCGTAATTCTTACCACCACTTAAATCTCTCTTATTTTAAGAACCATGTGTATTTCATCCAAAGAGGAAAAAACTAGACAGTTACTTGATCACCTGTTTGCAGGTGTTAGGTGCAAGAAGTGGTCAGGCCACAGAGGGGACTGCTCACCTGTCTTGAGCACCTCTTCCCCCAGGAATTAAAAATACAAGCTCACAGTGAGAGGCCGAGGCAGGGTCGAGTAGAAACTGTTTATACCCAGAAGACTGGAATGAGTTATACCATTTTTTTCCTTAGAAAACCCAGACAATTATCTCATCTCACTTAGAGTCTCTGCAAAGTCACACACTGCAGAGGGATGGGGAAAATAAAGAAAATACAAATTTTGGCACGCCAGGAAGGGTACATGCTCTCAGCATGAGTCATATGTACTTCCAGTCTATGGAAAAGTCTGTCAAGTAAAAATAGAATTTGTTTTTACTCAGGACAGTCTAAAGAAAGCCATCAGTTGTAGAAAATACGTGTCCCATCCACGCACCATATAAAGCAAGAGTGACACCTAGTGGGAGCGTGAAGAACTGCAGCAGCGGGCTGGCCGAGGCCCAGGGCAGCCCACACTCTGGGCAACCTGTATTTCTTCATCTCCCGGGCCAGTCGGACCATGTCCGAGACACCGAGGCCTGGGTTCAAACTGGGCAGGGATTAGGAGGCTACTTGGATTCAGAGGGTCGGACTTTTCCTCTCTTGACAGATTTCAGGCTGGGAAGCCATATCAGACTTTCAAGTGACACTCCTGGAGTTCCTTCCAAGATTGAGAGTGAGTTTGGAACTGGGCTGGCGAACCATCAGCTGGTCTGCGCTGGCTCCCAGCAGCATCCATCCCCCCAGAAGCCTGCCTGCCTTGCAACAGCTCCTGAATGTCTCGCAGAATCACTCCTCATTAGAAAGAGCTTTACTTCTCTCCGAGCAAAGATCTCTTTTTTGGGGTACTGACATTTTCTCTGAGACAGAGGAGAGACGTATAATTCTAAAAAGAGATACTGATGATTTATTTCACATACAGCATGTCTCTCTCCTAGGAAAACTAATCTGTTTCTTAAGAAACTGTAGTTCTACATTATAAATCTTTAATTAATAAATGATCCCTCGGAAGCCACGTAACAGCAAAAATTCTCAGCAATTTCCAAGTGGTGGCAAAAAGATGCACATCACACTTGGATTTCAGAATGTCCACAGATGGAAAAAGACAATATAAATTTTGACAAAATTTGTTAAAAGAACAGCAAGAATTCCATTCTGGGAAGTTTAAAATATAAGGGTTCTTCCACTTGCTCCTCAGCAAGATCAAATACGGATTTTCATTCAGTTAATAAAGAATGTCCTGGCACCCTTTGCAGCAGAGAGAAGTTCAAGTGTGAGTTTCTGTGAACAGTTATGCAGACGTCTTATATACGGACACTTCTGGGTACAGGGAACATGTTATTTCAAGGTTCCGGTAGAGACGCTCTGGTCTTACCTATCGCAACTGGAGCACAGGAAGATGAGGAAGGTGATGAGGAAGAAAGTGGCAACAGCTGCCAAACTCCCCCACAGGATGACCTGCATTTGTCCCCCACTCAGCACGCTGCCTGCAGGTCCCATGGTGGGAGCAGGGACTGGCACAAGCTGACGGAATCGGTCCTTCAAAGGCGGTGACGTGGGGGTGCCGAGGGCTCCATCCTCCTGCAGAGACACCACATGTTTGGAAAGTCCTTCTTGTGTGAACGGCAGAATCTTGTAATTAGGTTCCTGTACGGAGCAAGGCCTTTGAGCAACGTCAGGGAAGTGTGTGCAGAATGCAGAACACAGCACTGGACTCGATTTGCAGCCTGACTCTGGGCAAGTCCCCTCCACGGTCTACACCTCTATTTTCCTCACCTAAAAGTGCCAATCGGGAACGTACAAGTGCCTAGTGCAGTGTCTGAAACAATGGATATCTTATCCTGATATGTGTGGGGGATAGATTCTTAATGTCTTCAAATAAAGATTTCAAGTACTCCACAGCAGATAAATACATGCTTATTTGCATTCATTTTTTTTACCAGAATATAAAACAGTATTTATATAGATTTTACAAATATGTAATTCATCATCCTGCCCCCCCCCCCGCCCCGTCACCTCTTATCTCCCCAGCTCCCCAAACCCACTGTTCTCTGAGAAGGTTTAAGGTCAATACACCTAATGAAACAGAACGTCTTCATTTCCACCTGCACACACAGTTATCTATTCTGAGGATGTGACTTTATTTCAGGCTGGTTTCCACTAAGCTGCTGTGAGCACCCAAGAAATGCATTTTCAAATGAATGGATGAAAGTATGTGCTAAGAATACAGCCTCAGCAGTAAACAAGACCTATTCATAAACAACTACAAATTAAGCATAAGAGCTTTACCGAGTACACTTTAGCACCTGGCATGTTCCAGGGACTCTGCTAAATGCTTTCCTCATTTAATCACTGCCACCACCCTGTGTGGGAGGCACTGTTAATCCCTATTTCACGGAGAAGGAAGCTGCATCCCAGCAGAGAGGTAACTCCCCCCAAGTGTCTCAGGAGCTAAGTAGCAGGGTGGCTTGGCCCAGCTGTCTCTGACTCCAAAGCCTGTGCTCTCAGCCCCTTATGGAAGCTGCTCCTCACCGGGGGAGGGGTGGGGGCAGGAGGACTGGGAGGGGCTACTGCCGCCCCCTGTTCCGGTTACAATGCTTCTAAATGGAAATGGTCAGATTTCTTTTGCTAAATATTAAGAGTTACAGAGCAGTATATCAAATTGACAATCACCTGTCATGAGAGAGGCCTTGTTTAAAGAACAGTTGCTTTGCTCAATTCTAGAACATTCTAAATGAAGAGGAACAGCCTTTAACTTAATGTCAAGTGTCATGAATAGGCATTGTTTAAAGAACAGTTGCTTTGCTCAATTCTAGAACATTCTAAATGAAGAGGAACAGCCTTTAATTTAATGTCAAGTGTCATGAATAGAGCAAATAAATATTTTTGTCTTATGATCACACAGTATTTTTCTTGACAAAGACCGTCGATGTTTCCATTCTTACTGGCCTCACTGACAGGTGACTATATTCAGCCGTCCCCGAGGGTGTCATTTCAACAAAGGCAGTTCAACCGGACCAAACTATCTCCAGGTGAAACATTATCGCATTTATTCGAATATTCCAAGTTGAAGGATAATAAAAAACTGAAAGAGAGAAACTTTTATCTACAACGTATGCAGAGAGAACTCTGAGAGGGAGGTGTGACCATTTTCCTTAGTCTGTGAGTCAACATGAGCATCTCCTTCTAATGCCCTATAATTACATAAATGTGAAACTTCCTGTGTAATACAGAACTTTCTTCCTCTGGTTATACATTATGCTTGTGAACACTTGTAGGCATATATTAATAAACAGTCAGATGACTTTTGTGTGTTTGCTCCTGGACAGCTATATCTGAATGAAAATAACCACCTCCTATGACTTGTTGATACAAAGAATAATTCACTTTAAATCAAGACTACAAATTGGCACCACAGTAGGTTTTTAAAATACATTCAAGCAAGCGCTTAAAGCATGGTGACTGATGAAAATATATGAAATCAAATTTTATATAAGGGTCCAAAGCGTAAACATTTTAAGAAACACAGAAAAAAAAAGTTGTCTATGTCTTGAGCAGGCATTTGTTCCTTCCTTCGTTCACTCATTCATTCACACAGATTGATCAATGCTTATTTATAAAGTGTCAGGTTCTTTGAAACTAGTTCGTCATGTGAGTTATTCAAAAGCCAGAGATCCACCCAGCAAGCCTAGCGTGGGATCTCTAGCGCCTCCCTCCACTTCTGCACGTTTCTCTTCTTTTCTCTCTTCCCTCTCTCTTAACAGAAGAGGCCAATAGCATATAATGACCTGTGTGGGTGCCCAGCCTATTAGGACAGTGCAGGGAGAAAGAGGATGAAAGAGGATTATTACAAGCTACTGAATAAAGGATGGAACTCAGAGAAAATGTGTCAAAACTCCTGGCTCACTCCCCTTCAGTTAGAATTTTCTGAAAAGCCCTGAAAGACGTTTCCCAAAGTTCTCACTGTGGACAAAAATCTTGCAATGAATGAAATGATCATCATCTGGTCCACGTGTCTGGGTCAGATACACTGTGGTCCCTGGGGATAAGGGCCGCTCCCAGCTCTCAGCCCCTCTCAGTGCTCTCTGTAGGAGGACCGTGGTGATACGAGGTGTGGTGGTGGTGGGCAGCGCTGGCAGGCTGAGCGGTTGCAGCGGCAGCTACTGCAGACTAGATCCCTTCTAGAGGCCTGGCTGGGTGTGTGTGTGTGTGTGTGTGTGTGTGTTGGGGTGTGGTGGTGGCGGGGATCTGCACACACATGACTTTTGATGCTCACAGCAGACCTCCCAGATAGGACTATTACAGTTTTAGAGAGGATCTGAGCTCTGCTACTCTTCCCTCCTGGTCTCCTCCTTTTAGTCTGAACTTCCATTTCCATAATTCTGCCACCCATTCCTTCTCTGGCTGTCTCCTTAAATTTTGGAAGCCCATCTACAACTGAGCCAAGACTGCCTCCCACTCACCACCTCTTGCCCACATGTGTATAGACCGCCCCTCCCCCACATGTATAGCTGGGCTGCCCCTCCCCCACACGTGTAGATGGGCTGCCCCTCTCTCATGTGTATAGATACACATGTATGATTTTGTGTTCTACCTTCCTGGAGGCCCTGAGGGTAGAGGCCTCGTGTAGATGTCCCAGGGCTCTCCTGCCAAGGCTGGACCCTCATGCACTGGTTTTACTGCCCTTGAATGCAATACTTAGGAGTCCTCATTTTGTTTATTTTGAGCATGGCAGGGAGTGGGGGAGTGGTAGGGGAGGGGAAACAGTGTCCTTCCCTGTGGCCCGAAGTCTTCTCTCAGGATTACTGACAGGAGGAGAGAATAAGAGGAGATGAGGCAAAGCATCTGGGAAGTAGAAAGGTACCCTGAAAAGGAAGGGCCTGATGCAATCATGGAACATGCACTGTGCCAGCCAGGCTCCCTGCGGGAAAAGTCACTCAAGGCTACACTGTCCTGTGACACTGTTACTGGCCCATGAAAACCACCTTATTTTCTGCTAATTCCTATACTAAATAAGACACGTTCTGACTATTTGGAATCATCTCTACCAGCAGAAATATCTGAACAGTTTTGGGGAGCATATCTCATAATTTTTTTCATGGAAATACTTAAGTATATTTTCCTCAATCCTGTTCTTGCCTGATTCAATAAACCTGCATTCAACTATAGAATATTAGTTCTTCAGAGTTTAAAAAATATTCTGTTGTCAGAACACATGTATAAACACTGGTTGGGTTATTCAACATAGGGCAGAGAAGGGCCATTTATTTATTCATCTATTTTAGAGACAGGGTCTTGCTCTGTTGCCCAGGCTGCAGTGCAGTGGTGTGATCATAGCTCAATGCAGCCTTGAACTCCTGGGCTCAAGTGATCCTCCTGCCTCAGCCTCCAGAGTAGCTGGGACTACAGCCACATACCATAATGCCTGGCTTATTTTTCTTATTTTTGTAGAGATGGGGGTCTTGCCATATTGCCCAGGCTGGTTTTGAACTCCTGGCCTCAAGCGATCTGTCCCCCTCTGACTCTCAAAGTGCTGGGATTACAGCCGTGAGCCACCGTGCCCAGCCAGACCATTTATTTATTTTTATTGTACCTCAGCTAACACATAACTATGGCCCCTGAATGCCCCACTAAGATGAGTTGGATAAGATGGTGATACTAATGTAATCACAGATTTAGTTTAATAGTTGTACATCAATTATTTTTGCTTTAGAATGGACTTCATTATTGGCTGCACTGATGTGAAATTATGGTTGGAGAATGTAACACATCAATAGTGCATGAAGTGCTGTAAAAGAGGCAGTGGTCCTTCTTGCCACCTGCACCCCAATTCTATATATAATTTCAGACTACTGTGGGACCTTGTCATTTGGCCCTGAGAAAGTCAGTGTTTCAGGTTATAGGACTTCTGGAGGGGGTCCTTTCAGAAGCTGGTGTGGTTAATTATTTTGGATTAAAATCTCCATAATCTCTTATCATCCTTTTATATTCATTCATTCATGATGTTAATGAATAAATGATTCAATCAGAAAAACTACTGGCCTTTTACTTTAGCAGCAGGTGCCACTTTTAACCACAAGATGGCAGCCTAATTCTACTCTCAGCCCTAATCAGCAGGCTCCTCAAGGAGAGACGCTCAATTACTCTTGTCGCTTGTACCTTACGCCTGGCATTTTAATTATCTTCATTAGTCTGGACTATCAGCCACCACGATCAATTCCAACAGGAGCGAAAACGAAACCCAGATGAAATTAAGGAAAGGTGCAGACCAAATGGCGGCTATTTATTTCTTTGGCCAAACACCTTTAACAGGTAGGTGCTCTGATCACACTAAATTCTTGAAATAATAATTTGGTGGAGGTGGGACGACCAGTGAGATCAGCTACAGAAGCAGACACTTTGCAGTTCCTTTGAAGTAGGTTTAGGTCAGTAATGACAGTCATTACCATTTTTACAGCTGTTGCAGCCGACTCATAATTAAGTGTGATAGAAACCACCTCCACTGTGTCCCCTCCCTGATGGGTGGAATGAGGAGCGCAAGGTCCCCAGGCCAAGGGGCGTTCCTCCTTCCTGACCATTATCAGGTGTGGCAACCACGTAGTAAAAATGACACTTCTGGGCTACAAATTAAACAAATCGAACAATGGCCGAGGAGCCAAATTCTGTGAGCACACTGACAGAAGCACAGGCTAAGGCTAATAAACCTCCAAACAGAATTCAGAGTCCCCTGAAAGAGCTTTAAGCTAAAATATTTAAATTCGGGGAGACTTCTCTTCGGATCAAAGGCATTCTAATAGAGACAAGCCAGCGACACTGAACTTTGTACAAATGAGTGTCTGTTGTAAACACGGGAGTTGCCCACCCAAATGTTTGCTGTTCCCGCCTGCTGAGGTACAAAGGTTTCTGCCTATGTAAGATTGGTACCAAGATGTCCCAGTTTCGCTCCTTCAGCGAGTCAGGGAGAATACACCCAAAGAGCAGAGGGTGATGCAGGACTCTAAGGTAAGACTTTCTTGTTTATAATTTCCTGAATCATTTTATCACGTCCCTACAGAGCCATATCTTGACATTTCTTTCTATCGCAGCTTAAGAGTGAAGGTAAATGAGAGAGACCTGGAAAGTCTTAACATCACCACACCAAACTGACTCTGTCACCAAGACTCACCACTAACGGGAAAAAGAGCCAGGCGCTCATTCTACGAGCAAGTTATAAATCCTTACGGCCGTCTGGCAGCATAACCTGATTACTTTTTGTACACACTAAACCTATCGATCCACACAGAAAACAGGGCAGCTGACCCCTTTGGGGGAGGGGTGTGTGTGGCTGTCACTTATGTTCAAGAATACATTAAACTTACATCACAGAAATGACATAGTTTATTGCTTATCAGAGCTCTGCCATTCTGTTTTTGCCTTGAGCCAAGCCAACAGGCAAGCGAATGTGATGGGTAAGGAATGACTTTTGAGGTTGTTTTCCTCCTATCCAGACTTGGAAGCTCAATTCCCAAGGTTCATTTTAATAGTGAGAAGGGAGAGAAAGAGAGAGAGAGAATGAAAAAAAGTGTGGTCTTTCTAGAAGTATGTATTACATGCATTCTAACAGAACCCTGAGACATGCTTTTATTTGGGTTAATTTGCTATGTTCTACGCTGAGCGGGTGAGGAGCACAGCATTCGAACGTTTCAGACTGTGCAGTTTGGGCTTTAGGTTCTATGTCTTCCTGCCTTGCACATTTGCTCATCTGATCTAATTTAAAAGTTCCTCGAGGGCAGGGATGGAGCCACCTCATCTCCCACCATATTCCCAGCATCTACATGACCTGGAAGCTAGGAGCCAGACAGGAAATTTTTGTTGAATACATGTTTCTACAGGAAGAATGGTGAGTAGCTTCCCAAGCGGACTCTCAAAATGCATATTTTGATTCGTAATTTATATGGTGAGGGAGGGAAGGAGAGCAAGAGAGATGAGCACACCAAGCAGACAATTCGGAAACAAGCCAAGTATGTCTTCAGGCAAAACCTTAACTCTGGAAAGAACACAGCCACGTGGCTTCTCTGTACTGTCACTGAAAAGTCAGAGTTTTCTCTGGAGAAGTCACTACACTAGCAATATCAGTGACACTGTATGAGAATCACCACCCTTAGCAGGCCTCTTGACTCTAGCAATCTCAGTGTCCCCAAGCTCTGACCTCTTCTCAGCAATGACAGCTCGTAGGACCCTGGCATGCTTTTCCTTCCCTCACAAGGGGGCTACACCTGAGATTCCTCAAAGGACAGAGGAGCCTTAAATATTCTTGGCCCTCCTTCAAATGTGTTTTGCCTTATGAGAGCCTAACATCCTTTAGGTCTTAGCTTAAATGTCACTTCCTTGGAGCAGCTTTCCTGATGACAAAACCCTTCCGCCTCTCAAGTTTAGTTGAGGCTCATCTTTTACAAGCGTCCTCCTTCCTAGCATTCCTTGAAATTTACATTATGAAGTGATTCGAGTGTCTCTTCAGCGGGCCCAAGCCCTAACAGGGAGGAACTTCAAACAGACCTATCTGGTTCCCAGCTGTAGCCCTAGGGTGCAGCACACAGTAGGCGCTTAATATTTATCGAATGAATGAATAGTTAAGAGGAGGAAGAGCATCCAAGAGTAGGTGCATATTGACCAGGCTCTCAAAGATGGTTAGAACATGAAGGAGAAACTCTTGTCTTCTCAAATGATGCTGAGATTTAACAGCGACGCAAGGCATTAGAAAAGCCTGTTGGCCCGAACACCTGGCCAGGGCAGGTAGCTCTCCATGGCGCATTCTTCCTGCATATAATCCATCACCTTGGCTTCACCCATTTCCCTCCAGGGGCTCGAAGAGACCCACTGCGTATCAGTTTAGATTCATAGGCTTGAAATCAAAACCACTGAAAAACCTAAATGAGTACACACTAAGTGCCAGCCACTTTTTTAATATATTATTTCATCCTTATGCCCTTTGATGCGGGTGTTACTGAATTGATCTTATGGATGAGGAAACTAAAGCTCAAAGTTAATCACCTGGTCCAGAGCCACACGGCTCCAGGTCCCCTGATGCAGTGTCCCCAGCACTTTCTGCTACTCTGCCCAGCAGGTGCTCTCGTCCACACGTGTTCCCAGACCCCAGGTGTCTGCCCTGTCTGGAATAGAAGCAGACAGGTGAGGACATGTGAGCCACACCCATCTTCCTGGCAATCTTCACTTCACTCTATCAGGACTTGTTTTTGGCAGCAGACAGAAGAATGTTCTCTTCCTTCTGGTTTGCCCACTGCTTACTCCCAGCCGTGCATTCATCACAGACCCTCCTTCCGCGGGATCTGGAGGGCTCTACAGAGCTCATCCCACCGGCTGCGCTGTGATGGATGTGGTGTTTACACGCAGGCTGGTTTACTGAGCCCAGCACTATTTACAGTCACACCCCGGTAATCGTTGCTTTGCACCGTTTTTATCTGGCTCCTGAGGCGTGGCGATTTAGCCACTATTTTTTTTTTTTTGATAATAAAAGACTTAACCAAAAATAAACTTCAGTTCCCTGCTGAGAGGTTCAGAAATGTACCGTTTGACATAAATGCCTCTCAATCCAATCCCCTACTCGTGGGGGTCATGATATTGAAAAGATCAGATTCCTGTTAACACTTGTTCAGAGTGGGTGAATTACAAACGCTCCTCTCTCTCACATACCCACCGCCTCACTGAGACTGCGCGTCGCAAGATGCTTATTCTGGGAAAAGTAAACCCCCAACACTGGAGAAGTAGAATTTATGAGCAGCTGACAATGTAAGTCACATGTCAGAGGAACGTCAGCAGAGGCATTCCAGTTTGTCTCACCGGTTCATCGTGAGCTGGAGCCCAGTTAGATAAAGCAGTCTGTTGTCGCTACCACACCATTAGATGCACTTCTGTTGCAAGGGCCGCTGACTTAATGGAGTTAATATTCTACCCAGGCACTGGCAAGAATGTGCTCAACTTATTACCCGTTGCTTAAATCACTATGATGATGCTTTAAAAATATTAAGAATTCTTTATATCATGAAATAGCCAGACAAAATACTACTTCTTGACTTCTAAAAAGTAGAACCCAAATCCTCAAAACACACTCCTGAAAATTATTTATTGGTGTTCTTATGAACTACTTAGGGCTGAGGAAATGTCTCAAGAGTGACTAGCTTGATTAGAATATGTCAGAACGTCTATGTGACAATGCACAACAATCTCAGGGCTTATCCTCCAAGCTCTCTGCCAGGAGAGGTCTGAGAAGATAGATGACCCCAGGGGTCTGACTCCCAAGCCCCTTGTAGAGAAAAGCACAGGCTCACGGTTCTTGTGGAGTGGAGCTTCCCCAAGGGTGGTCCCGATCGGCACTAGCTGGAACGTGTTGCAAATGCAGAATTCTGGACTTTCTCCCACATGTATGACTCAGAAACGCTGGGAGTGGGGCCGGGCAATCTGTTTTAACAAGCCCTCCAGGTGACTGTGAAGCACCCTGAAGTGTGAGAAGACCGTTCTAGAACAGTGCTTGTCAAACTTTAATGCGTCTATAAGACCGTCTGGGGATGTCGTTAAGATGTAGACTCTGATCCAGCTGGTCTGGAATGGGGCTCAGGAGTCTGCATTTCTAACTGGCTCCCAGGTGAGGTCCGGGCTGCCGGCGTGGGAACTACATCTGGAACAGCACTGGTGCAGATGTTCATCTTCCTTCCAGCTAGGGGTGGAAGGAAGCCAGATCACTGGGGCTGGAGTCTGGCTCTTATCTTCCTCAAAGTTTATGTGGTGATAAGCTCAGAGCTTCTGTATACTGGAGTCTTCTTGATGCCCATACAGGAACTCAAATGTCAGGCAGCTCCTTCCCATGCCAGAGTCTCATAAAATGCAGAGAGTAGTATGTGACTGGTATGTGGGCGCATAGACCAGGCTCTTCTCCGTTCTCTTCCACTAAATTGCTGTGTGGCCTGAAACAAGTCCCAACCTCCCCATGCCTCAGTTTCCCCTTCTGAAAAATGCAGTCATTTCTAAGGTTTCTATCTCTCAGTTTATAAGAGGAGCCAGTGATTCCTCAAGTCTCAGACAAAAATTCAGGACTCTCCACACGAAAAGGCAAATGTTGCTCCAGCAAGAACCTCAAAATTCTCAATGTGATCGATAGTTTCAACTCCCTGGAAAGCACAGCCTTAGTAATTCACGGGCAAACCTGATGAGGCCACACCAGTTAAATGGATGTCAGGAAGAGAAATCATGGGTGGCCTTTGTAGTCGGCGAGCCAGGAATCAATCCCGACAGCCCTTCCGAAACATCAATTGCACTCTGGCAACAGACACTGGCTGCAGGGCTGCCTTAAGAGTCTCTTTATTTTTTCATTAACATGTAGTTGGCATATTTACGCATTTACAATTCAGATTTATAATAGCCTTTCAAGAAAATGCAAGGACAGAACCAAAATACACAGATGGTGCATGTACAGGTAATGAAGAAAGAAAACACTTCTGGGAATTCTGAAGCTTTTTAAAGGCATATGCCCAGATTTTGGAAAATCTTACACAGACAGCAAGTTTGAAAGGGATCCGTCTAATTTCTAATCTCAGTTCTTGATAAGCCTGAAGAAGGTCCAAATGCGATAAGACATTCCGAGGATCTTCTCTTTCTATTATTAAAGACAGTCTGCTCCTAGGGCTGGTTTCACTGGTTTCTTGACTAATATACCTCTGATGATATTTTTTACTCTTTGATACTCTGTCATTCATTAAACACATAATTGCTAAATACATGCTATGTGCCAAGCATGAGTTTATCTTCTGATCACACCATGAATATGATATTATGCAGTCCATTGTAATTAAACTTTACAAGAGGTAAAAATGGTTTAGAATTAAGTTCCTAATACAGAGGTATACTTTAGCCACAAATGAAAAACAATCTATTGTTGAACTCTAAGCTTGTGAAATCAGAAAGGAAAAAAGAAGCCACAAGTCTTTCCTTCGCTTCTACCACATTGCATTAGAAATAACATTTAGTCAGAATAATTGCAGCTTGATTCTGTTTGGCTTGGCGGCAGGGCTCCATGGAATTGATGCAGCTGCAGTGCCCTTGGACTGATGTTGCTTCAAGCTGAGAACTGTCCCCAATGTGTCTGGTGGATTCCAGAGACAGCCTTTGCGTGTTCACAGGGTGGAAAGGACCACCTCCCACGCGTGCATTTGACTGAGGTCAGGGCCAGCTGGATCTCTGAGGATGGGCTGGATTCCAAGGACCAGGTACCTGTATAGAGCCCATGCCCCTCCCATCCTCAACAGAGAAAAACTACTTTCACTTAAAGCTAAAGCTTAAAAAAGAAAATAATCATGAAAGAGGTGGTGCATATACTTAAAATCACACCAGGGCATACATTACTGGCAACTTATTTGTACCCCATAATACTTTGAAATAATAATAAAAAAAATTACTAGCAACAGACCAAGTCACCTGGTGAGGAAAAGGGAGGGGAAGGAGGAAGTTGAGAGTCCTGATGACAGGGAGACAGCACGTGGGGAAGAGGCTTGGGGGCGCTTTCCAGGTAATTTTTTTCTGCTTCACCACTTTGCCTGGGGCTGGCCTTAATCCACGAGGAACTCTTTGAAGGTGACATATATGTGTGTATGCACGTATGTGTCTGTACTTTAATACGCTGATTTTCCTCTCCTCCTTTTCCCAGTTTAGGGAAGATAAAGCTATGTCAATAGAGGTGGGGGAAGATAGGTATTAATATAAAGAATAGTAACCCCTGTGGAAATCCTGTGCTTATGTGGTTCAACAAAAAATGAATATGGAACTCAATGATTGGTTTCAGTCATGTTCTTTGGAAGAGCTCCCTCATTCATTTCAAAGGCTGCTAATATCTGGGAGAGCCAAAAAGACTTTAGACTAGATAGAAAAGGCAATATAAAGTATGCTGGAAGGTCTCAAGTAGAGACACAACAGGACAGAACAGTATCTCACTTCTGAGCAAGAGAGTATCCTGTCAATTTAAGTGTACGGGTGCTTTGTGGCCCTGCCTAGTAACCAGCCTTGATGTGGATCAGAGCGTGTGGCCCACAGGCCCCTTCGTTACCACCTGCCCCTCCATTTGTCGCCCTCACGGGTCTCAGCCCCTTTCCTTCCCATGCACAGATGCCCTTCAGAATCCCTCACTCCTTCACATTTTCCCAGCCCTGCTTTGTAACACCTGGGGCATTTGTTAAAAGTGCTGGGGCCCAGGTCTGGCCCTCAGGTATCCTGATATAATTGATTTGGAGTGGGGCCCAAGAATCTGTATTTTTAATGTGTATCCTAAGTGATTCCAAAGAAGATCATTCACTGAAGACCCTTTGAAGAACACATGTCTAGAGCCTGTGAGTCCTGTACTGCCCAATCCTGAATCTGTTCTCCACCTGTCCCTCCCTGCCTGAGCAGGGAAGTGCCATCACCTCCCTTGTCCCTTGTCCCTTCCCATCTCACTAGTTCTGTAGGCATGCCTCACTCTGCTTCATCATGTGAAAGAAAAAATCTCATCCCATACTGAGTCCCCATGGGCAGGGGTAGTGAAACCCTGAGGTCCACAGGGAGAACTCATTAGGGGACTCTTCTCCTTACAAAGCCACATAGCTAATGTGATTATTAAGACCTTATGAACTGAAATGAAGGCAATTTCGAACATCTTCATAGCTAATGAAAAAATAACATCTTCTTCCTTAAGATTTTCTGCTTTATTTGTAAATCATGAATAAAACAGAGGTTATGGGTTAAGGCTGTGTTTATAAAAAGTCTTGTTAGAGTATAATGCATAGTGTTTTATGTTTTGAATGTCACAGTCGTTTCCAACTTGAAGAGTCATGCCACAGTATTAAGAACTTTTCTTGGAGAGACCTTAGAATATGGATTCATTAAACTAACATTTTAATAATAGCCTTTCCCCCAGCTGGGTTCAAAGAACTTTGTGTGTGAGGCAGTCAATACAGTCACTCTACCCCAATTTCCATTTTTTTTGGAAGGTAGAGAGCAGGAAAGTCTTCATATTGCACAATGAGAGCAAATATCAGAGTACTGCTCTGACACCCCCCACCCCCTTAGCTCTCTATGCTACATTTTCACTGCTCCAGAAGGGGCACTTTAAACCCCTTAAATGGAGAGCTAGAGAGTGGTCTATGGTGAAGTGGCAAGCTTTGCAGATTGGGAAAGGCTTACCTTAGAGATGCGCTGTGGCAAACTCAGGAAAAAGGTGTTGGCTACATCTTCCAGGAGTGTTGAAATTACTTGACTTTAATGTTATTAATTTAACATTAAGTAATAAAGGAAACAAATATTTATGGAGTGCAAGGTTCTATTAAGAACTTAAAAAATAAAACATGGAAACTCAAAGAAATTTTGCAAATGGAGTCAGGATGTGAGTTCACTCTTCTCTGCCATTGAGACTTTTAGTTGGTCTGGTTGTGCTGAGATCTAAGGTCTAGTGTGAGTGGCGCCTCCTAGAGGTGTGAGGTCTGCACTGCATAGCCATAGAGGAGCTCTGCTAATGCACACTGTGGGAAATGTAAACAGTGGGATTTGATCCCAGGAGGGTCACTGTGCACTTGTTTCTCTCTTGCCTCTATTACAGGAAAATGTCAAGAAAAATATACTTAGAAAACGGGACAAGAAGATGTGTTTTCAGGACAAAAGGTAAATTTTGTAAATTCATCCAGGAAAATCAAAGTAGTCACTGACATCTAGCAATTGCTTTTGGGAAAGAAGTTAGTAGTTATCATTTTTATTCACTGGATTAAATAATCTTAGCTAGGTGGCTTCATTCCAGTTCTTTTTCTAGTGAATGGTTAGAATGTAATGGTCATGGGATTTTTCAACACCAATTGTAAAGCAATACATTATTACACTTTAAATGAGAATGATTCAGTCTTTTTCACATTACATTTCTTAGGCCTTTCTCCAAACTGTTCAAAATTCAACTTCATTTTACTTCTTAATAAGATGGCACATTATGCTGTACCAGAAACAAGCAGATTTTAGGGACAACTGGTCTACTAGTAGTCACTGAGACACTCTGCTTCACCTTACTGAGAACATGATTAAGAACAATGTAAGACATTCTGCAGCGTTCACTGATCTATCATAAGTCTTTGATTTCATAGCCGGGATCCATCTAAGACAACAAGGTGTATGATTTCAGTATAGTTCCCAAACTATTAATACTCTTTCAGAGACTATATCATAATAATACTACTGTAAGAATTAAAAAGGGCCGGGCTAGTCTGACAGATCAAATTCCAATCTTCCACATTTCCTAACAAAGTGGTACTCTGACCCCCTGTCCCCTAATTTATTACTTGGTATGGCTTTCAGATGAACTGAAGGATACCCTCAGATCATCTGAACTAACTGGAAGACTAACACACCCTCCTTTACTGTGGCTGGCATGGTCCTTTTGCCATGAGCTGGGGGCTACAGCAGGTAGCAGCTGAACCGACTAACATCATACATATTAATATAAGAATGTCATGATTTGCTTATCTGCATTGTTTTGTAAAAGTATTGATATTGTTCTATTGTGTGGTATATAAAGAAAGCTTTATGTGTCTGTGTGTTAGATGCAGATTTTAGTGCTTGAAAGGTTTTTCTGTCTTGATGAATTAGTTTGCCTCTTTTTATAAAAACTAAGCTATACATACAAAAGTCATATTTCCTTTCTTCTTTTCTCCTCACATGGCTGGCTGGAAGCTCAAAGCTGTAATTATCCTCAATTATAGCAATTACCTTAGTGTAGCTCTTTCTTTCCTCTCGCTACACCAACCCAATTACAAGTTTTTTATTTTCTATGTTTTGAAAAATCTTACATGTGTCTTTATTATAACCACTTCAGTATTTTTTAGAAGCAGATTTAATTTCTGAATAATGGATATATGAAACTTTAAATTTAATTACCACAGACTACTCCTTTATAGATTCAAAAAGTTCTCAATGTCTTCATTCACTTTAGGAGGAAGGTAACATTTTCAAAACCACAAAGAATAAAAGGAATAAGGAAAGAAGGAAGGAAAAGAAGACTTTCCCTCCAAATTAACCTTTGGAACTGTAAGTTCGGATCTCTAAGGAAATAATGAAGGAAGTATCCAGATGGTAAGACATGACATGCCAAGACTAAGATGATTAAAATCAAACCAAATTTATCCTAAAGACCACAGGGAACTATTAAATTCCTTTGAATTAGACTAGTGCTTTTCAATGCTGGATATATATTAGAATCACTTGGGAAGCTTTTAAAAATATACTAATGCCCAGACCTAACCCCAAAAGTCGGCTCAGTTGATCAGAGATGGGGTGTGGACACTGACATTTGTAAATGTGTCCCTGGGGCATTCGAATATATGGTCAGGGTTGAGAATCACTGAGATGGACTTTTTGTGTATATGCCTGAACTCTTAAGTAGCAAATGCTATTTCATCTTATTTCTCTTTTTTTTTATTTTATTTATTATAGCTTATTATGGGGGTACAACTGTTCTGGTTAAGTATATTGCCCATGCCCCTCCCAACCCCCCGAGACTGAGCCTCAAGGGTGTCCATTCCCCCAACAGTGCACATCGCATTCATCATGTAGGTATCATCTTATTTCTCTTGAAGTATTGGAACATGGCATAATCAGGATGTAACAATATAAAACAGATACAACCTATGGTGAGTTGTATAATTATTTCATTATATATTACAGTATAATAATAGAAATAACATGCATAATAAATGTAAGGCACTTGAATCGTCCCTAAACCATCACTCCCCACAGCCTATCCTGTGGAAAAACTGTCTTCCGTGAAACTGGTCCCTGGTGCCAAAAAGATTGGGGACCACTGCTCTAGAATATAATCTTCCTGAGTGCACACTCCCTGTTTGTCTTTGTAGCTCTAACTCCAACCCCTACAACAGTCACAGGTGCTTACTAAATATTGTTGGAGTGGATGAATGTATATCTTTGCAATCTTACCAAGAATAGTACTGAATACAGTCCTGTATTCTCTAAGGGTGAAACTACTTATGGTTAATAGATAATTAATGAGTGTGTGCAGTTGCAATTTTATTTTAACACACTGATTGTCACGCTAGAAAAAAAATTTTCCTTGGGGCCCTGGTATTTTATTACACAAATAGAATAAAAATTTTGAAAACAAAATGATCCTAATTTAATGAAAAAATTGTTATTTTATTATTTTCTGTGCATGAGTTATATGCAATTAATTTGTCAATATTAATTGTAACAATAAGAATATCAACAAGATTTCCATGAGTCAATTGAGGGTTTTGCCCAAGGGGCCACCCATCACATACCATGTATGCTACAGCATGGTAGTGGAGTTGCCTGCACACCACGAGGCTCCCAAGGTGAAGAGACATGTGAGTTATATATGCTTTATGAGGCCCTGGGGTCAAAACTAGTGTGAGTTAAATACAACTCACATGGCAGTTAATGTGTTAATCTACAGTTCCCCATGCAATATGCACATGTGGGGGTTTTAATTAGATTCACAGTGCTAGCTACTTTTGCAGAGAAGGCATTTTGCATCCTGTGCCTTGCTGACCTTTGGCTGGCTCTAAGCTTCTTCTGCCAGAGAGAGCTTCTGCATTTGCCCATCTTGCAATCTTGGCCGTTCCTTTCAATTTCCAGCAGAAAGCAGCTAGACATTAATATCTGAAACTGCACTTCCAATCTTCTGTTGAGGTTTCTTTAGACCACTTTACTGGGAGTAACACCATGATTATTTGGCCTCGGGTCCTCAGTCTGCTATTGTAAAGTTTTTGAGTCTCTTGCTATTATTCCTTCCCATATATATCTGGCTTGAGATGGGAATTACACTGCAGAGAGCATCCATTTAATGTTAGTGGACTCATTACAGCCTGGGCTCTTTGTCAGTAATCTTATCCTTCCATTATTACCACATGATACTGAGAGTACTGGCCAGGAAGTCAGCTGCAATATCTTCAGGACAAATCCTACTGACATATGGAATAGACAGTTGGGCACTACCACTATTTTGAAGTGCTTCTGTTTGGTCTAGACTAGCTTTTTAAGCCATATTGATAACACACTGCCAGCCTTCTAAACATGTGCCTATGTTTGCATGTCAGCTCCATTCAGTATCTTCAGTATTTCAGTTTTCCATTCAGCATAGAATAGCTGATACCGCTATCAAAATCAGCTACATTTGTATCTTGTGAAACATGCATAGTTCAGTGCCCCAATAAATATTAATTTCTCCTGCTGCTTCCCTTGCTGGTTTAACAAAATCTTATTTTATTCAGAAATGTACTTAAAGAAGAATCTGCATCTTACTGCATTCAAAGCAGCTGATTCTGCTATTATGGTTTATAACTTATCATTTGAATTTAATATAGCTCTAATTAACAAAGAGAAATAATCAGATACCAGCTGATTATTGAATACTTTATACACATTAAGTTTTTAAAAGACGCAGATTTTCCTGAATCCAGTAGTGAATCTTAACACCATGAAAGGAGGCGCAACCTGTTGTGTCTTGTGTTGTGTGACACAACAGGAAATACTGGGCGTGAGCTACGAGAAACAACTATAATGTAACCTGCATTGACCAAGCCTCTAGATCTACTTACCAGACTTTTACTATTATTTTGCTTCTATTACTTAAATGATCAAATAACAATCAAGGATTTTGCCTGCCCACATCAGTCAACTCACATCCACAAGATTGTGAAGTTTATGTATAAGTTTCTAGAGGTTTCTATCTGTGCAAAACTATCAGACCAAATTTTAGATATGTACCTTGTATAACTGTCTGTAATGATTACCATCCACATGCCCATTACAAGGGCAGAGGTATGGGCAAAATGACAAACTTACGGTAATCACGCATTTGAGAAGACACCCCCAGGGTTTGGCTCCTCTTCCTGGCTGTGAAACAATGTGCTTCTTTAAGGCTTGGTCTTGAGCCCCTTTCCTTATTTTGTTCCATATTGTCTTGCTGGGCATGTGATCCACAAACATGGCTTCAATTCCCATCCCACCATGGCTGATTCCCAAATTTGTATCTCTGGCCCAGCCTCTGAGCTGCAGGTCCCATGTCTAGCTGGCACCTGGGCTTCTCCACCTGGGTGTCCCCCAGACCCTCCACCGTGGTGTGCCCAAGACTGGATTTTCCATCTTCCCCGGCCCAGGGGTCATCCTCCAGGGCGCCCTCTCTCTGTGGATGGTGCCACCTTCAGCTAGCTGCACAAGGCAGAATCCCAGGGCCTCCCACTTACCACCCTCTCTCAATTCTCCCCATATCTAATTCAACATTGAGCTCTCAGTGTCACCTCTTAGAGGACTTTCAAATCCATCTCTTCTACTAGTCCTTGTCTCTGCATCCCCAGGGCCAGCTACCTAGTCCAAACCACTGGTGTCTGCCGTCCTGGCCACTGCAGGAGCCCACCGGTCTCACTGCATTCACTGCTGCCCTCCAATTCCTTCTCCAGACCGCAGCCAGAGGGATCTTTTCAAAAAGAAAATTTAATGACACCAAGCTTACTGCTTAAAACCCTTTAATGGCTTCCCACTGATCAAAGGATAAAGAAAATGAAATCATATAAAGCAGCTGCTGCTTCCTGCAAGTCTGGCTTTTGCCTACCTCCCTGTTCACCTCATTCCTCTCCCTGTCCACATCCTGGCCACTTCCTCCCTAGCTGGAACTTCTTCAGCTCAGCCCCAGCCTTTCTCTAGTTAAGTACCCCCTACCCCCTTCAGATATGGGGAAATCTTTTCCTGCACAAGGTCATTGCCCTTTGCCGTATGTGTTCTTCTCTTTCCCAATACCTCCTTTTCTTACGTCTACTTACTTGTGTAACATATTTGACAAATGTGTGTCATGCATGCCGGACTGTGTGCAAACCCTACTGTGAACTCACACCTGAAACAGCAGTCAGTGGGACGGCGCATCCTCTCCTCTGCTGCTACAGTCTCTCCTCCAGCTGCGCGGAGTTAATCTTGCTGGATCTGGAGAGTCTAGTCTGGATTTGGTTTCTGTTTGTTTTGGTTTTCATGGTTTTAAAGCATGAGGAAAGATTTTAAAAGATGGCCCATTTGCATTATTAGTTTCTTCAAAATCCCACAGTTATAAATGATCACATAATTTTTTTTCCGATTGTCTGATACTATACCATTCAATTATTTCAAGAACTTTAAAGCTCAAAGTTTTACAACTTTAAGAGCACAAAGTATTTCCTGAAATTAAAATGGGTTTATAAAAAGTGTATTATATCAGACTGACTTAGCATGTTTTGTAGCAGACTATAACAAAAAGGCCGTAATGACAACATTGTCAGTAATACAGACATGCTGATATGGCCCAGGGGACGTGCATAGTCTCAGGAGTCTCAAGGCCACAGGTGGAATCCCGCTCTGCTCATGACTCACCATGTGGCCTGGCTGAGTTTCCTAAACTGAGCCCTTTACTCACCTACAAAGACCCAAGAGCCTTCTCCATCTTCCCCCATCCCACTCATTCATAACAGCTACTAGTACCTTATTTTTTGTGCAATACTTCAGAGTTTATCAAACATTTTCACAGATTTTTCTTTTTGAGTAGCTCAACAATCTTGTGAGAAGTTTAAGGCAGGGTTGTGCTTTTGGTTTTTGGGAATTTTTTTTTTTTTTTAAATCATTGGTGATTTACAATGAGGAAAGAATAGGACAAAGAAATTAAGTGGCTGCCTGAGACCCAACGGCTAAACTTAGGAAATAGCAGAGCCCTCTCTGCCTTCCACTCTAAATCGTATATTCATTCCTCATTATACATTTATATTGGAGAAAGTGTAGTTCCGTACAAAGTGAAGTGCTCATCAACCAGCCAAGACGACAGACCACGCAGCTGCCACAGTCACAAACTCCAGTGCCACAGGGGCTTGGCAGGTGATGCAAACAGTAAGGCAGGCCAGATGGATATTAGCTTTGTGCAAATATTTTCCCTTTTGCAAAGAAATGCCCTATTTCCCGTTTTTCTTGAAAGGCATGGCACATACCTTCCATCTTTTGTTTTTTCTATTTTGCTTTCTTCTTAACACTACCTTAAGAAAACCACAGCACAAAAATAATAAGAAATAGTGATCAATACTCAATTTGATGGTTGAAAAGCAATAGAGCAGAGTGTGGATTGGGGCAAACGATTATTCCACACCATTTAAGCTGGGTGTTGGTGCCATTCTTTTAAGAGACATGGAATCCTAAAAGGGGCAAAGTTCTATAGTTTTAAAAAGTGTAGGAATGAGAGTCCATTACTCAGTGTGAACTTGTGAGAACTTGTGTGAATACTACAAACATATAAGATGGAACTAGTATTTATGTTCTACTAATTGTCTAAAAACTAAATGTGAAACAGATTATGCTTATTAAATCTGTGTATGGCCTTAATTTGAATAGAATTTCCAACAGCTTTCAAGACAGGTGCTGGATATAAAATGTTTAATATAATGTAAATTTTTTATAGTCCCGATATTAAAAAACTTAGAATGTTCAGGGGTCTTTGAAATCTAGTCCTACATATTTGAATTTATTTTTTATCTATTGTACAATCATTGCAGTAATTTAAAATATTTGTAGTGTTTACAAGGGTAAAATTCTCTCATCTTGGGCTCATAAATCTGTATACAACTTCTAGTTTGGCAAAAACAAAAAAAATCAAAAGATATGGAATTCCCCCTTAAAGACATTAAATAGAATCATCAAATTTAGACTATCAAGCCCCAGATGGTCTATCAGTATCAACAAAAACCACTTTCCTTGCCAGCACAAATTTCATAAACCAGAAATCATTCTCAGGCATGCAAAGACAGACATACCAAGTCTACAAATGCTTATTACTATACGCTTGCCACTATGTTGGGTACTTCATTACATGGCCCATAAAATGTTACTTTAAAAACACTGAGTGTTCAAAATGAACTATTTATTCTTTATGGCAAAGGCACTGAAGTCTTTCCAGAAAGTGACCCCCACTCCTGTGTTTGAGAGTGAGAGGGTGGAAATTGCAGATGTGACTAGCAGGCTTTAAAAGCAGAAGCAAGACCATGAGCAAACCTGTTTGTGTTGGGCTGTCTTGAAAATGTTAACTTATACTCACTTTTTCTTTTTTGATAACCTAAATTTCTGGGATTCAATATTTGTGCTGTTAATAGCCTAATCACTGTAAAGGGGATGGAACAGCCATGTAAACATGAATGTCTTATCTGATCGCTACTGAGGAAATGAGGACCCCAGGCTAATAGCTTCAGTCACTTCCCCTGTCACTCAGAGAGAGAAAGAAAGTGAGAGAAATGAGGATCAGAGCCACAGCTGTGAATCACCCCACCACTAAGACTTTCTAAAATCCTAAGAGGAACAGCAGTACAATAGAAACTCAGTGTGTGAAAATGATGTACAAGCAGGTGGACAGGGACCCTTTTGGTGGCTTTGGAGCTTCTGGAGGTGGTGGGTTTGGTGAGGCAGGCTGCAGCCAGGGGGCAGGGCCCAATGACCACTTGAGACCCCTTTAAGGAGCTTAAAAGTTCCATAATTGCAAGAAAGCAAATACCATCCTCAATGAACTACACATTCTTGAATAACCTCTGATGTTCTATTTAGCTCAAAGAAGATAGGTTCTTCTCTCGACTCAGTTCACATCACTGATTAGACATATTCTAGCTGCCAGATACATAAATCTCCATCGAATGCAGTTTATGGGATCCAACAGCAATTTATGGATCCATCTAGAATCATCTGGGCCTTAGCTGGTTTTGTGAACATACTCGTAACAGTGAAAGAAATCAGTAACGATTTATTAAGGTTTTCATTCTTTGCAGTAAGTTCCGAAATGAGTTTTTACCCATTATAAAAGGCTTTTGGGGAGTGGCAAAAACCTACCTAATGGGTACAATGAACACTATCTGGGTGATGGGCATACTTATAGCCGTGACTCAAGCATTACAAAAGCATTTGTATCCCCTTAATACTTAGAAAAAATAAATAAATAAAAGGCCTTTAATAGTTTTTGGAATTGAAGTATTACACTTCCCCATCTCTGGCTCTTATTCTGAGTTGACGCTTGATGTTAAGTGTATCTTACCACTGCTGCCAGGCTCCATCGGCCTCTTCAGGTGATGGCATCTAGATTCTGTGCCAAGATACACATGCACTCATAGGCCGTGAGCTTTTCCCTACTTGTATTATCTTTCTGCAGCAGGGAAAGAATGCAAAACATTTAACCTTTGTAAACAGCATTTGGAAGATTATCTGATACTCTTTAAAAAGTAAGCAATTAAAGAATTTGGCTGAAAAATCTGATTTCTAATATATACAACAAGTTAATAGTTTTCACATATTGAGTACACGTTATTTGCCAGGTACTTTTAAACTTTGAGCCTCACCTAGAAAAATCAAGTTACATTTAATTTTTTCTTCATAGGACTGTTGTGAGCTATAGGTGAAGTAGATTGCATAGGTGGTCACAAGTTGTCCCCTCCATGTAACCTCACTTCTTGCAATGTGACTTTGCAGCTCCTTCCAGCAAGAAATGTTGTCTATTTCTCTATTAACTCTGGGACAGCTCACTTTGGCCCATGGAACTCAGTGGAAGCAACAGTGTGTCAGTCCTGAACCTAGCCCAGGAGCTTCCCATGCTTCCACTAGCACTCCGGAACCCTGCTGATCTTCTATGTGAATAAGCCCAGACTAGCCTGCGGGATGATGACAGACAAGTGGCCTGCTTGTCCTCATTGCCCCTCAACTCTCAGCCAATCCCCATAAGCAGTGACACGTAGCTGACTGCAGAGATGTGCATGAGCCCAACCGAAACCAGAAGAACCTGCCAGCTAAGCCAGCCCAAACTATAAAATCACAGAATCAGGAGCTAAGTAAATGGCCATTGTTTTTAAGCTGTTAGGTCATGGGGGTGGTTTGTTATGCAGCAAAAGCTAAATGATACCGAAGGCATCAGCCTCTCTGTACTAAACAGAGACACAGTAACTTGTCCCTGGTTGATCAGCCGATAAATGGTAAAGCTATCAGGTTACTATACCTGCTTTAAGGGCTCACACTCATAGTCACTCCACCGAACTCTTTTTGGTGTAAATGAGAAAGTACACATTGAGTGCCTTCGACATGTTCAGTGTGTTGGCTAGACACATTTTCTACATTTAGGGAGCTTACAATCTCCCATTTTGTTTTTGCAATTTGATGCTTTTGCTCGCCTATTGCCTCCCCCTGAAATGTACTTTCTACTTATTTTCTACCTTTGAAACCAGCTCAAATGTAACCACTTCTCAGGAATTTCCCTTAATGTCCTAAGATAAAGTTTTCCACCTGTGGTTGATTGCAAAAATAAACACAATTTCTCACTCCTTCCTTTATATTCTCACTCTATAAAATGTGACTTTTCAGTACCTTCCATGAAGAGATGAAATCTATTTTCCCACTCCCTTTAATCTACACTGCGTTTGTGACTTGGTTTGGCCACGAAATGTGGCAGAAGGGATGGTGTGTCAGTTCTGAGACAAGGCCTAAGGTACCTTGCATACTTCCATGCATTCTCTAGGAAACCCTAACTCTAGTATTCCAATAAGCCTAGGCTAGCCCTGTTCATGGATGAGAGACCACGAGGACCAGAGCTCGGTCAGTCAGCCTGTCTCAGCTGAAGCCCCCAGACATGTGACATAACCCTGCCAAGATCAGCAAAGTCAAACTACAGATGACTATTGTTGCATGAGGAAGCCTACCCAAGGTGACAAGAGCTGCCCACCTGAGCCCAGTCCAAATTGCCAATCACGGAATCAAGAGTTAAATAAATGTTCATTTAAAGCCACTAAAGTTGTTACGAGGCAGTAAATAATGGATACAGATCCTCTGTACTCTTCCAGCACTTTTAAGCTTATTTTTGGAATATGTATTCAATAAAAGTCCATAAATGAATAAATGACTAAATATTCAATTACACTGAGATAAAGAGTTCCCTAACAAAACAGAAGTCTGAGTTTTTATTTTTATTTTGAAGCAAATAACTTCTGTCTTTCCTGGCTGTGAGATAGAGCAATGTTTAGCACAGGGCAGGTATGCTCAATACGTGTTAGTTCCCATTGATCCTGTATGTGAAATAAGATGCCAAACAAAACAAAAGTCAAAGCAAACACCATGCATTGACACAAGCAGGGCATTTTTCCCAAATCCTTTCAAAATCAGGACAAACTCTCCCGATATTTGTAGGATAGAGATTTAGGGCAAGTGGCATGCTGTTTTGTTTGTTTTTAAGATGTTGCCAAGCTTTTTTCTTTTTGAAAATAAACTCCTTTAAATGATTCCACAGTGACTCAAGCCACCCAATTACAAAGACCAGAAGGGTTCTGCTATAGAAAGACTTCCCCCGGAGGCTTTCCATGCTAGTTCTCAAGGCCAGTTTTCAACTTTGGCTGCATATTGAAAGCATCTGGGAGCTTTTAAAAAATGCCTCCAGAGATTGATTTAATTAGTTGGGGGTGTACCTGCACGTGGGGCCTTTAAACAGCCCCTTGGGAGATTTTACTGAGTAGCTGAAGTTGAGAACTACTAAATGTGAGTTGAGAACTCACATTTTCCCAGATTAACTCTACCTGTCAAATGGTTATTATGATTTAACTTTAAAGGCACTCCTAAATAGACCTTTTAAAATATGTCTATAACCAAAACCCTGCAATGAAATACTATACTTGGAAAATAATTTCTTACAATGGACAGTGACTGGCTCAAAAAGAAATTAAGAAGTAACTATCAGATGAGTAACTGCTTCCTAATGATTAACTCAACAAGCCTAGTATGAACCCTTGTCAGGGTCTTAAATTTCTTAAAGGCTTTAACATAATTAGGAATGCAAAATTTTGTTGGCCTAAATTAAATCTCGCATAACACTACTATTTTAAATAATAAATTCAAGCTAAATTACATTTAAATATACAATCTAAATGTACATTAGCCTAAAATCCTTCTTTCTGAAAGCATACAATTCATATACACTATCATATGAATAACACTTTATTTCAAACTAAAGCACAATTTAATATTTTGATATGATTATGAGTTCAGATTCAACATGGGTATTTCAAAAAACTATGGTCTTGTCTTCCTAGTATATAAGTGACTCTCACATGGCAACAGTATTCTTTACAGTGATTATTCTTTTTTGGTAGAGTTCAAAAGTGCTGACAAATGATGAATAATCTTATGTTATAAACTATATAATGCATGCAAATTGCTTTAATGCCAAAATTTCATCCTCAATGAACTCAATGGCTGCAATCACAAATAGACCTCCAACACATATTCAGAGTCAGAATTTTCTAAGCCACAGGTTCTCTGAAAGAAAAATCTGGTCTGACCCTCTGATTTCACAGATATGGAAAATGAGATCCAAAGAGGTTAATCAAGACAAGCAATGTCCCCAACACCAAATGGCTGGGAATGGAGCCCAGGACATCTGAGCCTGCATCCTCTCACCTCTCCCGGGGCATCTGGAAGATAACAAAGTGTGTTCAAGCCCTGCAGAAACAGGTGGTGGGGCTGGATTTGGTTCCCAGCTTTTGCCAAACACTTGGATTTTGCCAATCTCTGCTATAGATGGCTACGTTCAGTAGAAGACCTTGGCAATGGGAGAAACTGTTATCATTTTTCACTCCAATTCTTCTTCTTATAAAACAGGCTGACGTTAACTATGGTCATTTAATACATTAGTTATAAATGCATTTGCTGGATTTTTTTCTAGTCTATTATTAACATTAGCATGGTACATTTGTTACAATTAATGAACCGATATTGGTACTTTATTATTATTATTGTTTGGATTTACTTAGCTTTTACCTCATGTCCCTTTCTATTCCAGGATCCTATCCAAGATAGTATATTACATTTAGTTTGCTCTATTTTTCTTTTCTTCAATAGTGTGTGTGTTTGTGTGTGTGTGTGTGTGTGATAGAGAGAGAGAGACAGAGAGAGAAAATATGAATATTCCTCCTCTATCATTCAGCCAATTAAAGGCAAAATCCTACAAATTACTGTTCTCATGTTCTCTAATGTAAAAGAAAAGGGCATATGTTAATGAAGTAATCTGGAGTTTCAATTATGAGAAAAACACTGTGGATAAGAGGAAGGTTAGGTTAAAAAGAATTTGACATTTGGAAGGACCTAGAAACATGTTTCCAATTTCGACATGGATTAACAAAATCTAAAAACCAAGAAATGAGTCAGAGTAGTGTAAGAACTTAGAGTAATAAAAGGCAGTTCACATAGAACCATAGTAAGGCAGAGGAAGGAAGTAATATTGTATAATTTGTCATCATTTACTTTAGGGGAGTTTGCATTTTTAAAATCCACAGAAATGTAGTGATAGTTTCCTTGCCAATATTTGTGTAAAACATTTTCCAAACAAGACTGATTCATCTTACTCTGAAATGAATTGTTAGATCACAACAGCGAATGTTAAAGCGTTTGCAACCCTTATAGAAATGCCAAACATTTTATCCCGCCTGATGCTGTACTATAAATAGGGAAATTCAAATGCTAAAAATGTTCTTTAAGTTGCCAAACATAGTTCTTTACCATGTACTTCCTGGTACAAATGACTTGTTCTTCCAAAGTTTGAAAACGAAAGCTAGTTACAATGCAAGAAATGCTGTAGTTTACATTCATTAATTAAAGGTAAAAGATATTTCATTTCTGTATTCTTTTTCCTTAGATCATATTCATTGATATGCTTTAGACATTTATTTAAGTTTTATTAAATTGTAGTTACTCTGATGACAATTGGATTTTAAAATTAACAATGGGAACAGCCAAACAACATCAATGTTGTTGGAAAATAATGATGCCAATCTAAATCATTTTGATTTTTTTAGCTGTATTGGATGTAATAGTAGATGTAACCTTTATTTACCATAATAAATAGTAAAGTCAGAACTTAAAAATGAAATAAACCACCAAATAAGATGATACAAATAATGCCCATATATTTATTATTGGGGAAATGCTACTGGTTTGTAATTGATATTTCAAAACAGTATACTTATTTTATGTATATCTTCAGTAAATAAAGAGAACATAAATAGCATGGGGATTTGCATAACATTTAAGGTTAGCATTGAATTTAAGGTCATCATTGATTTTCACTGAGACCTAGGACAGGAAATTATAGGAGATACTTCTATGCTGTGGATGGGGTGAGGCATAGCAAGAATGGCTTCATAACATTTTCTTCTACTCAACTGACTATCCCTTTGGCCTTTAATCTTCTGCAACTGACCAGACCTCATATTACCCAATTACCAGTCATTGACTCAGGAGCACCAAGATTCCCTTGAAACTGAATACAAGTAATCATTGCAACATCTTTTCCCGGGTTTTTTAAAGTATTCACCTGTTCTGATTCACACAGTTAAATTTTTACAAACCTCCATGGGAGATATTTTAATTATTTTAAAATTTTATAGTATATAAGAAGTGACTCAAGTAAAATTACTTGATTTTAGATAAATTATTTTAAAGATTATATTAGCCAGTTCATTTAAGTACAAATTTTAATAATTCTATTTTGACTTTTTTCTTATTAACTAGTGATGTGCTATAATTTAATTTACTTTAAATTCATTATGTAATGAAACGCATGACTTGCAGACAAATTTTTGAAATGGCATATTGATACATACTTGGTTTGGGAACAAATTATATAAGTTTCAAGCTATATTTAATATGTCATATCAAAATAGATAAAAGTTGTTTTCATTAACTAATGTTTGGGGAACTTGCATCTTCAACAAAAATAAACTACAATAATTTTTGTGTTTATAATGAGACAAGACAAAAAGTTTTAGGCTGCTGTTTGTAAGCATTTCTGTGCAATTAATACAGATTGTGTTTCAATTGGCTGTGCTGTCAGCTTATCAAGAAGAATGTGAGGAGATATATATATATATGTATATGTATATAGAAGGTATGGGTGATGTTTATTTCTAATAAATAAAAAACCAAATTGTATATTACTGTCACTACTTTTTCACTTTTAACATTGAATTTTACACTATGCAGATAACCTAATACACCAGTATAAAACTTTATAAACATATT
The DNA here is from genome assembly GCA_028533085.1 of Varecia variegata. Classification (NCBI taxonomy): domain Eukaryota; kingdom Metazoa; phylum Chordata; class Mammalia; order Primates; family Lemuridae; genus Varecia; species Varecia variegata. The sequence goes on along the minus strand of CM052438.1, from coordinate 65,671,784 downwards.
AAGATATTTAAGATTTACAAAATGAATAATACAACAAATACTCATGTAACTACCACCCAGTTTAGGAAATAAACCATTATCTACATTATGAAAAGTATACAAGAATGCTGACCCAATGATCGCAGCTCATAGCATCATAACATCAATGTTTCTTATGCTGTCTTTAATCAGTTATCCATTATATGCATAAAGTAACAGTACACGACTAATTATAAAAACTAATTAAAGCCACCATGGGAGCTTGCAGTGTTTACGTGAGTCATAAGCATGCTAGCTCATCTGTCACTAATAGCTTCGCATGCTCTAAGAGATCCTCAAATAGCATTACTTTTTTAAATATATTTAAGTAATCATTTTGTTTATTCATAATTACTTTAAAAATAGAACTTGGATTTGAACCTTTCCCATCCTGAACAGTGTAAACTCCCTGGGACACCTTTGAATTGCAATGATGTTGTGAAGAGGCTTTTGGGAAACCCAGATCCAGCCTCTGACAGGTGATAGGAAGTTAGAGGTGGGTGGAGGAAGAGGGGATAGGAATCCCGAAAACCCAGAACAGGTGTGAGGATGCACAAAGGAGGTCACACTACCAACCTCTGCTACTGGCAGGCACCATCCACCCCGGAGAGCAACTGAGACCCCTGGCCTCCTGTCCTACAGCCCCTCCTACAGAGCCCAGAGCCGAGACCCAAACATGTCCACATATACCAAGGCTGGGCAGGACAGCAACACATAATGACTCAGTAAATGAGGATGATGTGGCCACAGCTACCTATGAAGCATTATCTCCTGAGTCTCTGAATCTCTTTCACATCATCCTGCCACAGAGCCCAAATTTCTACCTGAAAGACCCACAGAGTTCAAAACCATGCGAAAAATTTGTTTGTTTTTAGCTTATGAAGCTGTGATTATACTTCTTCTTTCAAACTATTCCTTAGAAAGCATAGAACAAAATTTGGTTCTATCATGTCAAGGATTTCATGGAATTCATTTTGCATACTAAACTCCCGCCTTCCTCCATCTTTCCTACCTTATATTCCCTGTGTCTCATGTTACCCCACCGATTTTCTATGTGATGCATTGTATATTGTATCTTATTCTTAAAGCCCTTCTGGAACAAGGTAGGGTATAAACAATCAGTCACCAGCTTATAAAGATGAAAGGAGTTTAGAGATAATCCAGTTCTATCCTCCGTATTTTACAAATGAGAGATCTGAGACTCCAACATCCCAGTGACCACTGGTTTGAAGATGGGCTGGAATTTAGGGATCCCAAATGTGGCTTACTGATTTCCCCCTCAATATCTGGTTGTTTCCTATGACATTAGATTCTCTCGTCTCTCCTCTTCTTAAGACAGCACTGCCCAAGGGATGTGGATAGACATTTCTCCCCAACTGAAAGAATACAAAATTTAGGAAATTCTATATTCTACATCTTGGTGAGTCACAAGAAAATTCTGAGAAATTATGCAATAAATCAATCAATTTAATTCTGAATAACCCATGTCTCCCAAAGGTATGTGACCAGAAATAAAACCTTTTCTCTTTTCTCTTTTAGGGGCACAGTGAGGAGTTACACCCATTAACACCCCTCAGAGCACACTTTGGGAAGTGCTGGTTTAAGATGAAGCCTCCGGAAGCAACTGTCTAAATCCCCACGGCAGGTGGGAGAGAGGAATGGTCAAACGTCCATCCCACTGACACATCAGCCTGGATGGTGGCTGCTCTCAATGCTGGCAGGTCGTGCTGCTCACCGAGCTCAGGGCCACAGCATGTCAAAAGGTACAGGACCCACTAGTGAAAGAGGTATTGAGGAAGGGGCACAGCAGTCACCCTCGGCCTTTCTCCCGTGCTGCTGGGGTGATCTCTGCAGGCTTGCCACAGGAGTGCAGCTCACCTGGCAACCGTGGATGGTGCCTGGAACCTGCTCACCACGCAGCAACAGCATGCACCCACTTTGAACTCTAGAAGGACAGGAATTACAAATTCTTCGTCCACCAAAGTAAATGCCATCGGTTGAAGGGTGTAGGGTTCCAAAAATGACAATGTAACGTGGCGTGTGTACCTCTGTGCGGTGGCAAGTCTGTTTACAGACCCCGAAGGGACGTGACAGGTAAGCAAGTGGTGGTATGGTCCAGGTGGCACTTGTGTTGGGCACACAGAGCCCTAACGCCTGACCCTGGATGCCGATGCCGTGTCTACCCTCACTTGGCAAGTTACTTACCTGGAGTGAGTTTCCCTTTCAGTAAAATGGGGAGACTAACAAGAGTGGGAGGGTGGTCGGGAGGATTAAAGTCTGATATTTGCAAAGTGCTTAGACCAGCGCTTGCCTCACAGTAGGTACAATATAATTGTTAAATAAAATAGTCTCATTTTATTTCCCCCAATTTCTATCCAATTTCCCCTGACTGATGAACATATCCTTTCATAATGAAGACAAATAGCATTGGTGAAAACAAGGCACTTACCCGCCTTACTTTAAGACAGCCCGGCCTGTTACAAGGATACAATGTACACGCTGCTACCTGAGCTGGCTGTCAGGGGCACCTGCTAAGGATCAGGCCTCCCAGTACAGTGGTTACCGGGGATTCCGGCAGAATGGGAACAAGTAGGCAGGACAGGAGGTGCAGCTGCAGAGTCACAGATGGGCCAGCAATTGCCCTGCACGTGGCGGTGCCTTCCAGGGGCCACCAGCCCTGTGGGCACAGGTAGCACCTCCACCTCCCAGGAGCTCCTGGCAGGGGCAGGAGAGGCTGCCCCGCCTCTGCCTGGGCCTGGGCCTTACCTCCCTCAGTAACCCCTAACTCAGCTGCGAAAAATAATCACATAAAAAACTACTTTAAAAACCGACCAAAAAATGTACTAAATAGATAGAAACAATAAAGGGAAAGAGTTTGTTAAAGTCTTGGTTAATTTTTTTTGGTTTCTTTTTTATGTACTTGAAACTGTCATCATCCGAATGTATTTGTATATGTTTTTAAAAAAGATATACAGATACGGGGGAAGAGGAAGTAGGGAAAAAAATAAACAAATACATCTTTAAAAAGATTGTCAAACAGATACTTTTTAAAAGACTAAGATTTTTAAAAACAATGAAGCAGACTAATCCTTACATAGGTTGCATAAAAAGCAGAGGGGATTTGCAATCATCTAATGACCTACTGTATGCTGGCACTATCACAACTATAATTTTAGAACTCTCATAATTTATATTATGTAGTTTTTGTAAAAATGTCCAGGGAATTGTTCTTACACATATAAGCCAAATTTGGGGAGTAACAATGACTCTCTCTCTGAGCTGAAGGATGAGGGGCCCTTAAACTTGGAGTTGGCAGTGGCCCCTGCACACCTGCTGTCTCTCCTGTTGGCTAGCTCACATGCGCAGTCTGCAAACACAGCAGACTGCAGCCTGGCAATATCGTTTTCTGCTCTAGGAAGGAACACACATGCACATACGCAAACACACACGAAGTCCCCAGACACTGGAGCTATCAGAGACCATCATATTGCCCAGTCCCTGTGTTCAGGGAGAGGTGGGAATACAGAGAAACACAGGACCTCAGTCAAGGCCAGTTCAGTTTTCAATCCAGGGTTTGCACGTTGCTTTGAACTTTTGATTTGAACCTTTAAGTTTTGACCATTTGGGACGTGGCTCCCTTTCACATGCTCCCTAGCAGTGTACCTCTTACCTCAAAGCACATCTTTAAATGTATCTTTTTAATCTTATCTTAGGCAACACACATTTGCTTCCGTGAATCACCAGATGACGTGCATAGGTTAATTTCATCTATACTGATGTGAGTGCTAATGCACAAGGAGCAATATCAAAGCAAGTCTGGTGTGTTCATCAAGTATTTCTAAACTTCCCTGATTTTAATTCTTGTTACTGCAATATTTAGATAGACACACTGCGATCTTAAAGATCTTTCTTCATGTAACACGTGCATGATGCAATGTGAAGAAAACTATCACTGAAAGGAAAACTATTTTCCCAAATTATGACTTGCATCTACAACAATGAGATGCTATTAAAATATACTTTTAAAAAATCTCTAAGCTGATCGAGTGCTTAGAATTTTGCAATTTCCCATTGCTCTGCTAGTTTCCCATTGCTCTGCTAGTTTCCCATTCTGTATGCACAGCACAGATTCCTGCCAAGCCTATTACAGTGAACAAACAATGTCCTCTCTGTCAGAACAGAGAATGAATAGTATCACAAAATTCTCCTCTAATGTACAGCCTACATTCCCCCAACCCCGACCCCTTCAGAAGAAAATAACCAGGATGAGGAATGAGGAGGAAAACATGACTCTCCTGTTTCTTACCAATCTGAAATTGCCTTCTAGAAACTACGGCCTAAGTAGTGTCAACTATATAGTATCAACTTCTCAACAGACAAAGTTGACAAGTATATTTTCTTTTAAATTGGATCATATATTTTTGTATTTCTCTGTGTGTGGCTGCACACATACCTTTATAAGGAAGGGAGGAAGAGGCATTTTACCAGGTAAAATTTCAGCAGGCATCTCATCAGATAAAATGAAACAGCTTTTAGCTCCAGACTGAGCAGCAACAGGGAAACTTCATAGAAATGACACAGCAATTCGTGTTAAAATATTGGCAGCTAATTCATGAATGCCAAAGCTGACTGCGAATTCAGCTGCTTCTGTTAAGCCTTCATTTCCACTAAGCTCATGATTCATAAAGAAAGCACCTACAGTTACTCCTCAGAAATGTACAGTATGATGCTGAGAGACTCTCTTGTGCGTGTTCTCTCTCTCTCTCTCTTTCTCTCTCTCATTCACACAGCCCCCGCCCCACAAAAAGCATTAAGGACATGATTTTACAAAACAAGAACTTCATGAAGCATTTCTCACAAACCAACAGAAGGCTTACTTAGTAGGCATTTTCATAGAAGAACACGGACTTCCTTAAAATCTTCCATACTTGCCTTAGCTGGTGTAAAATTATAATTCAGGTTTTCCCTTCTTGTGACATGAATACAGCACATATCTTATTGTAACCTCTGAAGGAAATTACCCAATTTTTTTCCTCATAAAGGTTAAAATGCTATTTTTATAATTGAACCACACTGGCTTTTGTTTTCATGAGTATCTGTAACACGAAGAAAAAAGTCCAGCGTCCCCTTTCCTCCCTTTTTCCCACACATTTTTAGTACAGCTCAATGAGCTCCCAGATTCTGACAGCATTCTCCTGGTAACACATTTAGAAGAGGCTGCAGGATACCCCAACAGCTCCGCTTTCTTCTCTCTCTCCCTCTCCCCCTCTTTCTCTCGTATCACTCTAGGTCTGTATTAGACTAAACAATGAAACCTTTGTGCTGTACCATGGCAATTCAAAAAATTCTAATGCTGTGGCCCCTTATTAGTACAATGGTAATATTTACCCTGGAGAAACGTTTGTCCAAAAAAGTATTCCAAATTCTGGCAACGTATTCCCTTTGCAATGTGGTGGTGAGAGTTCTCTCTTCTTTCTTGGCCTATAACCAAAGAGAAAGAAAGTCAGAAAAAAAGACAGATGGATATAGACTGTGAAAGATATTTATCCAGTTCACTGTAAAAATGCTAGCATATTTATGCCAAACCTAGAGCCTTATATTCCTTCCCGAACAAAGCAAATTGCAAAGTAGAGGCAAAACTGCAAATAGCAGTGAACAAAAAATTTTTGCTAAAATGACAGCCAAGTCAGTGTCTGATCAAATACAAATCAATTTATTTGCTCTTTCCATATTCTTCCTGGTTTATACCAAATAAATCTGTGTGTTATTGTAGTGATGTTAAAATTCAAATAACTTATCTGAATTTGAAATAAAACAAGTGATTTGTCTGAAATAAGCATTTATGGTTTTTGGTAAGGTAAGTGTGGTTCAGTTCTGAAAATTTCTTACTACAAGGAGATTTTGGTGCAGTGTGAACAGTGTGACCTGAATGACACGCAGATCTAATCCCAGGTCAGCCCTTCACGCATTCTGCTGTTGAAATTGGGAAGATGTGCAGAAATGCGAGACTACAGGGGTGACCTCCCTTGCCCTCCCTCCTGATCTGTCAGCGCCCCAATCCTGTCTGCGGTCCTGCTCCACTATGGGTGCCCAGCCCTTCCTCCATCTGCCTCTAGCTTCCTCTCTAGTTCTCTTCCCAGCCTAGAATAAGTATCTCCTGTATTGAACATTTACTTTACGTAAGACACCATGACAGGTACAGTGTGAGAGGGAGGGGGGGAGAAGGATGGAGTGAATGAATGAACGAATGAATGACCGTGTTTACATTCGAAGGAGAATATCCTGGCTGTTGACTAAGATTCAGAACCTCTCCGTTATTTTAACCGACTGAGGCACAATTCCTGATTTTCAGTATAACAAACTGAGTAGAACACGAACCTTCTAGATTTGCATCTACTGACCTTCTTTTGTTAGGATCCCATCTTATCATCTTAGACTGCGTGTTGCTTTCTTCCACAGCAGAATCGGCAGAATATTTATATTATCTTGAGGTATATCTATTGTTTCCCTGACAGTTATCAAGTGAGAAATGCTGCCTTTTGTTTGCCACTGCATTCAGCTACATTATTATTTTCTTTTAATAAGTCTAAAAAGATCAGAATAAGACACACAATCGTGGGCTGTCTTCCTCTAACCTGACTCCAGTTCTTTCCACTGTCAATCATGCAAACTAGGAGGACTGGGCTTCACTGGGTGCAGGGATTGATAGACAACTGAGTTCTCAAGCCAGAGTTTCACCCTTTCATTAGATTTCAAAGCAAACCTCCTTCTGAACCCCTGCCATACAGGTATATTTAGATGTGGATTCCCATTGTAAACCTCTCCACTTCTCCGTGTCATCATGGTTGATCCCAAAGAACTCTCCTGAATTAGAAATACCAGCAAAATTTGATTATCTAAATCAAATTGCTGCAGTAAAAAAAAAAATAATGAAAAGAATAAACATTTTTCTTAAATGCCAAATCCTATTAATGCATACTAGAAATATGTTTGGATGTGCTCTATTACTAGATATGAGTAAAGAGCCTGATTTGAAAATTGGATACATGATTTGACAGTTAATAAGAGCAGTACATAGTTTTATATTTTCAGAATATACATTTCATGAATTAAAAGTATTCCAAGGAAGCAAAGTAATCAAGACAGTGTGGTACTGTCATAAGGACAGACATATAGATCAACAGGTTGAACTTTAGCATCCAGAAATAAACCTATATTTATACTCCTTCAATTATATGGTAAATTGATTTTTTTGACAAGGGTGCCAAGGCTAGTTAATGGGGAAAGAATGGAATTTTTCAACAAATGGTTCTGGGACTAGAGAGCTACATACAAAAGGATGAAGTTGGATCTTTGACTCAGACTATATAAAAAAGTTAACTGAAATGGACCAAATACCTAAATGTAAGAGCTAACACTACAAAACTCTTAGAAGAAAACATAGGACTAAATCTTCATGAGCTCAGATTTGGCAGCAGTACTTTAGATATGACACCAAGAGCATAAGCAACAAAAGAAAAAATAGATGAACTTTATCAAAATAAAAATATATGTCCTTTAAAGGACACTATCAAGAGAGTCAAAAGACAACCCAAAGAATGGGGAAAAATATGTGTAAATTGTATCTAAAATATATAATGAACTCTCATAACTCAATGATGAAAAGATATATAACCCAACTAAAAACAGGCAAAGGGTGTGAATAGACATTTCTCCAAAAAGATATGTAAATGGCCAATAAGCACATGAAAAGATCAACATCATTAGTCATCAAGGATGTGCAAATCAAACTACAATGAGATACCACTTCACACCCACTAGGATGACTATAATAAAAATGTCTAAGACAATAACAAGTGTTAATGAGGAAGTAGAGAAATCAGAACCCTCATACCCTGCTGATAGGAATAAAAATGATGCAGCCACTTTGAAACAGTCTGGAAGTTCCTCAAAATGTTCAACATAGAGTTACCAGTTGATCCAGCAATTCTACTCGTAGGTATATATCAAGAGAAATGAAAACATATGTCCACATAAAAACTTGTACACAGAAACATTATTCATAAAAGCCAAAGAGTGGAAACAATCCAAATGTCCCTCAGCTAGTGAATGGATAAACAAAATGTGGTATATACATACAAAAGAATATTTTTCAGCCATAAAATGGAATGAAATACTAATACATGTTACAATGTGGATGAACCTTGAACACATGCTAAATGAAAGATGCCAGTCATAAAAAACCCCACATATTGTATGATCCCATTTATAAGAAATGTCCAAAATGGGCAAATATATAGAGACAAAAAGTAGATTTGTGGTTGCTTAGGTAGGGCTGAGGAAAAAGGGGTGATGAAAATGGGTCTAAAATTGATGGTTGCACAACTATGTAAATATACTAAAAATCATTAAACTGTATACTTTAAATGGGTGAATTGTATGGTATGTGAATTGTACCTAAATCAAGCTCTTACCAAAAAAAATATTCCAAGGGAAGGGATGTGGAATATACACACACACATAAAATTATAACATCGGTCATTCTCCAAATCAATCTTAAAGAAATATGGCAAACCCAAGTGTAATTTTAATCAAAATCCCTGGAATTGCTGCACTAAACAGACCGTCCAGCTCCACTGCAAACTATCACATCCCAACTGAGGCAACCTGAGTATAATTCTGCATGGACCAAATGCTCCTTCAGGTCCCCGTTCACCTTCCTATCTCTAAGTGTGGACAGTGGTGAATCACGGCAAACAGTTATTGACCAGATCGAACAGAAATCTTGTGCTTTCAACACTGATTTCTTTTTCTCCTGAATGGCAGTTTCGGACTGCTGAAACCAGCACACTAGTCAAGTATGACCACTCTCCCCACCTGCATATACTAAGTCAGTGGAATGCCAACCTCAGCACTGTTTCTTCTACACCAATTTCACTGACAGCTTTCAGGAGGAGTGATTTCAGGTTCTTAACACTGATGATGACATTCATAAGAAGGTCCAAACAGGTGAACTCCAGGAGTTTATGATGCCAAATTAACCCAAAGTCTTGTTCTGGCTAAAGCCACTCAGAGGAACTGAAAGAGAGCTCAATTTCTGGGACACTGGGACCCTGAGGGATGAGATATGCACCTGACAGATGGCCTGGGCCAAGTCCCCGCTGGCTGGCATTGCAGAGGAGAGGTCTAAGGAGAAGGGAGTGTTTTCTCAAGGCTATGCCCTAACAGTCTCTTCTGGGGAAGTAGGGGTGATGTTGAGAGTGTACTACTTCCCTGCTATCTGGGTAGATAATCACAGGGATTTGGTAGAATAGACTTGAGCAACCCTATTCCAAATTCATGTTTGACTTTTAAAAACTATACCTGGAGGCAAGATATCTACTCAGTATGAAACTAGAATCATGAAGCTCAATTACAGCTTCTGAAATTTAAAAGAAACTTAAAAGATCATCTATAAATCAACCCCACTTGATATGTGAATCCCTTCTACAATGTCCATGACATCCAATCTATAGTTGCACTGTCAAAAGGACTTGATTAAACAGAACAGTTCAAAGTACCGTGCACTGAATGCATCACAGTGCCTAGAATACAGTAATCACTCAATATTTGTTCACTGATTGAATTAATTTTACAGAATCAGAGAAGACTCATGATATTGCTATAATAAAGCTGCTCTCACTCACAGTTCCTGAAGATGGAAAAGAGAGTAGGATTACAGGTCAGTCATGACTGGCATACCGCCACAGCAATATTTCACACATGCGAATGCCATCCAAGCCAATACTATCCATTATCCATGTTGCAATGGAAACAAACCAATAAACAAAACTTAGACCTGCTAATCTAGCTGTGCTGGCTGCCCTTCCATAATGAAGGGCTTCCTCCAGCCCAAGGAATCCTTTTCTGTCTCTGGGAAGTGCTATTAAACTTGAGCTAGGAGTAAGGAAAGTTCTTCTGTATTCCACTGGCTTGGTGGCTTCAACCTAGTTTGAGTCTTGGTTCTAACTTCTAGGGCCATGCAGAACAAGTCCAGTAGTTCTCCTACATGGCAATCCTTCAAATGCTTGAAGAAACCCATTTAAAGAAGTTCCTCTTCCTCCCTCCTGTAGCATCTGCTTCTCTATTTGAAAGAACAGAGTTTTAAGTACCACTTGCCATAACTCAAAGAAGCACAAAGACTGTAAGGAGAAGACAGCAGGGCCCTGGCCAGGTCTGCTCACAAGAGCAGAGCAGGCTGAGAGCCTGCTCCAGCTACAAAGCCCAACCTAAGAGGGCAGGCCAGCAACCAAGCACATCATCCAATGGACAAGATATCCTGGATCTGATGTAAGAAACAGTCCTTGTCTGGGTTTTCATGGTGTGGTGGGGGGAATTTTCAGGCCCAGCTATCACAGGGAGGCAAAGCTATCAGTAGGGAGTAACAGGCTGGTGAAGTCAGGTGGTCTATTACCACCCTGGAGGTCTAGTCACAGCCACAGAATTAGGCCAGTGGGCAGTGACTCAGGGTAAGAGCCACAATTCTCAAGAAGACCACCTGGCAAAACCAAGATAGACCATGGTACCCAAAGTAGATATTCAGTCCCAGACACCTGCATACACAGCAACAGAAAGAGCTGCAACTTGGAAGGTTCAGGAGTGAGTCATTCCTGGGATGTCATTCCTGGGATGCCAGATACCACATCTGGATGGAAATGAAGGCCACTGGAATGCAATGGCAATGACCCAGTGGTCAGCACTGGGCAATACCATCTCAGCATGGGAGATTCAAGTTCAGCAAACAGATACAGTCAGCATTGAGCAAGACCCTACTGTGGGCAAGGCACACAGAGAGTGTGATTAGTGATATGCTCCACTGGACTGTGGGGTAGGCTTTGACATCTTAAGTATTTCCTGCTTTAGCCAGAACAAATTCAGATTTGGGGAGGGCACGATGATGCATGGAAGAGGAACGAATAGTGAGGAAACAGGGAGGCAGAAGGAGACACACTGGAGCCTGCACTTTCGTTTCCTGGATGTTCTCTTCTAAAAGATCAGCTGAAAAGCAATTCTCCAGATGAAGTCACACTTCATCAGTAAAGACGAGAAAGGGACTCTCTCTTCTGTCGGCCACATGCTATACTTTATTCAGAAAGCTGAAGATCACAGAAGCTTTGTTACCAGCTACATTACACCATTGACGTATATGCATCTTATACTTCACTAAAACGAAATCTAAATTTCTCATGTCATCTCTCCTTGTAGTCCTTTTGCAATTTAGTTGGGGGCATGGGGTGATTGCATTGATCCCTGTGCCGTTTCTGCTTCTTAGATGTGGGTCACTGTGTTAAAGGTCAAGATGTTCCTGAATTCTGTTTCCATCATTTGTTACATTTGCCATGTCTCCCAACTTTGGGCCAGCATTTACAGAGTTTTACCCAAGTGAGGCCTAATGTTGACTAGGCAGGATTAGCTTAAAATATCAAAAACCTCTCTCCAGGAAGAGAGTAATTTATTAATCAGTTCCCTCTGGATATACCTACCAAACCAGTTATTAATCCAGCTAATTATTCACACCCCTTATTTGTCCAAATGATAAATGTTAGCAATTTGATATACCTTCAGTAAAAGAAAAAAAAAGAAATCCATAAACTAATGCATGCCATTTCTCATTAATCCACCTGAATTCCTTGATGGGTTTAGTAAATTATCAATATAATAGAGATCAACCTCAAAGCACAGACTTTTCCTTTCATTAAAATTTCAATATTGAGTCCTTCACAATAATCATGCAAGAAAACTATATTAAATATGCTCAATGGTACAGCAATTAAAGAAGTAGCAAGAGACAGCGTATAAGGGCTCTGATGCACTGTGCAATATTGCAAAGTGTAACTAACGATGCTTCCACCTTCCTCATCCTAGGATTCTCGTTTTCCTGGGCTGCTCTTCTCCCCTTGCTAAGCTCCTGCATGTTTTCTGGCCGTTTTTCCTTGCTGGTTCTCCCAGCTGTGCTTCTCGTCTCTTCCACCCCCCAGCTGCTTTGGCTCACACTTTCAGCCTTCCTGGTATTTACTGTGTTAGCAGTGGTAGTCTTCATGCCATCTGATGTCTCCTGCTTCATTTTTCACACACTCGAACAGCTGAAATCCCTGATGTATGCAAAGCAACAGTCCATTAAGAGAAGAGGGTTTTCTGGCTTTGCTTTTTTCTGTACTGAGGACAGAAAAATGGAAGAGGCAAGAAAGGAGAGTTCACAGAGGTGCCCTAGAAAGGTCACTAGGAAGATAAGCTGAAGGCCAAAAAAAAAAAAAAAAAAAAATCAGATTTCTTTAGGCATCAAAAAGATTGTATGAGACTGGAAAAATAGTTACTTTTGAAAATCCTCTTCAATGGTACAATTTAATGAAAATTCTGTAATCCCTTTTCCCAGGAGAACATATTTTTCTTGAATTCTAGACAGGGGATGATAAAAATCCTTAAACATGTATCCTTATACTATCTGTAATATACAGACCCAGGTAAAATAGATACAGTTATAATACATATATTGAGTTATTAACAAATGACATCTTTTTAGCAAAAATCTTCTATTTAAGTATGCTACCTTAAAAGAGGCTTAAAATGACATGATGTAGTATAAGGCTTATCTCTAAGCATGCATCCCAAGTGTGGCTTGGATATCAATTTCTTGCAGCTTCAATATTAGCAGAGAGATAATCAAAATGACCAAAATGTTCAAGAGGAAAATAAATCTTTCTCGTTGGCAAAGAATAGTTTATAATACGCAAATCTGATGTATTTAAGGGAAGTTCTACAGCATGCTTCTCAGACATCTGAACATAAAGCAAGATTAGCTTCAGTGCTTAAGTGTTGCTTTAGTGAGCAGAAAATACATAAATTGCCTCCTTTCATTACTAGCTTATAAATTGGTAGTAAAAGAAATATTTAAAGACATTCTCCTTTACACAATGTAAGTAAACATGAGATAATAACCAGGGAAACCAAAGAGGATATTCTTTTATTCATTTTCTTTATTCACTTGTCAATGGTATGTCCTTGCTTACGAATAAAAAGCACAAAAAGTAAGTATCACGCTGGTCCCTTCCATGCTGCACATTTGGGACACTTCCTCTTGCACTGGGACTTTAGCTGCCATCGATAGAGCCTACAGCTTTGGCTTGTCTTTGCCTTCCTGCATATGCCCCATCCTGCCTCTGCCTCATGATGGTACCTAACTGGGTAGCCACCTAGAACACTGCCATGTCTATCACAGAGCCTCAGATCAGCCGCAGACATTTCCTGATCAGAAGTAGCTTCTGTTTTATCTAATCTTGGGATCACTCAAAAGGCTGTGGAGTTGGAGGGTTGCTGGCCGGGCTTTCCCAGCAGAAGGTGTGTGAACAGGTGTGTATGCGGGCAGGGGGCATGCAAGGACAACTTCCCCTTCCCCAGGAAGCTGAGGAAGGTGTGGGGTTAGTAATTAGCCTGAAGCCTGCCCAGGTATACCTTTGAGACCCCCCAGATTCATGGAAATCTGCTGTTAGAAGTCTGTCACAGAGTAACTGCAGGATAGAAAGGGCCCTCTCTCCATTCTCAGGGTTCTGCAGAACTGGCTGTGCTGTTCGTGCTGACCTGAGGCAAAGGCTCTGCCCGAGGCCGGGGCGGGTCACAGAAGAAGATGCATTTAAGCTCTGGTCCTTTGCCTGGCAGCTTTCTACATTTTGGAAGATTGTTGCCTGTGAAACGTCTGAGTTTCAGAGGGGTGCATAAGGCTGTATGTGAATGGCGGGTGCGGTAGGTTGGCATTTCATAATGGACCATATGAGATAAAGTAACTTTATAGTGCATCCCCTTGCTTCCTTGCACTCTCTGTGTATGTACATAGAGACTGTATATCTCCATGCAGCGTCCCCTCTCTGTATGTGTATAGAGAGAATGTCTATCTACATAATGAGAGAGCACACACACATTTGGCCACTTCAGTCTTAAACTTTCCACACTGCTGCAGATGCTGCACCAGAGCTGTGCCACTGACACCATGTGGCCACTCTCCCATGACCTAGGGCTGGTCTTATGAGATGCTGTCGTATGTATGACATTCTGATCATTTCTCTAATGGAAAATAACTACTAAGTGGAACTTAGTTTCCACTAAGTTGGAACTTTAGAGAAATTCTGAAATAGATGTAATGCTGAGTATCACAGGGAAAGTCAAGATTTATTGGAAGGGAAATAATGCATGAACTAATGTATGCTTAAGCATCCTAATGAGAGTCTCACAATACTATTAATAAGTGCTAAGTAAATGTTAGCTACATTATGATTGGTAAAACAGGGTGTGTTTAGCAGAACTAAAGATATCATGGACTCCAGTCTGAGTTCATCTTTGCAGGGTGGCCACGCTTAAAATATCGTACTCCATGTGTTTGAGTACACACGCCTGTGTGCTACCTTTCTGAGCCTGTTGTGGGTTGAGTTGTGTACCCCCAAATTCGTATCTTTTAAGTTTTAACCCCCAGTACCACAGAATGTGACCTTATTTGGAAATAGGGTCATCACAGATACACTGTAATTAGTTAAGATGAGCTCATACTAGAGTAGGTTAGGCCCTGACCCAGTACGATTGGTGTCCTTATAAAAAGAGGAAATTTGGCCACAGAGACATGCACACAGGGAGAATCCCATGTGAAAACTGACGTTATGCTGCCATAAGCCAAGGAACCACAGGCAGCTAGGAGAGAAGCCTGGCACAGATTCTTGCCTAGATCCCTTGGAGGAGCATGGCCCTGCTGACACCTGGATCTCAGACTTCTAGTCTCCAAAACTGTGAGACAAGCCATTTCTGTTATTTAAGCCACTCGGTTTATGGTGCTTTGTGATGGAAGCCCTAGGAAACTAACACAGAGCCAGTGCATGAACAAACGGTCAAGTTTCCTAATATTCCAGTCTTGATTTAAAGACACAGAGATTAGGGTAAGAAAGGCAGCTCTCATTACTTTATATATGCCATATCAAGAAGGTTTACACATCAACCCAGATGCTATAATGGAATTATTTGTTAATTACACAAATGCAAACGAACACTGATATAATGGGCAGTTTCACATAATTCACTATACAACTTCAAAGACAGAATTTATCTTTTTAAACCCTGTTCTCAGTAATAGCTTGAGAGACGAATGACCAAAACAACATGCAGCATAATTAATGAGAACACTTTCAATAACTTTTTTAATTGTGAGGAAATTTTTTAAAGGACTCCAGAAGAATTTGTACTGACCAAAATTCCCAGGGAACTTTTTTGCTTTACTGGGATATATTATATTAAGATTGATATGTTAGATCACTTATTTTCTTTGAGTCCCCTCTTGGTTAATTCATGCTGTGCTTTCTCTTTGAAAAGTCACTCAAAAATCATGCTTAGGATTCTGCCTTGGTTCTCTGTTTACATTTTCTCAGCCCTTATTATATAATGATGCTTTTGTTCTACTGTTCAGCACTTGTGCATATTTCAGAGTTATATTAATACATGTTTAGAGTGAAAAGCAAACTCCACAATATTTTGGCTCAACCTCTATTTCAGCAATAAGGAAACTGAGGCCCAGCTGTGATCACACAGCTATTTAGGGACTGAGCCATGAATACAACCCAGGCCACTTTTCGTTACCTTCAGCTCTATGGTGGCAGCTTAATCATTTAATATATGCTACCTGAGCTTGTTCACCTTAATCAAATGATTTGGCTGTAGGACTGGTGCTTTTTAAACAAAACAAAACAAAACAAAAACCCTCATCTAAAGATTCTCCTGCCGGGCACATCATGATCAGGGACACCAAAATGCTTGTTTAAATATGGAATATTTGTGATATAGCTACATTTCTATAAGAACAGACTAGCAACTGATCGTACATGACTGTTCTTTAGTACCTTGTTATTTTTTAAGTCTCTTCTATTTATTAATTTTCATCAACCCGACTGTTCATAGAATTAATTGGTATTATCTATAACTCAAGTTTTATTTTATTAGTTGTTTTGATGTCCAGACTAAGAGCATTTTAAGGAAGACGTGAACTCTGGACTCTCCTACTGTGGCCCTCTGTCTGGCTGTCTGTGATGAGTCCATCTAATTGATCAAGGAAGGGTAGAAGAGCAAAGGCAAAAAGGAAAGGAGAAAGAAAAAAACAGGTTTGAAAGATTTTCAACTCCCTTGGACAAAGATACAATTTCTATTACAGTTGTTAAAAAGCACTAGACAAGAAATCAAGAAATGCTCCAGAGGGTAACATGGTTACGTCATAGCACGTAAAGCTGAAAGAGCAGTTTCCGCAATTAATTGGGCAAAAGGGAGAAAACCGGTGTCACCCACAAGACTAGAAAGAAGAAACAAAACCCCCCTTGAACCTAATTGTGAGAGCCAGGAGCGAGAAATACAAGGGCAGCTTCCTTGCTGCAGAATTACATTTTTTTTTTTGGTCTGCCATCAACAGGTGTTGCCATGGTAACTATTCTGTCATTAAAGTAGTAGCAGAGGTAAGAAAATCTATACAAGACCATGATAGAGAGAAAAAATAAAAAAGCTGTGTTGTAGCAAAACTAACCTTAGACTTAAAAGAATGAGCGACCAGAGACTCACCTGGCTATTTACCAGATCTTTATATTATCTGAAAGGGATGCTGCAAAGAGAGAGGGTGTTGGCCTAGGACCATGGTCCCTGTAAATCCAAGGCCAGGGAACTATCAGTGGAGGGCTGTTGTGGCCCTCAATTTTCTTAGGTACTACTTTATATCCCTAACTCCTTTCTGTACATTTTAGCTCTTTGATGATTGGCGGAGGGTGGGGGGGGGGCGTGGGGAAGGGCTGCAGTTTTGCCATGTTATGTCTGGAAACTTCTAGAAGGTGAACAAATCAGTGAATGATTTCCTTACTGTATTTGCAGGTACTATATTTGGTAACAATTTCTCTGCTTTCTTCCTTCACATAGAGGAACTAGGGATTGCATGAATTAGTGAAATAATTAATAGCTACTTCTTATGAACAAGTATAGCCCATATTTCTAGGCCAGGCACCAGGAAATACCTCAGAGCCTGGCTAAGATCAGAACCTCCTTTCTTTGGTCTTCTTTCCATTGCTCACGGCTTATGAAAGTATCTATAGATTTAGCATCACAAACAAGGAAATAATTACTATTTCTGAAATTAAATTCTGCATTTTTATTTTATAAGCCATTGTTGGTAGCGTCCAAAAAAGGCACTCTTTATTTACCAAGCTTGTTGTTGTTCAAATGACTACACTACTTTATAAGTCAACAACATGGATTAATTTACTTTCCTAACTTCTGTAATTCTTCAAAGTAAAGATAGCTGACAGAACAAGATTTTGGAAAATAAAGTCTGAAAGGTTTAGCCTGAGAGACAAATCCATGGAGTTCCAAGTATATTCTGCCAAGGCCAGGCAGGCATCAGAGTGTCATAGAAAAGACAGCTCAAGTGTCACCAAACATGGTACTTGCCAATTTCTGGGATTGGTGTCCCATTCCATAAAGAGATGGAGGATTACCTCCCTCAAGGGGTCGGTGTGAGGCTCAAATGAGACAATGCGTGTGAAAGTGTTCTGTTCATCAACTGTAAGACACCAGGCATATAAAAGCTGATGATGGAAATGCTATTGTCACTGTGTTTTTCAAGCTTTCTGTCATGTTAATATTACCCGATTCACATTTCTGATGATAAAATAAGTAGGCCATGAAAATTTTCACATGATGATTTTGGCAGAAAATCTTTTTTTTCTTTAAAATTTGGAAGCACTTAACTGATTTGTACATCATTTCCTTGTATGAGGTCCCTTCCTTTTAACTTTTTGTTTTCAGGTTAGATTTGTATCAAAGGGGTGGGTAGATGTGCGTGGGTGTACAGAGGATGAAGGAGGGAAGGAGGGAGAGGAAGGTCAAACAGAGAAGGGAAAACAGAGAGAACAAGGGAAGGGTTAACACAAAGAAGGGTAAGGAGTTTTCCCTCCCATTTCACAGATACAGCCCTGTCCCTAATTTTGTTTATTACTTTATTTGCAATCTGTACATCACTAGGGCTAAGTCGTTGGTGGCCTTCTCAGCAGAAGAAATTCTGGGAATGATACTAATTTCTGCAACTAACTCTCATCTTCTGGCACTGTTTCTCCATTCTCACGCTGATGGGCTCTGCTAATCGTAGTTTGAGTTGCATAAATCCCTCTGATTCTCAAACTAAAACTCCTAGATCTATTCTATGCAAGATACATACCTTCTGTCTTTTTCGTTTGTTTTACATTTTACAAACAGTTCCCTTTAAAATATTGGCCTTTTGCTTCTGAGTGTCTGAATTCATGTCCCTCTCCCCTCGATCTCTTCCACCTTCCTCCCACTTTCTCTTCTGTCTACCACCTGCTGTTCACCACATTCAGCTGTTGGCAAAGGTCGTGGGTTCTACCTCCTTAAATGTCGTTACAGTAAATTTCTGGTTTTACTATAATACATGCTTGTTGGAAAAGTTTACAGAATACAGAGGATATACAGTATTTTTTTTTTTTAAAGAAAGTTAATTTTCGCCATCTTGCCCCAATCCCATTCCCTTCCCTACAGGTAAGCACTATTAGAGTTGAGTACAATGCTTAAAAATGTCCTGGAAAGATAGAAAAATCTAAAAGGCATTTTTTTTTCTTTCTTTATTACATGTATGGTACCCTATACTAGTCACGGTTCAACAGTTTTATTGTATTCATTTACTTATCTTAGAGAACTTTCCAAGTCAGTACATATAAAGTTATCTCATTTTAATAACTACAGAGCATTCAATGAATGGCATGGACATACTATATTTGGGCAGTTCCATGCCAATGGACACTTAGATTATTTTTGGTTTTCCTCAATTACAAAAAACATTGCAATGATTACTCTTGCATATGTAACTGAGCACATGAGTGAGTATATTGATATTGACAGAATGGATTCCTAGACGTGGAATTGTTGGGTCAAAGGGCTTGTGCATTTTTCATTTCATTCTCCTTCTCCTTGCTGACCTAAAACCAAGGTTTTATTAATACACAGCATGCAACTGTAAAAGCGAATATAATCCTTGGTCCTGTGGGGTTTCATCCCAATCAGATTCATTTCTTTTAATATCTTCTAGGAATTCTTGAGTATCCTTGTTGCTGATGGTATTTTTCCCTTATTTTCCAATTCTGCTGTGGATTTGTCTTCTTTTTCTCTCTTCTTCTTTTTAAATTTGAAGAATTTGGTGAGTGAAGGATAAAGTAATAGCCCATATTCTTGGTCAGCCATACAAGCAAGACCCACAAGGCCTCTTGCCTGCACAGGGTCAATAGGTTCCTAACTACTCCTTTGTAGCCACCCTCCTCACAGCTGTCTGACTTTCTAAAGTGCAAAATTAACACTCGACTCCCCTGCAGTGACACCCAAATGCTTGGTGGCTATCATGGGTTAAATTTTGTCCCTTAAATAAATGTTGAGGTCCTAATCCTCAGTATCTGAGAATGTGACTTCATTTGGAAATAGGGTCTTTACCGAAGTAAGTTAAAATAGGGTCACTAGAGGTGGGCCTTAATCCAATATGACTGTTGTCCTTATAAAAGGGGGAAGTTTGGACACGGAGACAGATGTGTCTAGAGGGCAGATGGTGTGCAGAGACACAGGGAGAACACAGAGGCAGAGACTGGAATTTTGGAACGTCTGAGGCTGCCCGGAGCTGGAAGGGGCAAGAAAGGATCCTTCCTCTACAGGCTTCAGAGGGAACACGGCCCTGCCAATAACTCGATTTTGGAATTCTAGCCTCCAGATCTATGACACAATAAATTTTTGTGTCCTAAGCCACCAAGTTTGCTGTACTTTGTTACAGCGGCCACAGGAAACTAATACAGTGGGTCAAGTTCCACCTCTCAGGCATCTCCCATAGCACCTTCCACACACTGGCTCCAGGCCCTCGGCATCTTCCTCACGACCTTTCCTACAAACACCCTGCTGCCCTCTCTGCTCCTTTCCAGAGGCTCCGGGATGCCTCCTGTCTCTGAGCATTTGAACACACTGGTCCCTCTACCTAGACGTGCTTCTCCCATTCCCTAAGCATTACTAATCTTCAAGTTGTTATTCTTTTTGATGAGATTGATTCTTCTAATCAGTCGCATATAGAAACTCTAGACTTTGCCATCAGATACTGAGAACTCTAACAGCTCCAACCACTGAAGGTATGTGTTCGGATAAAGCTGCACTGCGGTGCTCGACCCCTGATGCCCACCGACTGCTTCCTGCATGTAAGAGTGGTTCACTAGAGACAGAAAGACTGGTGCTTGCTAGGGCTGGGGGACAGCGGGAAATGGGAAAACTGCAGATAGGGTGACAGCTAAGGAGTGAGGGGTTTCCTTTTGGGGTTATGAGAATGTTCTAAGTTTGACTGTGGTAATGGTTGCACAACTCTGAATATACTGAAAGCCATTGAACTGGACACTTTAAATGGGTGAATTGTATGGCATGTGAATGGTATCTTGATACAGTTTTTTTTTTTTTTTTAAAGGATGGTTCATTAAATCCAGCCCAATCCACAAGGATCACTGTTAACACATTGACTGCCATGTAAGTTGTATTTAACTCGGGCTAGTTTTGAGCCTGGGGCCTCGTGAAGCAAAACCCTGCAGCTGGTTCGTGAAAATCTTACTAGTTGAAGTTCTTATTGTTACAATTAATATTGGCAATTTAATTCTAAAAACGTGCATTATGTTACCTACAACTCATGCACAGAAAACAATAAAAAATAACAAATTAGAAAGGATGGTTTTGTTTCAATAAAATACCATGGCCCCAGGGAAAAATTTTTTTCCTAGTGTGGCAATGTGTTAAAATAAGTCAACTCTTTTGTAAACAAACATTCACATGGGCAAAATAAAATAAAACCTCTGCATTAATTTAAAAAAAAAAAAAGGGAAAGAAACCACCACAGCCTGTAATGTTTACAGCAGCCTAAAGAAAAACTTGACAGACACAGATATTTCATGTCAGACCCATTTACTCTGATAATTGCCTCATTGTAGCAGCATAACTAGACCTCAGAACTTTCCCTTTTTCTTACAATATACTGATTCTATCTTGTTTTCCTCTTGCATCTTTAGAGAGACTCTTAGTTCAATAAATATTACAGCTGGGAAGGAATTAAGACATTCATTTGGTTCCAAAGCTCTCCTTGTACAGGTGATAAAATGACAGCCCAAGAAGGGAACCCTAAAAACCTAGCAAGCTTTTGGCAGTGGAGAGGGTTATCTCTTAATTGTGAATCCAATGACCTCTGAGCAAGGCGGGAGCATTTGTCAGTGTGTCAGGCAAAGGAACACAACATCTCTAA
The DNA here is from genome assembly GCA_028533085.1 of Varecia variegata. NCBI lineage: Eukaryota > Metazoa > Chordata > Mammalia > Primates > Lemuridae > Varecia > Varecia variegata. The sequence goes on along the minus strand of CM052438.1, from coordinate 65,650,405 downwards.
TGCTTTGCCAACTGTGTCGTAAGCCTTCCAAATAAATGAGGCAATGAATGACACTGCAGGCTTCCTGGTGCTTATCCACATACTGTTCTGTATTTACCACCTACCATGT
>CM052438.1:65593248-65649796 GCA_028533085.1 Varecia variegata | reverse complement strand
ACAGACTTGAGCTTTAAGGCAGCTTATCCCTAAAGTACAATGCAATACTAAGTGTAAAACCATACTTTCTGCTTCCTAATAAAAGAGGTTAGAGTATGTGAAATTGGCAGGTAAATACTTGCTTTCTGTAATTCTCAGAATATCAGGAGTACCCTTCTCCCTTTGAAAGTATTTAGTTGATATTTCAAAAAAGCAAAAAGAAAGGGAACAAGGAAAAAAGGGATGGATAAAGCCATGGTGGCAAAATCTCGATAATCTGTGACTCTAGATTGTGACTGTACAACGGCTCTGATCTCTCCTGTGTGTGTAAAATTTTTCATCATCAGAATTTAAAAAGTATAAATGTTTGGTTGGAGAAAACTCTCAGGCTAATATCAATCAAGATGCTAACAATGGTCCTCTTTGGGTAATCTAGTCACAAGAAAACATTTTTCCTTCCTTGGAAGTTTTGTATTTCCCAACTGTCTACAGTGAACATGTATATTGCTTTTATAATTCAGAAAACACACACATAACAAATTCAGGGGAGAACAGAAAAAAGAAAAAAAGTTTAATTAGACTGATTGCAAAGTATTCCTATTTTGTTGACTAATAGCCTAGAGATAGCTAAGATTTATTAATATAACCTAACATTTATATTCCAGGCCAACTCTCTCTTAACAGCTCTTGGATGTTTTTCAGGGCACAAGCAGGTTGCTATTAAAATTGACTGATTTAGAAAATAAAGCTAACAGCTTATGCTAAAATTAACCTTATCTCTGTGAGCCAAAGATCAAATGTAAGACAAAAGCTGGCTAGAGTCATCATTTCCTCAGCTCTGCAGTCACCTAACCATGTAAGCCTATTTTCACAGTGGAGACAGTTGCTAAAAGTTCTGACAAGCCCTGCGGTAACCTCTGATTACAAAGCCACTCCAGAAAGCCAAGGCTATTGCTTAGAATTGGTTTGAATTAAAAATGAATCCCATTATTTTCCCCTAGCTCCTCAAAGATGTGGTTCATCACCAGCAGTGTTAACTGTGGCCTCTCAAGAAACATACTTATTTGTTGATTTGGGTTTGCTCACATTTTCCCAGACAGTTACTGGTTCTGTGTTCTCCTTGCTGGTCTTTCTAATACATGGAAGAACAACTCTAGAAATCTGAAACACTCTTGCAAGGCACAGGCACATGAGAAGCCTGAAAATGGGTTGGGGCAATTTAAATTTTGAATCGCAAATGAAAACATCATCAAAGTAGCTACTATCATCACCAAACTTGGTGAGGATATTGGCTGAATCTACTTCCAAGGTGGAAATGATACACAATTACAGGTTCCAAAAGAAGACAGCCACCATGTTAGTACTAACATCAGCAGAAGAGGGAAAGGGAACGTAAATTGATTTTGGTGGCTCTTCGTTAACATATGGATACTAAAAGCAAAATACAAAGCAAAGCATTATTTTTGAGAAAAATGCTTATATTTAGGAACAAAGCACAGCTTGAGATCAATTACTTTTCATGAATACTATCTTTTTCTTTATTACAGTGTCAGAGATATATTCATTTAAATAAATTAGAGCATCCACTATGTGTTACTATGCTCCAGGCATTTTTCAGATGCTGTAGGTACAAAAATAAGAGCCAAATGCTGCCCTCAAGCTTAGCATCTATAGGAGGGGCAGATATATAAGTGGATAATTACAGCACAGAGTGCCTAGAGGTGTAATTGAAGAACTATAGGAGCCCAGCTAAGGGAGCCCAGGGGGCTTCTCAGAGGAGATGGAAATTGAGGTGGATCTTGAAAGATGCAATGGAATTTATCAAGAAAAAAGGGGCAAGGGCATTCTCAAACATCAGAACAGCAAGTGCAAAGAAAGGCACTAATGCCTAGAAGAGGCATGATGTGTTGGAACACCCCATGAAGTTTAGTCCAAATGAAGCAGAGACTGCAAAGGAGGAGAAGGTAGCCAGTGCCCTGCAGGGGTGCCCAGGCTGGATCATGGGGTCGACACCAAGGTGTGTGGATCTATTCTCAAAGTTACCAGGGCCCAGGTAAGTCACTGGGCAGGAAATCATGTTATAATTTTGGGAGCAGGGCACCTAGAGTGGGGACAGTCTCTTGGAAGAGAGTGACATTAGTTAGTTCCAGCAAGTGACTGGCACAGAACTGACGAGGGCCAGAACTAAAATAGTAACCATGGAGGTAGAAGGCAGGAAGGTCAGAAATATATTAACAATTAACATTGTGACAGGTAGCAGGTGACCTCACCAAGCACCAGTCACCGTTCTTGGAACTTTCGTATAGGATCTTAAATCCAGAATCTGGTGTAGACTGAATGAGGAAGATGAGGCAATGTCAGGACAGAGATTTCTGGCTTGAGTTACTGGGTCGACAGGAATGCCAGTTAATTGAAATATTGATTCCAGGAGGAGAAATCAGCGTTAAGCAGAGGAGTGAAGGAGGCAGGGGAAGACAGTTTCCTTGTATACCTACTAGATCTGGGAGCTGCTTGGCACACACAAGTGAAGATAACCAAAATGCTGGCGACAGGAGTTTGGCAGAAAGCAAAGTGGAAATTCAAGTTAAACAAAAAAAAAAAAAAAGAGGCAGAAAACTATCTTGATAGTAAAATTCAAGCAGTCAGCCATGTACCAAAAAGCACCACACAATGCTTTCCAGGAATTAGGAGGACTATGATTCCACTACAGAAGCATCTGGTACCCATTTTAAAATATATAGAGTCTTGAGTTAAATCTTAATTACCCCCTAACTGGAAAATGTTCTACATTTCGGGCCACAAATAAAATGTGTAAGGCGAGCAGCTTTAGTGGAAATGGAAGTGCATTAGAGGAAACAATGTCTAATCCCTGAACCGAGATTCTTGTCGAATGTTAGGAGATCAGAGGAAGGCATTTTTGGAGTGTGGATAATCAAAGCTCTTAATGCACTGATTTTTTAGTCTAACTAACAAAAGGCAGGTTGATTTCCAGTATCTTCAGTTATATTCAGAAAGACTGTGGTCTCACAGGGGAACCAAAATGACCCCGAAATAGCTCCCTTCTCCCCTAAGAGAAAAGGGTTACTTGGGCAAGAAAATGAATTTCTCAGTAAGTTGAAGGAAAGATTTAATTAAAAGACATTGGCCTATTTGACAAGATTCTTTCTGTGAAGAGATTGGGAAAATTCAGACCAGCTGTACTCCTTCCTTTCCAGGCCATAGAGGCATTGGATAATGATTTATGGTGGAAATGGGTAAGGCAGGCCACAGAATTTGAGGTTTATAAATCTTTTAAATGGGTGGCCATAGTGCTTTGAAGTCCAGGATTCATTATAAAAGTTGGTAACTATGTAGGAAACTAATTGCTAAAATCAAATATAGAATGTCTTTGTGCTAACTTGTTCATTTAGGTTGAATGATTTTTTTCTGTATTTGATCTGTTCACAGAAGATGGATCCAAAGTCATTAAGGAATTATTGATATAACTTTTATCATCAGCACAAAATGAGATTATGAATACCACTAATAATCACAACCATAAACACAGCCTTATATATTTTTGGTGATGGTGGGGAGCACTGTGTATCCTAGTAATTCCCCCATGAGGCTATCCAATTATTATTCCCATCTCGAAGAAGATAAAAAAGACTGAGCGAGGGGAGGCACTTTGCTCAATTTCCCAGAGGCATGACCAAGCAGAACTAGGGATGCGCCCACCACTGACCAATGGGAAACATCATATTGTAGGAAGTGCACCCATTGCTCGGTCTCTATGGCAGAGACTCAGTGCAAAATTCAAATCCGGCTTAGCTAGCACTTTGGAGGTTTTTCAGCTTGGAAGCTGTGTGTCTGCAGATCTACAACCCAAACAGAGTCTCCCAATCAATCACTGATGCCTGCACACAAAGTTAAACTAAAAGCCAGCTTGAATGAACAATAATGCAGAATAAACCAGGTAAATGAATACCTTGAAATCACCTTTCCCCAGCAACGAAGTTGTGCCCAACTGTCGAAATCAGAGAATGACCTTGCGTTTTCTGAAAAGGAAATATAAGAGGAAACAATTTCAAAATTCTAAACTGGATTAAAATTGCAACAATTAAAAGTAAAATGACGATCTTTTCATTTACATATTTAAGTTTTGGTCAACAAAGAAAGCAACTGAAAAAACACTGTTTAACCTTTAGCACTTTAAAACTATAAAAAAGAATGTTAAAAAGCAAAAGTTAAAACTTGATCTTAAAATATTCACAGACCTATATATTGTCACAAATGTTATATATGTAGGACAATAAAAATGATGGCATTAATCACCTGTGATAATTAATTACGTCCATGCTTTGTTGTTACTCATTGCCACCTCCTTTCTTTCTGACAGCAACTATGGGTTATCTATCACCAGTGCTGCAACCTCACACCTTGAACATGGACCCTTAGAGTGGTCAAGGCACATGGATTAAAGCAAAAACAGAAATGGTTGTGTGCTTCAAGAAGATGACAGTCTTGTCAGAAAAGAAAAATGGTGAAACAAAATTGTACAGAAGCATGTGATAATTGTTATATTTAGCCATATTATTTAATGTCTTCATCTTGAAATGTGCTGTATTTTTGTTAGCATGGTTTGCATGGATATGCTTAAAAATAAAGCTATATCACTTACAAAGATCACTTCCTCCAAGAATAAGTGTGATCCGAGTTTGAGGAATATAATCTCAAATCTAAAATTCTGTTTTTCGTAGAACTGTGGATCTAAGCAGACATCTTAAAATATGCTAAGTGGAAGTAAAAAGCATGGATAGTGAAAGAATGACCTAATAACTAGACTGAATTTTCTCAGGAGAAATATCCACTGAGGTAAACCAATGCCTCCCCCAAGACTTTTTTTTTTTTTTGGTAAAGTTTTAAAAGAGAAAAGAAAGAGCTATTTCTTAGAAAGAAATGAAAAGCAAAGTAGCACTAGAGAGACCAAAGAGAAATAGCAAAGGTGCCAACAAGCAAGGTGACAATCCCTCCACGAGGGGCCAGTACCGGACTCTGCAGCAGCCAGCAAGACGAGAGCCCTCAGACCCCCTCTCATCCCACAGACCCCTGCCCATGCGATCTAAGGGCCTCTTGGGTGTGAGCACCAAGAGAAAAGTGCAGCAGAAGGCAAGAGAACATTACACACCAGGAGAGGCAGGAAAATGGCAAAGATCACACTGCAACAAAGAAAGGCAATGGAAATTCTCTCCTTTTGGCCTCTTGCCGTGAAACCCCCCATCCTGAACTACTAAGCGTTATGGTTCAGCAACATTGTGGGTTTTGGAAAGTTTCCATACCAGTCTGAAAAATCCACTGTTTATAAAAACCAAGAGGATGCATTTCAAGCTCTAAACAACTGCATCAGAGATAAGTACTTAGCCATGACACCTGTTCAAAAGTGGAGAAATAACTATTTTGAAAGACTGCTAGTGCTATTTAAAACACTGCTAAATATGTTTAATAAACACTCACTGATAAACCTCTGTGCTATGTCCAAGAGGTACACAAAGGCAAAGATGATAAGGCCCAGTTTGGGAGACCAAGTTACAAGTAAATAGTACAATACAAAGAGACACACGTAACAAGGGAAGTACGCACAGGCTATGAACACAGCAGAAAAGAGCACGATAATTTGGCCCTGGAGGGCCCCATACATGTAGTTCTCTTGGGATAAAACTCAAACTCCTGGCATGGTGTGACAATCTCCCCATCACGGTGCCCGCCAGCCTGCCCAGTGTCACCTCATCCTCCTCCCACTGCATCCTGAGTCCTCCATGCCTCTGCCACACTGTTTTAGAGGCCACACAAGCAATATAGAAACAAATATCTAGTAAGACACTGGTTTTTCAGCTAGAAACTGTAGTACGCTTATAAAGGGTAGGTGGATCCTGGCACCTGGTAGGTGGGTCCTTCAACTTGTCGCAACCTCTTGTCTCACTGTGTGGTCAGCCAGTCACATCCTTCTCAATCCTATTCTTCCTTCAGAGTCTAGCAAATAAACCAACTGTAAACACCAGTGTAAAGTACTATATATGCTCTGAAACAGGGTTTTGATCTTGGCCCTGCTGGCATCTTGGGCTGGGTAGTTCTTTGTTTTGAGGGTACAGCATCTCGAACCCTGAGCTATGACGACAAAAATGTCTCCAGACTTTGACAAATATCCCTTCAGTGGCAAAATCACCCCCCAAGTTGAGAATCGCTGGTCTTACATGAATGACTTATTAAAACACAATAATATTCCTATCCTAACTTCCATATGATGCAGAAAGACAGCAGTGTGTGCGGAGAGGGGCCATCGGAAAGGGCACCAATGGAGGAGTACTGAGGGAGGAAGGTGCAAGTATCGAGCGCCTGCTGTATTCCCAGCCCTGTGTGAGGTCAGTCATCTTATTTAAGACTCACAAAACACCCTGTGCCTTCCCCCTCAACCTCCCCAAATCAAAGCTTGCTCAAAACCTTGACAGGCAACGGGTTAGTGCATGCCGACAATGTCATGAAAAGCAAAACTCTTCAGAATAAAATAAAAATAAATATTGCTAGAACTTCATATAGACACTGGTCTGCCTTTCCTCCACTTCTAGTGGGCTAAACGCTTCACTTCTCCTCCTGGGGAATGACCAGCAGGACATTCTCATGGCAAGCGCCTGTGTTTTGCGATTTCTTAGGACATTTTCTCCACTGACTTAAAATCGTATACTTGTTTTCATCATGGTAGGCCCACCTGGAGTCACAGGCACCGCCAAAATCTCTCTTTTCCTAGAACCACAATGAATCAGGCATGCTTAGTCTGTGGAACTGTTAAAGGCTGGTTGGTCACAGCCCCTTGTCAGTGTCCTAAGTGAAGTTAACAATGCTCCACAGCCCAGAGTAGTATGGGCTGGTTAAGTCCTGACTTAAACTATGGACCTCCCTGAAAGTGTTTAATGAGACAAGGGACAGGAATTCTCCGACAGCGTTTGATTGTGGTCATCTTCTCGCCTCATCTCCGAAGATCCTGGTGGGCTCAACGATCTATCCAATATTCAGCACATTCAGGTCCCACAGGGTCCCAAAGGGGTCCCTGTCTATTCAAAAAGAACTGGAGTGGCTTTTTAAATACATGTGTTGATATGCAGTTTTTCCTAATTGGCTTTTGCCGATTCTGTTCTAATATAGTCACATCTTCCACTCTAATATCTATTCAAATACTTTATTTAAGGAGAGTGTCCATGTGCCGGCCACTTTGTAGGTGGGGTTTCAATACTGACCAGGACAAAACTCCCTGTCCTCATGGAGCTATCTAGTGGAGGTGGGAAACAAACCAAACATCTGGCAGAACAGCTGTGATCATCACTGAAGGAAACAGAAGCAGTGTGGGGTACGGACTGCTGGCTCTTCTTTAAGTGGGGGAGTCAAGAAAGACGTCACTGACAAAATGTCCGGTGAGCGGAGACCTGAAGGAGGTGGCGGAGAGGCAGGTCAGGGTGGGGCTGGTCCTGCTGGCCCCTCCACGTGGGCATGTCATAGAGCCAGAGCACCCCCCTCTGTAGGGGGCCTCGCAGGCCGTGGGTGCACATGCACACATGGGCAGATCCACAGAGGCAACAGGAAGAAGTTCTTTTCTAAGTCGTGATTCAAAGAAGAAAATAAGAAGCAACGTTATCAGCTGAGATTGAGGATAGAGAAGGAGATATCTGAGGTTTGAGGACAGAGCAGGAGGAGGTGCTCTGGGAGAGGGAAAGAGTGACCGGACAAGGGAACCAGGAGCCTTGGGGACCCACTGAGACAAAAGTGGGACCTGTTAGCTCCTCAGCCACACTCAGCAGCACAGGTGAAGATGTGGAGTGGGGAGCGAGTGGGTTATGCAGGGTTGGGGTGTTGCCAGCTGAGTATTACAAGGAAGAGAGAAGGAAGCAAAGAACTTGAGGGTGGATGCAAAGGAGTGATTATAAGGAGAGATGATGGAATCTCAGCTGGGTAACTAGGACAGAACTGGAGGGGGGTGACAGTGAAAATTAGTAGCATCAATGGATTGTGAGTACTGGCGGAGTCCACAAATGGAGTTAAGGTAGAGGGGAAAGACAGGAGAATGGGATGCTTGGGGAGAGAGTGGGTGAGACACTTGCTAGTTGAAGTATGGCCCCTGGATCAGCAGCTTCTGCACTATGTGGGGACTTGTTAGAAATGCAGAATCTCAGACCTCAGCTTAGACCTGCTGACTGAGAATCTGCACCACGTGCACACTAAATCTGGGAATGAACTGCCTTGAACCACTATTCCATCTGAGCCAAGTTGGCTCAATCTCCACTTGACCAGAAGCCACAGACACCCTATAAATAGGTGCCAGTGAATAGCTTTCTGAGGTTAGGGAATTCCCTGGGGCTCTGCTTCGCATTTAAATGGCTCATTTTAGTTTCCTGGGTTTCCATCCATCTGCCTCATGCCCTGCTCTGTCGGTCTTACAGCCTTGCAATATAGCCGGCAGGCTTCTCTACCTGGCTGTAGGCAAAGGGCATCCCCCTACTTCCTGCAACAGAGCTCTGGATACCCTCCTCCACTCTCATCTGCCTGCGAGGGGGCAACCAGATACTTAGTGCCCTCAATCCAGGCTGCAAAATTCCATGTGCCCACATAGATCTTCACAAGACACTAATGCAAAAGATATTGCCATCTGTGGCTTTTTAAAAGTTTAGCTTCCTGCCATAATATTCAATGTTTTGTATCTTCTTTAATATGAGTACACTGATTTTGCTCTTAATAGTTAATTAAAAAAAAAACAAAACACCACAGCTGTACACAGACATTGCAGAATGAAAGGTGAGGCTGAGCCCAGTGAATGGGGGCTTTGCCTTCACACAGCTTTACTCCAATAAACAGAGGGTGACATTTTCATTAACCCAGACACAACCTCCTGTGCAAACACCTGTTTATGAAATAATATAAAAATACCAACTTTAGAATTTCTAGCCCCTTCTTTCAAGACAAATGATTGCAGATGCTGTCACATGTAAGAGTTTTATTATGATTACTAATAATGATCAGTTGAGAGTCCTTACTATTCGCAGACACCACGCTACACATTCCATACATCCTCATCTCATGTAATGCTCACAAGAATTCCACGGGATCCACATTATTGTTATGCAGGTGGAAACTGAGGCTTAGAAAGGTGACATAACACAGCCAATGAGTGGTAGAGCTGAGTGTCAAATCCAAGTGTACCTGATTCCACGGTGGCTTCTCACTCACACACACAGTTTAGATAACACACAGCTGTAGCCTAAGAGTGTGGCACATATAGTTTCCTCTGCATCTCTGAGCATACACATAGTCACTACTAAATATTCTATGTGCCTACTTGAATCAAGAAGGTATAAACCAAAGCTCTCCAATGTCATTATTGGTAAGTATTTGATATAGAGACCCTTGGTTAGATGTGATCATTTTCTAGATCTGTAATAATTCTTTTTGCTCTTGCTGAGCTAGAATCATCAATGAACCAGGCCATCCTGGCATCACTCTGCTAAACTGTGAGATGGTTATAACAAACCGCTCATCACCACGGATACACGAACACAGTCTCTGGTGGGGGCCCAGCTTCCAGGAACAGAATCTGTTCTGCTGTCAGGAGAAAATGCTGGCAATGGCCACTCATCTGATCCCTTCCCACAGCAAGGCAGCCCAAGCCTTTGGGTAAGTCCAGCAAATGCAGGTGTGCACAGAAGAAAGAGCACTGAATGCAAACTTCCCTATGTGAGTTATCGTGAGGCTTCTCTGCATCACTTATCAGCCCATGATTCAGACACAATAATGCTCAGCTCTGCCTCATTTGCTTCCCAAGGATAGTGTGAGGGTGACTTGATGGGCCTAAGGTCTTAGGTAAGAAGAGCTGAGGTTAATTTAATAATCCTGTATATACACACAGTACTGAGACGCACAAAGTCAGGCCAGAGAACCTGCATGTGGTAATCAGGGTTAGGTAGGTGGGGATGATAAAATATTTCTTTTTAAGTCAGTGGGGCCAAAATAAAGCAAACAACAAAAGCAGCCTCAGAAACTGATCTTCCCATTCCCAACCCCCATCTGAAAAATGGAAACAAACCTCTTGTTTTTCTGTCAAAAATAGAGGGCAACCTTTTCAGTTTACCAGATTTTAAAAGGAACAAAAGCTATAAGAAAATAAATATCAAGGGGCCCATGCTAAATATATACCCTTTTTATTTGAATGTGTTCTGTATCTGGATGAACATTTATCACTCAATATTTATTAGTGCCTCAATATTTATTACTATCTCTATACATATTTCTCTGTCTTAGGTTGTCAAGTCTGATAAGACAAGGACCAAACCTATTTAGTTCTTTTTGTAAAGCATGTGAAACCGTCATGCATAATTAGGCACTTAAAGTGTTTTTGATGAAGATGATTATGAAGAATGAGAACAGTTAATACCATGGTAGGCATGTTTCCTGAAACCTTCCTGTCTTTTCTGAAATGTCAGATGATCGCACTTTCATAGCGTTGTAGAGTTAATGGAAGCTTGAGCTTAGAAAGCGTGCAGAGCTTGCTAAACAGCCTGCGGTCTGAGGAGCAGCCGCACCAGCAGCACCTGGGAGCTTGTGAGAAAGGCAAACCCCCGGCCCCACCCCAGACCTACTGAGTCAGAATCTGCAATTTAACAGGATGCCTGGTAATATGCATGCACATTAAAGCCTGCGAAGCACAGACCAGAGAACCATCAAGTTCAACGGCTTCATCTTACAGTTGAGGAAGTACGAGACCCAGACTGGCTGAGTGACTTGTAAGCCGTTACAGATCCTGACCTGGGACTCGTCCCTCCTGACTGCAGTGCTCTACAGCCTCTCCTTACATTAATTACACTTATGTGGACGGGTCAGCAGGAATTAAGCTGTAAACAGCTTGCAGGGAACACTGCAATGCTAGGTGTATTTGTTTGCTTCAGAGGTCTTTTATTCTTTCAACGCTTTGAATACACTTACAAGATACTGCCAACAGAAATCTAGAAAACCATTTTACAGTAGCGAGCTTGCTCCCAAGACACTGCCAGAGACGAGGCCACACATGGTGACGGTGCATGGAATCGGACACCACGCTTTTTGGTCGAGCTCTGGATCTCCTCATTTTTGCACATTTCAGGTCCAGTGATGCAGCCCAGGCTGCCGTTCACCTCTGACCTCTTTCTCCTACTTCATTAAATGCTCCTAAGTCCTGGCTCACACATGGCTCTGCCTTAGAGCGCTAGAGGCGGACCAAATGAATATTATTGAAATCCTCAAGGATATGTATTCCAAGAAAAGAAAAAATAGAACCCTTTAAGAACTCTTAAAAACTTCTTTGAATTGCTGTTGATTTGTTGGATTTTCAATTCATCTCTCAAACCAGTTCCCTCCACACTTTGCCAGTCTGGCCACATTACATATTCTCTGTAACAGATTAGGAACCATTGATGTCTAATTAGGGGAACTTTATTATGGAAATTTCCCCCTAGACTTCAGCCATCAAAAGTCGTTAGTAAAGAATATTTAACAATATTCAAATTCCATCACTGTTATGCCATAATGTTTTCCAAAGCTGAAAAGGATGGACATGAACTTTAATCAGAGTCTGTATATGGCAGACATGATTTAACTCACATATGAATACCAACTGGCACCCTCCCAACATATGGTGACTCTTCTGGAGAAAAAAAATTAATCTCTCTAGGTGTGAAGAGACTGGCTGTACTTTTGTCCACAACCAAGTTTTCTTCTGCATATTTAGAAATCACAAAGGAATTTGTTGGCTATAGAAGAAAAGTACTGCTTTGAAGAAGGTATGTCTCAAAAACACAAAAGATTAATTGAATCAATAATTCAGGATTTGAAGTGAAGTTTTAGAAAGAATATGAAAATTCTGCTAAAAGCAAAATGTTTAGATTTGTTGGAGACAAGGACAGACTGACCTATGTTCTACCACTTTCTAAATAAACCTTGAGAGAGACAGTCATATCAAAGACAGCCAGAGGGCACAGGCTTCCTTAAAAGCATTCTCCCCTCCCTCAAGGCAAATTGCTTTCATAAAAGAACATCATCCCATTATTTGGGGGGGAAGTACAAAGAAAATATACTTCTGAACTCCATATCCCATGGAACTTATTGTGAATTCGGTGCAGTATCAAGTTTCAGAAAATGTTTACTGCATGTTTGAGGTTGTGTTAGGTCAGTATATCAAGCACTTAGAATCAATCAGGCCTAACAGGGTAAGTGAAATGTAAAATCTACCTGCACTGGGCTCCCACTTCCACATTGTCCACAAGCAACAACTGAATGAAACTATTTAACTGCTGCCTCTTTATTTGAGCATGTGCTCTCTGTTTGCCACAGTCCTTACCACTCCTTATTGTCTCCCAGATACGCCCAGCCAAGTCCCAGCTGCCTTTTATCATTGCATAGCACTGTTGTTTTTCTTTGGGTTAAAGGAAAAGTATGTAGTTTTACCCACATCTCTATTCAATAGTTGACCTCCCAAGAGGGCTTTGAGATGCCCTGGCTCACTTTCCTCATTTATAGTACCCACCTGAGTCTGTGACTCTTGTTCTGGATACTACCAAGCTGTCACCTGTGCTGGAACCATGATCTTTTCCCTTTTCCCACCTGCCCAACTAGAAATCATTCTCAAGGCATGTTACAGCCTTTCAGACCTCTTCTGTCAGAATCTACTGCTTTATTATAATGTGTACAAAAATTTTAATACTGGTTCTCTGGACCACAGATCATTTTAGAACAATGGTTGAATCTTTTGGTCATCCCCTCATAATTTTAGGCCTTCCAACGCTCACAAGACCCAGCTATAGCTTCTCAGCCTCCTATCGCCACCCCCTCTGCACACACACCTCAGCATGGGACGGGGGCCTGCTGGCAGGGGAGACGGCAAGGACGGGGTAAGGTAAAAGGGGCCTTCCCCAAGCGGCTCTCCTAGCCCCACAGGACTATGAGGATATGGAGTAAGTGGTAAGGGAGACCAGAAAAGGTGAAGGAAAAATGTTGCTTTACTCTCTTCCAGTGCTTCTGGAACTCTCCTCCTCAGCTTCCACTCTGCAGCCCAGTGGGGAAGTCAGGTCTAACATGACAAGGCAAGACAGGAGTGAGGGGGAGGAGGCACAGGCAGAAGAAAGAAACATCTCTACCTTTGCTCCTCCATGGCTTCCCCAACTACTCCCCAAACCCCTCTCTTCAAAGATAAAGTCTGTGGTCACTGAAGGAATGGGAAAGAGAGAAGGTATTAGACAGGCAGGGGCCGGCAAAGCTCCTCACAACCATCCTGCCAGCTCAAGAGCCCTCAACCCTCCTTTGCTCCTCTTCTCAGTCCCCAGACTTCCCCTCGGCCACATGAATCCCCCTACCCACGATTCACCGCCCCTTCTCCTGCATCCCTAAGTCCATTCCAATGAGCCATGTCCTGGGGCTGGGAGAGCAGCTCCCTGAAGACAGGACGCCCATCTCGTTCACTGTGAGCATTACCCTGCCTACTGCCCCCCGGCCACAGCAGCAACCCTCGTGAATAGAACTGGATCCATGAAAATCCCCGAACTCAAAAATATTTTTCCTAACAGGAGCATTGCTACAAACCTCTTGGTGTGCAAAAACAGGAAAAATACAGAAGAGGTCTGCTAGTTTATTTCTCTCAATGCCAGAGTTTCTGAGCTCAAATTACTCAGTTGAGTATTATTTCTCATATACTTGTATATTAAGATAAAGTGACAAACTTTTAGTCGGCTTCATAAAATAAACTGAAAAAATATTGAAGTCTATTACCAAAAATACTTTAAAAACAAATATCTAAAAAGAATCAACGTCAATCAATTGCATTATAATTTGAAGGTTTTTCTTCTCTAGCCCTTAGTTAAGTGGGGATAGGAACTAAGGCATTCTCCATCAGGGCCAAAAATCTTCCTAACATATTATAAGTCATAAAAAAATAGATGTCTTTTGAAAATGAGTAGATATTTGGGTTTATCACAAAGGCAATGTGGAAAAACATCAAAGTCTGAAAACAGGTCCCCCAAAGAGACATCTGAAAACACTTGTGCATTGACAAGAGTCCCAAATGCAGGCTGTCCTTTATCCTTCCTTTATCCTTATTTTATCTAAATTTCTTCCCAGGCTCCTGACTCCTTACACTAAGAGACAGGCTGTTTCAGATGACCTTGTTGGTACAGAATAAAAAGCAATTGACAAAAAAATTATCCAGTGCAGAGATGCTGTGACTTATGAAAGATGTTGCTGCTTAGTGACTGCTCAGAGCTCAGGAGACAGCAGGCTTCTCTGTCCTTGTCTGGTGAGCCTTCCCTCCGATGGCAGCAAACACTGCAGGCTGGCAACACACCAGGCACTATTCTATGCACTTGTCATATGATAACAACTCTATGAGGTCAATACTATTGTCATTCCCACTTTACAGATTTTACAGATGAAGAAACTGAAGCATTGAGAGGTTAATTATTTGCTCAAGATCACACAGTTAGTAGGGTCAGGAAAGCAAGGCAGACACTGAACACAAATAGTCTGGCTCCAGAGTACATCTCTGACCCTCTCAACCTTTACTCACTGTGCACACACCCTTTCACTCCTTCTTGCCTGCAAATGCTGGAGTTCCATCCACAGTGGCATCATAAACTAAGAAGTCGCTGATTTCCTGGTCTGGTGAAACCCTATCCAGGACCCAGTCTCCCCTTTCAATAAAGATCACGGAGATTACCAGGCAGAAGTAAGACAGGAAGAGTCTACGGATTGGATCCCACGAAGCTTTTTCATTCCTAGATTCTCTCCACTCACTTTCTATCAGTTCAAATGCTAATTTCTTCCATTAATATGCAAGTCAAACAAGTAGCCACTTCGTCAGGAATCACATGCCCAGCCTAGAAGGCCATGACATGCATGGAATTTTCAGTCATCCTTCAATCCCAACACAACTCATGCAAACAGGACAGCCTCCCATTATCTACTCCTTGATCAGAAAGAATCCCTTCTAATTGTAATATAGTTTGTAATACCATTATCTCCTCAGATGATACTGAATTAATTAGGAGTTCAATATCAAACAATTAGTTTACTTCTTAATGTCTACTCTATAATGAAAATGTGCTAAGTACCACAAAGCATATCAATACGAATAACTTATTAACCCATCCCTCATGGTAAATTCTCTTCTGTGAAATTCCTTACTTCCATTTCCTTCTACATCAACTATTTCAGATTAAGTATATGAGACTCTGGAGAGACACTCAGAGTTGTGTCCCTTGAGAGACCAATAGGTGGAGGAAGGGGGGCTTTGAATTGTAAAATTGAAAACACTTATTTAGAAAACCAGACACAGAAGAAATACTTCCTCTTACTATGCATATCACATGCCATAAAGCAAAATTAATTTATAAGCATCTCATTGAAACTCCAGATAAACTACTAGAAAGTCTTTACCAAGGAATGTTAAAGTAATTGTAACAATGAACAAAGTAACTGCATGATACTCATAATTTCTAATTTAAGAAATGCCAAAGGAGACACATTCTATTTCATGCATGTCTATTTCATTTTAGCGGACAGCTTTCAGAAGGGGACGAGTAATTTCAGCAATTCCAATTCTATTGGGGTCTTAAGTTCAACAATTGCAAATTCACTAATAATGGAGGTTTTCAGAAATATTAATGTAACTTTAAGTAGTTTATAATCAGGAAGAATACAACCATACAAATTTCTAAGATAAAAGGTAGAACATAAAAGCCATGAAAAAGAAATGTGGCTTATAGGTTAAAATAATGTATATTAAAGCAATAGATTTTTACTAAAGAGATCAGAAAGTCTGCATAAACCTTGAAGCATGAGACCTTTTTGGGCAGGTGTGGAAAGGATGCAGAACATGGTCCCAGCAGAGATAACAGTTTTCAAAGTATCATAAACAGTAACAGTCACAAACTCAAATGCTCACCAGAGTCAGGCGGGTATCTTACATGAGTGAAGTAAGAGGACCTCAAGGTCTTCTCAGAAGGGCTATGATTTGATAGTGAGGTGAGTAGAAACATTTTCCCTTCTCTGCTTTAAGAAAACAACAGTGTTGTACAATGATAAAAAGCAGCTGATGGTTGGCTGCAGTATCTGGGAGACAATAAGGAGTGGTAAGGACTGTGGCAAACATACATAATCTAAATGGGCCAGTCCCCAAGCATCTGTATCTAACCCCTTTGGAGAATTTGGAGATATGAAGCCAGTGTTGGGAGATTTTCTGATTTTTCCTAAGAGAAGGTAGAAACCTGGATTTTACATGGTATCTCACAATGTTTAAATATATGCTACTAGTGTAAATTAAAAAACGATACTCTACTGCCCAACACTAAGTAAGCCAACAGAATATGTTTGAGGATCAGGTCTGAGGGCCATTTGGAATACGGCTTTTCCCAGGTGGGAGTAGGAGGGGATTTGGATAGGAAAAGTCTGGAATTTCAATCCCAAATCTACTACTCTATGACCTAAGGAAAAGTGCTTAAAATTCCTGAAGTGAGCACCCTGCTCCAGAAAGAAACTTGGATACTAATGGCCTATGCAAATAGACAGAAGCGTGTAGTCATTAAGAAAGGATTCGAGCTTTGAAACTAGATTGCCCAGTTCAAGTGTGGCCTCACTACTCATCAGGGCAAATTATCTCACCTCTCTGCGTCTCAGTGTCTTCTTATTTAAAATACTGCTGATCTCATAGGGTGTTGGAGAGTCAACTATATTAACTATTTTCTGACCCATATGATTGACACAACAGAGTTCCTTGCCTTCCTTCCCAATCCCCACAAAATAAAGAATAATTAATTCTACTTTAGAAGAGCCAACTTCATATAACATCTGCATGATTTGGATATGGAAAGTTATTTAGAGTATTACATTTTCAAATTGACATGGCTACAAGAAATAATAAAATTTATTCACTTTCCATTTTTTAAATTACATTTTTATTTTTAGATAATTATAGATTCACGAGCACATGCTTGCAATACAAGGAGATCCCATGTACCCGCTGCTCAGTTTCCCTCACTGGTAACTTCTTGCAACACTACAGCATAATATTACATGCAGGATATAAACATTGCCAGAGTGAAGACAAAGCACATTTCCATCACCACAAGGATTACTCATGTTGCCCTCTGTAGTCACACCTACTTCCCTCCTGTCCCTACCACATCCTTTTCCCCTGTCAAACACCAATCTGGTCTCTCTTTGTATAATTTTGTAATTTCAAGAATGCTATATAAATGGAGTCATATTAATACTAAATGTTAATATAATCATTTGGGATTGGCCTGATTCACTTAGCATGATTCCCTAGAGATGCATGCTAGCCATTGCATGAATCAATAACTTCTTCCTTTTTATTACTGAGTAGTATTCCACAATGTGGATGTACAACAGTTTATTTAAACACTCTCCATTGAAGGACATCTGGGTTGTTTCCAGTTTGAGCTATTTACAAATAAAGCTACTATAAACATTAATGTACAGCTTTTTGTGAGAATGTGTCTTCATTTCTCTGGGATAAATGCCCAGGAGTGCAATTGCTGAGGCATAGGATAGGTGCATGTTTAGTTTTTAAACTGCCAAACTGTTTTGCAGAGTGGCTGTAACATTTTATATTTCCACCAGCAAGACATGAGTGATCAGTTTTCCCAAATCCTCATCAGTATTTGGTTTTGTCACTTTTTTTTTTATTTTAGCCATTCTGGAAAGTACATAGTAATATTTCATTATGGTTTTAATTTGTATTTTCCCAGTGGCTCAAGATGTTGAACACCTTTTCATGTGGTTTTTTTGCCATATGCATACTCTCTTCAGTGAAATATCTATTTGATTTGCCCATTTTCTAATTGTAGTTTTTATTATTGGGTTTTACTAGTCCTTTATTGGACACATTGTTTGCAAATATTTTCTCCCACTCTGTCACTGGCCTTCCCATTCTCTTACAGGGTCTTTTGCAGAGCAAAAGGTTTTAATTTTGACGAAGTCCAATTTATCAATTTTTCCTTTTATAGATTATGCTTTTGGCATCAAGCCTAAGAACTTTTGGCCTAGCTCTAATTCTTAAATATTTGCTCCTATATTTTTTCCCCCAAAGTTTTATAGTTTTATATTTTACATTTAAGTCTGTGATCCATTTTGAGTTAATTTCTGTATAAGGTATGAGACTTAGGTCAAGGTTCATTTTTTTTTAACCTATGGATATTTAATTGTTCCAGCACTATATGTTGAAAAGGCTAACTTTCCTTTATAGAATTGCTTTTGCATCTGTATCAAAAATCAATTGGCCATATTTGGTAAGTCTATTTCTGTATGATCTATTCAGTTCCATTGCTCTATGTGTCTATCCTTCCACTATGTGGTACTGACAACTGATGATCCTACACTAAGACATAATTATCAAACTCCATAGTTAACAGTAGGGTTCACTCTTAGTGTTGGTGTTGTATTTTTAATTCAGTGCTTACATATTTATTGATAGTATATAAAAATCTTAATTTTTGTATGTTTATATTATATCCTATCATGTTCTTGAAGTCACTTATTAGCTCTAGAAGAGTTTTTTGGTAGATGCCTTGGGATCTTCTACTTCAACAATAATGTTATCTGCAAACAGGGACAGTTTTATCGTTTCCTTTCCCATCTGTATAACTTTTTTTTCCTTTTCTTGCCTTACGGCACTGTATAGAACTTCCAGCACTACACTGAATAAGAATGGTGAGAGTGGATATCCTTGCTTTCTCGACAATCTTAGGGGGAAAGCATTCAATCTTTCACCATTAAGTAGGTTAGCTGTAAGTTTTTTGTAGATGCTCTTTATCAAGTTGAGAAAGTTGTCTTCCATTCCTATTTTTTTTAAATGCCAATAAATTTATTGGGGAGAGGGAGTACCTCTATTATCAAACAACAGGAAAGCAAATGTTGACTATACTCCATTAGACCTGACCTAAGAGCCTCTCCACATCGTTGCTGGTTCTACAAAATGCTACTGAGTTAATAGGTCATATTTATCTTAATTACCAAAATGCCTGGAGTACATTAAGTTAAGCGAAATAAGCCAGGCATGGAAAAACAAATAACACATGATCTCAACTGTAAGTGGAATCTAAAAAGTTGAACTCATAGACATAGAAATAATGGTGGTTATCAGGGGTCTGGGATGGGGGTAGGAGCATGGGGAGATGTTGGTCAAATGGTACAAAATTTCAGTTAGAAGGAATAAGTGTAGGAGCTCTACTGTACAGCATGGTGACTCTAGTTAATAACAATGTATTATATACCTGAAAATTGCTAAGAAAGATTTTAAGTGTTCTCACCACAAAAAAATAAAGATGTGAGGTAATGGGTATGTTAATTAGCTTGATTTAGTCATTCCACAAGGTTTACATATCTCAAAACATGTTATATGCCATAAATATAAATAATTTTTGTCTAGAAATAAAATTAAAAAATACTAGTATGTTAATTTTACTAAGTTGGGTGAAAAACTTTTCAACAGTCTAAGAAGTACTTAAAGCTGGTCACCAGTTTCCACAGAGATTCATGAAAACATTTTATCCTAACGGATTTCTATGGAAATCATCCCCTAGATCTAGAGACTTCTATCTGGTAAACACGCCTGTTACTAGGTGATAAGATTGAGGTGATGGACTGTTGATCAACTGGGTCCAAGGCCTGGATGGCTGATGGGTCAAAGATAAACTTCAGCGATAATAAATGCTCATCAGGAATTCCCGCGAGATCGTGCACGGCCACGGCCATCTTGCTCAGAAGCTCCTCCACCACCGCGGGTAGCGCGACGGCCATGGCGCCACCAGGTGTGCCCACCTGAGCGGATGGACGCAACAGCCGCGGCGCTCCCGCAACCAGCGTCCACCGACGAAGGAGGGTCTCCATTCCTATCTTTCTGAGAATTTTTATCATGAATGGATATTACGTTTTGTCAAAAGCTTTTCATGCACGATTGATTTGATCGTGTTACTTTTCTTCTTTAGCCTGTTAATGTAGTAGATTGCATTGACTCATTTCCAATACTGAACCAGCTTTGCATCCCTGGAAAAAAAATCCCTTTTGGTTATGGTGTATAATCCTTTTTATATATCATAGAATTCTGTTTGCTAATATTGCATTAAGGATCTTTGAATCTATATTCATGAGAGATACTGCTGTGTGTTTTTATTTTTTTTGTACTACTGTCTTTGCCTGGTTTTGGTCTCAGGGTAATATTAGCTTCATAAAATAGAAAGGGAAGTGCTCCATTTCTCTTTCTATTTTCTTAAAGAGATGGTGTAGAATTGGTGCTGTTCTTCTTTAAACATTTAGATTTCTCCAGTGAAACAATCTGGGACTAGAGATTATAGGACAAGAAGATTTTTTCTTTTAAATTAAAAAGTCAATTTCCTTAATAGTTATGTGACTATTCAAATTATCTATCTCATATTGGGTGAGTTATTGGTAGTTCATTTCAAGGAATTGATCCATTTCACCAAAGTTAACTTTATTATGTAGAGTTTTTATATTATTTGCTCATTGTCCTGATAGCTGCAAGATCTGTAGTAATATCTCCCACTTCAATCCTGATATTGATGATTTATGTCTTTTTTCTTTGTTAGTCTTTCCAGTAGTGTGCCAGTTTTACTGATCTTTTCAAAGAACCTATGCTTTGTTTCATAGTTTTCTTACTTTTTAAAATTTCATTGGTGTCTACTCTTTATTCTTTCCTTCTTCTTGCTTTAGGTTTATTTTTCTAGGATCTTGAGGTAGAAGCTTAGATTGCTGAATTGAAATGTTTTCTCCTTTTTAATGTATGCATTTGATGCTATAAATTTCCCTCTCAGCACTGCTCTTTAGTTATGTTCTACAAATTTTGATAGGCTGTATTTTCATTTTCATTATTTCATTAACGTATTTTTTATTTCCCTTGAGATTTTTCTCTTTGATCCATGGATTATTTTGAAGTGTGCTGTTTACTTTCCAAGTGTTTAGAATTCTGTTATTTTTCTATTAATGATTTTTAGTTTGATTCCTTTGTGGTCAGCAAACACAGTCTGTATGCTTTCAATTCTTCTAAATATACTGAGGTTTGTTGTGCGGCCACAGATATGGTCCATCTTGGCATATAGTCTATGGGCACTTGAAAATAAAGCTCTTGTTGGGTGTAGTGTTCTACAAATGTCAGTTAGATCCTGTTGGCTGGTGGTGGTGTTGAGTTCCTCTATATCCTCGCTGATCTTCTGTCTAGTTGTTCCATCAATTGTTTAGAGAGGTGTTGAAGTATCTAACTATAACTGTGGATTTGTTATTAATTTATTCTTTCAGTTCCATAAGTTTTTGCTTCACATATCTTACAGATCTCTTGTTTGGTATATACACATGCAGGATTGCTACATCTTCTGGGAAGATTGATCCCTTTAACATTATATAACATCCCTCTTTGTCTCTGGGTAATTTTCTTTGGTCCATTTCATTTGGTATTAATATACCCACTCCTGATTTCTTTTGACTAAATTTTTCAAGACTTATCTTTTTCTGTCCTTTTAATTTCAACCTGTCTATATCTGATACAGTTGTCATGTTTTTTAATCCACTCTACCAATATGTTTTTTAATAGATGCACTAGGGTTTAAATCTGTCACTTTTTATTTTCTGTGGGTTCTGTTTTTTACTTCTCTGTTTTTATTGTGCCTTCTGGTAGGTAACGTGAACATTTTTTAGAATTCCATTTTGATTTATCTATAGTGATTTTAAGTACATGTCTTTGTATAGCTTTTTTTGTGGTTGCTCTGGTTATTACAGCATATATACACACAATTTCTCACTGTCTATGGGGTCATCATTTTATCAGTATGGGTGAAGTGTACAAATTCTAATCCCCCCTTTACATCCCTATGTCCTCTTCCATACATATTTGTCTTAAAAATTTCCTCTACATGTTTAAAACCACACTAAACAGTTGTAACTTTTGTGTCAACCCTCAAACAAAACTTGGAAAACTCAAGGAGAAGGAAGGTCTATAGTATTTAAACATATTTGACCTCACTGTGGTCTTTGTCTTTCTTAGATTATTTCCATTCTGTTTAGAGTCCCCCCCTTATCTGCAGTTTCACTTTCCAAGGTTTCAGTTACCTGTAGTCAACCAGAGTCTGACTTGTAGTCAACCAGAGTCTGACAATATTAAATGGAAAACTTCAAAAATAAACAATTCAGATGTTTTAAATTCTCATCATTCTGAGTAGCATTATGAAATCTCGCACTGTCCTGTCCTGCCTGGGATGTGAATCATCCTTTTGTCCCATGTATGTATCGACACTGTATATGCTACCTGCCCATTAGCCATTTAGTGGTTGTCTCAGTTATAAGAATAAAAAACATAGTATAAACAGAATTTGATACTATCCAGTTTCAAGCACCCACTTGAAACATATCTTCCACGAGTAAGGGGGAACTACTGTATTTCCTTTAGTCATTCTTTTAGGGCAGTCTTCTGTTGACAAATTCCTTTAGTTTTTCTTCATCAGAGATGTCTTGATTTCCACTTCATTCCTAAAGGATATTTTTACGGGACATAGGACTCTAAGAAGACAGTTCTTACAGCACTTGAAACATGTCATACCAATTCCTTCTGACTTTTATAGTTTCTGATGACAAATCTGCTGTCATTCATACTGTTGGCTTTGGTTTGTTTTCTACATGTGAAGTGTTTCTCACTGCTTTCAAGAGTTTTTCTTTGTTTTTAGTTTTCAGAAGTTTGACTATGATGTGTCTTGGTGTTTCCTTGGGTTTATCTTGCTTGAGGGTCACTTAGTGAATGAGTTTCCTATTGCTGCTGTAACAAATTCCCACAAACTTGCTAGCTTAAAATATCTCGATTTATGATGTTACAGATATGGAGGTCAGAAGACCCACTGCATTCCATCTGGTGAAGCTAGGGTAGAATTTGTTTTCTTGCCTTTTTCAGCTTCTAGAGGTTGCCTCAAATCTTGGCTTGGGAGTCTGTATCACATTGCCTTTTCTCCCTCTAATTCCATCATCACATCTTCTCCAACCCTCCTGTCTCCCTCTTATAAGAATGCTTATGATTATAATGGGCCCATCCAGATAGTCCAAGATATTCTCTTCATCTCAAAATCCTTAAATTAATTAGTTTTGCAAAGTTCCTTTTACCCTGTAAGAAAATGTATTCATAGGTTATGGGAATCAGGACATGGACATCTTTGGGGGGCCATTATTCAGCCTACTATACTCAGCTTCTTATATCTGTAAGTTTATACCTTTTGCTAAATCTGGCAAGTTTTCAGCTATTATTTCTTGAAGTACTTTTTCAGCCCCTCCCTGTTCCTACTCTTATGGGACTCCCACAGATGTTAAATCTTTAGCATAGTCCCACAGGTCTCTGAGGCATTATTTTTTTTTCATTCTGTTTTCTCTCTATTGTTCAAATAGGATAATGTTTATGGTTCTTTCTTCCAATCCACTGATTCTTTCCTTTGTCCTCTTCATTCTGCTGTTCAGTCCATTCACGGAGATTTCTACTTAGGTTACTGTATTATTCTGTTCTAATATGTCTACTAGTTTCTTCATCATATTTCCTACTTTGCTATTTTTTCATTTGCAGAAAATTCTACAATCTCTGCCATTTTGGTGCTGGCCTCTATTGAATGCTCTCTTTTCATTCAGTTTGAGAGCCCCTGGTTCCTGGTATAATAAATGATTTTTTTTTCATTGAAACCTGGACATTTTGGGTATTATGTTAAAAGGCTCTGGATCGTACTTAAACCTACTATTTTAGTTGCCTTCCTATAATATCGCTCTGGCAAGGGAAGGGAGAGATTATCATCGGCAGGCCAGGGTAGATGGGTAGAATCAGGTTCCCCATTAAACCTCCACTGACACCCGAAGGGGGATTCCTTCTTACTGCTGGGCAGGGGTGGGAGTTTTGGCTCTCCATCAGGCCTGCACTGACACCTTCCTGGCTGGGAGCAGTAGTGTTACTGATTCCCACATGATGTCCACTGACACCACCCGAGTGGGAGAGGAAAATGGCATACCTCATTATTGTCACAAGTGGGGGAGGGTGGAAATCGAGGCCCTTCATGTGGTCTCTACTTACATAGGTTGAAGGTGGAGGCTTTTATTACCACCCAGCAGAAATGAAAGTCTTAGCTCCCTATTCAGTTTTCTGTGACACCACCCAGTGGGGAGGGCTGGGGTGCCTCATTACAACCTGGCAAGGGTGGAATTCTAGTCCCAAATCAGCCTTTGATGGCAGGGTGGAGCCACATTTTTTTTTTCTGTGGGGCTTGGCAGGAATACAATGGTTATTGTCTAAAAGTTTTCTGTCTTGCTAGGCTGTCTCTTTTCTAGACCTCTGGCTGGAGAGAACAAATTTTTGTCAGTTTTCATTTGCTTGCATTCATTCATTATTCATTCACTCATCCACATATGTATGTAGGTTTGTATGTCTCTGCCTGTTGGTGTCTTCTGCTTGCTGGCTTCTTCAACTCCTAATCTGGGATATATGACACAAAAGGAAAACACAGGTAACTCACCATTATGTTGGTCCTTGGGTCTTGAGATCTATAGATGGTCTGCCTTCTTTTCTCTCCCTTTCAGAGTCTTCTTATATTTGTTTTATATACATCTAGGGGGGTTAGCTGTACTTAGTGGGACAAACAGGGAAAAATATGTCTACTGCATCTTCCTTGAAGCAGAACAAGTCCTTCCTTTCACTTTGAGGTTAAAATGAGAAATCTTGTTAAGGAAATTGCATTTGCTACACTAAGAAAGTTACAACAAAAAGTAGCAAAAGTTTACATGAAATAAATTTCAAATACTTAAAAGAACTTCAAGAAAAACTTCAAAAACCAGGCAGTGGCATAAGAAAACCAATTTAAAAAGAATACATTTTAAATATTCTTTGAAAATAGCCAAATGATATTAGTTAACTTTTTGTTTTAAGACATTTCAAGAAAAAGAAAGGAAGGGACTTTTTCCATGTGTGTGATATTTTGCAATTATTATCCAGAATACAGAAGTTTTCAGTTTTTTCCCTACTTTGCTAATTATTTGAACTCATTTTTATTTCCTAAGCTATCTGTAAGAAGTGGCTATACAGGTCTCATATTTATATTACCTAAAAGATTGTCTTTCCAACGGCTTCTTTATGGGATTTAAGAGAACTGGATGCACACTAAGTGTGTCAGTCATTAGTAAAGAGCAGACAAGGTCCAAATATGACATCTATTTTCCTTTAACCAACCCTCTGTTGTAAATGAAATGTACAGAGTGGCAAAAGCACAGCTAAAAGTAAATAGAAGTCTCTCTAAAATACATTGAGATGAAAAAAAAATTTTTTTTTTTTTTTTTTTTTTGCAGTTCGACATGAAAGGTTACTGTTAAGAAGAAATTGGATTGAGAGAAACCATCAGAGTCAAATAGATACAGTAAATGGCAAGAAATATGTAAATGAAAATAAGCTTCAAATTGATAAAGGCACTTTAGAAAAGAGCACCTGAGTTAACATGGCTGTTGGGACTTGACATGGAATAGTTCTGAGAAGAATCAGGGCTCTGATGTTGTGCTCCATGTGCCATTTAGAAGCAAATGGCGATTCCTCAGGCTAGACTCTAAATTCAATCACATTATTGCTTCATATAGCCATTCTCTCTTCCTTGGTTGAACAGAAGGAAACTGCATGGTACAGTACTCAGTGAAATGTAAAATAAGGATTAACAAGCCATTTTGGAGATTTAGCAAAATTAGGCTTCATCAACCAGCTTGGCTCACAGCCAATCCAGTAAAAAGCTCCCTAGAAAGAAAACTAACAGTGAAGTGACAAGCAGCACAAAAAATTAAATAACTCAGGCATTAAAATCATGAAAAGGTGCATTGTATTCGCCAATCAACCAAGCCCATTACTAGAATAACACAAGTCCACTCTGCACTCAATATGCAAGTCCAAAACAGGCCACTGGCCCCCCCGTGAAATCTGCTTAGGAAAAAAACAGTACATTACCCTACCTATCTCCACAGAAGGGAATTTACTGACAGAGAGAAATATACAGGACTATGTGAAAACTTATTTTCCCTTTATGTGAAAAGGACACATGAAACATCCTTACAGAGCTGAGGTATGGCAAAGGCTCCCATCTCCAGCTGCCTGAGACCTAGAAATAATGTTAAATAAATCTGAGTTTTGTTTGGTCAGAGCAAGTCTTTCATATGCAAAACAGAATTGTTAATACAGTCAGGTAAACTTAAGTACACATTCAATATTTAAAGTCGTTGAATGCTTAATACTATATAGCATGCATTTTGGTCAATTATGTTTTTTTGGTTTATGCTCTTTTTCATACACAATTCCAGTTTTTCTAGCAGGCAGTCACACTTTTCATCTGGCTGGTTTAGTTTATACAGGCTATTTAATAATAGAATTTTGCCTTATTTAATAATAAATACAAACTCTAAATCAGAATGTAGAGCTGAGAGTGCTGTAAAAAAGTCATCTAGTTCATTTGCCTATATTAAGGCAGGACTACATTAAAATAGTTCAGGCCCAACATAAGTAGTTTTTACTCTCGTTGTTAGGGATGAAGGAAAAAAAAAGTGTGTATATAAATATTTATTTATTATGTGTGTGCTTATTTGTTTATTTAATTTCTATTTAACCTAGAAGCTATATACTTTAACTCAAACCTTTTCCAAGTGCCCATATTTTCTAGTCTGAGAATAAATCGTCAATATCATCCCTTAAAATGCCTAACTATTATATAAAATACTATAGAGCAACTGGCTACTCATATGTAATTATTAGAAGATCCCATCTCACACCATATACAAACATCAATTTCAGGTAAGTTAAAACATTTAAATGTAAAATAAAATTTTCAAATAGAACTTTGAGAAAACAATGTGGAAGACTTCTTACGACCTCAGGGTCAGAAGGAATTTCTTGAGACGAATGTAAGCTATAAGCAAAGACTACTAAATTCAACTATATTAAAGACATTCTTTGTGAATATACTAAAAATCACTGAATTGTCCACTTTAAAGGGGTAAACTTTATGATATGTGGATTATATCCCAATAAAGCTGTTATTTAAAAAAAAAACTCCATAAAAGGTTGCAAAAACAGGCCACAAAAGTAAGAGAAAGTATTTGAAACACATTAATAGCAGTGGAATAGTATCTGGAGTGTATAAAAACTCCTACCTATAGATAAGAAAAACAAACAGCCCGAACAAAAAATAAGCAAAAGATACAAACAAGCATTTAACAGGATAGAAAGCACAAATTGCTCATGATTGTCAAAAAAAGATGCTCCACTTCATTGGCAATCAGGGAAATGCAAATTGAGGATCATAATAAAACATCATTGCTTGTCCACTAGACAAGTAAATTAAGAAATACAATAACGTCAGTTTTGGTGTGGATAAGGCACATCAGGAACTCACATATACTGCCTGTGAGAGGATAAACTGATAAGACCACGTGGAAAAAAGTTTCTCCTTGCCCATTAAAATGAATGTGTCCATAATTGATGGTAAGCAATTCTGCTGTTAGGTATACATCTGGGAACAGAGGTCAGAACTATGGCTTATAAGCTAAGAATGGTTTTTATTACACATTTTTAAAAAGTTGTTTAAAAAAAAAAAGAGGAAGAAGAAGAATATGCAACAGAGACCATATGTGTCCTGTAAAACCTAAAATATTTACTGGCCGGCCATTTACAGAAAAAGTTTGCCGACCTCTGTTTTAAAGAAACTCTGGCGTGTTGTTCTTAGCACTGTGTTCATAACAGAACAGAACAACAAAAGCCGAGGGTCCATCAACGGAGTGGATGAATCAATTGTGGAATATTCATAAAACAGAATTCTATTACATGAAAATAAACCACAGCTAAAGGCAACATACTTTAATCTCAAAAATGAGTGAGTAAGGGAAGCAAGTCACAGGATACAGAGTATGATTCCACTTGCATAAAGTTACAGAACAAGCCCAGCTAATATTCTGGGGATTTGTGCATGGGTAGTGAAGTGAGTCAGTGCCTTGCAGGCCCAGGCACTGTGGATCCGTGGCAGCAGAACAAACCCTCAGCTGGAGGGCTACACTGCAGTCAGTCACTTGGGCCGGCCAGGCACCCTGCCCTGGTGCCAAAGACTCAACAAGGCAATTCTGTATGTTGTACACCATGATTTTAAGACTTCTGAGAGTTATAGGAAAGGGACAGTTAGGTGTCATTGGGCTTGTCCCAAATATAAATCAGGGACATTGATTTAAAGCTTATATTTCCTCAGAACTAATATTTTCTCTGATGTTAAGATATTTTTATATTGCCTAATTACTTGATTATCAAAAATAACTCCTCAATCTCTATTATCTCAAGAGAGCTGCATATTTGAGTGTGTTTCTTTGATTATGTATTATTTATATGCCGACTCTTTCCTAAAAGGATTTGAAGCAGCCTGAGTGATTTATAAGTTTATGAAAAAATGTACTAGACACAAGTGGAGCATTGTGTTGCAACAGTAGTTCATTAAAATGACAAGAGGAGATCAATGATATTTTTATGATCTTTAATCCCCCAAAGTCCATCACCCGCCAAAAGAATAGCTTCTGGCACTAAAGTAAGTATTCTATAATCATTATTAACTGTGGATTTTTTTACAGCTCTCTATTTTTTCCTCTAATGTATTTAATTCTACTATGTGTTTATCTTTATTATGGGTAAATAGCAAAATGACTATGATATCTTTAAGTGTCATCTTAGAGAGAGCTGAGTGAAGAGATCTGGAAAAATAGAAAGTGCTAAGTCTTAAAAAAGAGCCCAAATAAACTGGCCTTGTCTATTTAATACAAACAAACATTTAACAAATAAACAAACCCCACCAAACACACATTCAGAAAAAAGCTAGCTTAACATGCCAGTAGAAAGATCCAGAAATGCTAAGCTCTAACAAGAGCAAAGGAAAGTTGTTCTGGAAAATGTCAAAATGAAAGCTTTTAAACAAACTGAAAAGGTTCATTTGTCATCTTTAAGGGAAAAAAGTTAGCAAGGAACAGTTTCTTTCTTGGAGTCTACTTGTTTTTAGCTTTTTGAGAAAGCATTTACTAAATTTTTACTGTTCACCACTGTAATTCAATATGCTAAATGACTTTTACAAGTGGAGATTTATCAAAATTCTGTCAAGAACTATGAAAAATATGAGATTTCATCCAACTTGTAAGCTAATAAATAGACCTGCACATTTTTACGGATTCTGGAGGAAGATACAAAACTCCTGGGTCTGAGACAAAGGACTTAATTGCTCATAGCACAGCAAGCAGTGTAAGTTTCATGTTCAGTCACTTCTGCTTGGTGCTCAAATACCAGTGGGCACCGTTGAGGGCCTCAGGTGGATGCTGTGCACGCAGTGGGTTTGCATCATCTCCAAAGAACCCTGAGTTTAGGGAGCTTGAATTGTTCACAGTGAAGCCTTACGCTGCTGGGAGACATTATCTTTATTGTACTGGACAGTAAATAAACCGACCTTTTGCTCTGGAGGGAAGAACTATCTCTATCTTCCACAGCTGTTCACATTACAAACCTCCTTGAAAAATAGTTCAGAACAAAAGGGGCCATCAGTACCTCTTCTTGCAAGACATGCAGAAATGTCAGAAACCATGGAGAATGGTCTCCTAGCATCTTCATTTAAAAAACAAAAACTAAACTGTGAAGACTTTGATTGAAATTGCATTACAGTTATGGATTAATTTGGGGAAGGACTGCATCTTTCCTATATTGAGTCTCTCAATCCATAAATACTATATATATTTCCTCTTAGTTCTTTTATGTATTTCAATAGTTCTATAATTCTCTTCACAAAGATAAGATCTATTCTTGGGTTATTCGTAGTTTCTGTTGCTAATGTAAATGGTATTTTTAATATTTAAAACAACTATCTAATTCTCCTGGTGTATAGGAACACAACAATGATACAGCCCACAATCTTTCTAAACTCTCTCCCAGGTAACTTGTGGAACTGCCTCCTCTGCTTTATCAACCAATAGCATTCTACAAATATTCGATGGGTACCTTTCTATAGGTCCTTGGGGTGGACTATAAAACAAGAACACATTTATGGAGCTCTTATTGTGTGCCAGGCAATATACTGATGCTTTCTATACAGTAGTTCTTTTATTTCTCAAAAAATCCGATGACATAAATTCTGTTATTTAGATTAGAACAATGAAACAGATAGGGTATGTAACTTGCCCAATATTACAAATATGTGATTGGTTACTATAGATTCAATGCTAGACGTTGGGGATATAAATATTAAGACGTGATGTCTGTCTTTAAGAAACTCAAGAGTCCAGTGGGAGAGAGACAGAGACCACTAACCAGGTAATTACAGGAGAGTGTGAAAGGCTCTTTAAAGGGGATACAATGGAGCACTGTGGGGATGCAAATGAGGGATGTCTAAACCAGGTTAGGTTGAAGTGGTTGGACGATCAGGATCAGCTTCTCAGAGTATGGGGCACCTGAAGAAGGAAGCAAGAATTAGTTACAGGACTCAAGGGAGTAGTTTATGCAAAGTCTCAGGCCACATTTGAGGAACTCTGAGTTGCTGTATAACTAGAACGCAGAACACACAGGACACTGTAAGAAATGAGGCGGACTGACCATCACGGATCTGATCACTATGGACTTTATATGCCACACTAAGGAGTTAGAATTCTTTCCTGAAGACCATGTTCAGAAAAATCAATGAAGGATTCTAAAGAATGATACGAGCAAATAGGCATGTTAGAAAATTTTCCCTGTCACCAGGGTAGAAAATAATATAGTTCTGGCCAAATCTGGCAGAATGGAGACTAGCTAATATAGGACCATATGTCATAGATGATGAGGATCTAAACTAAAAGAATGGCAGAGGGATTCAAAATCAAAAAGCAGATTCAATATTTAATAGATATAATATACCGACCTTTAAGGATGAAGAGGCATCTTTATTTGCCTGACATATTAAATATGGGGCAGTAAGTAGGGCAAAGACAACAGGAAGAGATTAGATGTGGCAGAGGGAAGCATATTGAGGCAGACTGATGAGTTGGGTATTTGTACATGTTGAGTTAGAGCAGCAAATAGCAAAAATTAATTGTGTGCCAGGCACCAGAGAGGAACTCCAAAAGAAGCACTAAACACAATTATTTTCCTCTATGACTAGTTGAGAATATAGTCATGTGTTGCTTAATGACAGGGACACATTCCAAGAAATGCATAGCTGGGTGATTTTTGTCATGGGAACATCATAGAGTGTACTTACACAAACCTAGGTGGCGTGCCTAGGCTATATGATACACTTAGGCCATATGGTACAGCCTATTGCTCCTATAAACTATAACCTGTACAGCACATTACTGTGCTGAATACTATAAGTAACCGTGGCACAATGGTATTTGTGTATCTAAACATACCTAAACACTAAAAAGGGTATAGTAAAAATATGGTATTATAATCTTATGGGACCACCATTGTATTAATATATGAGGCCCATTGTTGACCAAAATGTCATTAGGTGGTGCTTGACGGTATACATATATGAATTAACAATTCATGGTAGGACGCAGTAAATGCTGAAGTCCATGAACGCTTCAGCAATCAATGGCCCGCTTTAGCAATGGGATTTACCATAATAGTTGTATCCTAGGTCACGGAATGAAGCAAAAAGACAAAAACAGAAAACCTGACAATATTAGTTTAGGCATCCAAATAAAAATATACCATTTATGATTATTAAAATGACAATATCACTTTCTATGATGAGGCTTTAAAGAAAAATATTTATTCTGAATATGATTTAATCTCTGTTAAATATGACAAATCCATAGAATCTCTGCATCCCAGAATGAAGAGTTTCTAAGTGTCAACCAACTAACCATCAAATGTTGATCTCTCTCTACAGATTCAGCAATATTAGCTTGGTCCAAAATTTTATCCCTCTTCATGGAACTGATTCAACAAACAAAACAGCATTACAGCTTTGTAAATTAAGTTCATCATTAAGCAGTATGCTTTCCCCAACATCATACAGAAAAAATAATGAAAATTACTTCTCAAGTTGAGTCACTGGTATTAAACCACTTTACCTAAGTCAGATGGACATGTGATCTGATTTAATAATTCATACTTTAATCCCTAACTGACCTAAAAGCTAGGGCCTTTATCTTGTGGTGGTGAGCTTCAACAGAAGAATCACAGGAAAATAGAAGGAGTGAAGCACAGAACACGACTTCTATCATATCTCCCTTTAAATCCCAACTCAAAAACTTCCTAGCTGCATGACTTAAGCAAGTCACACCACCACTTCAACTAGATTTCCTCTCTTACTAAGTGGACATTGTGAGGCTTTAACAATATACATTAATGTGCTTGACCAAAATACTTTGGTCTCAATAAATGTTTAACAAATGAAGCCTCAAAGATATATACTAAAAACAATAACAATAACCAAAAAAATGGAGAAAATAATAAGCTGATAGTACATAGCCTTTTTGGCACCATCAAAACCAGCTGCACAAAAACAGAACTGACTAGATACCTGGTCTGAATCTGCCCCACATAAGTTACCTTCAGTGGGTGAGCCAGGAATCAAGGATGTAGCTAGAATTGGTGAGATAATCTAGCACAATTAATTTTAAAAAGGCGTGAGGGTGGTCATAAATCCAGAAATAGGTGAATACCCATACAAAACAAATGGTATATTAATATTATTCGACAATACATTATATGCTCTAGAATATATATATATACACACACATATATACACACACACACATATATCTATGTTTCCAGGCATTATGGACAATGTATATAATCAACACATAAATGCTTTCACTACAATCACAAAGCTCAAGTCTCTCCCCTGTACAAATCTACCTTTCTTAAAACTGCAGTTAACTGTTTAGTTTTCTTTTCCTTTCAAGATTGTCACTGAAGTTCCTCTTTCACTTAGATACAAGTGTAGGCACAAATAGGGGGACATGTTGCTTTCACAATATGATCTGCCTTGTCTTGTGTGTACTACACCCCCAGAGGTGGCCCTGAGCCCACCTTATACCATAAATGATGGAAATGAGGCTGACCACCAACACCAAGCAGCACAACGTCCCCCTGGGAAAACCTGTACACAAGAAATCATCTCTCTAGATAATCATCCCCACACAGTAGCAACCAAATTTGATCGTTGCTGATGAAAATAACCTCAGGAAGGAGTGTTCACCCAACGTTCTGAAATAATCAAAGCAGCAATCTACACATGACAATCATGGTGTGGTCTGTAAACAAAAAGGCCCACCTTGCCCCTGCCAATTCTGTAGGACAGAACAACCAGGCTTCAGGGAGAGAGAGAGCCCTTCCATCACTTCCTGGAATCTCATTCAAACTGGGTTTATGCCAGAGACAGGCAATTCACACTCTGCAGGCTGGTGTGGAGTGCTGGCTGATGTTCTGAAGGATTCCACCCTAAGGTTCACTGCAGTTCTCCCCAACAGAGAGTGAGTGGCAGCAGAAGGGGCTGCTCTGGGAGAATTCTTTCTTCCCTTTTTTTCATGCTTTTCCTATTCCCTAGGAGGGACATCTCCTTAAAAGTCAGGCCAAGTTTAACTTTATTATGAAATTAAATCTTTCAGATAAATTTGTTCAATACCTCATCGACAGAAGCAAATTAAGCTGGAACTTTTTTCACACATTCAGATAGGGGCAGGCAGGTAATTTACTGAAGCAAATGTGTTTTCCAAGCCAGCTTTTAAACAAGATTTCTAATTATCAGTGTGCTTTTCACTCAGCAACCCTCCTCCACCTCTTCAACATCATTTTCACAACTCTTAGTTCAACAGCCACTTAAGAAATAAATGATTCATGGCAACTGAAAGCATAATTTTCTGTGAGGCATAATGGTTGGGTTTCCAGGTCTGTGAGAGATAAAAATGTTACCCCTTAGCCATCTCAACTTCTTTTATGAATAAAAGGCAAACAGAGACCCAGAAAGGCCAATAAAGAGTAATTCTCTCCTTTGCAATATATATTTTCCCCTAGGACTTAAAATTCTAACTTTGAGGAAGAAAATTAAACTTTTCCTTCAGAAAAAAGCTAGCAAAAATGAACATTTCTGGTTCTATTCCAAGATGGGATGTACTGAGTCCTGAACTTGAGAGATGGATCATGTTCATTCAGAAGACACATTAATCTGGAAAGCTTTTCTGAATTTTGCAGGGCTGTGCTTATCATTTCCACACGGGCAGGACTACCTACAAAAGGGGCAGATTGCTTTCCCAGCCGTAACATGCACAAGCTGTGTGACCTTGGGCCAGATGCTTAATCATACTGAGCATGTTTCTTAATCTGTAACTAGGGAAAATATACTTCTCTTACAGAACAGTTGTAAGAATTAACAGGGTATTAAACTAACAGTATAGTCCCTAGAGACAGTATTTCTCAAATATTGGTCCATGAACTCCCTGCATCAGAGTCCCTTAAAGGCTTAATGAAGCCTTGAGTGCCAATCCGCATCATTAGATGAGGGCTGGGTCCAGCAAACTGCCATTTTAAACAAGAATTTTACAAGCGGGTTGAGGCTGGTGTACTCACCAGACTGTGAGGCCCAATCCGGGTTTGGACAGAGGACAGAAGAGGAGTCTAAGACTAGCATTTAGCATCAAGTTGGCATGCTGTGGTTCTCCTCTCAGCAGGACCCTGGTTCTCAGTTCCCAGCATCCTTGTCCCTGGTTCCAATCTGCCTTTTGTGCTGGTACCAGGGTGATCTTCCAAAAATACAAACCTGGCCATGATGCTCCCTGCTCTGGAGCATCACCCAACCTCCACTCTCTGCCCTTCTGGCCTCCCTTGACTGCCTGGGTCTGCTCTGCCCAGGCTGGTCTCAGTTCTTGCCAGCCCTGGTTATTGTGGTCACATTTCAGCTTAAATGTCACCTCCTCAGGGGGGCCCTCCCTAACCACCCAGTAACTCCCAGTGACATAAATATACTTCACTCTCTGCTAAAACCTAACACCTGCTGATACTCTCTTGGTTATGTGATGGTCTCCTGCCACTAGGAAGAACAGGTAGCATGTCTGCTTCTATATCTCCTACCTATTAGAGGGCCTGGCACACAGTAGGTACTCAATAAATGTATGCTGCATGCCCACCTTAATTCATTATTGTTCTGCACCCCTACCAGCCTTGGCAAGGTTCTCACACTATATGTGTGTGGCTAACAAATAGAAAAGTTGCATTTCTTACCATGCAAAAGGACAACTGCAGGGTAGAGAGTTTGCTTTGTGCAGTATCTGTGCTCAGGGAAAACTGATACATAACTAGAATTTCAATAAACTGACTCCATTAAAGAAGGCTGGCATTTAAATAATTCTTATGAAGAAGTTTGTAAAGTGAAGCATTTTGTCTTTATTTGTTTGTACAACTGGATTTTCACATGAATTTCCTTAAAACAACTCTGCACATTTGTTATTAATACCAAAATCACCTCACTTAAATTTTCCTACTTACTAATAAAAATAAAACCACTGTCTTTGGAACAAACTATCCCTTAATTATAAAGCAATAGGGTCCAAAGAGTATTGTAAAACCACTCATGTTGTAAGTGTTCTCAGCTCCTTTAGAAGCTGTGAAACAAAGCACAGCCATAGGCCCTCTGGAAAACAAACACGCATTCTGACCACAGAAAGTCTAGAAAAGAGACTTCGTAAAAGCACTTTATAAAGCAGGCTACCCTCTGCCCAACTCCTAGACTTGCTAATGTATAAAGAAAGATTTTGGAAACAGATCAGTGCATTAAGTAAAAGAAAACTATAAGTAGATGACAGTTCAATTTTGGTAGTGGTCTCCCCTCCCTAATTCAGAAAAACTGTGTTCTATACAAAAGTTTCCCAGCAAAGACTCTGCCATCCATCTTTCTCGCAAGTGAAAATCTCCACTTGAGAACGTTAATCGGTTCTGCTGTGTGTGTCCCTTTTGTTAGTGAGTTTCAAAGTGAACTGACAGCAGGTGAGGGGGGAGGGCTCATGGCCTTGGTTGACAGAGCCTCACAAAAAGAAAAATGGAAATACTAGGTTGCAAGGTAGGAGGTCCAAGTTAAGAAAGGAAAATCAGGCGTCTGGTGGCCGGACTCTTGAGGCGGTAAGTACAGGACTGGCCTGGAATGGTTTCTGGCCTGCTGGGGGCACATGGCTGTGGGGGATTTACTGATGAGAACAAAAGCCCAGCGGGGTGGAAGTTACACCAGCCAGGTGGGCTTAACAGAACCCATACTCCTGGGCTGAAACCGAAAGTAAACGGAGGGATGAAGTATTGTTTTTTAACTTCCTCCCATCCTTTTTCAAAATTCCCTGCCACTACTTTCACAATGCCTCTCATTACCTGCAATAGACAGGCAGTGTCCTCTACACCAGTGGCTCTCAGTGCTGTCTGCATTCCCTGGGGGGAGCTTTCAAAAACCACCAAGGTCCAGGCCCCACCCCAGGGCACTTCAGTCAGGTGGGCCCTGGGCATCAGTAAATTTTAAACCTCCCCAGACGATGGTAGGGTGCAGCCAGCATGGGGAACTGTGGCTCCAAAGAGCATCACCAGAGCAGGGCGGGGCAGGGATGGAGGGTATATTTAAATGAGGAAGGGGGTGCGGCAGTGACAGGGTGAGGCCATCAGCTTTTTAACAACAGGAAATGCGGTAACAAGAAGAAATGTGTGCGAACTCAGAACTCAGGAAGACGCTTGGCAAGAGAAGGCAGGTGCAGTTACCAAGGCAGGACAAGTTTAGCTCTTTCAAGCTGGGAGGCAGAAGAGAAAACAATACTTGCGAAGAGGCTGTAAGACCAGCAAGAAAACCATTGGCAGAGGCTGAAATAGGAGGTGGGTGTACACCAAGACACCCAGCAAAGACGTCTGTGGGTAGGAAAGGTGGGGTTCATACTTCCACAACCGAATGGCAATGATTCAATGTCTCTTCATACTGGTGGTTCATTTTCAGACAGATTTTGGTGGCACACTTGAAGCAATTAAGAACTTAAAAAGAGGTAACAAACAGTACCAATGCAGTCCCCAGCACATGCTTCTGAGTGCCTACAAGCAGCCAGAATTACCACCTCACTCCCTCGCCTGACCATTAGCATCAGGATGCTCTTTGAAAACTTATTACTGCCTCGAGGATGCTCTGAGTCCTTAGAAGGCAACATTCTTGGATGTTCCTATCAATGGGCAATTGTTTGCGCTACACTACACTCTGCTCTTTCTTCTAATTTGCAGAAATTGGATCCCCTTGCATGTAAATGGGTCCTACAATCTGTAGTACGTTCTGCCTAAGTAATATTGCCTATACGAGTGTGCATTTCACTTGTAACAAAAGCAAATTTTACACATCAATCAAAATATTCATTCACCTTCGTGATGAGTCTATAGCAACTTAGGAGTGCCATGGGAAACCAGTTAAGACCCACCGGCCTGCATTTAGAGTTTTCTAAGTACCACTACTGGAACCTAGAAATTAATACAGATGTGAAATTTATGGTTAAAAGACTAATGAGGCTTGCTAAGTACCATTAGGCAAATTATATAAGACGATTATGCAGAATTTAACAATTTGCAACAAGTATTCAATGTCTTGCTTTGCACTAGTGTCCTACTTCCGAGTTGTGGGTCCACTAGAGAATCCCGTGTAGTTTTCTTCACATCTTTATCTTCCTTGAATTCTAAGTATAATATTAGTATCTTCATCTATAGAAAATTTACTCTAGTGGATTTTCTTCCCTGGTTATCATCTCTTTCTATAACTGTCTAGTTTCACTGCCCGAGATTTTGTGATGGGTGTGAGGGTTACCAAGCATGAGTCTGGGGCTACCTGGGTTAAAAGCTGCAATAGCTACCTTTGGATTTTTCTCCATGGATATCTTTTTGAACCAACAAAACTATCTTATTCTTCCTGGGCCCAGGGGCTGAAGCAGATGAACATGGCTACAACCCAGGCCTATAGCAGGGAGGTAAAACCACAAACCACAAATCTGGCTGGCCATAACACATCTACACCTGGCCTTCATCCACCAAAACTGAACGGCTAATTTGGCATTTTGTCAAGTCTTATGGGAAGAGTACATCCATGGCTAAGTTATATGAGGTGAGTACATGGCAAGGGGATGGCAGGGCAGGGAGTTGGAAAGAGGACAGAATGATTATTTCAAATGCAGTTTCCTGGGTTATAGTGGGACAGTCTTGCAAACCTTTATCTACAATTTTGAAAAGTAAAAATTTCTGAAGACAGTTTCTTTGTTATTCTGGTACCAAATGAACTTGTTCCAAAAACTGACTTGAAAAGTTATTCAGTCTTTTTCTGTCCAACCAAAGGTGAACCTTCATTACTCTGCTACAGAAATTACTGTGTATTTCCTGGATCCCAAGAGGGTATTACATTAACATACAGTATACAACTGAATTACCTTTTTAAAAGCTGAATTCTAAAAGACATCTGGCCCCAAAGAGTTTGGCTAAGGGATGATTGATCTGTATACAACTCCCAGACAGGCGAGTTCTCCAGATTTAATCCTTTTGTAGTTTCCCCACATCATGCAGGTATTTGCCTGACCTCAGCTTTTCAATGATTTCCATGACATTATTTTAGTAGATTCACAAGTGTAGGTAGTGTAGTACCGGGGGGTCGGGGGGACGATTGACCCAGGGACAAAGCAGGACACAGCTGGAAAACAGGGGCTCTATCCACTCTTTAATGTAGCACATGCTGCATTAAACGCACACACTCATCTTCTCCTTTGCTGCCTTTTTCACTTTATTAGTCTGAGACTTCTGATAACTAAGTGTACCCAAGCCTGCGTCGTAGCATGCGTATGGTATGGGCAACATAAAAAATACAAAGGTGATGCTGATCTTGAAAAAGAAGATATCAAACTACCATAATTTCAATGGTAGAACTAATATCCCAAATGAAATGTCCAGAGATTTGCTAAAAGGCAAGTGTATAGAGACAATGAGAGAGAAAAGAGAAAGCAATGGAGAGATTTGTGGTTGTCTGGGGCTGACACTGGGAATGAGGATTGACTGCCAACATGATCTTTTTGGGGTGATAGAACTAACTCCTAAAACTGAATTGTGGTGATAGTTCCCTAGTTCTGTAGGTTTACTTAAAAAACTCAGTGAATTGTACAGTTAAAATAGGAGACTTTTATGGCATGTAAATTATACCTCAGTGAAGATGTTAAAAAACTAATTTCCTAAATTCTTAAAGTAATACTTTTTATGTCAACACCTCCCCTTTTTTCCTGACATTTCAAATTAATACCAGTTGAGATGAGAAGAGAGAACAATAAATGGAATCTATTCCTGATTATCAAGGGAAAATGAGGAATTTCATCTGCAAATGACTGATATTACATCTAGACTAGAGAACATGATCCCCTCCAGATATTCCCTTATATTTAGCAAATGAAATCTAAATTATTTTTATTTTAACATGCTACGCATGCCTCTAATTATGGCACGCACTAAATTTTATTTAGTCATTCTTGCAAAGACAGTGTAAATTCCTAATGGCAGGAACTATGTCACAGTCATCACTGTATTTTCAGAACCTAATAGGTATTCAACAAATGATTATATTGACTAAGTGATTTCTTTACCAGAACTATCTTTCATATTTTTCCATGTGCATTAAAAAATATAATGCAAATTTAACAAATACTCCCTACCTTCTAGATCAGGGTTTCTCATCCTCAGTACTACAGACATTTTGAGGCAGAAAACTCTTCACTGGGGAGGGCCGTTTTGTGCATCACAGAACGTAAAACAGCACCCCCAGTTTCTACCCACTAGATGCCAATAGCACCCCCTCTCCAGCTGTGACAACCAAAAAACGTCTTCAGACATTGCCAAATGCCCCCTCGGGGATGGAGAACCACAGCTCTAGATGGAAAGAGTTTAAGACAGATCAAACCAAACTGAAGTGGCCACATTTCAACAATGCCTTTCATGCTATCACTTCTGAAGCTAGTGAGAACAGCAAGAAAGAAAAAGCATGTGAGTACCAAATGATGATTCTCTGACCACAGACCCTGTCATACTATGGAGAGAAGAAAAGGAGAGAAATTCTTTTCATTCTCCATGTAACTGTGGAGAAGCAAAAGGCTTATTCTGACATAAGGCTGACACTTTTCAGGGTATGCGGAGCTGTGCAAATACATAAGAGAAGGGTGCAAATACATAAAAGAAGGGTCCAAATGCCAAATGGCCTGTGGCTATAAAACAGTTTGAAAAGCATGCTCATTGCCATCATGAATTGTATCTATGAGAACAATTTTGAAAATGCTATTGAATATTTATTAGAAGGAAAGATCTATAATAATTCAGGTCCTGACATGCCACTATTAGCAAATAACCAGTTGGAAAGGTTAAGAACTGCAATGGTAGAAACCATTAAATATAAGTTTAGTATATCTGTGTTTTATTTTATTTTTCTCAATGACCACAGTATTTAGCAATCCTGTTCAAGCATACAGCCTGAAAAGCTATTATTAATATTGTATCTTTATACTCAGACTTCAAACTTTTTAGTATCTATTCTACTTTGGAGATATTGAACATTTCATGTTAATGTTAAATTTCAAAATGTACATTTGGGCAAAGTGACCACTATATAATAAGGCAAAGGAAAAATATTCTTACCAGTATCTAAATATGTGTAAACATTTATCAGGATTCATAATAATACTTTACTTCAAAGCATCTTTATTTTTTATGTAGTAAAACAAAGAAGTATGCTTCAAACCTCAGCATGAACAATTAAGGCACTACAAATGACACCATTCTAGTTTTCAACCACTTGTATATTTCTTATCAATCTGTTCATTTAAGAAAAAGCTACAGTAGACAGTTATGTGTCAATTTCTAACACTTGAAAAACAAGCATATCTTTTCCAATTCTGTTTGCAAAAATATTTATATTTTGCTCTGTGAGCCTACTGGTAAACATAAACAGGTTTAGGATTCTGAACTACGAAGTATGTGATTCCTAAATCCACTAAGAGAAAGAACACACACAATATGCAAAAGCACTCTATTCAATCAAGCTCCAACTGTACACATAATTATGCTATTCAAATTAGATTACTAATTTAGACATGTTCTAGCATGTCAAGTATACACTAACATAAAAATGTCTGAATAAAATTCAATAGGAATAAGAAAAAAGAGATAATTTAATGACTTTTTAGAAAATGAACTCCTAGTATATAATAATAAAATATAAACTCATGGAAACATTGGTAGGAAATGCAGCTTAAGTGTTCATCTCAGTAGTGAGTAATAAATATAGTAGTGTCAAATCACCTGAACAGAATACTAACTCTAGTATTCTGCCGTATCATATTTGCATTTGGATGAAATTGGGACACATGAAACATGAAATGGCCAAATTAATCTTCATTTTACTTCATTTGAGTTTCCTCACCTATTACTATAAAGTGCAATAAAATCATACATAAAACACCATATTACTTTATATTGTTATTTAAATTTTCATATGCTTATATTGTAATTTCTCAACTACAATGGACTAAGGCTATTACAATACACCATGTGTAATGATAATTAGCAGAACTAAAATAGTTGCTTAACATTTTATAAAACTTTTTAAAATTTATAAATGCATTATTATTTTTAAAGATCAGCACCAATAACAAAAGAGCAATCCACCAAATGTCACAAATGCATAAGCCCCTTTGGATTCCACTTTTCTTGTTGAAGCTAAAATGTCAAATTGGCACCATGAAGCTTGAAATTGAGATTTAGGGATAAGCATTGGCACCAGCATTTTGCTACTTGCTAGAAATTGCTTTCATCTGGAAATTGCCATTTAGTAAGCCTCCTAGATTTTTTTTTGTGAAATAAAAATCAATGCAGCATCATAAACTTTCCAACAGCCATAACATCCCATGTACATTTCATGATTCTAACATTACTATATATTAATAGCTAATATCTGCTTTAATAGTAGCAAAATTAGGTATTCGAAATATTAGACTATCAAGAGCCAAAATACAAGTTGGAGAAGTAAAATAAATCCTTTAGATTTATTCTGTGTCATTTTACACTGCTTGAAAAAAAAGATAAAAGCTTTAACACTTTGGCATTAAATGGGTAACATAATAGCTGCTTTGGCAAGACAAAGCAAACTACATCATTTAACGTATTTGGAGAATTCAAGATTATAAAAGAGAAACCAATAGTTCACAGTTTGGCTGATTTTTATTTTACATATATGCACACATGCACATACATGCACACACAGAATACATGCACACACAGAATACTTACATTCAACAGCCATTGCAACTGCTGAAAAATAAATTTCCATTGTATCACAAATAGCAAGTTTACAATTTACAATATTGAAGCTTGCATTTTACACTCAGTTAAGTGCTGTTCAGATAACAAAGGATGTTCATTTTGTGATTTTGTGAGAAAAAACAGATTTTTCTCCAGTCTAACTTAATCACATATATTTGCATAAATAACCTGTGGCCCATCAAATATAGAAATTGCAGCCAACAGTTTCTACGGATGGTGCTTTGAGCAGACTA
Organism: Varecia variegata; assembly: GCA_028533085.1. NCBI lineage: Eukaryota > Metazoa > Chordata > Mammalia > Primates > Lemuridae > Varecia > Varecia variegata. The sequence goes on along the minus strand of CM052438.1, from coordinate 65,607,133 downwards.
ATAAAACAAACTCTTAAACATTCTACCCCTTCATTTTTTTTTACTAGCTATTCACAAACATACGAGCAACAGATAGAGTGGTATGAACCCAGAATTTGAAGTCTGAATGCCTCATTTTGGATCACGAGAGCTCTACCACCTACTGGCTGTGTTATCTCCACCCAGTCATCTGAACCCTACATCTCAGTTTCCTCATCTCTATAATGGGAGTAATTCTGCATTTAGGTCAAAATTAAAGTACAAAACGTTTCAGGACTGAAATGTTTGGTATTAACTAAAACACATGGTAATTATTCCCATCATCTCCAAATATTTCAGTCTGTCTATAACAAGGCCTATTTTTATAAGATGGGTGAAAATGATAGGATATTGTACTCAGCATACCTCAAAAAATCCAGTGAGCCAAAAGTCTCATTAATAACTATAAAAGGATTAATTCAAAGGTCCAAACCCTCTAAAGATGCTATGGCCATGACAAAAGTGTAGTTTCTGTAAACTGTCAAATAATGTGTCATTTATCACTTTCCTTTTCAGTGTACTCATTCATGATATGGCTCATACAAGATATGGCTGTTATCGAGAACCAAGCAGTTTACCCACCAACAAAGTGATTTCTTTCTCCCATACTCCTGGTGTGCCTGTGTTCTGCTGTCAACAAAGGAGAAAAATGAACGGAACAGAAAAACAAGAATTCTATAAGCTGCTTGAGATCCAGGATCATGCTTTATTTGTGATTTTATTTCTTTCCCCTACTCCCTATCCTACCACCCTCCACATAGTAGGTCTTAATGTTTATTGACAGGAACTGAAAGCTCTATGAGAAACAGCCACCATTATCTGTGCAGACACAAGTTAACAGTCAGGTCTGTCCCTTTGCTCTCTGCATTTTCTTTCAATTTCATTTCTTTTGTCACTCAGCTCCCATTCAATCAAGCACCTCATTCTGCTTTGCCTCTGGCTTCTGCCACTTTGTGTCCAAGTGCTTGTCAAGAACTTTTCTTACTTAATCTTACTATCCCATCTCCTTTTCTTCTGCCTGCCACCTTGGCCTTTATCTCTTTTTTATTCCACACGTTCTCCCAGGGGATCACAACTTCAAAAACAATTTCAAATACACAGGGCCTTGCAAACCTACATTTCCAGTCCAGCCTCTGTCTTAAATTCTAGAAACACAGGCAGTATAACTGCTAATTGCATCTCAAGCCCTGGATGTCCCTCTGGTGCCTCGCACTGCATAAATCCACAAATTGTCATGTTTTCCCACGGAGTGCTCCATCCTCTTTATTTGTGGTCATTGCCAATGGCACCCCTGTCTATTCAAAGCCAGAAACCTTAGAGTCATCCTTGAAGTCACCATCCCCTCCTAGCTTCTCCCGGTAATGTCTCCACTCTTACCAGTCTGAGTTCAGAATTTAAATCCACATTACGATTCAAAAGCTTTTTTCACATGGCTTTTCTTTTCTGTTCCCTACCCCATCCATTCTGTACAGAACACCCAGAATGATGATTCTAAAAGGACAGCCTAAAGTGCTCAAATTCGTCCACAAGACCAAATATGGCCCGCAATACCCTTCCTGAAGTGCCTCTGGCCTCAGGTCTCCACCTCTAGCCTTATCTGTCCCAGTCAACTGTGCCAGCCACATGGAATGATTAGCTGTTCCACAACTCACCCTCCTCGTGAGTACCTTTGTTGGACCATATTCCCCGTTCCCTGTGCTCAGAATGATTTCTCCCAGCCCACCCCCACCATCAGCCTCCTGGTACCCTCTTACTTGCTCTTCCAGACCCAGATCATAAACCCTTAGGGAAAGCTATCCCCTTGGAGTCAGCACCCCAACAGAGCCCAGCACCCCTTAAGCACTGGTTACAAACTCAGTGAGACTGAGACTCATGAGGGCAGAAAGAGGGATTTTCTTATGTTTGAGGTCTTCCCATCTTACAATGTGCCTGGTATCATATCGATATATATCTGGTGAATGTATAAATGAATAAATATCACCCCAACTAAATTTGACTTAAACACAGCCAAGCTGCTAGTGATTGTGTGTGAATTAGAGGTTCACGGCTCTCCTTAGAAGGTGTCAGGGAAAAATTAATAAGGCCACTATGGTTGTAACTCCCAACTGCTGAATGCAAAGGGTGTGGTCTTTTTGTATATAGCTATGTTAGGGATTGCCTTTTTTTAATTAAAAAAAAAAACCCGAAACATTGTGTTGTGTATTTTTACTGCCTCTGATTTATAACATGTGCTGCCTCAACATTAAGGTTTCCCAGTAGCTTCATCACGTTCTACCATGATGGGGGTGGTGAAGGAATGGTATGGTTATGGGTGAAGGGCCAGAATGGGCAGAAGCAACATTACTAGTAATGACAGAGTCACAGATACAGTGAGAAGAGATGCCTGAGGACTTACCTGATCAACCCTCATTCCTCAGAGAATAAACCTTACACTTGCAGCCAGAGAGCTCTCTACACTTGAAGATGGCAGATGACAGTAATGCTGATTTAGTCACACCTTTCGGTACTTTTAGAAAATCGAGTAAAGCTGATCACTTGCAAATGAATACATGATATGGTACAAAGGGATTAGGTCGCCTGGAGAGCTATAAAATTGGAGAGGGAGGTACAAAACTGCCAATAACCAATTAAAAAATTGTTTTTTTATTTGCCTACTCCATAAGGTCCATAGAGTTTCAAAAGCTCTGTATTTTTAGAAAAGGCCCCCAGTAAGGCCAAATTTTCCCAACTTCTGCAATAAACAGTCGATTTTTAGGAAACTGAATTTTTTAAACTAAGTTTTTAATCACTTTCTGATTTAAAAATCATACAGTCCTATAACATCAAGGATAAGAGTGAATGAGACATCAACAAGATATGCCAAAATATTATAATAACAATAGTTTCTTTATAATTCAAACTCTAGGGGATACAAAAACTTTATTAAACAAATATTGGCTCCAGTGTGCAATCAAGAAAAAAATAGAGGAGGTAGGGCTCAGGGGAAGGGTTTTGAAAATATTACAAGGTGGTTTTAAATTCTTTTTACTCTACATTTGGACTGGAGTTAGAAAGGCTACAACACAGACATGGAAGTGTTGATGCAATGTTCTCACTATGAGACAACACACTTGAGCCTTACTTGTTAGCTATAAGCATTCATTTCCTTTAAAAACCATAGTCTCATGGGAACGACAGATGACACTGCTGTAGTAATGTGGTACTCCCATAACAGTTCATTGCCAATACATTTTAGATTTAAATAAACTTATTTAACAAAATGAAATCTCAGGTCTCCACACTTCTCCTTTCTTTAATGAGAATGATGCAAGTACATGACCCCAAACGCAGATAAAGTTCACATGCCTCTCCACTGTGTTGAACTATCAGTTGAAGGCTTCATGCTTCCTACTTCACAAAGAGGACATGTGGTTTTCTTTTTTGAGCTCACTGCATGGACTAAGCTTAAGCTCTTCCTCCACAAAGACATGGAGATGACACTTCCTGTGCAGTCAATTCCTGCCACTGGCTGTGGGCACGCGCCTTCCTACAGTCCCTTTGCCTAAGGACCAAGCATAGGATTCTTTTGAAAAGCATGATACAGTACACCTATATTATAATGCAATATAGAAACCCATGCAATAGAGTTTAACTATCACGAAGGTTCAAAAATCAGAGGTAGTAGAATGTTTTATAAGGAGCACTGGCCTCGTCACACAGCTCTGGGCTCCACTCTACTCTGAAACTCACTAGTGTCACCTTGGACAAGTGCCCTGATCTTTCTAGGCCTCAGTTGCCACATCTGCAAAAGAGGATAGATAATAAAGTAACAGCCACACAAGGTCACTGTGAGGATTAAAGGAAACAGTGTATGTAAAGATCACAGCATGGCAGCCAGCACATATTAACAGTAAATGCTCCCTGTTAGCTATTCATTCCAATTCTTACCCAGAGGCGATGACCAGCAAGGAATAGAAATGCAGTCAGATACATCATGCTCAGAGGTGTCTTTCCTCATACCCACCCCATGCCCTGGAACTCAGCAATGACCCAGCCTTGACGGGATGTCTCTGCCAGGTTGCATGAAAACTGCTTGCTTTTATAAGTTGTAAAACCCCCCCAATACACCTCTCACGATGCACAGGACAAGCACTCTAGAAATATCAGCTCCCAACTCCCCAAGCCCAAAGTGAAGAGAATTCAAGACAGTACCTATGACTGGGGAGAGTAAATGACCTTCATTCACTTATATCCATATTAAAATTAGTTTGCATTTTTTATACATGTATCTTCTGACAGCAAAAGCAAGCTAGATGTCAGGAGAATGTTATTTAGAGACTTAAAAGTCACCACAGATAAGCCACTAAATAGCTAATGGATAACACAGACAGGAAATAAAACAACTAGATGTAACTTCTGAAGAATTAGTTCATAATAAATCATGGACCTAACTCAAGTCACAAAAGTGATCAAGGGAGCCTTTCACTATAGAATTACCCAGAGCAAAGGAACATTTGAAATGTAAGTATCGATTGGGGGAAGGGGAAATCTGTTCTCTGCAAAAGGAAGCTGAACTTGAAGTAGAAGATATTTCAGAGAGATGTGAGATGTCTCCGTTGATGGCAGAGGCTCTTTCTGGCACACTGCAACTGTGGTATTGTGTTCCCCAGGCACACTGAAGCAGACTACTAGAAGCTCACTCCCAGGGCGTTTTGCTTTTAAAAAAGGAAAGCCAACCTTGAACGTCTGTCTTGAAGTACCTTTCAATGGTAGGATACATTAGCTAAGAGGTTTCATTAAACATTACATCAGTCTGGGAGCAGTCTGTTGCCTATGTGCCTAACACAGCAATTAGATTTCAATTTCTAGAAGAGAGAGTAAAGATTTACCAAGGGCCAGAACAGTATCTAGTATCTCGGTGGTAATTTAAGACTGCCACAAGACTACCGTGGCCCCCCAATCATTCCCAACCTCTGGAACTCAGGTGAGAAGTTTGACAGGCTGTGGAGACCTTGAAGAAAGTTCTGCTTATAGACCCCTAAAACTGCTTCCCATGACACTGGTACTAAGGCCTCAAGCAAGCATGCTTATTTCATGGGAAGGATAAGTTATTTCCATTTCTGAACATACAGTTTAATAAGAAGCAAAGGGCAAGGCCTCTCTCTCTGCCCAAGGGGAGTTCTCCAGCTGGGACTGAATTCCTATTCAGGGATGATGCTGTTTGTGGACTGATCACTGCTGCCTGTGCTGGTTTGCTTGACTGTGTGTCAACTGCTGCAGCTACGTGCACAGGCAAGAAACAAAACTGAGGGCACCAACCTCCAGTGTAAACTCTGATATTTTATTAACACCAATTATTTCTTTTTTCACTCTCTGCATACACGAAAAGGGAAGTAAAAAGCAAGAGAATTCACTTCAAATTGAAGGAGAAAACTCACTTCACCTTCTGGCACCTCTGCTACACCCTAGGAGGTACAGAACCAGGGGCAAGTTATTTAACAATAATGATGATGATAATCGTTAACAGTCACGGAGAATTATGTTGTGGGTGCTGTTAATCATTCTGCATACTTTAATCCTTAAGCTTAGATTTCCTCATTTGTAAATTGAGGATAATAATGCACCTATTTCATCTGCAAGTTGAGGCAGCAGGGTCAAAAAGATCAGTTTCGACACAGACAGACATGGGTTAAAACCCTAGCTCTAATTTCTACTATTTGATCTCACTGAGCTTCCATTTCCTCATCTCGACAGCAGAGATGAAGCCACTTACCTCAAAGGACTGCCATGAGGAACTGAAGGAGACAGTAGGTCAAATACCAGCTGGTATCTGTATCACCAGGTGGTGCCCAACAAACGTGTACAACTCTCTCTCCTGTTATACATGTGAACTGCTCCTGTTAGCCTCCACAAGGAGCAATGTCCATAGCATCCAAAGATGCAGTTCCTTTTATAACAATGATAATTTTACCCAGAGCAAGCTTAATACGCCAGATAATGGCTCCATAGCTGTACATCATCTATGAACTCATTTAATCCTCACCACAATTCAGTGAGGTAGGTACTATTGTTATCCCCATTTTACAGATGAAAACATGGAGGCAAAGAGTTTGGGCAACTCGCCCAGATTCAAACAGAGGATACCAGAGCCAGCAGCCTGGCTCTATAGCCTGTCCTCCTAACCAGGATACAACAGTGCTTATTGGGTCAACCTGTTTGAGGTTGAATCTCTTCCAGAGATAGGCACTGGCTGCTCTCAAAAACAGCAATGTGTTGACTTGACTAACTTTTCAACTTCTGAAATAACATTTTGTGTATTTTCTTAGAATTCCTAAAAAAAAACCCTACATTTTAAATAAGGTGCCTATAAGTAGTTCATCTTGTTCTGTAGGCTGGAATACCATAAATAAAAGCACTTCTTTCTCTAAAGATTACCTAAATAAATCTTACATTAAAATATGCCCCTGAGTTTTGGTTTAAACAATGATTTCAACTCCAAATTAAACAGATCACAGTCTTAACATGATCTATTTTGTTAAACTAATGGCTTCTATACCAATACTCCAAATATTCCACTTATTTTTAATATTCACTAACAGCCACACAGCAGTACTATATGGTATTTCAAAGTACTATTCCTTTTACAAATTTAATCAGCTCAAGTATTAAACATCAATGATGATAATCCATTGCTCTGCTTAAAAGAAATCTCTAGGGGACAGATGAGAAAAAAAGGTTAAAGATTTCTATCCTTCAAAGTAGGACACTGCAGCTACCTATAAATCATGCTCTTTGTTTATTAAGATAATTAAGCCCATCAGTACACTTAACTTTCAGACTCAACAATTGTCTGGCATGAACAATTTCCACTTTTACTAAAACAAAGGGGATGTATTCAAAAGGGGGTCCTCTGCATGCTCTCTGCACAATGCATGCTATTTTAAAACATGATTTATGTGTCTAATTCCTGGAGCTGCCTTGAAAAATATACTGGGTTCTTCCTCCCATACTCCCTGTTAGGAGAAGACACTCCAATTTGAAGAGTGCACTGTGTTTCAGACCACAGGCAGCTATATCATGTCAGCATTTTCATTAAATACTGTTCGAGCTGGACTTTAAACAAATGGAATGGAGAGCCACAGCTGCAGCCACTGCAGAGAGATAAAGTTATCCAGCCGGGAGGCTTACATAAGAAGTGCAGGACAATCACGGTGAAACCCAAATGTCATCATCTGAATCCTCTCTCTTTTGAGACTTGCCCACATTCTTAAAGTGTATGAAATCACATGCACAGAGCGTTTTTCTCATGTTATTTGCCTTAGAGCACAAAACACCGGGTTGATATAGAAGTTGTTTTTTTCCCTAAAGGACTAGGCTCCAATTATGGAAACGTTGGCAACTTCTGCCTTGGGGAAGAGTAAAGTGGGATGCGCGGGAAGCCTGCAGGCCTGAAAGGAATGGCTTAGCTCCCCTTCCCAAAGATCCATCAGTGCTGGGCATCCAAGGAGAGTCACTCCCCCAGGACTTAGGATGTAGGTGACAAGCCCTCGTAGACCACCCCCCCCACACACACAGACAACGGCGCGCACGCGAACACGAACACACACACACACACACACACACACACACACAAAGTCTAGGAGCTCGGAATGTGCAATTAGCAAGCAGCAGGCGAAATGCCCTCAGAGCACCTGTCCTCTCCCAGCACACTTCCAACTGGCACATTCGTCAGAGGCTGGGGCCAGCCAGTCCTGGACTCCAGACTCTCCCCTCGTCCGCGTGTCCTGTCCCCTTTTTCGCACCCTGCATTCCCCCACCAAGTGGAACACTACTAACGAGATGTGCCACCCCCGGCTTCCCAAAACATAAAGATAATAAAAACGAACCTCTCCTTCCCACGGCTCCCCTTCCAACTTCAGAAACTCCAGTCAACTTACTGGGACTCAGGAGGCACGGAGTCTTCTTGGGGGACCGCGCTCTCCAAGGCAGCGTCGCAAACTCCTGCGCGCAGTCCCGTCGGCCCCGCACTGCCCCGCCGCAGCGGTGGGTGCAGGACGAGGTGCTGCCGCTCTGCACCAGCCGCCTCGGCTCAGCCGTGCCCGGCGTCGGGCGCTCGCCTGGGCGCACGGCCCGGCGGCGGCGACGGCGGCGGCAACTGAGGCTGCAGCCCGCCGCACCGACCCGAGCGCTGCGGCTGCTGCCGGCCCGGGAGCGAGCGCACCTGGTGCGTGTCTCGGGCTCCAAGGGAATCACGGCTCAACAAGAAACCCGGCACGAGAGAACCCGACGTGCTGCCGCCGGCAGAACCACCAGCCCGCCGCCAGTCGGCCGCTCACACGCGGGCGCGCCGCCAGGCGAGCAAGCGGGCGGGTACCGCAGTCCGCACTCGCCGCCGAGCCGCGGAGAATGACAGGCGCCGAGGCGGAGCAGCCGCGCGGGGCGCGGGGCGCGAGTGCGCATGATCCCGGCCCGCTGCGGCACGTCACGGGGGAGGGGGGGCGTGGCGCACGGGCGGGGAGGGGGCGAGCCGGGAGAGCCGGGCGGGGCCGGGGTGGGGGCCCCGGGGGGTGTAGACCCGCGCAGCTCTCTGCTGGCTCGCGGAGAGGTGCAGGAACACTCTCTGCTTGGGTTCTCTTAACCTAAAGCTCTATGGCTGAACTTGTTTTTCTCTGGAGTCCATTGTCCCTTCAAAAGGACTGTTTAAGCGGTCCTTAAGGTCCCAGGCGAGCCCACAAAAGCCCATTTTACTAAGCTTATAGCTTAACCGTAAAAGGTTTGTGATATGGGGGACAATGGTCTTCTACTGTGCTTGTACGTTAAAATAAGGTGGGAAGCCTGCAAACGCCCTTTGCCCTGGCCACACCCCAGAACAAGTACAGGAGAATCTCTGGGTGGGGTCCAGGTATCAGTAGGTTGTAAAGCTTCCCCAGAGATACCGAGGTACACCAGTGTTTCTCAAACCTTTAATGTGTGACACAATCTCCTGGGAATCTTGTTAAGACATAGATTCAGATTCCGTAGGCCTGGGAGGACAAGGGGCGATTCTTCATTTCCAACAAGCTCTCAAAAGTTGTCAATGCTGCTGGTGCAGATCACCCCATCATTGCTACTCAAAGTGTGGTCTAGAACCTGGGGCAGCGCTTCTGAGAGTCACCAGAGGAGGTTTTTAAAAATGCAGAGCAAATGCTCAGGCCCTACCTACCCTGGTAGTGGTTCTGGTTCAGCGGCTGGGTAAAGGTGGGGCTCTGGAATTCCATTTGTAATAAGCACTCTAAATAAATCTAATAGGGGTTTTGGTTGGACCAAATCAGGTTTACACCAGCAACCTTGTGTTGGGAATAGACTTTTGCATGACAAAGAACCAATCCAGGTCTGGAACTCAGGACATCTAATTCAAAATCCAGTGCATTCTAAACCAACTGGTGCTTTATCTGACTAGTCCCAATTATCTACAATTATTATGAATTACTTAGCAGGCAAAAAGCATAAATCGTATTAAACATAAATGCGTATGTTGTATTGAATACTGTCACACATATGAAAGGGGGCTTAAAATTGGGGAAGCAGCTCATTCGTGAGGGAGTAGGGAGAAGGAGCAGAGTGATGGAATAAGGGATGCCAGTGTGTTGCAGAGGGTATGGAGGAGGAAACAAACTTCCTACTCAAGCTAAAGCTTGGATAGGCACGTTGGGGAAGAGGATCCATGGACCAGACTTGGCCTCCTGCTTCAGAGTGTGGTGTGAAACTCAGGCATTCAAGAGCTTAAAGGCATGGCATTTCACATCCCTTGCCTCACTGAAATCTCACAATGGTCTCTTAAATGGAATAAAAAAAGAAACTACGTCCACTTTACACATTAAAGGTGACACACTCTGGACATTAGTTGACTGTTTAAGTGGAACTTGAATAAAAGCAAGGATCTTAGTGCCTGATGTTTCTCCTAAGAAAAACAACAATTCAGATCTTATCAAACAAATGGTTTCTGTGTTTACTCGTCTCATCTTTTAAAGGCTGTGCCTAAATTTTGAAGACAAAAGGCTTTTGTTCATGTATGGAGGAAAGACATTTATGTCTTCATCCCAGTTTTGCAGCTCCACGTGTTGTGATTGGGAAATGTGTTTCTAAGAGCAACCTAGTCCTAGGACATTGCAGTTACACAGTGCAGGATTCACTGAGGACTTCGAAGGGCAACGCTCACATTTTCTGGTGACAAGTATAATTACCCTCCTTATTTTACCCTGGCCCAGAAGCTAAGCGATTTAGATGAAATCACTAATCCAGGCAGGGGCCAGTCTCAAGCCTCTCTTCTTTTCCTCTGCTCTCTTTTCACCAAATGACATATTGAAGATTGTTTTTCATTTCCAAATTTTTCATACCAAGATTTGCCATCAGTAAATTAGAACCCAAATGTATTTCAAAGCCACAACTTAATATAGAACCAGAAATGTCAGGAACAATTCTTGTGGTTAATGCTATGGACTATACTCCCAGTTAGAGTGAAGTTTCAGAAGGAAGTGTGTGATATTTATATGCAATCTTCTAATCCAGAGGTTTGCCTTGGAATGCTGTATTGCCAACTCTGTCCTACCCACCTCCATCTTTACTTCCCATGTAACTCTTCCATAGAGCTATTCTTCTGTGTGATTATAAAATAAAAATAAATAAATTCCTACCAGAAAGAGATTCTCTGTAAATGAAAGAGCTGGCACATTACAGGTTATAGAATTTAGCTCAGTTTTTAAGAAGTATTTTAAATAGGCCAGGTGTGGTAGCTCACACCTGTAATCCCAGCACTTTAGGAGGCCAAGGTAAGAGAATTGCTTGAGGCCAAGAGTTTGAGACTAGCCTGGACAACACAGTGAGACTCCGTCTCTACAAAAAACAAAAAAAAACTAGCCAGCCATGGTGGTGCATGCCTGTAATTCAGCTACTCAGGAGGCTGAGGCAGGAGGATTGCTTGGGCCCAGGGATTCAAGGTTGCAGTGAGCTGGTATCTCCACCCACTGCACTCCAGCCTGGGAAACAGAGCATGACCCTGTCTCAAACAAACAAACAAACAAAAAAGAAATAGTTTAAATAAAAAAATTACCAAGGTGGCGGAATAATCATGTTGGGACTTTTAGGGGAAGAGCCCAAAGTCTATTCTGTTTTCTTTGGTGCTAGAAACTCCAATCAAGGTATTTATATAGTATTTGAATTCATTTGCATATTGACTTTAAGAGATCTGAGATTTAATTACATAAAAAGTTAATTGGTTTGTCCCACTGCCATTGTATTTAAGCCGCTATTATTAGCATTAAATACATGAATTATATAATATTTTCTTGATACTGTATTGACTGTGTCTTAATATTGACTGTGTCTGCATTTAGAATTTGTTTCACATTAGCTGCTATTCTTGCCTGGCGGGAGTAGCAGCTACATTTTTTTCCCTGAGGTCTGTATTCCTTATGGGTCAACAAAGCCTGCTCTTTGGCTGAGAATTTCTTTCTTCAATACCTCTAAAATCCCAGTAGTGAGGTTTTCAATTATACAGACACCAACAACTCCACTGAACCTATTCTCCCCTTGTTCAAGAAACTGTACCTGGGATAGGTAAACTCTTCCTGCCAAAAATCACACATTTCACTAAGCTGAGAAGTTTTGTCTCAAAAATTCTCCACCTTCATTAGTTACATTTCTTCATGCATTTCACTCAAAGGAATTCTTTGGCATGAAAATCTTCAATCTTTGCCTACTTCGTAGACATAGTCTAGATAAGAGAACTATGGGAAGTCCAAGGTGACTGATGTGGCTGAGACACAGTCAAGAGCAAAGAGTTAGATGCCACTTGGTGAAAAATAAACTTGCCATAAAAATTAATACAAGTTGTACTTGATTTTTGGACATGGTTTATTACAAAGTTTGCCTTGTTTGAACATGCAGCAGCTGATAAGTGCACTGGAAACCATAACTGAATCCCTAGTGGGCAATGGGGATGGGGGTGGGGAGATTAGCATTCTGTCTTTTTTCCTGAGAAACTTTTGAAAACTATTGGAAAGCCCAATTCCTGCCCTAACACAGGAAACTTATGAAGTGCCTGCATTTCAAACGTTCATGTCAAAATTAGTTCATTTAGAACTTAAAGCAGCCAATATAATAAATAATCTAGATTTTCAGGCTAGCTCCAAAATGTTTTTAAGCCTCTATTAACAAATAAGTTCATAGAATGTGAATTATGATGCTAAGCCACAAAAGAAATAGGTATTGGCTAAGGATTCTGGCTGGAGACAAGAGTGGGGTTAGGGGCAGGGAGGATGGAATTTAGACGTGGGAGAAGATGACTAAAAGTGACGTTTGGTGGCTGAGAAGCAGAGGCTGGTGGAGACTAAATAGCAGGAGCTTCTGAGATGAGGTTAAGAGATGGCCTGTGACCAAGAAGAGAAGGAGCAGTTGAGACTGTACTGGCAACACAGGGCTTACCTGTACTTAAAGCATTGAGAATTCCATGTTTGATGTGATCTATAGGAAAGAATGGTCAGAGACGAATAAATTATAAATTCCTTAAAATCTGTTACAAAGGCATCAAAGAACTATTATAGAAATGCACATTCCATTTCAGTCTCTAAGAACTACGTACTCCTTCCTTCCAACCAAGTTTCCCATTAATAGAAGGAGAGAGCCACGGAGGAAGCAGCACCGTGCGAACCTCACAGGCTGTCGGGCAGCATCTCCATCTATCAGCTGCAGTCACGTGGCTGCCATCTTTGATAACCTAACACAAAGTGACAAGAGCTTCAAGCACGTATTAGGCTCCTAATAAACGCTAGCTGTTAGTGGTGAGCTTTTTTTTTTTTTAATCTCTCCTAGAGTTAAAATTTGTAGCTAGACATCTCTTAATGTCCATTTTATCATTTTAATGTAAGGCATGATTGACTGTAGTTTTTAAGAGAGCATTTTCCTCTTCTGAAAGAAGACTTAAAAGTGACTTTAGGGCTCCTCTGAGAACAAGAGAATCACATAGTAAAGGCTTTCAGGGGAGATCAAGGCAAAGTCCACTAATGTCACTCTGTGGCTTCCCACTATACTGCAGGGGAAAAGGCAGGGCTTAAGGACTTGACACTTTCAGATCTTTCTACTGGGAGGAAGAAATTATGGTGGCAAGAGAGACAGTACTTATAAAAATGAAAACAGAGAGCCCTTTAAGGAAATGTCTTTACATTACAGATTAAAGAACAGACATTCCCCTTGTCCTTTGTCATCTTGACCTTACACATTCCTAAAAATTCTATTCTGACCTCAACACTCAGGACTGGTGCCTGTAAAACTGATGTGGATATTCACAATGTTGGTTGCAATTCCTTAGGTTCACTTTGAATTCTTCTGTCTTTATCGCTTCAATATAATACACTTTTTTATAAACATATTTCAAGTAGGCATCAGAGAAAACTGTTTCATTAGTCATTTGCCAGCCAACAAGCCAAACTTCAGAGTTGAGAAAGGAAGATTTATCAAGTTAATGAGAGATTCAATTCCAAAAGAAGCTAGTTGTCCTGTCTCCAATGTCAGAAAGATGTGAAAAGCTTTTAGTAACTAAAGCATTTCTGTCGTTTTCTGCCCTGTCATATATCTTCCACCAGTCTCACTCTCTCACCACTTTCTTGGCAATTAGACTTTTCTGCTCTCAGTCCTGCACTGTCCCTGAAATGGAGGCCATATCTTGTTATATTGCAACAACAGATGACAGGGAGAGGAAATTCAGCAGAAAGTGAATTTTCTTTTTTTTTTCCATACATTTTTTTTTAATTTCAGCATATTACAGGGGTACAAATGTTTAGGTTATGTATATTGCCCTTGTCCTACCCGAGTCAGAGCTTCAAGCATGTCCATCCCCCAGACGGTGCACACC
>CM052438.1:65481326-65592748 GCA_028533085.1 Varecia variegata | reverse complement strand
CTGTGGGTCCTGTTTCAGTCTTCTACATGTGGTTAACCAGTTTTCCCAGCACCATTTATTGAATAAGGAATCTTTTCCCCAGAGTATGTTTTTGTCTGCTTTGTCGAAGATTAGATGGCTATATGAGGATGGTTTTATATTTGGGTTTTCTGTTCTGTTCCACTGGTCTGTGTCCCTGCACTTGTGCCAATACCAGGCAAAAACGATTTTAAGTAATAAAAACAAAATGGGAGGTATTAATTTGCCAGACTTCAAACTATACTACAAGGCTGTGGTTATTATGACTTCTTAATTTTGCTCCTAAGTTTCTTTTTAAAAATAGAACATACCAGAAGAATCCAAATGATAATAATTTCTTTTAATGTAATATAAAGAGAGACTATGCTCTTATGCCAGTAAAGATTATTTAATGTGTCTTTTGGAATTTCCTTTGGATTTTCCAGTACATTCAGCAAAATCATTGGAATATTATGCTCACTCCAGTTAAGCAAACATTTGTCTTTGAGATGATCTCTGTGTGCTAACCACGTTCCAGTCATGCTGGGTAAAGCCCACTCCACACTAATCTACAGTATCATGACATAAATTCATAGAAAAAAACTACATCTCTCAGAAATTCCATAGGACTTTTCCCTCTAGTTATGAACTATTTAAAAAGAGGCATATTCTCAAACCAATCCAAAAATAATAAATAATGAATAGAATACTTCTTAGGTAGAAATTTATATTCTCACACTTGAGGAGCTTAAAGCTTGAATGATGATTCTCTCTCTCTCTCTGTGTGTGTGTGTGTGTGAAGGGTGAGGATAAAATAGGCAATCCATCTGACAAACATTTAGTGGCTGACCACTTGTTTTATCTTCCCATCTTTGGAAAGTGCAGAGGCAGGTGTGAATAGATGTTGCACCAGGGGTGGAGGACACGTGCGAGGCCCTGGGGTTGGTCACAAGGGAGTAGAGGTGGAGAGAAGAGAAGAGAGGTACATAGGGAAGCGTGAGGCTTAGTTCCTACCTGGAAAACCCTAGATGCTGTTAAAGCACTCGGGATGTGGTGTAGGAAAACCTGAGATGAAGTTCTGTCGCTTTCAAGTTTTTTGAACTTGAGAAAGTCAGTTAAACTTCTGAGCAGCAAATTTCTGACTTAATCTGTGCTGAGCTGAAAAAAGTCATAAAAAATAAACAGATACTTTACAAAGTTATTTTGAGGATTCAAGGAGATAATATATGCAAAGGTGTATTTTATAAAGTGTGAAGTTCAATACATAAATCAAATATATTAATATTCAAGTATATGTTTATATCCCTTGGGATACATAATACAGTGTCTTCTACTTGGTCATTACCCATTAAATATTTATTAAATTTGTTTGGTGATGAAGTAATGTTTTGGCAGCTATTTTTATTTTAAAAACCAGGATTCCCTGGGTAATGTAAAATTATAAGACAGTTTTCAAACTTTGCATAGGCACAGAATACTTAGCATTGTACAATCCAAGAACTGGTGGGAGAAAGTGTGTGGTCACTTGGCTCAACCTTTTACTAGTGGCTGGTATTTGCTTATCTACTCTTCCCTAGATCTCCAATTCGCTGAGTCAGTTGATTCACTGTGACTCATCCATTCAATTATTCAGCCTGTAAATATTTTTTGAGAACTAAGTATGTTTCAGACCCTCCCCTACGAACAGTTGAAACGATGGTGAAGAAAGACATACATACTTCTTTGTCCTTACAGAGCTTAAAGCATAGTGTGGGAGACTGATAATTGTCAGGTAATCACACAAATCATTGCAACCATGACAATTGCTTAGAAGGAAAGATACATAATTCCACAGGGGCCTGTAATTTCCATACTTGTTACAGTCATAGGTCAGGAAAGACTTCTCTGAGAGGGAGGTGCATGGACTTAAATGGAAGTTTGGATCGTAGTGTCCAGAAGGTGAAGAGGGGAGAGAAGGACATCCTAGGCAGAGGGAACAGTTTGTGCAAAGGCCCTGAGGCAAGGGGAAGCACAGCAGTATGAGTAAGTGAAAGGAGGCCACAGAGTTAGGAACTTGTAGGGGAAGATGAGGCTCGAGAGGTTCATGGCAGCTGAAGACCATGTAAAACTTGAAGTCTATGTGAAGGAGTTTGCAGTGTTTTCAAAGAGCATTAGGAAGCTTTAAGTAAACAGAGGTGACCAGATCTGTATTTTGAAAAAAAAATCATTCTCATTATGGTGGAAGATTAGACCAAAGATGGGGCCAGGATTGATGTATTAGTTTTCTATTGCTGCTGAAACAAATCGCCACAAACCCAGTAGCTTAAAACATCAGTTTCCATAGGTCAGAGGTCTGGACACACCCTGGCTCAACTGGGTTCTCTGTCTAGGGTCTAATAAGGTAGAAATCAAGGAATACCTTGATTGTCCAGGGCTGTGGTTCTAAGAACCTCAGACTCTCACGAGTTGTTGGCAGAATTCATTTCCTTCCCTTGCAGCCCCTCCCATCTTCAAGGTAGCAAACCAGGGTCAAGACTTTCGCACGCTTTCAATCTCCCCAACTTCCCCTTCCATGTCCCTCTTACTTCCTCTTCCACCTCCAGCTGGGCTTCTAAAGGTTTGTATGATTACACTGGGCTCACCTGGATAAGCCAGGACCCTCTCCCTATTTTGAAGTCAAACTGATTCATATACTTACTTAAATCTGCAAAGTCCCCTTTGCCATATAATATAAGTTATTGATAGGTGTGACATCAGGGGGCAAAGGTCATAGGAGGCAATATTCTGCCTACCACAGTTGATAAAGGGACACCAATGAGTAAGTTATTCTGATAGTACAAGCAGGAGAGGTGGTTGCTTACCTGGATGAGGCTGGCATTGGTAGAGATGGAGAAAAGTGTATGTGTTAGAAGAATATTGGGGGAACGACAGAGAGAAAAGTGCAAAGGAAGGCTCCTAGGTCTCTTGCTTGCACAGTTGGATGAATGGGGAGCTCACTACTGCACAATAAAACTCGTTCCATTTCTGGACAGCTCTCATCTTGTATTTTTCTTCCCAAACCTCCAGTCTTACTCTCCCACTTCCAGCCCCTTTCCATCCTGCATGTCAAATTGTCTCAGCATTTCTTCATTTCTGTATAGAGACAGTAGCCCTGCAGAAGCTCCTGGCCTCCAACCATTGCTAGAAAAACATACCAGAGTAAGTCTGTTTCTTTAGTAATTTGTTTCTGATTGTAAATATTATACATGCATAGATTGTAGAAATCCACATACTGTAATACTGATATCTAAATCTGAGAGAACAAAAGTCCCAACCTCAGAATTAACTACTGTTTATTAGTTAGTTTATCCATCTTGATATTTTCAATATATATAGATTTTTTTTTTTACAGAAAAGGTATAGAATATACTCTTTTATAACTGGTTTATTTCCCATAGTGATGTATCTTGACCTTATATGTCATCATATATAGATTTTTCAGGTTCTTTTTAAATGGCATAGAATTCCATTTTTAAGTGGATGTACCATAATTTATTTAACCTGTCTCTTATTAGTGGGCATATAGCCTGTTTTCAATTTTTGCTGTTATAAACAGTGCTCTAATCGATAGCTAGGTGCAGATATCTCTGGCCACTTATGTGATGGAGCCCTGGGATAACTTTCTAGAATTGGAATTGCACATAATTAAACATTATGCACATTTAAAATTTTAATTTGTTATTACAAAATTGTTCTTCAAGAGGACCTCTGAAGTCGTTTCTTTCACTAATCTGGGAGTGCCAGGTGGAGGGAGAGTTCAGCTCTACTTAGAACCAAAGAAAAGCCTGTCAGTGAAAAGTCTTAGATGAGACCAAGGTTTTCTCTTCAAGAAGTCATGTAAGATTTAACGAAGATAACACATCTGACCTGGTGTTTCTGGTCCTGTGTTAGGAACTGGGAATAGTGCAATAGTGTTAGAATAATTCCTGTCCTCAAGGATGCCTGAGCCTGGTTGGTAAACACCAGGCTGGTGCACAGTGTTGAAGGAGCATGAGCAAAGAGGGCCAAGGTGATTACTTAAGGAACGTTTCTCATTTAAGCTGAATTGTTTTGATGAGAAGGATTTCGGAGGGAAAGAGTTTTTTCGTCAATCATTACATAGCCCAGTGGACTTGACAGAGGGTAAGTTGGTTTTTGGATCTTGAAGAACAGGGTACAGGAGATGAGACTGGGAGAGCAAGTGATCTGTTTCAGTTAAGGACGCTTCCTACTGCAGGTGACAGACGGGAATAACAACGGCTTAAACAGACAGGGGTTTATTTTTCCTCAGATAAGAAGTCCAAATGTAGGGGGCTAAGGATTGTTTCGGTGACCCGATGGTGGCAGAGCCAGTGTCTCTGCAGTTCTCCTGGCCCTTCTCTTATGGTGGCAAAATGGCCGCCTCAGTTTCTGGTCTCACATCTACTGTCAAGCCAAAAGGGAGGAAGTAAGGTGGCAGCAGGATATCTGTCCCTGCATCAGGAAAGCACAAGCTTCCCCAGAAGTCCCAGCGACGGACTTCTGTTGCTGTTTTACCGGCTACCACAGCAGTAAGAGAAGCTGAGAGCGTGGGGAACGGAGCATTATAATTGGCTTAGTCCAACCAGGGCCAATACTGGGAAGTGGGCACACAGATTCCCAGACAAAATTAAGGCTCTTACAGCCAAGAGGAAGAGGGGTATAGATATTAGGATATAATTACAATTATCTTCTTGGGGGTTAGATTTTGAAGGGCCTTGGACACTATGCTGAGGTATGCGAACTTCTCCTTGGTATGCCACAGGCAACCACTCGATTTCCGTACGGTTTATAAATTTTGTTGGCAGTGGCTATTCTTTCCCAAATAATTCCAAGATTCTGGACTTAGTGGGAAATTATTTCAGAGTGACAGCTCCTGATCAAATGAGCTACCCTCCTTATTTACTTCACAATATGAAAGGACAAGATTGTCCTATCTCTTTCATCTGCAAAGATTTCCTTGGCTTCAAAAAGAATATTATAAACAAAAGCATTTCACAGGATGTGGAGATGAAAACAAGTTATGAAACCAGTTTACATACCACAATTTAGGGAGAATCATAAGGGATGAACAAACCCCTTTTTAGTTAAAAAATCCATATTTATACATGTGCATAATTACTATCAAGTTATTATGGATTTTGAAACATCTTTGATTAGGTGGTTAAACAGCTCATATCAGCTCGAATGTGCCATAGCTTTTATGGTTGCGCACAGTTTTTTTTTTTTTTAATTCAGTGTCTGTAGAGACTGCCAAAAATTGCCAATGCCGACTATATTTCAAGTCATCATGGCAGGGTATTGGGAAAAGTTTTCAATTAGCAATAATTGCTCCTCAGATAAACCTCATTGGCAACGGTACTGCCACTGCACAAAGCTAACAATTGTTCTTAAATACAAAATAATTTTTTTCCTCATCAAATCAGAATAGTTTATAACTACTGCTTAATATGCCATATTTCATATTCATTCACTCTGATATGTTGATATGTTTATGTTTGGTAGGGAAACAAATGGGAGCATAGAAAATCAGAATAGTTACTATTCACTTGTTAAACATCAAAAGTATTTTGGGATAAGAGAGGAGGATTATTTTCATAAATAAACTATTGCTTTTTTAAAAACTAAACACTCTTGTAAAGCTATGATTTCGTTTATGGAAATATTAGCAGAAAGATTGCAAGTCAAACTGTATTCTCTATACACACTCGTCAGGGTTGTACTTATGAATAAATGGTTTTAGTATTTTTTAATTAGAAAATTTTGATCATAATAAGTGTTATTTTGTGTTGTTGTTGATAAAAATAAAAGGGGGTAAATGTTTCAAACCTTCCATTACAAACACTTATTTGACATGATTACTAGGTCTATCCCACACTAAATTAATGTAAATACACCTACAGGGACACAAAAGGAAAAAAAAAATACCATAGACTAAGACTCAGCAATGAGGAAAACACCAATATTTATCCATAACTGTGCCCCACTAAATACAAAAAATACATTGATAATTGAGTGATTTCAAAGTAACAAGCATAATCCCTTCTCCCACAAGCATACTGGAGATGACCAAACAAAATCTGCTCTTTTTTCATCATAAAAAGCATTCCTTTTCCTTTCCCTTCCCTTACACTTCCCCGCTGCCTTGTTGGTACTGACCAGTCTGTGCCGTCCTGGATATCACTCCGAAATGGGTCAGGGCGGCTCATCCTTCCTGCTGCACCAGCTGTGTCAGTCTGGGTGCTCTGCAAAGCCGGTGCCAAGCATGCAAGAGGATTACTTGGGGAATCGTCTGTAGAGATTACAAGGAGAGGAGTCAGGAGTCGCCGGAGAGAGGCTTCAGACTGTTCTGCAGACTCAACACCTAGGAAAGGAGAAGGACTGGGTGCAGAGAGCCTCAGATCGCTGCAGTTTTGAGAAAGTCTCAGCCGAGCCTAGGGGAAGTCTCTAAGACTTTGAAATTTTCTATTGAAAAGCTCCCTGTTGGTCAAGAAGGGTGGCTGTGGAGTGAACACCATTCTAGTCCCAAAGGAGTAACTGTGGATTCTCTGGAAGTGACAGCTGAGTGGAGCACTCCTGTGGCCATAATACCAGCCTCTTCCTCCTCCTTCTGGATCAGATCATGTCATTCCCCTCCAGAAAGCCTTCAAGAGCTCCTTGTTGGCTGCAGAATAATGCTCCAACATCCACGGAAAGTTTCTGAAACCTTGATATGAGATTCATTTACACCTGCACCTTTTAGTATATTTCTCCCTGATTCCTGTTTTCCAGCCACAGACAATTTGACACCATACCCTGGAGTTGCAAAGCAGCATGATGCCTCTGAGCTTTAGCTTGAGCAGTTCCTGCACCACTGTACTCTACTTCTCAGCCTCCCAACATACTACTCACCTTTCCATGTCCAGGCAGACTTCTTCTGCTCTGTGGTATCTTTCTTGAGCCATCTATTCAAGATATATCACCTTTCCTTTGTGCTTGAACACCAAGTGGGACAGATACCTATTTAGTGTGACTTTCATGTTACTTTATCTTATGTCTTTTCTTCAAAGATCTAGAGGACAGGAACTTATCTCTAGGACTCTTCCAGGTCTTGTGCTTAGTAGTGGTCATTCCATGAGTGTTTACTGAAAATAAATGAACCCAGGCCGGGCGCGGTGGCTTACGCCTGTAATCCTAGCACTCTGGGAGGCCGAGGCGGGAGGATCGCTCGAGGTCAGGGGTTCGAGACCAGCCTGAGCAAGAGTGAGACCCCGTCTCTACTAAAAATAGAAAGAAATTATCTGGCCAACTAAAAATATATATGGAAAAAATTAGCCGGGCATGGTGGCGCATGGCTGTAGTCCCAGCTACTCGGGAGGCTGAGGCAGTAGGATCGCTTAAGCCCAGGAGTTTGAGGTTGCTGTGAGCTAGGCTGATGCCACCGCACTCACTCTAGCCCGGGCAGCAAAGCAAGACTCTGTCTCAAAAAAAAAAAAAAAAAAAAAAAAAGAAAAGAAAATAAATGAACCCAAATGCAGGAAAGAACATTTGTTTGTGAGGAGAGGGGATAGGGAGAAAGATGGAATCATCTAAGAAACATCTAAGAGTGGCACAGAAATTCAGTGACATTTCTGCACACATGATCACTGAATCCTCTTTGCTTCTCAAGAAGAGACTGAAGATTCCCTTTCCTGGAACTTGAAACACACGTTGGCCAGAGCTCTTTTTATAGAGCTCTTTGAGAGCTCAGCTCTAAAGGAGAGAATCCAATCTGTGTTTTCCTGTGTCATTCTTCCCCTCCTTTCTCACATGTCTGTATATGGTTCCAGATTCTCCCGCCTAGTTCTTGTGCGATGATTACACTGTGAGGTTGCTCAGGCCTGCTTATGTTTGTCTGTAGGTCCCCGTCACTCAGCAGAGGGCCTGGCAGACAGCAGGTGCAGAGTCGTAAATGGCTGGAGCGAGCTGCACACAGTCAGACCCTCTTACCGAAGCAGAAATCTGATCATCAGAGGGTGATTGCCAAGAAATCACAGAGAAAATTACAACCACTGAAAAAGTAGCCGGAGGTGAAGGGACAGATGGCAGGATGCAGAAAAGAAAGTGGAGGGGAGACACTTCGCTTTGCAACAGTCAGTTGGATTGGACTATTTTTGACCTCACAATAGAAATAGAAATATTAATTGCATTCAAATTATCAAGTCTTTATTGTGCGCTCATTTTTACAAAGGGCCATCCATCTTCATTTCTGCAGTTATGTAAAAAAAAAGTAGGGTACAACTAATTTCTGGTTGCAAAGTAATTATAATCTAGTTGAGAACACATGTACAAGCACACATGAAATAGTTTAGTTATGACAAAGTGGAATATGAATTTCAGTTTCTTTCCCTTTCTACATTTATTTTACCTACGAGCTCCGATGGCTTAAGGTACAAAATAAAGCCCAAATCTACCAGCTTTTCTCCATCTTTCCCACACAAAGTCCAAGCCTCATTTATCTCCTTGTGATCTTCAACAACTCCTGGTCTACCTCATTCTAACTTTGTAGTCTTATGGTCCATTCTCTGCGCAGTAGCCAGAGAGGTCTTTCAAAAGACACAAATTGTGTCTCCCCATGCTTCTGTTGAAAATCCTCCCATGCTTCCAGGTGCACTCAGAGTAAAAGGTGAAGTCTATAAAGGAACTGGCACCTGCCTACCTCTCAGCTGTCTCCACCAGGCTTTCCCTGGCTCACTCCCCTCTGGTCACACTAGCCTTCTTTTTGGTCCTGGAAATTGCCATGTGTAGCCCTTCCTTAGGGCCTTTACAAATGCTGTTCATTCTGCCTAGGACTTTGCATGCCATCTTTGCAAGGGTGGTCATTTAGGTCTCAGCTCAGGTATCTTCTCCTTGGTGTTCCTGCCTCCCCCAATCTAAGCTACAGGTACCCTTCCTCCAGCCACTTTCTCAGATCACCCTGTTCTAAATCTTCATAGCTCTTAGCAGCATCTAAAATATGTAAAATGTGTTTATTGTCTGTCCTCCCCCATCCCCCCAAAATGTAAGCTCCTCAAGAGGGGAGATCTCCTTTGTCTGTTTCATTGCTCCATTCCCAGTGCCAAGCACGATGCCCTGTTCTCCTTAAATAATCATGGAATGAATGAATACAAAATAGGAACTACTAGAGACAAAGGAGATTGTAGCTCAGAGTAGTTGGGGAAAGTGCCTGGAGGAAGAAAGATTATTTTAGCTGTGAAGAATGGTGTGGGCAGCAAAGGCTTGAAGGCAGCAACGTGTTTGCAAATGAAGAGCCTAGCCTGGCTGGAGCAAGAAGGTGGGGCAGGTGTCATGTCAGACAGTGAAATTTGTATGGAATCAGAGGGCAAAAGAAAGTCATCATACTACAAAATAATGTGTGTTTGTGTGTGTGTGTGTATTTTTCTTTTTTTGCCTTAGGTGGCAAAACATTGAAATTCCATAAGGTGCCTGAGAGCTAAATAGGATATCTGTTTATCATCTTATTTCCAATTTTGATAAATAAGAAACAAATTATAGTCCCCTAATCATGACCATAATGAGAAAAGTTAGTCAGCCCCATATACTTCCATTTATGCCAGTGATGGTGATTTTATTTTATTTTTTGCCTCCTTTGTTTCTCATGAGAGGTTCACTATTTTGATAGAGCAGCTCCCTGAATTATTCAGTCTGGGAATAGTTTTCATTTGCTTGACATTTTATTTTCTCTCAGGAATGGCCCTTATAGAATATGCATTTCTTTTCCTTGAATGAGATAATGTATGTGAAAGTACTTTGCAAACCATCAGGCGCTCCCAAAATGGAAGGTAGGTAGAATGGTTATTACCTTCAAAGGTCTTAAGGGACATAAACTACTAACAGCACCATCTTACTCCCGGGTTTTCTTGCTTTTTGTTGCAATAAGATGAACTATTTCATTACAACTGCAGATTATTCTCTGCTACAGTTAGGAGGCAAACATGTTTGTCTATACATTGCCCAGTTGCTAACTCTAAGAAAATTAACAAAGCTCACACGTTTCTGAGATAAATCGTGGATAAACAATCAGTCATAGAGCATATTCTTTGTCCAGAAGAACAAAGAATTGCAATTCTGCCAATTTAAAAGAGCACTTATTCCTCATATCCCTGACATGGCTCTCCTACCATTAGCACAGGGTTGTCTATGTGCAGAGTCGAGAACAGCGCTGTCTGTGATCACCTAAGATTGCAATGGGAGGCAGCAGAGATTGGGAGGCTTCACCTTTGTGCTCTAATTATCAGTGAAACTGCTCTATGAAAGATTTTAAGGAACATATTGAAAATATGAAAACATTCTCCAAAAGGGAATCCACCTCTCCTTTTATCCTCCACAAATAGCTGAGTTAATCATGGTACCTGAGCATAATATTTCTGTGGTCACATTGATACTTTCTGTGCAATTTTTTAAAAAAGTAATAATTTTTCCATTTTATAGACATCATAGGGGAAACAAATTCTGCTAGCAAGTACTAGGATGCCTGGACCGATCTCCATTAAAAAGCAAGACTTGGAATTCAGTTAGGAGGCAAAGGACACATAGAGGTAGCAAGCAGTGGAGTGGTTTTGAGTTCTGTCTGGATGCATGGTGGGGGGACAGTTCTATCCGAACAAATGTAAGAAAATGGGGACCCGGGCAAGAGCTTTCCAGTGAAAAGGCAAGGCAAAGAAAATGCATTATTTTGGGGGGAAAAGTAGATGGGATGTGAGAGCAAATGCAAACTTCTAAGACAACAAGAGAGACAAAGACCCTACCTAGTTTAGGAACAGACAGGGATTAAAATTTATCTGATAGGCCAGAAAAACCTGGATTTTGAAAGCAATAATAATATCATCTAATATTTATTGGATATATATTTCCTATATACAGTTGTTTGTGTAGTCTACATAGTCCTTTTATTCTTATAGATCATCTTATAAAGTTTCCTATAACTTTTAATATTAAAAAAATAGCAATCTTTCAAGAAAGTAATGTCTTCCTATATTTGTGTTTTTTTCTTCCAAGGAAAACAGTGCTACAAGAATATATACATATATATGTGTGTGTGTGTATAGACAAATTTTAATATATATTGACAATAAAGGGTCATACCGTTTTATACTTTTACCAGTGTCTCATATGAGAGCTCCTGTTTATTCATATCTTTGTGCCAACTATTTGTTATTAATTTAAAAAATCTTTGTGATTCTGATAGTGGGGAAATGGTATCTCATTTGATTGCATTTTTTGAGTTATTATTGAAGATGAATATTTTTCACATATTTATTGACCTTAATATAAATGTTTCTTAAATATGTTAACATAAATGTATCTCTTCTCTTAACCCCTACATTATTTCCTGTGTTTCTATAATTTCATACATGTGTATAATACTTGTGGGAGGTAGGGTTGGAGAGTGTTGAGGAAAGAATGAATATGCTGAATATGCTTGAGGGAAGGGTTGAGACAGTGTGAACGGGACATCAGGACAGTACTTTGATTATTTTCTATAGTTATCCCAGAAATATTTCATGATCAAGGCCATTGGAAGGAAATGCTAGCACTTGAAAGAATGTTGCAAAGCACTGAATTTCTAATCTTTGATCATTTATGCTTACTTATTAAGTTTCTTTTCACGTCTAAATGTCTTATTTTCAACTTGTAAAGTGGGGACAAAATTTTGTTTTCTTTTAAAAGGATACCTTGATCATTAAAAAGAAAAAAAAAAGAAATGAAAACACTTTGAAAACATCATTAATCCATATCATGATAATTACTTTTATTTTCTTTCGTTTTATCAATGACATCCTCTCAGTTCTGACCTAACCTATTTGAAATCCACCCACACACTTTCCTATCCCTCTTATGGAAACATTTCATTTTAAAAATAGTGAAAATAGCACATCTCAGCCATTCTCTCTCATTGCTATTCAATTGTCTTCAAGGCTTCAGGAAGAATGTCTTATTCTAAAGTTAAGACTGAGAATTATCTGAACTGTCTTTTAGCTAAGGACTGAGAGTAGGAGAGTTTTATAAAGAACTACAAAGTTCTGGAATTTTGCTTTCTTTTTGATTCAGAAAAATCTAAGCACGTTGTCCCTCAGGGCATTACATAAAGCACATCTGTTAAATCAGGATTTCCTTGGTACAAATGGACATGGGCTCTCTTGACAATTTTACCTATTTGAATTCTGTTGGGCTACTATACATATGCCTGGAGGGTCTATCCACGAGTGGGTATTATAAATCAAAATTTAAAAATCCGCTTGGCTGTATTAGAACCATTATCTATGATCCATTAGAAATAATCCCCCAAATCTTCATCTAATCAAATGCAATTTTATTAACCACTATACATTTTTAATCACCAGCTCTCTCTATTCATTGTAATTCAAGGTTGTGCCTCTGCTGCCACTCGTAAATCACTTGTTAATCACTCCTGCTTTATAATACCAGCCTAACCATTTGCTATAGCTTGCTGTCAAAACATTCCAATCTGATTTGATGCAATTTTACTGTGCACGCGTGAATCCCTACCTAACCTACAAAATAGCAGAAATAATTGACGATGTCTGGGAAGTTTTGTCTCCAAACACCTGTACTAATTAAAACTCCAAATACATGAAAGATTCTTGACAATAGTGTTCATCATTAAAGAACTTCTTTTCATAGGCACAGCAAACAAGATGCGGACTGTGTACAATGGCTAGTGAAAGATGGATAAAGAATGGAAGCTTTATTCCCTGAGCATTCCAAAGGATCCCATTTATGAGCCAGCTAAAACATGATTCATTGGATCCATCAGTGGTTCCCACACCAGTGTCAGCCTGGCATGAAAGACCCACATTTCCAGCCTTTATGAAATGGTAGCTTTTTTATTGCTTGAAACAAAAATGATTCCATACTATTTCCCATGTACATTACATACTTGTGATGCTTTTCCCCTGGCTGTTTCAAAAGACATAGAGCTTTTCCATGTTCTTGGATCACACTTGCCAAAGGGGTGCTCACTCTGGCACTCCGCACCAATAGCAGTTAGAAAGACACCCCGATGGACATAAAAAATGAGATACCCACACAATAGAGATTTAACTAATGCCGTAGACTTTTTTTTTCTCTTACCCGATTCTTGAAACACAAATAGTATATTTTGGCTGACAAGTGTTTTCTTCTTGCTTTCTATTTTTATATACATACTATCAGAGGGGAACACAGGAAGTCAATGACAGCCCAGCCTAAACTGTTCGGAAGGGGAGACCAGAAATTAAGTTTCTAGCAGGAAACCACATGCATTTTGAAATCCAGTAATCCTACATAATATGCAACACAATCAGTTCTTCCTCTTCTCTATCCACTGACATTAGTCGTTGTATTCTTTTAGTAGAGAAACAGGCCCTTTGTTTTTCTCTTGTTTATAGGGGCACATGAGGTATCCTTTATCAGGAAATGGACTGCTTAGCTGCACTGAAGTATTTGCTCTCCTGAGGCACTTTTCCACCATTCAAATTCTCTGAGAAAAACTTACTTTTCCTTTTAATATCCCTCATATGGATATAGTGTCAGATTTCATTATTTTCTTTATCTACAGTTTCCTTAGCCGTATCATAGATGCAACTCAGGAACCAATTCTTTAAAAATAAAAATGGGCTTATAACCTTTTATTGCTTCTAATATTGTAATACACTAGAAATACTGAAAAAAGATGTTTGCCTTTGCTTATCTGGGAAAGTAGTATAACATCATTGCAGAGAAGAACCTCAAATGTATCATGGTATTTCTGCTGGAAAATTGCACTTGTCCCTGATGTGTGGCTGGGTGCCAAAGACGTAGATTAGAAATACAAAATACACAATATCTGCTCTGTAACAGTGTTCTATATAACAAAGGAACCCAAATTAGTGCATAATGTGTATCATGTATCTGCTTTATGTGCATAATATAGTGTATGTCACAAGAAAGGCAACTGAGCACAACCTCTAGTGCTGTGGCCTGAAGGAAAAAAGGGCACATGTCAGTCTGACCAGGTTCAGAAGATGATTTAACAATTAAAAATGCACAGCAGTTATGGAATATTCCTTCTATATATTGATGCTCAGAGACACCAAATGTAGACTGTGTATTTGAAGGGTTAAGTGATTAAAAAAAAATTTCCAAGTCTCTCATGAATGCTCTTTCATGAAGTTTTACATGGAAAAAATCCCAGAGGATGAGAATATAAATATAAATATTCATCAATTCATTTATTCTTTTAATTGCATTTATTGAGACTTCCTATATGCCTGATGCAAAGAAGAATTAATTTACTCTGTTTACTTTTTTTAAGGGGGAAAATGTGTTTGTTAGCGCACCTTATTTCTCTTTCCTGCTTTATTTTTTAGAGACTTTATTAACACCAATATAGTATATATTTAGTTGTTTACTAACAGTTTTTTTTCACAATGTGCACCGCCCTACCCCAAATGTAATGTAGACCCTCCGAAAGCATTAACTTTTCAATTATATTCACAGCTATATCCTAGTGCCTGGGACAGTGGTTGACATATGGTAGTCGCTAAACAAGTATTTGTTGGACGAATGAAAGAAATCCCAGATCTGTGTTAGATTCTGTATTTGATGCTGGAGATGCAATGGTGAATAATACCCACTGTGAGCCTGAGGTTAAGCAGCTTACATTCTAAGGGGGGAGAGATAGACAGTACCCAATATACATGTAAATACGATGGTTTCACACACTAATGTGTGCCAAGAACATAACCACAGTGGATATATCACATAGACTAAAGAGGGTGTAAGGGGAAATCCATTTGTATGGGCAATAGGTTTCACCAACCTTCCGGTAAGGCATGAGGCAGCACGCTTATATAACCATGGTGTCACCTCCTATGTAAACTCCGTGTGATCACGCTTTCACATGGCATGTTGCCACTACTGTTCTGAGCCGTATATAAGTGCTAGCCATGTTCTTGCTGCCGCTGCATCCCCCTGACAATAAACAATATGTCTCATCTACCCGCTGCCGCTGGTCTCCTCTCTCAATTCCTGGAACCTGCTCCGGTGCCCTCACTGGCCGCAGAGCTCCCTCCCCACTGAGGGATGTTGCTTAATAGGGGAGGCCAGGGGAGGCTTCTGAGAAGGTGACATTTGAGTTCAACCCTAGGTCATGAGAAGGAGGAGCCATGTGAAGATGCAGTGGGACACAGGGCATCACAATTTGTTACGCTTTGAATGTCTCCCCTCCAAAACTCAGGTGTCGAAGCTTTATGGCCAATGTGATGGTAGTAAGAGGTGGTGCCTTTAAGAGGCAATTAGATTACGAGGGCTCCTCCTGTGTAAGTGGCATTAAGGCCCCTACATTAATAAAAGAGGCTTCACAAAGCATTTGGCTCTCTTGCCCTTTCCCCTCTGCCATGCGAGAACACAGTGTTCCTCCCCTCGGGAAAATGCAGCAACAAGGTGCCGTCTTGGAAGCAGAGCAGCCCTCACCACACCAAAACTTCCCATCCCCCAGAACTGTGAGGAATACATCTCTTTTCTTTACTCAGGTATTTTCTTATAGCAGCGCAAGTGGACTAAGACATAGACCCTGAGAGCTTGGTGCTTCTTAAGAGGCAGAGACCTGTCTGCCTCGAATGAGTTGTGGAAGCTAGAAGTGAAGGGGTGGAGGTGCCGTGTCGCACAGGCCATTTCAGGCCAACGTGGGAAGTTTGGATGTTGTGGTGGTGTCCAGGGAAAGCCACTAGAACATTTCAAGCAGAGGAGTGACATGATCTGGTTTGTCTTTTAGAAAGCACCCTTGTGCAATTGCTTGGAGTTAATGTGCAGAAAGAAGGTGGTCTATAGAAGAGGGTCAGGGAGGTTCCTCTGGAGAGTCTGTTACGGAGATATAGGAAGAGTATGGCCACAGCTCAGACCAAGGAGGTAGCAGTGAGGATGGCAAGAGGTGCTTGGAGTTAGATAAATTATGGAGGGACAACTGATCTTGATGGTAGATTTAATGAGAAGATTGAACAACTGAGTTGGGAGTCTATGGCAGAAGGTGATTCGCTTTAGCTGAGGAGAACATATAAACAGATTTGCATTAGTTAAGCAGACAATATAACCAGAACATTATAGGATATGAGGAAGGGTGGTGAGCCTCCTGCAGTCTGTTCTTTGGAAGTTTGAGTCAATGAGCGAGTGCAGAGGACTGGTCTGGAGGTTACACATACAAAAAGTACTAGAATTTGATCACTGTGGCTGAGGTAAGCAGGGCAGAGAGGAGAAGGCAGTGCTAATAGCCTGCAGTTGAGAGTGAAAAAAGCTTTGGAAAAAATAAAGCTTAGAAATGTTACAGAAAATTGGTTGCACACTGATTGTGCTAGGATACTGACAAAAGAAAAGAAAAGAGAAGAGGAAAAGAAACCCATTCATCAAATGCAGAGAAAAATCATTTACATCTGGGCGGAGCATCATGTAAACGTTGCAGCCAACAGATTGACTGCGTTTCCCACATTTCAGACACTTGTCTTTATACTACATACACAAAGCTTTTTTTTTCAGGATTCGATATCACGGATGAAGCAAAGAAATAAACCTCAAATTTGATTTCAGATTTGGTTTCAGATCTGAACACAACTACAGTGCTGCCAGGGAGAGAAAAAGAGAAAGGGACGAATACAGTCGGCTCTCTGCATCTGCAGGTTCCCCATCCACAGAGTCAAACGACCTCGGGTAGAAAATATTCAGTAAAAAACCCAAACGACAACAACAATAAAACAATAAAAGATACACATAAAAACAATACATATAACTATTTACATAGCATTTACATCGTATTAGGTATTATGAGTAATCTAGAGATGATTTAAAATAAAGGGGAGGATGTGCGTAGGTTTCATGCAAATACTATGTCCTTCTTTATCAGGGACTTGTGTGTCCCAGGATTTTGCTGTCAGAGAGAGGTCCTGCCACCAATGCCGTGTGGATACCGAGGGACAGCTGGAGAGTTATTTGAGCCAGGGAAAGGAAGTCACTTCTTAAGATAGCTAATTAAAATCCTTGGACCTTTGGCCTAGAAAATGTTTTCATGTTTACATTTGTATACAAGAGGGTGGGTTTTTCAGGAAATTCATTTAAATATAATGAATTAGTAGAGAGCAAGTCAGACTCAGGAGATGCCGGGAAGCTACTGTGCTTCTCAGTGTCGTTTCTGTACTGGGAATAGATCACGGTCTTGATTCCTCCAGAAGGACGATCTACCTTTCCTGAGCCTTCCCAGGAAGATTATGGGAAGAAGCTACTTTGTGTTTAATATTATGAAAAACAAGGAGAAAGAGTTGAGATGTCAACAAAGCTATAATTAAGTTCATTTATTTATTTGACACATTTGAATTATGGTGAAATCTAAAAATATATGATAGATATTCAAACCTCCTTGAGGTCAGGGACCACATACAGTGCAACTTTCTATCAGCACTTAGCACCAGAAAGTGCTCAGGACACTTTTGTGCATGAAATGAATAAGGGTCTGGTGAAGGGGAGGTTGACTGTGGCTAAAACGTTTAGAGATGCCTCATGGGCAAAGTAGAATTTTAACTTGTTCTTTAGATAGAAACTATTAATAAAACCTGTTAATAAGTTTGCAAGTTACATTTGCCTCCTAATCCAAATGTGGACAGACTGACTTCAAACCATTGATTTGCTCATTTATTCAATAACTTGTTTAGTACCCACTGTGCTCTAGGCATTGGGCTGTACCCTAATCATGCATTGCAAACCAAAATACACACAGTCTCTACCCTCATGAAGCTTATGGTCTAGTGGGGAAGGCAGACAAGAAACAAATAAATAGGTAAGTAACTGAATTGAGAAAAACAGAGGCTAAAAAGAACACAGATTGCTCCAATAGAAAATATTGAAGAGATGACTTGCTGGTCGGGGTTGTCACAGAAATCCTTTCCGGGGTAGGACTTCCTTGGGTGTGGGTGAGAAGCAGCCATCCTAAGGACAGAGAGTTTGGTGGGGTGAGGAGGGAGCGGAGGTGGTTGATGGTCCAGGCAGGGGAACAGCATGCACCAGCCACCAGAAGGAAAAATTTGACTCTTTGGGGAACTGAAAAGAGGATTTGTAGCCCAATTTTCAAGGCTTAGTTTGAATAAAAATGGGATGTCTGAGTTGAGATCTGCTAGAATAAGGAGGAAATTAGCCAAAAGGGGGTGATTCCACTGGTAATATTCATTCTTTTGATAAATCTGCATTGAGTCAATCATTATTCTAGGGATTGAGGAGATAGTAGTTCAGGAGCTCTAGAGTTCTAGAAGGGAAAGACAAATGGAAAACAAGTAACTCAATAAGTAATTTAATTTCAGATCATGATAAATGCTATGAAGATGACACAACATCATGGGAATGATGGTGACTACTTCAAATATGAAAGTCAGTGAAGGCTCTCAAGGAGGAGACACCAGCTGGGTATCCTGGAGCAAAAACATTTCAGGCAAAGCATGTGCAAATGTCCTGTGGTCTATTGGTTGTGTGTAGCTTTTTACAGTGTAGCAAAGGCCAGGGATATTCTCAAGGTCTCTGTCTCTCATATCACACAATGAACCTCACTCTCTCATGTCCAGAGGCATGCACTGTCTCCAGGAAGCCAAAGTTATCCCTGGCTCATATTGCAACCCCCCTCCTCAACTCTTGCCTCTTTTTCTTTCTGTCACTCTGTACAACTTATCTTCCCACATGGCTACACTGCCAGCAACAACTTCTTCTTGAGGTGGGTACAGTGAAGTGCTGTGGGCTGCAAGCTGGAGGAATCCCAAGCAGCCAAGAGCAGGAACCCTGTGTGGATGAGGAGGTCATATCAGGAAATGGGTGCGGCATAGTTCACTGCCAAGCCCAAGATTCAGTTCAAAAACTTGTCACAAGTTTCCTGCTGTGGGGGCTCTGGGCCAGGTGCTTGCCTCTTCCTCAACTTATACATGCACTTTTGGGCTAAGAATGTGAGCTCTAAATTTGGAAGCAAATGCATGGGTATCTACCTACAAGATAAGAGTAAAGTGGAGAATTAAGCTCGCAAATTCAACACGGAATTTTATCAAGTTGCTATTAAAGATGAAGTGAGATGTTGTCAAGTTGCTATTTAATGTGAAAATATATAAAATATACATACATTTTAATTATAGAATGAAGGCAGCTGAGTATCAGGTGCATCAAACATTAACTGAGCACTGGTTATATACCAAGTACTCTGGTTGGAAAACATTTAATTCTTACAGTGGTCCCTTGCAATAAAACTAATTTTCCCCATTTTACCAGTAAGGGGTGAGGGAACAGTCTGACTCACTGGTCATATATCCAAAGGAAGCAGAGCAAGGGTGTGAGAGCAGATCTTCTGACCACAAGTTCCAGGGTCATCTCATGAGATACCATTTGCCTTCTCAGCGAATAACAGCATGTTGGGATGCAGCCTGGAGCATGGTCAAGAGCAGTGGTGGTCATGCCTGGTGAAGAGCATGAATTACAATATCAGCATTACTTCTTTCCAGTCATCCGAGTTTGGGCCAGTAACTTCACCTTCCTAAACCTCAGTCTCCTGACCTCTAAAATGGGAATAATCATAAAATCTGCCTCAAAAGATTGTTTAAGGATTAAATGAGCATCTTATATCAAGTATCCAACCTCATGTCAGGCATATTTGGCACTCAATAAATGCGAGCTACCTACCGTCTCAGAGGAGAGTGCTTAGCCCTTCAGTTGCTCTTTGTAAGTTTGTGCACATCCACTAGCTCATTGTACCCTCCCGGACTGGAAGGAATGGGGTGTGAGTAGAGCTAGCTGGCCGAGGCTGGGGGCTCCCCGAGACAGGTGCTTCCTGCTCTCCAGCCCACTCCGTGGACAGTGAGTGCACCAGTCACCCCACTAAGGCATATGGTCCAATCCCCACCACCCAGCCTTGTGTCTGGCACCTGGTTAGAATCAGCAGGGGGACATGAGCAGCAGCCAGAGGGGACAAGCATTGTCTCAAGGCATGTCCACAACCTGAAGCCTCCCATCAGAGAGCATTGAGATTTCCAACAATTGAAGAGCTTTGTGTTGGAATCAGAGTGCTGCCTTTTTAACATAATTGCTGCCCCCTTGTACCTTCTAGACGTCTAAGTTGGAAGATCTTCATAAATATCCCGCACACCATGTCAGAACATTTAAGCGTGAGTGTTTGAACTGGACTCTTATGAAGAAAAAAATCATTTCTAATTTAATTTTTTTTTGCGCATGCTTACCCATCAAACAATTACCCTGCCTCACAAGTTCTGTAAAAAAAGTTAAAAACAAGTGAGTCACATGACCTTTGAAGTTAGAAAATAAATCAGAAAAGAACAAAAAGGGAAATAAATTGTTCTAAGTAAAGCAGAAAGGCCTTATGTATTCAGAAACTCATTTACTTTTCTCCAAATCAATATGCAGTGCTCAGCACAGAGAACTATCAGAGAACTATTGAATATAAAGCACAGAAGATAACAGCAGTGATTACAACGTGCAATTGTGCAGCTGTGATATCATCCCCTCCCCCTCCCCCACCCTCTCCATCAGATTGGTTGCTATGTTAATATTTTAGGCTTAAAGGACCAGAATTAATGCATTCAGTCTTGTCTCTGATGTGTTGGTTTTCTGTCAAAAATTTCTGACAACATTAAAAGCCAATGAATCAGGATAATTAGAAATGGAACCATATAGCTGATCATCCATCGTTGGAATTATTGGGCTCAACATCATCTCCTGCTCAGATTTGGGGCCTTGGCACAAGACGATCTCTCCTCCCCATTCCTCTACAGAGCAACAATTTTGAGCTATAAATAGGCCACCCAATTATTTTTTCTATGAATAATGAATATGGAAGATGATCTCCCTCTGTTCTGATAAACAACAACTACTACTACTGCTACAAAAATCAGATGAAATCTGCAGAGGCAACTGGAGGAGGGGTTACAAAGCCCCTGAAATTGGCAAAGTTTAACATCAGAGTATAGAGCCTGATCATCTTATTTTTTATGATGAGCTTCTTATTTTTTATGATGATGAAGCAATTTCCCATTAATAGATCCTGTGAAGTAGGAAAGATCCTCCAGAGAGTGTTCCAGGTCATTTGGCCTTACAGTAAAAATAGGAAAGTGTTTGCCAGAAAATGACAGAAACACAGAAAATTGACAGCTGGAATGAGAATGTGAAAGCACAGGATTTTCATACCTGGTCCTGTCCTCTGGCCCTCCCCGGCTCCAGATCCTCTAATGTTTTCTCTCTTAAATTGGAATGCGGAGGAAGGGAGAAGGGGAAGGAATTATACAATGTCTGGCTCCCAATAACGACAGCACCTACTTGATGGTCAGAAATGATTAATATTTATGACCTTTCTTATCACATTTACTCAGGAACAGTTGAGAATTCAGTCACATGGCTCTCAGCAGCTAAAATCTTCCTAATCCAGACTTTCTACTTCTGCCTTTTAATCCCTGGTTGGTCATTCTAATATGGATTTCTTTACCTCCCTCTGAGAAATTTATTTAAGTTCCAAAAAGCTTTTTGGAGGAGGAAGATGCTACCAAAGATCATTCTGGTATCTCAGCTGTGACCCCTGGGTAGATGAGGGTGTTTTTGAACCTGGGTAGGCTGCCTCTGACCTGCACCTTCAAGAGCATTAAACTTTGATGCAGGCAGCTTTCTGAGGTAGGCTAAGAATGCCAGCGGTTAGGTATCAGTGGAGTCTTCAACTAGGGGCTGAGCTGGGGGAGGAAGAAGGTGAGGAGCAGATGAAATTGAAAGATCTCCCTTGGTTATTTCTTCATAAAACAGCAGAAGTTGGTTAGTAATGAAGGTGGGAAATATTTGGTATGTTAGGAACAAAGCTGTTGTAATAAATTATGAAACTGGCTGTAGCAAAATATCTATGAAATACACTATCCACCCTTGGAAAGATGGCTTCCCTTTGCCCTAGGAAATTGCTTATGATAAAGATGTTGGCTAATACTTACGTTTTACGGCAACTCATTACAGATTTGCAAATACCCTGTCGTGCTTACAAGGCACCAAACCCCATCTTCTCTGATTTACAGCTTTAGTGGCAGTGACCAAAATGACATAAATAATTAAATAAGTATGCACATAAATCTTTTCTCCAATCACTTGTCTAAAGTTTTCTCTTTTCTAAAGAGTAGAAAAATTTAATTTTTAATGTGAAATAAGTTTGAACGAAACCTAGGAATAGGCATATTTGAACATTTGAAAGACTGTATCTTCTTCCTTTCATTATGAGAGCAGCATCTAACTCCTCCTCCATTCAGCTGTTACTAAAACTTTAAAGGAAAAATCATTCATTGAATTAAAAGGGCTAAGCATTGAAAAGCTTTAATTGAATCGTTCTCTAATATGGCCAAGCAAATTAGATACTTTCCAACTTTTGGTTATCCACAGAAAGGAAAGGGATGTGACCTATGGATAATGTTGTAACATCTGCATGATTCTAAAAGTTGTTTTTATTTGATTTCTTAATACATTATATACGTTTTCACAGCAGGAATTAGAGATAATGTTATTGCACCACTTGTGCAGAACTATTGAGTGACTAGACAATCCCATTCTAATCCTTTGCACTGATTAAGATAACTTAATTGTAGGACTACCAGCCTGCTACAGGCTCTCAGCTAGGCTCTGGAAAAAAGTCAGGAACTCAGTGTGTGTGTGTGTGTGTGTGTGATCACTTGAAATCATTTTGAAATATAATTTTCCCATACTGTTCCCTATTGTAGTAACATATAACATCTATCTACATAAATGTTTTTCAGTGAATTGATTTTATTAAGTATGTCTTAAAGTGTTTTAAATGATAGCAACAACAAAGAAAATAATAGGTTTTCAATTCTGGTCCTCAGTACCCATCTTAAAGATATTTTCTTTAAGAAAGACTTAAGGATAGTTTCTTTTTCTAGAACTGCAGCACCGGTATTCATATAATGGCGAATTTGTTTATTTTCTTGTTTATTTAAAAAAGTTAAAAAAAATAAAACTGGTAAGAATGAAAATAAATATTACCAAGTACACATTACTACAGCAATACTGTGATCCAAACTTCTGAATAAAGAAATTTAAGTATGTAATAATAGACCACTCATCATAAAATATTTAATTCTACAAAATTTTAGTCAAGAGAATTTGATTAACCCACTAAATTTCATTCAAATCGAATTTGAGTAGGTCCTACTTGGAAAAACTGACCTCTACTGAGACCAAATAGCTGCAAACTGCATCATAATGTGTTCAAAGTATGACAGTTTCCCAGGTGGGACCCAGGGTGGCAACAGAGGCATCTAGAAGCAGTTTAAGAAGTGATAAAAGCCCAAAGGAAAACAAATAATGAAGCAATGACTGCATAGTATGCATTATTGTTAACCCATCAAAGGTAATTA
Organism: Varecia variegata; assembly: GCA_028533085.1. Taxonomy (NCBI): domain Eukaryota; kingdom Metazoa; phylum Chordata; class Mammalia; order Primates; family Lemuridae; genus Varecia; species Varecia variegata. The sequence goes on along the minus strand of CM052438.1, from coordinate 65,569,313 downwards.
TGAAAAATATCTTAGACATAGGTTTGATTATCTCTTCTTAGGATGAAATACTTTTATCAAAACATCTTTAAAATACCTATGTTTTAGAATGTTTGCATATAGATCTATTGGGGCTCTTTCTTTTTAAACCAAAGGGAGACATATTTAGAGTTTGGAGACCAATTTTCCAAAAAATTTAATATTAAATTAATATTTAATCTGGTGAGACATCTAAAAGCACACTTTTTTTCCCTCTCTCAAAGCAGCAAACTTTGAAGGAAAAAAGAATTTCCTGAAGAATGAAGAAGATACTTCAAGCAAAGAATATCATTGACAATAATCTATAATGTTGTTCACAATAGTCTTATTGATATGCCTCCTGGAGCCTATTTTTTAAAGGTGTGAAGATTTGCGTATTGCCTATTTTATTTTAAAATTTATGTCACTTTTAAAAATTGCCTTTAAACTATCAGGTCTGAGGAAAAAAAGAATTAAGCCTGAAAGGAAATAAAATTATTCTGCAGTTCATTGAGCTTAACATAAGAAAGTCATTTCATTTTATGCCTCAAATCTGATTCAAAGTAAGACGGTGAGTTCTTTTCACAGCTGAGGAATAGAATCCCACCTAAGCAGGGGGAACCCGTACTGTAATTTTAACTACCTGTGTTCAAGAGTCACAGTGATTTTCATTTGCTTTTCTCTCACTCATTTTTTCCCTGTTCTGTGGTTTCCATGGTGAATTCCTGTAATGCAGGTAGACCAATCCTATCTTCCTTTGAATCAAACAGTTCCTGAGGTGATACATCAGAGTGGGCTCTGTGAAATCCAATCAAAGCAGGGAGAAGCTAGTTTCTAGTTTCAGAAAAGAAATCTACTCTCAGAAAATATATGCGCTTCCAATAATTAAAAAGGAAAATCAGGTTAAAAGACTTAATGAGGTTTTATCCTCATAATTAGTCACATCTCATGTTAAAAGAAAAAAAAAAGGCTCCAATGAGCCTTCTGTACTGTAATAACTCAGATTTGCATGGTGTGCTGCAGTTTACAAAGCTTACTCACAGATAATTTCATTTTAATTTATATGGTGTCTGCTTGCTTTTTTGTCAGATTGTAGAAGTCTGTTGTGATCAATCATAGTCTGAAGCTTGAAGCTGGCTATAAACACAACTAGAGCAATAGCAGGTCAGTTGTCTTTGATGAGATATAACAGAGAACTATATTGAAAGCCCCGGAAAGTGCTTATGCATATATGATTCCATCTCTAGCATAATCGCAGAGCCAGGACTTCAGAGAGAACATCAATGTGAGACCCTACTGTACTTAATTTGGGTTTTTACTATTACACAACCAGTCCCTGGGAGACAGTATTATTATATAAGTTTAGTTTTTAAAACTGTTTCATCTTCAGCACTATTGCTTTTAAGCTTTTCCAGATTGAATTCTTACAAAAGAGCTTCTTTGCAGTCGACATCCACAGAAATGAAATAGAAACAACTGATCTGCATGGATTTACTTTTGAAATACGGATACCTTGAAGTAAAATCAAATGCTCCACATTGTGAAGATAGCTAACATTCTTATCTGTAAAATTCAAAAAAGCATTTCCTAATCATTTGTGTAGAACCAGTTTTGCTTCATAATTTCCAGACTGCCACCTGGATGCACTCAGGCTGTTCTGTGACACAGTTGAGCTAGTTTTGAAGGTTCCTCCTTTGTCTCTGGGCTCCTTCTCTTCTATTCCCCTAGGACTCTCTGCCACAAATTATTTTATCTGAAGCTATGTCTGAATATGAATAGAAAAACGGAGAACTGAGGCAATTATACTAGTAATTCAAGCAGAAAAAAAAAAGCACTTTGCCTGAATTATCTGGAAATTCCTGGCAAACATCTTTTTCTGTTTCAGTGATCTGGAAGATTGCCTAACTTCTTTTCTTTGGGGGTGTAGGTCTGGCCTCTGTCACACAGCTCTGATTGCCTCATTTCCTGCCATCTCAGACTGTATCTATTTTAGGACAGCTAAGACATGAGAGGAAGGTTCAGCGATTCTGAGGTACAGGGCTTAAGACATTCCTGTGAAGATGCAGATTGACATTTTAAGTCCTTACCTGATCTTGGGCCTGCTATCCCAGTCATGGTGAGCGGGGCCAACACTGTCATTCATTCATTCATTCATTCACTCATTCATCATCTACTGAGTGCCTGCTCTGTGCTAGGTCTTAGAGATACAAAGATGACAATGTCTTGGCGCCAGCACTCGGAAGAGTTCTATATACATTAAAAAGCAGGTACAACACAATGCAGTAAATTTGAACAATGATTCCACTGTGGGCAAAAGCATATACCCTGTAAAAATTTCAAAGAGACAGAAGCAGAAGCCACAAATGTAATTCCCCACAAATATACTTTTCCTGCTTATTTGATTTTTTTCCCCCTACAATCCCTTAAGGATGATCTAAGCCAGTTCCACTGGAAATTTATTATTTCTTGAAGATATCCATTCTCTGAGAGTTCTGGGGGAGACATTTCCAACAGACCAGGCTTTGGCAGAGGTTTGTCCTGTCTATCTGCCAAGGGCTCTCTCCGGCAGATGGCAACAGCTGTTTGTGATTGAGTCTAAGAAAGTACAGGAGGGGCCTTGCAAAATGTCCTTTTTATTACACTAATGACTTTTTTCCCTGAGAGTGGTTTTTCATTGTATCAGTGCATAATTATTTTTGCTAATGCATTTGCTCCAATCGTACAAAAATCTAATTACTCTATGTAATGAATCATTAACAATTTCCTTAAATTCATTTCAGTGTTTGCATGCTGGTATTCAGCTTATGCTAATAAACCTAAAATATTCATGCCTTTAAGTCTGAGACCGCAGACTATGCTCAAAAAAAATTGTTTTACTAAATGTACATTTTTAAATCTGCATTTTGTAAAATACCGAGGTGTAAACTCTGTAAGATTATTCTGGAATGCAGCATTCTAATTTTCTCTTCACTTTTTAAGCAGAGTGCTTTTATCTCTTTCACGCTCCATGTTCACTTAGCTATAACAAAATGACATGTGGTCATGTTTAACTTAAGAGCATTAATTGGTGTTTGGTAATGAAAGAAGATCAAAAGTAACTGATGTCAAACTTTTTCACTTTGATTTATCCACATTGAGATTCAACCTTTGATCCATTTGCTGATACAGACATTAGGAATAAGTACCTTATTATTATTAAGTACCTTATTTTATTCTTTTTAATCAAAGAAGAGAAATTAAACCTTGAGTTCTAGCCATAAAAATATATCACTATAAAATCAGAGACTTTCTACAGCACTGCCATTATTATTATTGCCTTATTATTAAACACATACTACGTGCTAAGTGTTCACTTAACTCTGTGAAGTACTTAATGTTCATCATTTCATTTAATCATCTTCAATGCCTATGAGGTCAGTACTATCATTATCTTCATTTTACAGATAAGAAACAGATTTAGAGAAGTGAAGCAAGTTTCCCAAGGTTACACAGTGTTGCACAGTGGTTCTCAACCAGGGGTGATTTTTGCCTCCCTGGGGACATTTGGCAATGTTCAGAGACATTTTTTCACTATCACAACTGGACAGGGGGCAGCTGGCATGTAGTGGGGAGAAGTCTAGGGATGCTGCTTAATATCCTACAAGGCACATGGTGGCCCCCACAACAAAGATTTATCTGGTCCAAGATGTCAATAGTGCTGTGGTCGAGAAACCTTGGTGTAACAGCTGTGTGTGACGCCCATGTCACAGCTCCTTGGGCTACTGATTTCTGAGCAGCTGTGGAGACAGCTGTGGGGGACAGCTGTGGTGGACAGTGGGCTGCAACTGCTAGCATCTCACTTTAAGCGCATGTGGTTGTCGCCCTTTGCTTTTCTGCCTCAGTGCTTTCTCTGAAACACCTGTGCAGATGCAGCCAGGGATTGTGCAGGTATTATCACCTGGGGGCAACCCTCAACTAGTGTTTAACCTCCCTGTTCTCTGATGGGAAAATTCTGAGGGCATTCTACACAGACCCTCTGTGTGTCCCCAGGGGCACTGGGTCTCGGTCGTTTGCAGTGGTAACCAACTGGCACAGAAGGCACTTATGGACCTACTGCCTTCTCCCACCAGTTGAGGGTTGCCCAGGGCTGCTAACACCTCTGCAATCCCAGGTTGTGTCTGTTACTGGCCTTTAAAGAAAGCTTCAGAACAGAAAAACGGAGAGACACCACCACTGGAGCTTGAGGTGGGATGCTGGTAACTATGTTGAACTCTCTGTGACAGCTGGCTGAAATCAATAATGTATGCCTTAACAGTTTTCAGCGTTTCCTTGTCTTACTCCCCATAATGGGTTTGACTCCCAAATAAACTACCTGTACCCAAGCCCTCATTTTAAACTCTGCTTTCAAGGGAAGTCAAACTAAGACATGAAGCTAGTAAGTTGGCTATATTATGTTGCAAATTTAATTAAACCAAATCAAAAGCTGAATATCAGTCCATTAGCTTTTGGCTTCAGATTCCCTGTCCATTCTAATTCCATAGTCAACTATTTAATATTGCCTTATGAGGACTTTAAATTCTCTCACCACTTTATCTTCCTTCAAACCGAATAATGCATGCTTAATGATCAGATCATCCCCCTCCCGCCCTTTTTGTTTTTTCTGTGCAGAAGTCATATTGGCCTGTGGGAGGGACTCAGTTGACCCGGCCTATTGCAGATACATGCTGAGAACTTCAACTCAGCTTTTTTTTTTTTTTTTTTTTTCTTGAGACAGAGTCTCACTCTGTTGCCCTGGCTAGAGTGCCGTGGCGTCAGCCTAGCTCACAGCGACCTCAAACTCCTGGGCTCAAGCAATCCTATTGCCTCAGTCTCCGAGTAGCTGGGACTACAGGCATGCACCACCATGCCCGGCTAATTTTCTATATATATTTTAGCTGTCCATATAATTTCTTTCTATTTTTAGTAGAGACGGGGTCTCGCTCTTGCTCAGGCTGGTCTCGAACTCCTGAGCTCAAACAATCCGCCCGCCTCGGCCTCCCAGAGTGCTAGCATTACAGGGGCGAGCCACTGCGCCTGGCCTCAACTCAGCTTTTGCTGCTGTTTAGAAATCTTTCATGAATGTTTTCAGGACTTCCTCACATACATCTCATTCCTTTTAAGCCCCAAGCCTGGCTTTGTAAGCTCTCTTCCTCCATGATTGGACGCCTTCGTCATGAAATTTTTTTCTTTTTTCAACTTCCATGACACTACTACTTTTATTACTTCTTCAATCTCTCTCTGACAGTTCTTTGTCTCCTTTGATCCCCTTGGCATCTTTCTTCCTTCCTCCAATCTGAGGACAAGACTCATCGTCTATCATTTTTCTACACACACCCTCGGGGTGAGCTCCTTCATTTCTATGTGGGTGACGTCTAGATTTCTGTTTCCAGCTCTGACATTTCCCCTAGGTCTCAGGGTCATTCTTTGCTGCCTATCCATTTAACAACAAGGAAGCAATACTATCTTTGGATAGCATTTTTTTTTTTTTTTTGCTGTTTAATATGCTCTCTCTAAAAATCAAATTAAACTCTTCTCTGATCCACAAACTGCTCTTATCTGTCATATTGCCCAAGAGCTAGAACCCTTAAGTCATCTTTAACTGTTTTCTCATTTTAATTGCTTATTTTATTTTTAAGGGGGGCATTGTTGTTACCTATTTTCTCTTATTTTAAGAGACCCTAACTTTGGTACAGTATTCAGTCCTCTCCTAGGCAGTCCATGTGGCTCAGAAGGAGTCAACCCCCGCCCAAGCCCAGGAATGCACTAGAATGGTCTGAGTAGAATCTCTTTCTTGCCACATTGGTCCAGCAATTGGCAACCAAACCAGTTTATGTCCCTGAGATTTGTTAGTGATTCTGGGGAAATTCTTCCTTGCTGTACTGGAAGAGCTTTCAGAAATAAGTTTCTTTTTTCCCTTGCTTTTTCTCAGGATATACTCAGTGTAGATGTGATGGAACTGAGGTCATTATGTTAATACTACCTTGAGGATGAGGCCAACAAATGGAGGAGCACTGAGTTAAATGAATCTCAAGGAAATGGAGCTATGAGAACACTGGATTAAGTCTGTCCCAAAGGGTGCGCTACCTTTGGACATCCAACCATGGGATTCGATATTTTTCCTTGCTATTTAAACCAGTTTCTGTTACTTGCAGCCAAAGCCTCTTAGTGAGAAAATGCTCTACTTTGTGCTCTGTGAAAGTAGCCTGAATCTTTCCATTCTTCCCCACTAGCAGTTGTCACCTCTTTAGCTCACATCCGATCACTGCCGGTCTCCTAGCTAATCCACATAGTGTCATTCTCTCCTCTTCCTAACTCCTCTTTCATACTGTTGCCAGATGACTCTTCCTAAAAGACAATTTTCATGACGTCACTCTACTCCATAAAATCCTATAATGGTTTCTTTTTGCTTTCAGCTTTTAGTCCAAACTCCCAAGACTTGTTTTCAAGCCTTTTTATAATTGGACACTTTTTAAATATACTGAATGTGTTTTCTCCATGTCCCCTAATGTATTGATATAATTGACAATATTTCTTCCTGATGTTCTCTCAACTGAGAAGTGTTTCCCCTTTGCAAATTCAATTATGCTTTTTGTCTCTATTTAGGTCCTAGGTTCTCCATAAACTTCCGAACAGAGTCAGTGTTTATCCATTCAACAGTCTTCATTAGGTGCATACTATGTACAAGATATTCAACAAAGCAGTAGAGCTATGAAGACAAATGATCACATTTCCTCTTACCTTTGGGAGCATGCAGTTGAATGCAATGATTTTCAAAGTTTTAAGTAAATTTGCCATGCAAGATATTTTTTTCTTTTTTTTTTGTTATATCAGAATATTACAGGGGTACAAATGTTTAGGTTACATATACTGCCTTTGCCCAGCCCAGGTCAGAGCTACAAGTGTGTTTACCCCCTAAACGGTGCACACCACTCAATGGGTGTGAATATACCCATCCCCTCCACCCCCTCCCACCTGCCCAACATCCGACGAAATGTTACTACTATATGTGCACATAAGTGTTGATCAATTAATGCCAATTTGATGGTTAGTACACGTGAAGCTTATTTTTCCATTCTTGTGATTCTTCACTTAGTAGAATGGGCTCCAGCTCTATCAAGGATAATACAAGAGGTGCTAGATCACTATTGTTTTTTTTGTGGCTGAATAGTACTCCATGGTATATATACATATACCACATTTTATTAATCCACTCATGTACTGATGGGCAATTGGGTTGTTTACACGTCTTTGCAATTGTGAATTGTGCTGCTATAAATATTTGAGTGCAGATGTCTTTTTTATAGAATGTCTTTTTTATTCCTTTGGGTAGATGCCCAGTAATGGGGTTGCTGGATCAAATGGTAGTTCTACTTGTAGCTCTTTGAGGTATCCTCATGTTACTTTCTACAAAGGTTGTACTAGTTTGCAGTCCCACCTGAAGTGTATGAGTTTTCCTATCTTTTTGCATCCATGCCAACATTTATTGTTTTGAGACTTTTTGATAAAAGTCATTCTCACTGGAGTTAAGTGGTATCCCATTGTGGTTTTGATTTGCATTTCCCTGATGATTAGAGATGTTGAGCATTTTTTCATATGTTTGTTGGCCATTAGTCTGTCTTCTTTTGAAAAGTTTCTGTAACTTATAGAATTTAATTATCAAGCTAATGAGGCTGTTTTAATTAATACAAAATTTGAAATGGAGTTGTTTAGATGAATGTGGTGGTTTTATATTTAGCCTCGAAATGCAATTTGTTAATATATCTATTTTATTCTGGTTGCTTAATATGTAGAAAACTATGATTCATATAGTTAAATAGGTGTTAATATTAACAATTTTTAGAAGCTAACCTTGCAATCTCAGGAGTCTCTTATGTTAAACAGAAGCAAGAACAAAGCTTTCTGACATTGCATAAGAATTATTTTATGTAAGTTATCATGTTGACAGTATTCACTATGATAAATTTGATTATATATATTATTTAAGTCATTCATTTAGTCAACATATAGTTATTTATTATGTACTATATGCAAGGCCTATTCTTATACATTCTCAATCTGGTGATATTATACCAAGGAGGAAAATATTATTTATTGAGGGCAAAAAAATCTTAGCTATTGAAATGGTTTGTGGCCATTCAAACATAAACATAGTAATATATACAATCTATCTGTGGTATTAAAATTTCATGGGGGTTGATTAGGAAAAAATATGTCTGAAAAAGTCTTAGGGGAGCAATAATGAAAACAAAAGTTGAGAAACACTATTGGGTCTTGGGTAAATAGCAGTGAACACTACAGAAAAGAAAACCCCTGTGCTGATGGAGCTGACGTTTTCACAAGAAAGGGTAAGCACACAATAAACAAGATAAATAAGTAAAATGCATAATGTGTTAAAATAAAAAATCAGCACAGGACAAGTGGAAAAGTAAATCAAAAGTAAATCAGGAGAGGAAATAGGAAGTGGCTGTGTGGGAGGAAAGGGCATTGACACTAGCTAAGGTGACCATGGACATGTGAGTGAAGACCTTGGTGGGCAAGGGAGAAGTGAGGAAGAGCTCTGCAGAGACAGAGCAGAGTGTGCAAAGGCCCTGTGGAGACAGTGACCTGGCACACTGGAGGAACAGCAAGCAGTGTGGTGGGTGAGGAGCAGGTGAAGGCTGTTAAAAGGCCATGTCAAAGAGTTCACAGAGTCCAAGTCATAAAAGGCTATGTAAGGACCTTGTTTTTAACTCTCATGAGAAAAAAAGGCATTGGAGTGTTCTGAGGAGGAAATGATATCATCTGATTTCCATTTTTACCAGGATCACTCCTACCACTGTGCTGAGAACAGACTGAAGCAGACACAGGGGACAGCAGAGTGACTAGTTGGGAGGTGTACTAGTCTGCTCCAGACGCCAGAACAAAATACCACAGGCTGGGGGGCTTAAACAGCAGACATTGATTTCTGACAGTTTTGGAGGCTGGGAAATGCAAGACCAAGGTACCAGCAAGGTAACATTTGGTGGGAGGCCTCTTCTCTCAGTTCGTAGGTAGCTCCTGTCTTGCCATGTGCTCACATGGCCTTTCCTTGATGGATGTGCACAGGGGAGGGGGGGGCTCTCTTGTTTCTCTTCTAATAAGGGCACTAATCCCATTGTACCAGGGTCCCATCCTCATGGCCTCATCTAACTCTAATCACTTCTGAAAGGCCCCCTCTCCAAATACCATCGCATTGAGGGGTTGGGCTTTGACATGTGAGTTTTGGGGAGACACAAACATTCAATCCATTACAAGAAGCTACAGCAAAAATCCAGGTGAAGGATAATGGGAGCTTGGATGACGTGGTGTGGTAGATGACCAAAGCGGTTGAACCGTGAATGCAGTTTTAAAGGTAGAGCAGACGGAGCAATGTTGATTGATCTGATGTAGAACTTAAGAGAAAGGGAGGAGTCAAAGATGTTTAAGGGTTTTGAGGATATCTTTGTTATTATTATTATTTTGACTGCAGTTTTCAATAAGTTGAACAGGACACCCCAAGCCCTAAGATTCTTTAGAACACTAGAGTTTGAAAACGTTTAGTCTAATGAGTCTCAATTTGTAAATAAATGTGGGGGGGGGACATTTGAAATTAAATTAAATTTATTTTTGTTTGACACAATTGCCGGGGACAGCTGGCATTTAGAGGACAGGGACCAGAAAAGTAAACAATCATGCAATGCACGGGATAGTCCTGCACAAATGAAGAACTGTTCTGTCACAAATTCCAATAACACTCCTGTTGAGAAACACCGGTAGAGTTGCTTTTATTATTTGTTTTCTTATTACATCTGTTATTGCACTTCAAGACAACAGAAAACAGAATCTCTTACTGCTGGTTATTTCAGGTACAATCTCTCCCAGCTAAGATCTAAGGGCCTTGAAGGCAGATGTCATCTCATATATTTCTTTTGTGTCCTCCTCCAGCAAATAGCAGAAACTGCCTTCATTTTGCTGTCTCTATTGCTTCCTCCATGTACAGATGCATACTCTCATTTTGTCTACTTAGGAGAGACATGCAAACATACATGCAAAGATGATTCTAACCATAGTTAAGGAATGATTTTTGCTTTAAGGACTCAGCGTATAAGAGATAATATATAAATATTAGCTCTTATTAATGATAATAACAGGAGGTATATAAAATTTCTTGATTGAAACAAATGCCAGCCTTAGATATGAGGCCTTCTTATTGCCATCACATTGCCCATTCACTTAAACTCATATCTCGGTAATAGAATTTAAAATGTTTTGCTAAATCAATGAAAGGTTTATTTGTAATCATAATGTAATCCCAACTCTTTAACATTTATTTCCTCATATTCTTTTAAACATTTTGTCAACATGTAGTTGAGTTTTTAAAAATAAAGTTTTTATTTTTTTAGAGCAGATTTAGGTTCACAGAAAAATTGCATGGACAGTACAGAGATTTTCCCATATATCCCCTCCCCCCCCCATGCATAACCTCCACATTACCAATATTCTCCACCAGAGTGGTACATCTGTTACAACTGATGAACCTACATTGACACATCATTATCACCCAAGTCCATAGTTTACATTGGGTTTCACTTTTGGTGTACATTCAATGGGTTTGGACAAATGTATAATTACAGGTATCTATCATTATAGTGTAGTCATTTGCTGCGTAAATGTTTCAGTTAACCATGGAGCACATATATGTCAGTGGTCCCATGAGATTAAAATATCATATCTTTTTTTTTTTTTTTTTTTTGAGACAGAGTCTCTCTCTGTTGCCCAGGGCTAGAGTGAGTGCCGTGGCGTCAGCTTAGCTCACAGCAACCTCAAACTCCTGGGCTTAAGCAATCCTACTGCCTCAGCCTCCCGAGTAGCTGGGATTACAGGCATGCACCACCATGCCCGGCTAATTTTTTCTATATATTTTTAGTTGTCCGGTTAATTTCTTTCTATTTTTTAGTAGAGACGGGGTCTTGCTCTTGCTCAGGCTGGTCTCGAACTCCTGACCTGGAGCGATCCTCCTGCCTCCTAGAGTGCTAGGATTACAGGTGAGCCACCACGCCCGGCCAAAATACCATATCTTTAACTGCATTTTTTCTATGTTTTGATATGTTTAGCTATACAAATACTTACCATTGTGTTACAATTGCCTACAGTATTCAGAATAGTAACATGCTGTGCAGGTTTGTGGCCTACAAGCAATAGGCTACACCATATGGTCTGGGTGTGTAGTCGGCTATCCCATCCAGGTTTGTTTAAGTGCACTCTATGTTGTTCGCACAAGGATGAAATTGCCTAATGATGCATTTCTCAAAATGTATCCCGTTGTTAAGTGACACGTGACTATATCATATAGAGTGGTTTCTCTGCTCTTAAAATTCTCTGTGCTCTTCCTCTTCATCCCTCCCCTCTAAGCACTGTCAACCACTGATCCTTCTTCTGTCTCCCATAGTTTTGCCTTTATAGTTTATTTTTTGTTAATAATATTGAATATATAGTTATTATGATAGTCTTTATTTAATTAGAATCATTTTGTAAGTACTTTTTAATGTTTCTACATAACGATCAGAATTATCATTTCAATAGCTGCATGTAGCCTATCATATTTACTGATAGCTTCTTCTTTTTTTGCTAGACAGTTTGGGCCTGGTCTTTCATGAGTTATATATAACATTTCTATATAGTATTTCTGCCATTGATTGTTCTCATCCTCTGTTAAATATCCCTCCACCCACCCACCAATTATTGCCTATTTACTTGGCTTCCGACTATTGTGATTTACAGATGCATGCTAGCATCACCAGTCTGCCTCGGCCCTGATCACTGATAGTTGCTTGATCCCTCTGACTTGTCTCCGGCATTCACATTCCTGGCTCTCAGTAGCAGGCACTTCTGATATCATGCTGCTCAAGAAGTTCTTGGTATAGTGTGAGGCCCAGGTGGGTGATTAGCTGGATGGTTCATGGTAAGAGAGAAGATGTATCTCAGAATAATTAAGAATTTTTAACAATAAAAGCCACATATTTCCTCTTTTGATGAAATTCAAAATTATAGTAAATACTCTCCGAAGATACCCATGGATTACTTGATAATAATAAAAACTAATAGCTGAATATTGTTTTCAATATTAAAGAATAGCAAACATATCAACAGCAACCATAACATTGTTTCATATGCCGAAACTAGGATGAAATAATGCTTTTATAGAAGATGTGATCTGTGTTCAAATAGCATCATTTATCAAATGCAAAGGATTGTGGTAGCTCTTGACTTCAAGCCATATTAAATCTATCAAAGCTAAGATTCAATAAAGATATAGGTCAGATTCCATGACAAAAACTCAAAGAAAGCAACCAAAATAAGAGAACTTAGTATGGTTGTGGGTATGCAATCTACAAAAATCAATTTTATATATATGATAAAAGAGAATAAAAACTCTATTTAGAATTCAACAAGAAAGATAAAATGCTTAGGAATAAGCATACAAGATGAGCAAGATCTATATAAAGAACATTTTAAGATGCTACTGAAAAACACAAAAGAAGATGAATAAATGGAAAGGTATATCATTTCTTGGATAAGAAAAACCAGCATCCCAAAGATTGAACATGATCTGATAAAAATAGCAGCAGTGGTTTTTATTTTGGATTCAGACAAGCTGAGACTAAAGTTCAAATGGAAAATAAAAAATAGGAATAGTGAAGAAAAATCTGAAAAAGAGAAGTTATGAAGAGAATAGCTCTTCCACATATTCAAAAATCTTCAATAACAAAAATAATGTGGCTGGTATCTGAGATGAAAGACAGATCAATGGAAATAAAACAAAAATCCAGAACAGGTCTAACATAAAAAAGGGAATTTGCCATATAAGAAAAATGTCACCCCAGATCTGTCGGATGAAGGTAATATTTTCATTGAGCAATTTTGCATCTATTAGTAGGGCCCATAGCAATGCACAACTTGATAATGCATTTTTGTATTGACTCTCCCTCCTCTGGTTTCCTTCTTTTATCTTTCACTCTCATTCTCTAGATCAGGGGTTCCCAACCTATCACGAGTGGTATACTTATTTCATTATATATTACAATGTAATATTAATAGAAATAAAGCACACAATAAGTGTAATGTGCTTGAATCATCCCAACCGTGCCCCCACCGGTCCGTGGAAAAATTGTCTTCCATGAAAATGGTCCCTGGTGCCAAAAAGGTTGGGGACCGCTGCCTAGATCACACTTTCTGATAAAGTACTTGCACAAAAGCCTTTATCGTAAGTGCTGCTTTCTAGGAAGCCAGGCTAAGGTGCTTATTGTATCTCTAACCTCTTCTACCCTCTACCATTCTAACCTCTTTTTTTATTATATGATTTATAATTTGTTAGACCTTTCAGTGTTTTGAGTTTGTCACTCTATTTCCTATATTTATTTTAGTCTTAGTCCTATAGTTATTTAGATGCCATGCTCACTGCCAGAGGTTGACTGAAGTATTTCTCTAGTTGGTTCCTTAATAAGGAAGACTTATGGGAACAATATTCCCTGAATTCTTGTATGTTCAAAAAAATTTGTCTGTTGTCTTTACAGCTAAAAAGCAGTTAGACTGGGTATAAAATGTTTACATCACAATTATTTCCTTGGAGATTTTGTAGGTATACTTCCACTGTGTTCTGATGTTGAATGGTATGGAAAAATTTGAGGCCAACCCAAGATCTTTTTTCCTGCATGCCCAAAGAGTTTCCTTTCTTTATAAAGTTTACAAACTTCATTAGCGTATTTCTCAGTATGGACCATTCTGGATTAGTTTACCTTGGGGAATGGTAAATTTCCAATATTTGTTAAGTCTTTTGTTTCAGAAAAATTTTCTTAAATAACTATTTCTGTTTCATTTTGCTTAGTTTTAAAGTTTTTATTCCATATCCATCATGGGGCCTTTAGCAGTGATAACTTCCCTTGAACTCCTTCCCAATTTTACATTTATCTCTGTGATGATCATATTTTTTCTTTTACTTTATTCTTAATTTCTATCAGCTCATATTTCATCCCTTTCTGTTATCTTGGCATCTCTTTCCTAAGTTATTATATCTCTATGTTATATGTTTGTTTTATAGAGGTGGTTGCTTCAGTAGGCTTTTTTCCTCCCTCTTAATTTGGTCATATATATTATGTTTTTTGGTGCCATGACAACTTCTTTCTGATAGTTTTTCATCTTCCATTTGTTTTTCTGTTTCTTTCCTCATTTCTTTTTTCTCTGTAGATTTTTACATAGAGCATGAACTAGTATCTTTTAAATTACTTATGCAAGTTTTCCTCAGATCAGTATTTGTAGGAGGCTTAAATTAGGGGTGAGTCAAGCCTGTATATCAAGCTAGCTTGAATTTTTCTTGTGATCCAGTACAATGGGTTCTCATTTTCTCTCCCAGCTTATGGAGATAGGCAGTCATGGCTTTTTTTTTGTTGGTTTGTTTTTTTGTGTGTGTGTGTATTTTTTTATAATGAAAGGTCTTTATTTTTCCTTCCACTGCCAAAGAAATGTACTACTTCCTATAAAGACGGCTAGTCTATGTGATTCCCCATTTAATTCCACCGTCTTTTCTTTTTGGAACCCAGGCAGGTCTGTTTGGTTGCCCCTATTCTCATAGGGGCAAAGGTTTAAGTTTAAGCAAAGGGTTTAAGTTTGGTATCTTGTGTTCTCTCTACCTTCGAGAAATTTATTTTGCTGTCTCTTTCTGAGATCTGCCACTACTGAGCTCTTTCTGCACAGTACTATATATCAGCCTCTTCTCCCAGTCTCTATGCTTTTGGTGGTCTTCCCACTTCTATGGGGTCTGGAGTTTTAGCTGTCTCCTAAATTCACTAAAAATGTCACCAAAATAGAGTTTGAGATTTTTATTTTCCTTCCTGTCATACTCCTTGTTGCTCTTTGCTTTTTGTATAATTTTCAAAAACAGAGGGGAGAAATGCTGAATTATTGTCACTATGTTCTAAAAGGAAATCTCAGGTTTCCTATAAGCAAAGGTGAATCCTCTCGTTAACGCCATCAACAATGTTTGATCCTATCCAAACAGAAATAGGCTTTGTGCAAGTACCAAAGGAGGTTTCTTATCAAGATCCCATCATGGCACTCTTTCATGCCCACATTTTTATTACTTGAGTACTATGTGCATAGGCCGTATGTTCCACCCATGGCGCATTAACTAAGGTGACCCATTTGTGTACCACAACCTACTGTCTTTCCTGTTCTTTCACATCCGTATTCCAACTACAAGTATTCTTGCACCTAGTTGAGATTCAATTCCCTTTAGCCCTGAACTTCTCCCAATTTATCACCTTTTCCTTGGCTTAATTTCCTTCTGTAGCTAGCCTAGGCCCACAGGTGATGTTTATTTTAATAGTGTCTTGGTAGTACATGATTTCCACAACCATCTACTATATATGCTCAAGAAAAGTCCAATCTGAGATCAGTCCAAATGTCTATCTTCTCTTCTCTAACACTGAGTACTGATAGGAAACCAATATTACATAACCCATGAGACTTGGTACCACTACAGAATAACATTAATTGATTAGTTTATTTAAAGCTGCCCTATGGGGAGAGAGAGAGACTCTAGAGTCATTTTGCTTGTATTTGAAATCCACCTTCAGGATTTACTGGCTATATGACTTTGGATAAGTTTTTTTCCTCACTCTTTTTCTCATTTCAAAATATTAAGGGGGTACAAATGTTTTTGTTACATGGATACCTTTTATAATGCTTAAGTCAGGGCTTTTAGTGTGCCCATCACCCAAATAATGTTCATTGTACCCTATGGTTAAGTTTTTACCTGACACCCCCTCCCACCTTCCCCCTTTTTGATTTCCAATGACCTTTATATCTCTGTGCACATGTGTGCTCATTGATTAGCTCCAAATTATTAAAAAGTACATGTGGTGTTTGTTTTTACATTCCTGAGATACTTCACTTAGGATAATGGTCTCCAGTTCCATAGATATTGATGCAAAAGATATTTCATTCCTTTTTATGGTTGAGAAGTACTCCATGGTATATGTCAGAATGGCCATTATTGGAAAAACCAAGAAACAGTAGATGCTGGCATGGTTGCAGAGAGAAAGGAATGCTTATACACTGTTAGTAGGACTGCAAATTATTAATAATCCAACTTCTATGGAAAACAGTATGGAGATTCCTCAAAGAAATAAATATATCTACATTCCACCCAGCAATTCCACTACTGGGTTTCTACCCTAAGGAAAAGAAGTCATTTTATTAAAAAGACACCTGCACTCGATGTTTATTGTAGCACAATTCACAATTTCAAAGATGTGGAATCAAACTAAGTGCACATCAATTCATGAGTGGATTAAGAAAATGTAATGTGTATGTGTGTATATATATATATATATATATCACGGAGTACTACTCAGACTTAGAAAATGGACAAGTTTTTTAACCTCTCGATATCAATTTTCTCATCTATAAAATGGGAAAAATAATATTACTTAACCCCTTACTGCTGTTGGGAGAGTAGTGTGAGATAATATAATTAGGGGCTGAGAATAGTGTTACACACATAGCTTACACTCACTGCTAGCTATTGACAGTATAATTTCTACAATTTTTAGACACATTTTTCAGACACAACAATTGAGACATAGCATAAGTAATTTCCAAGGATTATAAACTTCATAAAAGTATGACCATATTGCTGTTTTTATTCTTTCAGTGTTATGTAGCTAATACTGCCTGGTACATATGAGAGTCTGTTGTTCAACAAAGGAGTACTGCATAATTGAGTGGAAAAATACACTTTCCACAGGTCACTCAGCTAATAAGTGGCAGAGGAAGAATCTGAACCCAGAGCTCTTGGACTTGCTAGGCACACTTATTTCTGTCACATTCTATTGGTTAAAGCAAGTCATCAAACAAATTCTATTTCAAGAGTTGGGAAAATAGACTCCAGAAACCTGTTTGCTAAGAAAAACTGCAAATAATTTGTGGCGATATTTAAACTATTCCCTGTTCAAATCTTTGCTACTCTCCTCAGGTCTCCTAGCTCTTCATATATTCCCACTTTTGGAAGATAAATGATATCCAAGTTTACAGAGAAAATGGAGAATCTTAGGCAGAAATTACTTCCCTTTTCTGGCAACTAATTTATTGTAGACTGTGCCTGTCTATCCTCCAATATTGGCCCATCCCCACCAAATCAGCTTCTGACACTTGCCCTTCCATCCTTTATCTAGGATCAGTGGAGGTACAGTTCTTCTTTCTGAAAAAGGCTGGTCCCTTTACCCCTGTGCCCAATTCCTTCCCCTGCTCTTTTCCCAGGAACATTACAGCATCGTTGAAATCTTTGAATAACTTAAATATCTCCCTTGTTTCACATCATTTTATAACATGCTGATATTTTTTCATCTTTTGGGAAAAAACTCTTCAAGCTTCTGCCGTATCTTTTGCTTTTAGTCATATGAAAATATTTTCAAAGAGATATCTCCACTGATTTTTTTTTCTTTTTCTTTACTTTCAAAACCCCTTACAATCTACATTATCTGGCTTTTATACCAACTCTCCAAAAAACATAAATAGCTTTCACCAAGGTCATCCATGACTTCCTAGTTGTTTAATGGATTTGCTTGAATCATCACTGGCTGCTCCTTTACAGTTTCTTTCACTAATTTTTTTTTCTATATTGATGTCTTAAGTGTTAGTGTAAATTATTACCTTTTCCCATGACTGAAACAGTATGACCTCATGCTGGATGATTTCATGCAGTCCATAACATTGACCATCATGATGGTCATATTATCTTTCATTTGCTCTAGACTCATATCCAATTTCCAAATGGATATATCCTCCTGGACACTCTATCAGCAATATATCAATTCTCTATTTCTGTATAATAAGCAATTCCAAACTGTAGTGTTTTAAAACAACATTTTTTTTTTTTTGTTCATGATTCTGTAATTTACATGGGGCTCAGTTGGATGGTTCTTCTGCCCAGGGTCACTCAGGTGGCTACAGTCAGTTGGTGGGTTGTCTGGGGTTGATTGGTCCTGAATGACCGCATTCACACTTTTGGGTCTTCAGCTCAGAAGGTTAGAATGGCTGAGCCTCTTTTTCTACACTGGTCTCTTGTCCGGGCCAGCTTGGGATTCTTCACATGGTGATGAAAATGTTACAAAGAGAATGAGTGTGGAAACTGGAAAATGCAAGACTATTTGTGGCTGAGATTTGACAGTCTCACATTACTTTTAACATGTTCTATTGGTCAAAGCAAATCATAACAGCTGCTAAAATTTCAAGGAGTGGGGAAAATAGACTCCGTTCTTTTCTTTTTTCAGTTTTACTAAGAAAAACTACAAAGAATTTATGGCCATATTTAAACTACCACAGACAACTTATACTCAACATGCCCCTAACTGATATTTATCATCTTCCCTCAATTGGCTGAATTTTCTGTTTTAATTCACATGGACCCCCAGGGCACAAATCTAAGAGCCATTTTTGACAACTCTCCTTTACTTATCAAGTCCAATTGGTCTCTGGATTCTATCAATTCTATCACCTCACTTTCTTTTAAATCCATTGCTTCCTCCCTATCCTCTTAGTTTCTGAGTGAAAGAATAATGGATGTAGTGTCTAGAAACTTGAATTTGACAGCTGTGTGCATGAGGGATAGAAATGAAGAGATGCTGGAGGTCAGGAAGAGTAAATACAGTGGTTACTGCAATTATTACCCTATGAAGTTATCGTAATTAGCACCTCACAAGGAAGTGGCTGTGAGTCAGGTAATAGGAATGAAAAGAGATGGGATTTTAAAAATATATAATCAGCCTAAATTCACAGAATTTAAAGATAAAATATGGAAGTCAGAAAATGAGTGAAGAGTTAGAGAATTAGTAGTTTGATGGTTTATCAATAGGGAGAAGAATGGTCCCACTAATAGATGTAAAGTCAGACAGGACAATCAATTTTAAAGACAAGAAGACAAATCCAATTGCAGATATGTTGACTTTGAGCATCTAAGTGGAAACGTTCAAGTGCCATTTGCATATTGTAGCCTAGGAGAGGCATTCAGGGCTGGAGAAAAAGATTTGAAAACCATCTTCCTAGAGGATCATTTGATATGGGATGAATGAACCAAAGAGGATGAAAAGTAGATCTCTGGGAAATGGCCAAGCATAAGAGATAGGAGGAGAAAGAAGAGAGCAGAGGGGACTGAGAAGGAGGTATCTGAAAAAATAGTGGAAAAGTGAAAATAGATTTGGACGGCTAGGAGAGGACATGTAGGTCAACAGTATCAAGTGTTATTTCAGCATTTGCTAAGCATCCTTGGAATTATTGCATTTATATCTGTATTAATTTATATCTATTGTTATATAACAAAATATTTAAAAGCAAACAAACATTTGCTCTATCACATAGTTTCTGTGGGTTAGGAATTCAGGAGTGGCTTAGCTGCATGGTTCTGGTTTAGAGTATCTCATGAGGTTGCAAGCAAAATGGCAGCTGAGGCTGCAGTTATTTGAAAGATTGGAGCTGGGGGTTTTCTTTCCAAGGAGACTCACTCACTGGGGTAGAAAGTTGGTGCCGGCTGTTGGCAGAAGGCAGTTCTTCTCCACATGGGTCTTTCCATGGGCTTAAGTAAAGTGTCCCTGCAATGGGAGCTCAGAATGGCAGTGGGAGTCCTTCAGAATCAGTAATATGGGAGAGAAAAACAGGAGAAAAACCGCATCTTCTATGACCTAGCCTCAGAAGTCCCACTCTTATCATTTTTACAACAACCTACTCGTTAGACATGTCAGCTCTGTTCAGTATGCAAGGGGACTACACAAGCTTTTGAAAACAAGGAGGTGAGGATCACTAGACGCCTTTTTCTGTTCCTAATCAGGAACTTAGAAATACTTAGGCTTTTCTATAAAACTACTGACTTTCGAGAAATCACATTGATAGAAAATTTCCTGAAATAATGAGAATGATGTATCTTTTATAATGAATTCTTTTCTTCTTTCCAGTCCATTAGATTTCATTGTCAATACATGTTCTGGAACTTGTAGCTTGGATTGCAGAATTATGAAATAATTGGTGAAATCCACAGGGTCAGGGACCGTACGCCAAAATTGTCCTTCTTAATGAGACATTTAATGTAAAGCAGATGGATTAGTGATGTTTTCAGGCTCATTTGTTGGGTATTAATGCTTGCTTTCCTTGTCTTCCTAACAGTGTGCATGTAATCTGCTTTAAAGATGCATTGATTTTTAAAATTTTATTGTAATTTCATGTTTATCCTTTTTTATCATTTTTAAAGATTCTTCCCATATGATTAGTAGTCAAGGTCTGCATTAATGAATGAATTAATTAAACTAATATTTAGTGAAAACACAGATGGCATTCTAAAAATAGGCCTTGGTTCTCAAATTTGAATGTGTAGAGGAACCGTTCAAAAAGTTTATTTACAAATATGGTTTTCAGGGCCTCACCCACAAATGAATTCATTAGGTCTGGGATAGGGTTTTGGGATGAGAATTTTAAGCAATCCTCAAGAGGATTCTGAACTAAGTAATCTACAGGGTGATGGAGATCTGCATTATATGCAAAACTTTCATTAATTTTTAATATTAATACCCAGAATTTTGCAGAATAAATTGATAGAATGAAAGGCTTCTGAGAAGAGGAGCTACCAAACATTAGTTCTTAAAAGAATGTTCTTTAGGCAAATACATGAGGGAGGACTAGAACTTTCTGTGGTTAGTAGTCAAGGCCTGAAGAAAGAAAGGTACTATGCAAAGCAGCAAGGTACAGAGATAATAATAGCATTTCCTTCCTCGTGTAACTGTGGGGATTAGAAGGTTTAATATGGATGCAGTACTTGTAACAGTCACAGAGTAAAACCTCAATAAACTGTTGTCGATTATGATGATCCTATAAATTTTATCATTCAGACTGGACCAGGACATATATTATTCTCTTGAAAACACTGGTGAAAAGTTACCATCTGTTCTTCAGTGAGTAGGAACTAAATATTGATATCAGACCCCACCGTGCATGTAGTCTTAATAGTTTGCTATATATAAATACAAAGAGTAAAATGTATACAATTCTTATCGCAACAAGTTCAGACATTCTCAAATAATATCCAGCTGCTGCAAGTTAAAAAACACAAACAACCCCCCCAAATACCCCCTGGATTTGTTTCCTAGGGCTGTCGCAACAAAGCACCTACAAAGTGGGTGGCTTAAGCAACAGAATTTAATTTTCTCACAATTCTGGAAGCTAGAAGTCTAACATCAAGGTGTCAGCAGGGTTCCTTTTTTCTGAAGGCCATGAAGACCTGTTCCTGGCCTCCCTCCTTGGCTTTTAGATGGCTGTCTTCTCCCTGTGTCTTCACAGTGTCTTCCCTCTGTCCTGTCTGTATCCCATCTCCTCTTCTTACAAGGGCACCAGTCATAGTAGATTAGGATTCACCCTAGTAACTTCATTTTCACTCTATTGCTTCAGTTAACATCCTATCCCTAAATAAGGTCTGAAGTTCTGGGGTTAAGACTTCAACATACGAATTTTGGGAGGGACACAGTTTAACCCATAACAATTTATTTCAGCTCTCCTTGCAAAGTCTCATTATGTGTATAGACTTTGGTATTGGGATTAAGGATTTCTAATAAGCAGGTTTACAATAGGACACACACACATGGCCACGTACATATGACAAAGATGGGCAAAGACTGCTCTTCCCATAGACTGCTTCTGTAATAAAGCTTTTTTTTTTTTTTTAAGGGGTAGGGGTTGTGGAATTGAGCTTATGAGCAATATAGAGGAGTAAAATATCTTGTCCTTGCCCTTGAAGGGCTAATATGCACAGAGCACACGAGAAATACCTATGTGGGGAAAAATATAAAATAACAGCACACAAACATCTGCTAGTGGAATTTAGCTTAGAGTGTGACCAAATTTAATGAGTGATGCTTTGGGTAGCACAGAGGAAATGCTCAACAAATGGTATCCATTATCACTTTAATACTACAATGACCTGGAGTTCTTCCAGAAAGACTCTACTTGAAGTAAGTTAGAGTGGGCTATACCAGAGAGAGTGAAACCAGTAGAGCAGGTTGGTCTGGAATTGGTTCTTTTGTTTATAATCCTGAGTAATAGGGTCTAAGTGGTCAATGAACTTTACTTTTCAAGTCAATCACATTGTAAAGTTTTCCCTCATTATTATTTTCTTTGTCTCTGACTTTTTATCTCTTTAAATGTTGTCACATTATTATGTAACATTTTGTGAGTCCTCTCAAATATCTTTTGGAAAAAGATGGGATACAAACATAATAATGTGCTCTGGAGGGACTGTTTTGCTTAATTTTGTTTGTCATAGGAAAATACTTTTGGAAGTCAGCCAGCTTTCAAAAGCTTGAAACTGTAAATAAGAAATATAAGCTAAGGAAAGGTCAAATAATGGATAAACCTAAATCATGTAATTAAGATAGAATGACTTTTTTGTGTGTGAGAGAGTACAATTGTGTCAATTTAGTCAATTATAAATTTAATAGGAGAAAAGGTCTCAGATCCATAGCTGCATGCATTTCATGTAATAAACTAAAACAGAAGTGAATAGTAGTGATTTATGGGATTCCTCTTGATCCTGACATTTCATTATTTTCATACAGCAAAAGCATTTCTGGTGCATGTTTTTACCATTATGTTTCCTCATCTTGCTCTGAAATAATATATATGCTGCAACGGGAACCATCTTATTTTATAGTTGTCTGACTTCTATCAAGAAAATAGTTGTACCATAAACAAGATTCTTGATCTATTTTCAATCACGTTTCTTTATAAATCTTTCTAAAGGTGTGGAAAAGAATGGCACAAACATGAAACCTAAGACTCGGAACTTCTTACTACACACACCCACACATTTCAGTAAATTGGAATATATAGTTTTAAAGGAGATAACAAAATTAAAATGATATGGCTCTATTCTTTCCTTTTAATTGAGTTTTTTTTTTACTGTGTATAGAAAATTTAATTATATTTTGAACCAATACAATTACTTCACTAAAGAATGAAGCTTCATTTGTAGCAGGACTCTTATTACTGTGGTTCTCTTCATTGCCTAATCAGGTTTCTGTTGAATACAGAACTTTGTTGTAAGTGATACAAGGCACAGAATTTTAAGAGACACGGGAAAGAGTTTGTTGTGTGTGGCAAAAATCTGTGACTTGTATATTATGACTTGGCTAAAAAGTCATCATAAGCTGTGATCCCTAGTCTACTTTTTCAGGGTAATGACTGTGTAGTCGACTGGACCTGGCCTTAAATCTCTACTTTGACACTGAGTGTGAAGGAGATACTTTATCTTTCTAAACCTTATTTTCTCCATCTGTAAAATGGAGATGACAGCACCCATTTTATAGGACTTTGTGGAGGATAAAATGAGATATCATATATGATAAATATTAGGCATTACCTCCCATAGCACTTACTTTCCAAAAATAGTTTAAGGGTTAATTGATTGAAATTAGAGTTTTAAAAATAAGAATAATAGAATATTAGACTTGGAGGGAATGTGGAGGTTAGATTGGCCAACTGCCCATTCCAAGCAAACATCCTTGACTTTGTAGCCCAAGCTTGAACATTGTCAGTAAAGAGGCACTCACCATCTGCCAGTGTAGTTGGCGTTACTATGAGCTGTTTTAGTTACTATCATATTTTCTATGTGATTCTATGCATAAAATATTGACACATTGCCTCAAAACTAACATTGGAAAAGGAGATAACCTTATTGCAACACATGGCTTGCGGACTTTACACTTGCAATGACTATGGCTCACATGGCAAGGAAAATACAGCAACATCATAATATCTCAATGAAATATTGCATGCCTGGGAGAGCATCCTTTAGAAAACAGATGGTTCTTTGTCGAAAACAAAATGTGATTATGGTGTTTGCATGCAAGAAATCTTATACTGTCTAATTATAAGAATCAGACTAGTTGTAGCTGTTTTGGAGTACAAAGCTTCTTCAAGTCAGTAGAGAGATTCCTGACTCTTGATGCTATACAATTGAGAACAATGAGATACTGGTAAAATATCTCTTTAATGAATACCATTATGATGTCCAGATCTATGTAATAAAACTATGTGCATGACATTATCATTGCTTTATGACTAGATCTCAGTGCAATGAAACATTTCTTTACAATCTGAGAGGCATGCATAAAGAATGACGACACTTGGTGGTAGAGAGAGAACAGAGATCAGGCAGATTAGCAAAATCATTGAGGAGGAAAAAAGGGAAAAATGGAGCTGAATCTGAGTTAGGTATCTTTAGTCAATAAATTAAAATACAATATCCTCTAACTCAGTGGCTCTCAACTAGACTGATTTTGCCTAGGGGCATTTGGAAATGTCTAGAGAACTGTGGTACTACTGGCGCCTATTGAGTAGAGGCCAGGGATGCGGCTAAACATCCTCCAATGCACATCAAAGCCCATACAAAAAGAATTAATTTGGGCCAAAATGTCAATAGTGCCAAAACTGAGAACCCTACAACTTGAAGGTCTGGCTTACTTCCCATTGTGTGCATTTTATCTATAGTTATCTATATAAGTGAACTTCTAATGTAATAAATCAATTGTTATATCAGCCTTATTTCTTATGGTATTAGACCCAGATTCTATCATTTTTAAAATAGACACTTTCTGAATGTTACATGAAAATAAGATTTTTACAGTAATAAAACCTATCCTGAACAAACAGTGACCTCTGTGGTGTCTTCCTCTAACTATAGCAGAAGAGTAAAAATAAGCAGAAACCAGATCTGTAAATACCCTAAGCCCATTTACATTCCTGGGAATTCCACAGATTACCCTGAGCAATAGCAGAGTAGGGGAGGGAAGACTTTCCCCGCTACCCTCTGAGGGTTTGCTAATTGAGTCTGTAAAATAAACTGAGAGGAGGCAGATGAACAGGAGACAAGGTATACAAATTTATTATGTTCACAGGGGCATCACAGGAAGGAAAAGCAAATATGCAAAAACTTTGTGAGCTCTAGACGCTTATATACTCTCTTTATAGGGGAAGCAGGGCAGGGGGAGGTAGGCAATTTAGGGGAGAGTAAGCAATTTTGGGGAAAGATGAAAGGGCCCTCAGGAGAACAGGTGACAAAGTCTGTCTGGGCCTGGTGTTGATGGCGGGTCTCATCTCCTGTGATGTGAGTTTAGTCTTTCCTGGTTGATGAGATGCCCACACAGGGGACCCGTGACAGCAGTGTTCCATACGGAGGCCCTGTCTTTAGGCAGACAAGCGGAGTTTGCAGAAAGCCCTTCCTGCATTTGCTATTCCTCAAGTGCCCTCAGTTTGAAATCCAAAGCAGCTTATTTTGGGGTGGCATGTCCTGAACTCCTTCAGCAGAAAATGCCAAGCAATGTGGGACACAGGTTATGGTTGTTTAAGTTGTAACTATTGGGGCAGTAGGAAGATAAACTAAACAAAATTTAGCTGCAAAATTTGACAAATTCCTGGGAGCTAGAGCAAATCACCTTAGTGTGGGGAATTAGGGCTCAGGAGTTAGAAATAGGAAAGTAGCTCAGGGAATCAACTATCTCCAGCCCCTAAACTGTAGACCACATAAGCCTCATCTGTTTGGTTAGTCGTTACTGTGTAATGTGTCATCTCAGTGCCATTCAATAATCAGTGCTAATTTTCAATGGGTCTTTTGGTTGGTAGGAGTTGGCTGATTTGGGATGGACTCACTGGAGTGGCTTCACTTTAAGCTGCAGATTTGGCTCTGGGCTTTATCCTGGGGCAAGCAGGTATACAGAGGAGTCTGTTTTTTTTTTTTTTAAATTTCAGAATATAAACGTTTTGGTTACATAAATTGCCTTTACACCGCCCGAGTCAGAGCTATAAGCATGCCCATCCTCCTGACAGTGGTCATTGCACTGGTTAGGTGTGAGTTTACCCATCCCTTCCTCTCCCCCGCACCTGCTCGTCACCCGATGAATGTTACTTCCATATGTGCACGTAAGCGTTGATCAATTAGTATCAATTTAATGGTGAGTACATGTGGTGTTTGTTTTCCATTCTTCTGATACTTCTCTTAGTAGAATGGGTTCCAGCTCCATCCAGGATAATACAAGAGGTGCTAGATCACCATTGTTTTTTTTGTGGCCGAGTAGTACTCCATGATATACATATACCATATTTTATTAATACAGTCATGTATTGATGGGCACTTGGGTTGTTTCCACACCTTTGTAATTGTGAATTGTGCTGCTATAAACATTTGAGTGCAGGTGTCTTTTTTTCCTTTGGGTAAATACCCAGTAGTGGGATTGCTGGATCAAATGGTAGTTTTTTTTTTTTTTTTTCATGGCAACGGCAGCGACACAAGAAATCAACTGTGCAAGCACATTTCAAACTTCTGCTGGTGTCATATCTGTCACCAGACTGTAGGTCAAAGCAAGTTGTGTAGGCAAGCCCAAAGTCTACAGACAGTAAAACACTCCTCCGGTGGAGGTAGGGAGGAAAAAAGAATATTTTAAACCACAATGTAATCTACCACAACCATCTATAATTGAGCTTAGATTTTTCTGAAGGACTATAACTTTTATGTATCAACTGCAATTCTTATTTTTAATGCTCAGAAAAGATGGTCCAGGTAATGAGTAATATAGCTGGATTCCCAGGTTATGAATATTAATCTCCTTTCTATTATTATTGTGAGAAGCTGAACATGTCAGTTTTTCTTGCAGTCTCATCTCTGTCATCTGCTAAATGTAAATAATATTGCTGTTGATATACTATTCTTCCAGGAAACAAGGTAAAAACTCAACTTTGCTAGTAAATCCTCAGTGAAAGGCAGTAACAAATTTAATTCCTTAGGTTCCATAGTTTTCATGCAGTTCTTTTGACGTTATTTAGAATATTTATGGAATAGAAAAAAAATTTGGCAAGACAAACATTAGATGTTTTTCCTCATCTCTCCCTCCAAGGGATACTACTTTGAATTTGTTTACCATTTTAGTAAATCCATTAACCTTTAACCCTAGACTTAGAAAATGGGTTTGATGGTTTAATTCTGTTCCCCAAAGAGTCTATAACCACATCATAAGCTGCATCGTGTTAGACATTAATTGGAAAGTATTTTCAAGCCAAATTCAGAGTTAGGATAATGGAAGTATAGAAAATAAGTACTGGAGAAAGCCAGAGAAATTTGCTTATCTTGGCTCTTGCTAGATTTTAAATACATAGCTGTATTAATTTGTGTTGATGAACATACTAGGAATGGGGCTAAAACAATAAACTGACTTTTTAAAAATATCCACTTAAAATAAGCATATTCTCTTTCCTGTATGAGATTGTCACTTATGTCTTTTATTTAATCTCTGACAATTCTTTTAAGTACTCTTGGTTTCTCCAGATGCTGTGATGTTTAGGGTTGGGAATTAAAAGTAACATCTCGGAAGGTAGGAACTTAGTTTCTGAAAAGAAGGGCTAGTTCTAAAAATCAGTCTGCTTTTCTGTTGCCTCCTTTCACTTCCTGAATCAATCCTGAAAAGCAGGAAATACATGAATAGTCTCATGAGGTTAATGTGAGAACAAAAGAGTTAGGGCTTATTTCCTTTACCACCCCCCACCCACAGGTGTGATTATTGCCAGGAATGGACAGCACACAACAATAGTGACCTTGTGCCTGACCTGCTACACCACCTGGAGAGCATGCCCCACCTCTACACTTCCCACCATGTGTGACATGAAAGGACAGTGTCTACTTTGTTCCTGCCCTCCCCTTCTGCCTGCTTTCTAGCACCTGGATATCAGGCCCTACCCAGAGGGTTCTATCAGTGTGGATGTCCACATCACATCTGAGATTACCAGTTCCTTTGGGCACTGGGTGCTTGCCTACCTAACTGGCTTTATAAAGATTTACCTTGCAACCACATGAATTTCCTTCAGCTTTCTCATGTTTGATCAAGGATTCTTCTCCAATCCAATTTCCAGTACTGTTGAGATGTCAGAGAACCTCATGGATTTCAGACGAACAATAGCTTCAAGGAAAGGAAAAATGCAGATGCAAATCCTAACATTTTCCACAGTTGTTATTTTATGAAAACAGCACTTTATAAAAAGGCTTAAATCATTGGCTAGGTAGAGCTTTATTATTTTGTGAGATGCAAGGGGGTGAGGAGGGAATAGATAATAGGCCTCATATTTTACTTCAATATTTTTTGAGAAATGAATGGGGAAAACCATGGCGTATTCATTTCAAATGTGGCTCCTTTAAAAGCCACAGCCTATCAGTTAGTCTTACAAGTTTTTTTGGTTTGTTTTTTTAGTAAGAGAATTAGGAGGTGGGGTAGTATGATTGGGATGGAGTGAGAAGAAGCATTAGACAAGAAAGGAAGTATTAAATAAGAAGGAGGAACAATGTCATTAAGAAAGAACAAAATAATTATATATAGTGGGAAGCAGAATGCTGTTCTTGTCAAATGAGAGGGAAAATTTAAATGCTTGCATGAAACTAAGAGACCTAGTAGTTAAAATTCATAAAATATACTTCAGAAAAGGTAACCACCTCCAAAATTATGCTGACAATTTGGTGTTATTTTATGTGTAATTTATGATAACCTAGAAACATAGAATTTTGTCCTAGAAAGGAATTTTTTAAAAAGTCATTTAGTATAAGCTCTTTAGTTTACAGATTTGGAAACTGAGGTGCAGAGAATTTAAGTGACTTACCTAAGAGCTCTCATTTATAGAACTAGCATGTGAATGAATAGCCCCTAATTTAATGCTCTATGTTAGGCTGAACAATGGCCACTCAAAAATGTTCATATCATACTCCTAAAACCTGGGAATATGTTACCTTAAGTGGTAAAAGAGACTTTGCAGATGTGATTAAGTTAAAAATGGTCTATCTGGGTGGGCCCAAGGTAATTACAATAGTCCTGATAAAAGAGAGGGAGAAGTGTTAGAGAAAAGAAAAGATGCGATGATGGAAACAGAGCATAGTGATATGCTTTGAGGATGAAGAAGGGGCCACAGCCAAGGATAACAGGTGGATTTGAGAAGGTAGAAAAGGCAAGAAGCAGATTCTCCCTCAAAGCCTCCACAGGGAACAAAGCCCTGACAGCACCTTGATTTTAGCCCAAGAAACTCATTTTGGAATTCTGACCTCCAGAAACAAAGGATAATAAATTTGGTGTTGTTTTCAGCCACCAGGTTCATGGTAATTTGTTACAGCAGCAATAGGAAACTCATACATGCTCTCTGCGTTTACACAGCTCACTTCCTTTCTTTAAAAGAAACACAGGAGTTATTGAAAGGAGAAGAAAAATCCAGGAACTATACTGAAAATTCAAGTTGCTGTTACAGATAAACTGTGATGTAGGAAAACTGTGAGCTAGTTTTCCCACAAGCTATCTTCATTCACTATTTTAACTTTTAATAAACCCCACTAAGTTTAAAATAATGTCAAACATAAAAGAATTAAAAAATGAAATAATAGGGATTGCATTGAATCTGTAGATCACTTTGTGTAGTAGAGACATTTTAACAATGTTGATTCTGCCGACCCATGAGCATGGTATGGTTTTCCACCTGTTTATGTCCTCTGTTATTTCCTTCCTCAGTGTTTCATAGTTCTCCCTGTAGAGGTCTTTCACCTCGTTAGTTAAATATATTCCTAGGCATTTTGTTTTCTTTGTTGCTATTGTGAAGGGTATTGAGTCTTTGATTTGGTTCTCAGTTTGACTGTTGTTGGCATATAGGAATGCTACTGATTTCTGTACATTGATTTTGTAACCTAACACTTTGCTGAGTTTGTTTATCAATTCCAGTAGTCTCATGGCAGAATCTTTGGGGTCTTCTAGATATAAGATCCTATCATCAGCAAAGAGTGATAGTTTGACCTCTTCTGCCTCCATTTGGATGCCCTTGATTTTCTTCTCTTGTCTGATTGCTCTGGCTAGGACTTCCAGCACTATGTTGAATAGAAGCAGTGATAGAGGGCAACATTGTCTGGTACCAGTTCTAAGCGGGAATGCTTTCAATTTTTTGCTCTTCAGTATGGTGTTGGCTGTGGGTTTGTCATATATGGCTTTTTATCATTTCTAGGTAAGTCCCGTCTATGCATATTTTGTTAAGCATTCTTATCATAAAAGGGTGCTGAATTTTGTTGAATGCTTTTTCTGCATCTATTGAGAGGATCATATTCTCATTGTTTTTACTTCTATTTATGTGGTGAATTACATTTATAGATTTGTGTATGTTGAACTATCCCTGCCTAGGGAAAGAATTTATGAAGAATACTCCAAAGGCAATCACAGCAACAACAAAAATAAATAAATGGGACCTGATCATATTAAAAGCTTCTGCACAGCCAAAGAAACTATCACAAGAGCAAACAGACAACCTACAGAATAGGAGAAAATATTTGCATGCTACACATCTGAAAAAGGGCTGATAACTAGAATCTATATAGAACTCAGGAAAATCAGCAAGAAAAAGTCAAACAACTCCATTAAAAAGTGGGCAAAGGACATGGGCAGAGACTTTTCAAAAGAAGACAGACTAATGGCCAACAAACATGAAAAAATGCTCAACATCTCTAATCATCAGGGAAATGCAAATCAAAACCACAATGAGATATGACTTAACTCCAGTGAGAATGGCTTTTATTAAAAAGTCCCAAAACCATAAATGTTGGCATAGATGCGGAGAGATAGGAACACTCATACACTGCTGGTGGGACTGCAAACTAGTACAACCACTATGGAAAATAATATGGAGATACCTCAAAGAGCTAAAAGTAGAACTACTGTCTGATCCAGCAATCCCATTACTGGGCACCTACCCAAAAGAAAAAAAGATATTCTATAGAAAAGACATCTGTACTTGAATGTTTACAGCAGCATGATTCACAATTGCAAAGATGTGGAAACAACCCAAGTGTCCATCAATCCATGAGTGGATTAATAAAATGTGGTATATGTATACCATGGAGTACTACTCAGCCACAAAAAAACAATGGTTATCTAGCATTGGTAGATAAATGGTTTATCTTGTATTATCCTGGATGGAGCTGGAGCCCATTCTACCAAGTGAAGTATCACAAGAATGGAAAAACAAGCACCACATGTACTTACCATCAAATTGGTATTAATTGATCAACACTTATGTGCATCAGTGTCAGGCAGGTGGCGGGGCGGGGATGGGTATATTCACACCTAATGGGTGCAGTGCGCACAGTCTGGGGGATGTACGTCCTTGAAGCTCTGACTCGGGTGGGGCAAAGGCAATATATGTAACCTAAACATTTGTACCCCCATAACATGCTGGAAAAAAATGAAAAATAAAAATGAAATAAGGCCAGTTAGTGGCTCATGCCTATAATCCCAGCACTTTGGGAGGCTGCAGCAGGAGGATCATTTGAGGCCAGAAGTTCAAGACCAGCCTGGGAAATATAGTGAGACCCTGTCTCTACAAAAAATGGAAAAATTAACCAGGTATGGTGGCACATGCCTGTGGTCCCAGCTACTTGGGAGGCTGAGGCAGGAGGATCACTCAAGCCCAGGAGTTTTGAGGTTGCAGTGAGCTATGATGACAAAAAAAATTTATAGTTCACTAAAAGGAAGGTGT
Organism: Varecia variegata; assembly: GCA_028533085.1. Lineage (NCBI taxonomy): Eukaryota > Metazoa > Chordata > Mammalia > Primates > Lemuridae > Varecia > Varecia variegata. Next base: position 65,537,672 of record CM052438.1, on the reverse strand, counting down.
ATAATTAAGAAACTTAAACATCAACATACTGTATATAAACTAAAAAGGTTACTGTAAAAAGGTATACATATTTGCAGCTGCTATCTCTTCAGAAATGTGCCTTTCCCTATAAAGAGTCTTTTCTCTGTATGTTCGCAGAGACTGACTGAGGTTTGTGAACCTCATTGCCCTATTGCAAACAACTCACCTGTGGCTTTCTTTCTAGGGGGAAACTCAAGCAATTCTTCAGTATGAGAAAACTATTCCCACAGCACTGTCAAGATGCTACTTCATGCTGTAATGTCCACACTAATTTTTCCAAGGAAATTATAATGTTATGGAGAAATTAAGGCACAAAAAACGTTCTCTGAAGAAAATCCTGAACCCTTGGCAGAAATTATGTAGCCAATTAATTCTGAATTGTAGTTAGGAACAGGTTTGTTGTTTTCTCTTGATTACCTTTATGAGCAATTGTTTAGATTGAGTCTAATTTTTAAGCCGTGCAAATCACAGAGCCTTCAGAATGCCAGAATGCCAATAGTAGCATGCTAGGGTTAATTATTGACTCGGAAGGGAGAATGCCAACTAATGAATCATCAACATATCTCTTGCCACACCTGGGGTTTTCTCTGGATGATTTCCATCCAAGTGTTGACAAAACTTGACCTTGGATACTCACTAAGATTTGTTGGGACTATAGCCAAAGGTGCTTACGTGCCAAGGGGACAGGCTCCATGTTTACCAACCAGGTTATTCTGTTCCACATATGGCAAAAAAGTGTACTGTTTGAGTTTTCCACATTAATCTGATTTTGATTAATTCCACATTAATGCTGATTTTGATGGCTTCCAGACAAAAAGCCTCAAATTATTGTAATCCCATGAAGTGCGCTGGACTCTTTCCTGATGTAAATCTTAGTGCGTAGCTAAGTTGAAAGACAAATGATGGGGGGTCACCCAGATATGATAAGCCCATTTATTAAAGTTCAAATACAGGCCCACTACTACAACACTACATTTTACCTTTTTAACTGTCCTGGCAGCAGTTAGAGCCAGGCGATGCACAGTTGAATGAACTGGGAGCCAGGGGTACAGGAGTTCTGACTCCAGCTATGTATCCAATTTGTCTTGAGAAGGGCACTTACCCAGAGTCTCCCATTTCCCCCTGGAACATAAAGTCATTAAGTAACGGGCCTTGGAAGTTGTTGTAAGGATAATGACATTTTAAAGAAGTCTTGTCTTTTGGGGGAAAGGGTGCTTCATAGCAGTCCTACATGCTTCAGTACTTCAACAATGGGTGGTAAATAGAATAAAGAGAGTGGAATAATGGTAATAAGAAGGGCATTATAGAAAAAGACTAAATAATGCTGTCCAGCCTGTTAAAGCCTCTTCTTGTTGCTATTATCTATAATTTTCAGGTCAATTATGCTAATGTCAACCCAGGGTCTAACTGAGTTAAGGAAAGAATACAGGCAGATTTGTACTGACACGATGTCGGGGGAAGACTGGCGTGGGGTGTGGAAATGCCTTATCATGCCTCCATTTGGATAGAATAGCCTGATTTGGTGTGAGCTTCTAATGGTTAATCAGACCCCTGTGGAGCAAAACTAGAGTTTTACTGGATCAATAATCCCAGAGAAAACTCAGTTTCACAAAATGTAACGTTAACACCAAACTTTCAATTATTAATTCTCTAGAAAATAGCCTTTGAAAGATTCTAGAAAATCAGTCAGCTGTATCTCTTGGAGAATGATTTGTGTGTTCCAGGTCAGGTTAAACTCTTTAGGCATAATTACAGATTATTATTAGGTCATAAAGCAAATTGAATAAGATGAACAGAAAATTTCTAAACAAAAAATGAAGTGGAGGAGCAGGGGGAGAGAGAAAAATGAAAAAAAGTGTATTAATTTCATAAATTAGTGTATCAGTAAATTACCCTGCTCCATTTTCCCCCTAAGAAATTTTTGTGATCCAGGAAAGCAAATTTAGTTCCGAATTTCCCCTAGCATATGATGAGGAGACATAGTCTTAAACTTGGGTAAATGAGTTTCTGTCTTGAGGCAGGCTCCTGGCATAGTAAGTCTCCCTCCTAGGGAGGACTCCTTGGATATAGCAAAAACTTTACCCTGAGAGCTGGAAGCGTGAGCCTGGGAACAGGGCAATTTGGTCATTCCTTTTGGAATAGGTCTGTCCTCCTCTCTAGGGGGCCCAGCATTGGTAGAACCTCATCTGAATGTGTATAGGTTTCTGTTGAATCTTGTGTAACCTGGCATAGGGAAAGGGGTGAGCAGCTATTTTTGATATGTTAGCAACATGTTGATTACTTTCGACTTGTAATGTTGCAATGTAGTAAGCATTCCTGACTGGAATTTCTAGGCATGGGCTCTGTTCTCAGAGCGAACACTCTTTGTTCGCACTGCTTCACTTCAAGGGGTAAAACCTAGTGACATTTGAGTGGCCAATCTCTACACCCACTGGATCATAGCCATTAGGTGTTGCAGCTCCTTCCTCTTTTCATTCCATGGTACTTACTGTCTGGGCAACTGGGTAGATGTATTTCAACCAAGCCTAAGCTCCACTCTCTGATATCTCTCTGGATTCCCCAAACCCTCATGAGTACGTGTTAGTTTCTTTATTATTGTCTGCAGATTTTCTTCTTGGGAACAATTTATCATGACATGTCTATTTTCCACTCAAGCAAGGCAAAAAGAAGTGCACAAGTACAAAATAGCAAAAGTTATTAAAGTAGAAGATGAATAATATAAAACAATTAATTGTAAGAAGAACTGGTCTAGAATCACATATTACAACTTAAAATGAAGGGAGGAAGGAGCAGAATGGGGGAAAAAAGTAACGCACACAGATCAATGGAAACTTTTATTCTTGGGGTTGATAGGTTGATTCCAAATCTTGGCTATTGTGAATAGGGCTGCAATAAACATGGGAGTGCAGATATCCTTTCGATATATTGAATTGCCTTCTTTTGGATATATACCTAGCAGTGGGATTGCTGGGTCATATGGTAGTTCTATTTTTAGATTTTTGAGGAACTTCCATGCTGTTCCCCGTAGTGGTTGCACTAATTTTGGGTTTGATTTGCTCTTATTTTTCTAGTTCTTTGAGATGCATTTTTAGGCTGTTTATCTGAAACTTTTCTACTTTTTTTGACGTAGGAACTTATTGCTGTAAACTTTCCTCTTATTACTGATTTTTCTCTATCCCATACAGATTTTGATATGTTGTGCTTTTATTTTCACTCATTTCAATAAATTTTTTAATTTCCTTCTTAATCTCTTCATCAACCCACTGGTCATTCAGTAGCATATTGTTTAATTTCTATGTGTTTGTGTAGTTTCCAATGTTCCTCTTGTTAGTCATTTCTAGTTTTATTCCATTGTGGTAAGAGAAAATATTTTATACGATTTCAATTTTTTTGAATTTTTTAAGATTTGTTTTGTGGCCTAACATATGCTCTATCCTTGAGAATCATCCATGAGCTGAGAAGAAGAATGTGTATTCTACAGCTGGTGGAAGAAACATTTTGTATTAATAAACATCCATTAAGTCCATTTGGTCTATCATGAAGATAGATTTCATTGTTGATTTTCTGTCTACATGATCTGTTCAATGCTGAAAGTGGAGTGTTGAGGTCTCCAGTGATTATCATATTGGGGTCTATTTTTTCCTTAGCTCTGATAATATTTGCTTATATATCTGGATGCTTCAGTGTTGGGCACATATATATATTTTTAGAATTAGTATATCCTCTTGCTGAATTGACCCCTTTATCATTATATAATTCCCTTCTTTTTCTCTTTTGACTGTTTTTGTCTTGAAATCTATTTTATCTGATGGAACTACAGCTACTCCTATTCTTTCTTGGTTTCATTTGCATGGAATATCTTTTTCCATCCCTTTATTTTCAGTGTTTGAGTGTCTTTATAGGTGAAGTGGGTTTCTTGTAGGCAACATATAGTTGGGTCCTTTTTTTTAAAAATCCATTCAGCCACTCTGTCTTTTCATAGGAGACTTTAGTCCATTCGCATTCAGTATTATTATTGATAGGTAAGTACTTACTACTGCCATGGTGTCATTTGATTTGTGGTTGTTTTGTGGTCCGCTCATTCTTTCTTCCTTTCTTCTTATCTTCCTTTGTTAAAAGTGATTTTCTCCTGTAGTGTGCTTTAATTTCTTGCTTTTTACTTTTTGTGTATTTGTTGTAAATTTTTTGATTTTAGGTTACCATGAGGCTTGCAAAAAATATTTTATAACCAACTATTTTAAACATATGACAACTCTGCTTACAAGCAAATAAATAAACAAGCAAAGAGAAGTCTAAAAGAAATTCTACCTTTTAAGTCTATCCCACCACTCTTTAACTTTTTGTTTTCATCTATATTTTTTATATCATCTATCTCTCAAAAAATGTTTAGTTATTTTTGATAAGTTTATCTTTTAGTTTTCTTACTCAAGATGTAGGTGGTTTATATACCACAATTACAGCAATAGATTATTCTACATTTGTGTACTTGCTGTTACCAGTTAGTTTTTATGATTTCAGGTGATTTTGTATTGTTCATTAATATCCTGTTCTTTCAGATTGAGAACTCCTTTTAGTATTTCTTGTAGATAGCCTTGGTGGATTTGGGTAAGATATGGGAGAATTCCCTGGATTTCCAGGCAAAGTCTCTACTCTCTTCCCTCACTCTCTGTGCTGGGATGCTGGAGTTGGGGGAGGAGTGATGTGGGCATGCAGCTGGGACTGTGCCAGGTCATGCCTGAAGCCAGCCCAGTCTCACCCAAAGCCTGTGGTGACTGTTGCCTGGCTACTTCTGATGTTTATTCCAAGCCTAAGGGCTCTTATGTCAGCAGATGGTGAATCCTGCCAGAACTGGGTCCTTCCTTTCAGAGCAGCATGTTTTCTTCTGGCCCAGGCTGGGTTTAGAAATGCCATCCAGGAACTAAGGCCTGGACTCAGGGGCTTCAGGAGTTTGCTTGGTACTTCATTTCACTGTGGCTGACCTGGTACCCAAGTTGCAAACCAAAGTCCTCTGAACTCTTCCTTTTCCTTTCCACAAGTGGAATAAGGCTCTCCCTGAGCTGAACTGCCTAGAGTTGGGGAAGGGGTGATACAGGTACTGGCTTGGCCACCGCTAGTGTTTCACTGCATCACGTGCATCCCAAGTCCGGTAGTTCTGAGCCAGCACAGCCACAGGAATTGCCCAAAGACTGCAGGTTTTCTGGCCTGATTGCCTCACGAATTTATTCCAGGTTCCGGGCTGCTTTTTGTCAGCTGGTAGTGGGGCTACCTGGAACTCAGGTTTTGGGGTAGAGGATTTCCCTCAGGCTGGGCTGGTCTAAATGTTCCTGCTCTGGGCGTCGGCAGAATTCTGCCCTGTGCCATATTTCTCTGTGACAGGGTGGCCCTGAGTTCCAATGCAACGTCCCACAATCACTTCACTCTCCCTTCCCCCAGCATACAGATTCTCTCTCCACTTGGTGGGCTGGTGCAGCATTGCTGAGAGACAGAGGATGGGTGGCATGGACAATGCAAGATTGTCTTTTCTGCCCTCTTCTGTGCCCTTTTCCTTGATATAATGTTAAAACCAGGTACTGTGATCACTCCTCTGATTTTTGGTTCTTCTAAAGGTGCTTCCCTGCATGGATAGTTATTGAATTTGGTGTTCGTGGGGAAGGATGATCGCTGGAGTTTCTATTTGGCCATCTTGTTCCACCTTTCTGAAGGCTCAAAATTTTATAGGTTGTCAACAAATTGTTGGTATAAATTTCATGCTAATCCAATTAAAATATGAATAATTATTATATGGATCTGGAAGAATATAGTCTGTATGGGCTAAATGGTTAAAAGAATATAATAAAAAAACCAAAATTTTGGTAAAATTAGAAGAGGTTCATTTAAATAAGGTAAAAAATCTAAAAAATCTATAAAGAAAGGATAAAATACTTTGCACCAAATTTTTTTTGCCAAATTATATATTAACAACAAAAATGAGTTATGGAGAAAGAATATTTGCAAAAAACATCATTGATAACAGGTTAATATTTATTATAAACAAATTGGCTTCTATGAATTTATAAGAAAAAATTAAATTATATAAATAGGTTAAAGTTATAAATGCACAGTTCATAGAAAGGAAATCCAAGTGACTCGAACAATATACATGTGTAAAATATACACGTGTCAAATTGTAAAATATATAATTTTTGCTATGAAATACTAATTCTTATTTATTATATTAGTAACATCTTTAAGGTGATAACATCTAGTACATGTAAGGATTTGTGCAAAACAGTATTCTCATAGACTTTTGGCATAAATGTGAATTGTGACACCCTTTTTTGGAGGAAGCAATCTGGTAACATCTATTAACAGATGCTACTTTTCAACCCAGAAATTCTCTTCCTCTGAATTTATGACATAAAAACAAAGCCTTAATACCTTAGAATATATTCTCAAAAATCTCTTCTTGTAGAATTGCTTGTAGAAGGAAAAGATCAGCAAGGGATTGCCCATCAATAGGAAAATAATTGAATATATTGTGTTACATCCATGCATGGATTTTTATGCAGCCATGAGAAAAATAAGATAAAGCTATACCCACTGAGTTAAGTTTTCATTATTCAGTGAGAAAATTAAGATGCAGAGAAATGTTTATGAAATTATTCCACTTTTGTAGGACAAAAGTTGATTTTAAAAAACCTATGTATGTGCATGTGGGCATATAAATATTTGCAAATAATTGAATGAGCATAAAGAAAGAGGGGGAGGGCATATGTAGGCTTCCAGTGGTTATGTTAAAGGTGTAAGGAAACAAAGGGAGGGAGAATGAGAAGTAAGATTTTGAAGAGGACACTGGAAAAATAAGTAGCATTTAGAGAATATAAAATTCAGTCTATGTGGCCCGGCATGGTTGCTCATACTTGTAATCCTAGCACTTTGAGAGGCCAAGGCAGGAGGATTACTTGAGCCCAGGAGTTTGAGACTAGCTTGAGTGAGAGCAGGACTCTGTCTCTACAAAAAATAGAAAAATTAGCCGGGTGTGGTGGTGCACGCCTGTAGTCCCAGCTACTGGGGAGACTGAGGCAGGAGGATGTCTTGAGCTTGGGAGTTTGAGATTGCTGTGACCTATGATGATGTGACTGCTCTAGCTTGGGTGACAGAGAGAGACCCTGTCTCAAAAACAAACAAACAAAATCTCAATCTATGTTATTGATTCACCTTGTAAAAATTAAATATGTACATGAACTAGAAGGGTAACATGAATGGACTACAACATTGATTTGTCAAGACTGTTATTTCAAAATACATATAGATTTTCTGAATGAAGGATAGAAAAATTTTAGTGAAAATAGCCCAGAAAACTTTGAAATGACAAGGAGGAAGGGAAAATTGTTACAGCCTGTTAATTTAAATATGCTCATGCTGATTGGGCTTCTTCAGATTTGGGGTTATCTCAGCTGATCAGGAAATAAAGATAAGGCAGTGTAAAGAGGAAAAGAAAATGATCTCTGAAGCCCTCAGGGAAATCTCAAATGTTGCTTATATACTATTCAGGATAGAAAAGTGGCTTTGGCCCTCTGGGAACACTCATAATTCTAGGATCCTCCCTGCTCACCTACATCCCTGCTTTTTCTGTTTTAGAGGAATACATTGAGATCTCACTCCAGTGGTGGTGAGACCATGTCTACAGTGTAGGTGGAAGTCAGAGTAAGAACAAAATTCTTCGTGTGGAAGTAGAAATACATTCTACTAGGACATTCCAGGGATCAGGGTTGTGCATCCAACCCTTTTGGAGCAGCACATCCTTCTTGATTTGTTTTGCATATTGTAGCATAGAAATTCCTGGGCTTAGAGGAAGTCCGCCATGAAATCGCCTCTCTGAGAAGAACCCAGAGTGCCCACACATAACACCATAAAATCAGGCTGTGCTTTGCAGTTGGTTGCAAGACATGTTCTCTCACCTTGTTAACAGGTTTTGTGTTTTCATTTCTTGCCCATATGATTCAGTCCTATAATGGACAGACACACGTTCCTAAAGCAGCTGGCTCTTGAACTCTAGAGGGGCTTTGCAGATAAACAGGGGTTGCTGATCTCTGATAGCCACGTGGCTCTAGTATCAGATGTTCAGCATTTGGGAGGAGAGAAGAGAGGGGTGATGGTGCCTTTCTTCAGACTAAGTTTGAACCTAACCCACATAAATGGATGACTTGATAGAAGACTGATAATAACTATTGTCCCTCTAAATTATGATAGTAAAGTCTTCTCATAAGCAAAGCAATATCTCCCAAATTTATCTTCTTTCTGGAATTTACTAAATGCTTTTACATATTTCATGTTTTATGATATGCCGCTATATTGTACAGCTAAATTTTATGCATTCTGAGCTTTATATTCTTCATAAATATTTTAATTCAAATAAATTTCAAAGTGTTATATTTTTTCCCAAGACCAAAAATATAACTATTAATCTTTTCTGATTTTATTAGTGTTCTCTAAATATCATAAACAAAATTAAAATTATAAATCTTGGTTTAGGTTGTTATTTTCTAAAATGGCGCTAGTTTATATATGAGAAATTTTTAAATTTCCTGAAAATACATGGAAAAATAGTTTATCTGAAAATTTTATCTCCAGTTGGGTATCTCTAATTATTCTGTTTTATCTCCCTGATATTTTTTCACATCCTAACTGCCTAATTTATCATCTGTGGCTTGTCACAACTGATTATTTCAAATATTACTATTTTGTCTCACCAATTGGAAATGCTTGTTTTAATTCTGAAGCCAACTAACCCCTTTAGGGAAAGATATAAACAAGAGAATAACAAAATGAAAAAATGTTTTTTTCCTTTTGTCCACTTTGGCTGAGAGATATGTACACTTAATTAGATTCATAAATTTTCGTTTCTCAGAAGAATCAAGTGTAGGAGGGAATTTAATAACTAATAAAATAACAGTGTGAAATACTCCAAATTTTGCAAGATCATTCTAAATTTATTCTTATTAGCAGGAAAATGAATAAGAAAACCCACCTATGGAAACTTTTAATTTCCCTGAAGATGTGTTTTTTGGAGATTAAGCAATTGAAATGACACTTTAGTGTAACAACAGAGGTACTGTGCATCCTACCCTGCTCTGGTGTCATACATTCAGAGATTCTAGAAACGGAATAGGTTTTTCTCCCACTCAATCATTTGGAACTTACTTTTGAACAGAAACATTAAGAGACTGTGCTGAATGCTAAAGTTACAATTATTTTCTGAGTTTCACCCTAAAATTTTTTAACCCAAAAAATATGCTAGAGAATTGGTATGGTTTAGGAAAATGATAACAAATAAGTGGAACCCACCTGGATTAATTCTCAGTTGTTAGCTGATTAGGAACTATATTTACTAATCAGACAGACATCCTCAAAACCCTGAATACTGTTGGATGCCAAGCTATGAAATACTTCAGTATATGCCACATCATTGCATCCCTTGGTACTTTAAGTAGATTAATTGGAATCCTTAATTAGATGTCTTGTTTCTGACCAAAAAGACAAGTGTGCTTTAGAAGCCATCTTCTCAAGTCTGCCTGCCTCTTAATATTACTGGTGTTTGGTTCTGTAAGCTTATTTTGTCTGCAGATGACAATAATTCCTTTTTCTATTTCTTGATCTTTTCCTTAAAATAAGGTCCTAGCGTGGTAGGCACCTTAGTGACTTGACATGCCCAACTTCTCTTCTTGTTTGAGTCATTTATTATCTTTCTTTTTCAAGTACTAATAGGGCAGACACCTTGTAGACACCACTGTGTAGGTAATTCAAAGATAATTTTAGCTATTCACAAGTGGTTTCTTCATGAATTTTTCTCAGGAAGAGTTAAAGACAAAGTTACATAAAAGTTATGTCTATAAACATTATATAAGCCAGAAAATGAAAAGGGTATGAGAAAGGAACAGGTGAAATCTTACAGGAGTCAGAAGAGGGAGCAACTGCATTCAGTAGAGAGATTAGAGATAGTTTCCTGGAGAAAGTGAAGGTCGATTGTCGCCTGTACTAAAAACAAACTACACAAACACATAGACATGTATGCAAATCACAGTGCTGTATTTCTTTGTAGTTACTGCTCTAATGCTCTTCTCCCCATAGCCAATCCACTGCAGTCAGTGTTGACTGGTCTGTCCTCACCACCGTGAGATGGCTCCATCCAAGTGCCAGCTGGTTCCCTGATTGGTACTATCATTAGGTTCTTATCAAGTCTCAATTTCATTTGCTTTCTCTCCTTTGCATTCAACACTGTTGACCACTTCTTTCCTCCCTTGAGTTCCCAAATAACATCCTCTCTTGATTCTATTACCCTTCTGTGTGTTGTTCTTCAGGCTGTTTTGTTAGTCTTTTCCTTCAACTTACTTAAATGTTCATAGACCTAAAGGTTCTCTGGCTCTCCTACTTATTCACTCTGTATGTCTTCTGAGTGAGCTCATTCAGTCCAGTGGTCTCCATTGACATTTTCACCCCAACTCATCTGTCCTGAGCACAAGGGCTATAGGAGATTTCCACCTCGGTCAATCTAAAGCATCGTTGTAGGTTGGGTTCCCTGAAAAGCACACTAAAATTTTGCATTAGCATGTTTGTTAGGGAGTGCTCTTTGGAACATCTGTAGAAGGGAAAGGAAGGAAGCATTTTGGGCAGGAGGAAAAGTTGGAATGCAATTCATTCGGAAGGCCTCAGCTAACCTCTGAGGAGCTCTGGAGCTGGATGGTCCTTCAGTATTGTCCCTAGTTGGGGCAAAGGGGCTGGGCCTTTATACTCCTGCATTGATCAGCACTGGATGCAGGCTGCCCTTAGAAAGGGCATTTGACTTGGGTGAGAAGGCTCTCTTATGCAGCAAGCAGTTCTGGAGAGGGCTGTGACCCAAAGCATGCCTAGCAGTATGGAGAGCAAGTCCTTTCATCCTGCAGGGGAATCCTGGCAGGCTAGCACCACGTCCACTACAGACTCCTAACATGTCTGTAACTGTGTCCATTGTTACTTCCACAAATGTATAATTTCTCTTTCATTTCCACATTTGTTGAATTGCTGCCCTGTCCAGTAACCCATCCCAGGTCCAAGAGGAGTCACTGAGTCTTGACACTTGGTCCTCATTAGAGCTAATTCAAAACCTAAGTCTCTCCATCCTCCATCCTTAAATCTTTTCTCTCCTTTTCCATCCTGCCGTTGGGGCCTAAGGCAGGTGCATTGTCCCTCACCTAACCATCTGTAGCTGTCTCTTAATTGCTACCACAGACTCCTCTCTTACTTCCTGTCTGTCTTTATGTTCATGGTGAGATTTTGGCACTGTAAAACTAACCACATCAATCTTTCGTGTAGTCGATGGTTCCCCGTTGTCTTCTGTATAATGTTCAACTTTCTTATCATGGCATGAAATTTTACCAGCCTCATTCGAAGCCCACACTCCAGCTGTTGAGAAATGCTTGCTCTCCTCGTCGGGCTATTCCGTATCGGTGTGCCTCTGACTGTGATGCTCCTTCTGCCTGGAATATCATGTCATCTCATTCCCTTGCCACTTGAGAATGCCTATTCATCTCTCAAGCCTTAGTTCAGCAGAAACCCTCCATGAGACCTTCCTTTGCTGCTTTTATCCTTCTGGAGTCATCCCAGTCTTTATCTTTATTAATGACCCCACCATGACCCGACATACCGCTACCTTTACATCTTTAATTCTTAATTATACTTTTTGTATCCATGTCTATCTGCTCTACCATTTGTATTCTTGAAGGCAGAAATGACGTCTGACTTATTTCTCAGGGGATGGAAGAAAGCACATTAATTAATGATGAATGGAAAATAGCTAAACAGAGAGGAGGATCCAGTTGCTGGCAGACAGGATGGATGTGAAAAACAAAAAACAAAATAAAAAAGCTTGGTTTTGTGACTCTCTTTGATAATGCCCAACAGCCTCACGATAGAAAGGGAAGAGATGATAGGAAATACTCAGGCTGGAGAACAGAAGAGTTGGATCCATTGGAAGAACAAGGCATGGAGGAGACTGAGGCTTCGAGTGAGGGCTTTACTAAAATGGCCAGGCGTAGGGAATGGTCTGTGTCCGAGGCCCAGGAGCCTTCCGTTGGCTGCATGAGCTGCCGGATGGAGGCGCTTCAGGAACTGGAGGACCAAAGGCAGAATCAGTAATAGGGAGGCAGTGGGAAGGCAAGGAGGAAAGGAACATTTTAGAGCTCAAAGTTTTGGAGACAAAGCAGTTTGGGGTGATGCCAAAGTCCACAGCACAGTCTTAAATGTAGGCAGCTTAAGGGGAGGATAATGAAATCAGTTCGTTTTCACTGAGGAAACTGAAAATCTTTGAGGTTGGGGGCCAGGTAGGTTATTATTAGAGTGACCATACACCCTGGTTTCCCCGTGCCCATCCTGGGTTGGGCCTGCTCTTTCAGAATAATTATTCATAGCATTTCCTTTACTCTCACAAGTGTGTCCTTGCTTAGATGATAAATTATATGGTCGCCATAGTTTTTATTAACCTCTGCAACAGCATGATAATACTTAGTGTAGCAAAGACAAACCTATCCTTCTGGACTTTAGGAGAAAAACCAGGCTGTCAAAATTAGAATTAATATGTAGTAGGGATTTAAAGAATAGCTATTGCAAACCATGAGACTGTAACAATGAATGCATTTTTACTATAATATATAACAAATAGAAATAGAATTTTAAAATTTTACATTAATACACAAAATCTTAGGTTTTCTGTACTATAGGTTCTGCCTTTTTATGTTTTTAAATATAGAGTACATTTTAAAAATTATCATAGCTTAACATGTAGCTAAATAATTTACCCTTAAAGGGGAGTCTGTCAACTTTGAGATATTCTCAGATACAATTGGAGCATTGCACAGGGGAACGAACACAGGGTGAAAATCAGAGGACCTAGGTCTGCTTCTTCCCAGTTAACATGAAAATAACCAAATTAATTATCCTCTCTAAGCCCATTTCCTCCCTTGTAAAAGGGGATAATGATATCCATCTGACCTCTCACAGGGGTTGTGGTGAGTACCAAATGAAATAATGGAAAATTTGTTAAAAAACTGTGCTAATGTAAGCATATGAAGTGTCCTTTATTCTTTTTTAAAAAAATGAGATTGCAGGTGAGTTATTAGAATTTTTGTCTTGAATTGACTTGAATATTTTTGCATAACTATATAGTTAACAAATAAATTTATCACTATTAATATATAAATAAATGTATTGCTCATGACTTACAAACTCGTTTCAGAAAATGGAATGTAGGAAGAACCCTGGGAGTAACTGAAAACCGCAGTCACCGTGTTAGAAATGTCTTCTCATTTTACGTGAAAGATAGAATAATTAGTGAACAAAGGGTTGATGAGAAAATGAGGTAATTTTTTGAGACAGAAATATCCAATTCATTCTTTTATAAGTGTTTTACCTATTAAAACCCCCAACCTAGCCATCAGAAGGTCAACCGTTTTACAGATTAACTCACTCAACCCGTGTCAGAGGTTAAAACTCTCTGGTGAGAACAGCTGTTAGTTATTTGTCTTTCTACATCAAAGATGCAGGAAGATTCTTTAGTAAATTAGAGAGGTATTAAGGAGATGAAATTAGTTCCTAGTATGAAGAAAATACATACCACAACACTCGTTTCCCTATAATGAAAGTAGGAAGTATTAAAAATTAATTGGAGCAGTAAAGCTTCCTAGAAAATCTGTTACTGATGGTAAAGCATATAAGACTATTTGATTTTCTTAGGTTATACTTAGGACACTTTATTCTAAGTTTGAAAATATATCAAAAATGATATTTAAAACACCAGATATAAATTTATATTGGAAATTATTTTCATGCAAAATATAGATTTTTCAGGGAGTAAACTCAACTTTAATTGTTAAAAAGAGGCAATTTATTCTTGTACACAGTTTGCAAGTAAGTTGCAGCCTAAAATAATAGGAAAAGCATGTAGACTTTGTGAAAATGAATATACTTTTACAAGAAAATGAATATATTTTAATTCCAACTAAGGCCTAGGATCTGTGCTAGGCATGTTATATAGATTATGGCATTTAATTCTTATAGCTATTTATTAGGAGGTAGGGGTAATTCCCACCTCCACTTTTTATTAAGAGAAGATACAGCTAGGTTAATTTAGAAGTGATGGTAAGCAGAATTCCCAAGATTCTCGTCACTTTTCCCCCATTCTAGTCCTCTAGTTATTTAATCAGACATGTATCTAGGAGTATTATGAAGGGATTTTGCAGTTGTAATTAAAGTCCCAAGTCAGGTGACCTTAAGACATGGAGATTATCCAAATGGGCCTGATCTAATCACACGAGCCCTTTAAAAGGCAGTTGTGGAAATCAAGAGAGAGTTGAAGTGGAGAAGCTTCCTCTTGCTGCTTTGAAGAGGAAGGGGGCATGTGAGTGTGTGCAGCCACTAGGAACAGAGCGTGGACCCCAGATGATAGCCAGCAAATAAAGGGAAACTGCAGTCTTACAACCATAAGGAAATTAATTCTTCTCCCTAAACTCTTCAGGTAAGAGCCCAGCCTGACCAACAACCCAAAATTTGACCTTGGGAGACCCTAAGCTGAGGACCCAGTTGAGCCATGCTAGACTTCTCAACCACAGACCTGCCAGATAATAAATGGGTATTCTTTTAAGTTGCTACATTTGGTGTTATTTGTTACAGCAGCAATGGAAAACTCACACAGAAGTCATAGAGAAAGTAAGCAGTAGATCTAAGATTTAACCCATTCAGTGTAGAGTATTGTGATGAAAATAGATGACAGCAAGGCAAACAGGTTGATTTGGAGAAATTTTGTTCATTAATTTTACACTCATTCATTCATCTACCATTTGGCGACTTTTTATATGGCAGACCTATTGCTGCAAGGGCTATAGAGATAAAAATCCAGCACTTTTCCTCAATGCGTTCACAATTTAAGGGCTAGGGGCAGAAAAGCAAATGGATCAGTGCAGTGCAATGTGTCTCTTAAATACTATAAAAAGATAGGCTAGAGGTCCCCAATGTTTTTGGCACCAGGAACTGGTTTCATGGAAGACAATTTTTCCACAGTCCAGGGGTGTGGGTGCGGTGGAGCTCTGTGGCCCTGTCCCTAGCAGGCTGAACTGGAACTGGGGGTTGGGCACTGCAGAGGTTATGGTGGCACTCATGCTTTTAGTCTGATTTTTTTTTTTTTTTTAAACTATGTTGCCTGTGGTAGGCAGATAATGACCTTCAAAGATGTCGTTGTTTTAACTCTCAGAACCTATAAATACAAGTGGAAATTAAGGATGCAGATGCAATTAAGGTTGTTAATCAGCTGAATTTAAGATAGGAAGATTATACTGGATTATCCAGGTGGGCCTACTGAAATCACAAGCATCCTTAAAAGTGGAAGAGGGAGGCAGAAGAGAAAGTCAGTGTGGTGTGACGTGAGAAGGACTGGGCAGGCCAAGAATGGCTTTGATCACAGAGGAAGGGGCCACAAGCCAAGGCCTGTGGGGAGCCTCTAGAAACTGGAGAAGACAAGAAAATGGATTCTTCCCTAGAGCCTCCAGAAAGGAACACAACCTTGTTGATAACTTAATTTCAGCCCAGTGAGAACCATTTTGGATCTCTGATCTCTAAAAGTATAAGATAATAAATTTGTGTTGTTATAAGCCACCAAATTCATGGTCATTTGTTATAGCAGTGATAGGAAATGAATACATTGCCTGAAGTTCCTGGAGTGAAATGAATTAAAATAGAGGTAAAGAGGGATAATGCATTAGAGTTGTTATGTTTTAGTTAATATTCAGGAGACAGTCTTTAAACATTGAGTGCCTGTGAAAAAAAGAATTGAGTACAAAAAAGCACAAATCATAAGAGAAAAATATGGATAAATTAAACTTCATCTACTTAAACTCTTCTGTTCTTCTAAAGAAACTATGAAAAAAATGAAAAAGCTGCAGACTGGAATAAAATATTATAAACATACATATAATAAAGGATTTGTGTCCAAAATATGTAGAACTCTTAAAAATCAGTAATAAGAAACAAAACAATACAATTGAAAAATGGGAAAATATTTGAAGAGACACTTCCCCAAAGAAGATACACAAATGGTCAATGGACATGAAAATATGTTTAACATCACTAATTATTATAGAAATGCAAGTAAAACCATAATGAGATATAATTATATACCTAGAATGGCTAAAATTGAAAAAAAAATGATAATGGCAAGTGAGGATGAGGATGTGGGACAACTGCAATTTTCAGACATTGCTTGGTGGGAATCCAAAATGGTATAACTTTGGAACATGGTTTGGAAGTTTCTTATAAGTTAAGCACATATTTACCACCTGACCCAGCAATTCCCCTCCTAGCTACTTATTAAAGAGAAATAAATATATATGTCCAAACTGAGATTGGGATGTGAATGTTTATAGCAATTTTAATCATAATCAACCAAACTGGAAACAACCCATCAACTGGTGAATGGATGTATGAGCCATGGTACATCCAGATGGTGGAATACCACTCGGTAATAGAAAGGAACGAACTACTGATGCACACAACAATGTGGGTGAATTTCAGAAACATTCAGCCAAGCGAAAGAAGTTAGATAAACACGACCACATATTGTATGATTCCATAAGACATTCTAGAAAAGTCAAACCAGATGAAAAGCAGATCAGTGTTTACCAGGGGCCGGGGATGGGGGAGGTGATCGCAAAGAGGCTTGAGGGAACTTTTGAGGATGATAAAAATATTGTATATCTTGTTTGTGGTGGTGGTTACATAACCATATATGTTTATAAAAATTTATTCATCTAAACACTGAAAAAATTTATTGTATATAAATTATACCTCAGTAAACATGATTTAAACTTCTCCCTCCCCCAGAAAGAAAATATAGCACATGGTTTAAACAAGGGACTGAATAACTTCCCAGATGTAGTCCCTCTCAAGAAAATATAGCTTCTTCAATACATAAGGGCAGGAAACTCATACATGTGCAAAACTTTACAATTGTGGCTCATGCATTAAAATTCAGCTTCCGTATACATTTCCTTGTCTGGTCTATTGAATCCATGTAAAACTTAAAAAAGAATATTTTAATTAAATATAAGAAGCCAGAGATGAATTAAGATAGCCTAAAAGAAAAACAGGAAATGTTCTCACATCATCTTCATGAAAAATGAACTCAGATAAACAGTTTGATGCACAGTGAATAGTATATTGAGAATTACACAATAGTGTGCTGAAATGAGTGTAATTTATCTTGTTCAACATTCAGGAATAGACTTTTAAAGGACTTTTTTTACTAAAAAGAGAAACATTTTCATGCCTCTAAAGTGCTCTAAGCTCCTCAGAGAAAAATGCTAAGTACAGGGTATTATTATTTCATGAGCTTTGGGCTTACTTTGACAGTCATTATAGTTGTTCCATTTATAATATGCTGGGACTGGCTCCATGAAGTGCATCTTTTGTATGTGCATTTGTAATTCATTAGAAACACACATTCATTTTGGGAAATGCCCTTTTCAGAGAGATGAGCATTGAACTTGTGAGAAGGCAACTATTTTGCACAAATTATTTAGTGCCATCCGAGGGCATAGAAAGGGTCAGTCCAAACAGGGGCTCTTGGCATGTTGTCTTCTGTATCAAAATAGGGTCTCAGCAACATCCTATGATTTACTTACATGAGAGAGATTTTTGAGAATCTTATTTTGTGGACAGCTCTTTTGAAGATATAATTTGGCAAGGAACTATCATCCTTGCCTCTTATTTTATAGAGGAGGCTGAAGATTGTAATAGGAAAACCATTAGATTAGAAAAAACGTACTTTTATTTCACTTACAAATTTTGTAATCTAAAAGAAAAAAAAAAGCCCAGGCCAATTCTTTAATAAATGCAGCATATTTCATTTGTAAATGCAGTTAGGCTTCTCACTATTTTAATAAGCATTTCTGCCTCTTCCCTTGGGGGTTTGTGATCGCAGTCAATAGCCATAAACTGTGAAGCTGTGACAGGATGTTTCATCTCATTAAGATGCCGTGCAACCAGAATTCCTTCGTCCTCCTTCTTATATCTGATTTGTGCTCCTCAAATATGACCTTTAAGGCCTTCGCTGCTTTGCAAACACATTGCATGTCTCAAGGGCACATGATTAAGTAGGTCACATGCTTCCTAGTGCATGTTAGTGCTTGACTTTCAACATGCATTTCCTCTCTTCCACTGTGGGAAAATTCTCTTTTTCATAAGACATTCTTCGATAAGTTCTTGGCACTTTCCACAGAAAAAATGTCCTTGATATATCGTGGGAATATTTAAGGTCATTTGGGATTTCATCAGTCCTGAGAATAATTGGCCTCATATTTTTTAAAGAGTAGAGTCCACTCATACTAATTGTAGTGTTGCCTTAGGCTTGGGTTTCTAGAGGTCTAAAAGAGCTCTCAAGGATAATAGTTGCAGTTTTATCCTTTGCCAATTAAAGTGTGTCAAATTTTTTGAATAGCACTCTCTATAATATGTCACAGTAAAAAATAAAAACCATTTCAAATGTATTTTGATAATCTTTGACATTAATAAGTTGATTTGCATAAATGCCTATGTACCTGGTAGAGTTTCTATTAATTCCTCTTGGAGGTGGTATTTGCTATTCATGTTGTAGGATTTTGCAGTCAAATAAATAAATCTGCATGCTATGATAGTTCAGAATTTTGCTTTCATAACTTTTATAACTGAGAGTGAATTTTTAGCAACAAGATAAAATTTCATTTTGTTGACTGTAATTATTGAATTGTAAAAGATTTAAAAATATTTAGTACAAGTAGGTTTTCTTCCTTTTTTAAAATTTATTTATTTTTTAAATTGACAGATAAAATTATATGTATTTAGTATAAGTAGATTTTGATGAAAACCAGGATTAGTGGCTCTGTCCCTCCACCCCCTCATCACAATCTTTATCTTTTGTAAATTAAGTAAATTTTCTCCACCCAAGTAATCAACTGGATTAATCCAAGATGAAGCATTTGTGTTTTAATTAACTGGCCCGTTTAATTAAGTTGGATTGCAAGACTACTGACTTGTTCCTCCTAGTGAAGCTAATCAAGAGATAGCAACAAAATCCAATTGAATTTTCACGTGATGATCATGTTAAGAAATCAACAGCAGACAAGATGGAGGCAATGAAGACCCAGAACCCTACAGAGCATTGCTTCTCAGATTCGATGTGCTTGCAAATCACCTGGAGATCTGGTTAACACAGGGATTCCGATTCAGTCATTCTGGAATGGGGCCTAACAGTCTTCATTTCTAACAAGCTCTCAGGTGATGCCGATGCTGCTTGGTGTGAGGGACCAGGTTTTGAATAGCAAGGTCATAGACCATCCCCATATCACAGTTTACTATTTGGATAAGTACCAGCGGTTGGCACCCGGTGCTGTGGCACCATTCAAGGCTGAGCTGCCTCCTTCTGTTGCAAAGAAAGGAACACCCAAAGGAATTGTAGCAATGCACTGGGTTCCAAAATATACCTTCTGGATTCAAATATGCCAGTTTGGCTTCTCTCACCTTTATCCCCTGCTAGAAATGTCCTAAACTATAGCTAATGACCTTAAGAGGGATGGCTGGTGCAGAATTTGCTGTGAAATATGTTGTCTGTTGACAATGACAAGTGGAAAACATGAGCCTGAATGTACTATGGACATAGTCACAAAGAATGATTTACTTGGCGGGCAGGGGTGGGTAGGGGGCTGTGGCAGATTCTGTTAATGTCTGTGTGCATGCTTGTGTGTGCTCATGTGTGGACTTCTACCCTTAGTTGGATGTTATTGAACTGCAAAGGGCTTCTTACTTTTACTTTTTCCCTAGGACATGGACTGAAGCTTTCATTTCCAATCTTCTCAAGTATAAGGACCTCCTTCTTAATAATATAAAGGAAATAAGGAATTTTTTATCCAACTAAAAATTCATAATCAAAAGCTTTGAAATGAATTTGCCTTTAATTAATCTTCAGATTACCTACATACATTTGGAAGAAAAAATAAACCCAGTACATCTATTAGAAGCACATTATTCATTTAACTTACAGCCAATAGTTTCTCTCTGCAGCCATGGTTTTGGAGCCACTTAAGATGTTCTGGCTGATGAATCTTCTACTTCATCACACCACATTTAGAGACCCTTCTGTTTTGTTTCCAGCATGACTGACTCCCTGTGGAGAGTAGTGATCCAGGAAAGATGGATTGACAGAGAATCCAGAAGAACTGGAGGGTCCCTAAAAATTAGTATTTCAAAAATAGGAAATAAGGAATGCTTAACTTTTCCTTAACATAATAAATAATGAGAAACTGACAACAGAAGTCAAAGATTCCATTTCAAAGAGTCTTATGAATGCCTCCAGATATTTTTCTGTTTCTGTTTATTATCTTTGGCTGGGTGATGTTTCCTTATAAATATTAAATCAACAAAGCCTAACAGTAATATGTTAAATCTTGGTGATTCCGCCAAGATTCTGCCACCAACAGGAAATTTCCATGTTTTGAAATGACAAATCAGTTTCCAATCTGTGATGTGTTCTCTATAACCCATTTCCTTTTCCTCCTAGGCACACGACTAGTCTACCTTTTCCACCATCCATGACTGCTAATTGTGGCCACGTGACTCTGTTCTAGCTCTGGAATGCAGAAAGAAATGTGTTCCCAGAGTGTCTCATAAAAAAAATAAAAAAAACTCCCCCACAATCCTACATGTGCCCTTTTCCCTCTTGTGACTGACTAGAGAGGACTGAGAGAAGGGGACAAGAAGGAAGGAGCCGTGGTCCATGGATGATAAATGGAAGGCCACCTGGAAAAGAAACTCAACATTGGACTGTAAAGTTAGAGAAAACTAAACTTCTGTTGTTTGGAGGCATTATATATTTGGGATTTGTCTGTAATGCAGTCAGCCTACCCTAAGTGGTACAGGTGGACAATGGGCAGTTAAGTCTAGTTTCAATGTTTGCTGTCTAGATCCTGCTCTTTGTTCTGAGCCAGTGACCAAAGGATGACAGTCCAAGAGCCCACATCCCGCTCAGACCTGCATCCAGAAACAATCAGAGCTGTCTTATTTTTTAAAAAATCTTTTATCATGTACTTTGTCTATACCTATTGCTAAGAAACTTTGTAAATGAGGGGTCTGAATGAATTCACTTTTCAATATTTCTTTTTTGAATGATTTTCTTCTGTTGCAATCTAAAAGATATTTTTATGCATCGATAAGAAAAGGGCTACTGTTAGTGTCTTAGTCAATTTTATGCTGCTATACCAGAATTCCTGAGACTGGGTAATTTATGAAGAACAGAAATTTATCTCCGTTCTGGAGGCTGAGGAGTTTAAGATCAAGGTGCTGGCAGGTTTGTCGTTGGGCAAGGGCCTGGTCTTGGCTTCCAAGATGGCATCCTCAGGAAGGGAGGAATTTTCTTCCTCATGGCAGGAGTGCAGAAGAGATGAGAGAGCAAGAGGGAGAACTTGCCCTTTTATAATAGCACCAATTCCATCCAAGAGCATGGAGCCCTCATGGCCTAGTCATCTCTTGAAGGTTCCATTTCTTAATATTACAATGGCAATTAAATTTCAACATGAGTTTTGGAGGGAACAAACATTCAAACCATAGCAATCCATTAGTGATTGGGGAACAACATCTGTTTAATAGCTAGGAAAATGGAGAAAAGGATTCCTTGTATGTTAAAACACACCTTGGACTTAGTCTTTATTAATATTTCCAAGAAATATGCACTTTCTGAGAATAGATGGGTAACTTATCTTCTGTGATCACTTCTAGAATCTTCTCTGCATATCAAAGAAGTCATGATAATATGTGGAATCCTTCTGTTTCTTGAGGGACCCCTCTCTGGACTAGGTAGGCTACCTACAGAAGGACTCTATTTGAAGACACTTTTTTTCCTACATCAAAATTGTGATGTGGTCAGTTATCAAAAAACACTTAAGTTTCTAATTAATTGTATAAGGCTTCTAAATAGACAGTACATAGACAATAATTAGAAATGGTTCCTGTTTTTTCCAAACCTGTTCTTTGGACAGATAGAAACCACTAATGTGGACTTAAAAGAACATAGTAAAACCACACAGGTGTCAAACATAGAGTAGATGGCAACACTTAAAAGAAAAACAATCTTTTGTGTGGGAGGATGGCAGCGTGCTGAGAGCACAGCCAGAAGAATAGCACATACATGCCTTCTGTAGCCCGACTATTGCACTTTAAGAATTCTTAATCCAGAGGCTTCTTTGGCTCTGTGAAGCTTGTGCCATGGTTACTCTCAGCGTCCATGGGATACTGACATGAGTGCTGCCTTTGTAGAACAGCATAAATGGTAACTCATCCTTGCTGATCGGGTCCCAAGCCTCAGAGCCATCCTCATGGCTCTCATCCTCTCACACCTGCACCCAATCCCTCAGGAAATCCTGTTGGCGCTACCTTTAAAACATCTCTCACTGCCCACTTCTCCCACCTTGCCTGCTGCAAGCCTGGACTAAGCACCGTCAGCTCTTGCTTTGATCCCAAAGTAGCTCCCTGACTGGTCTCTCCGCCTCAAGCACTTGTTCACCTACACTCTGTTTTCCCTACAGCAGCCAGAGTAATCCTCTGTGATGATGTTACTCCTCAGTTAAATTCTGCAATGGCTTCCCAACGCACAGTAGTCTACAGCGATCTGTTATGGTCTGCGATGGGGGCTCCGGGCCTCTCTGACTTCACCTTCCAGCACATTCTTCATTACCCACTCCATTCTAGCCATCCTGGCTACCCTTCCTGCTTCTCTGCAAACACACTGAGCATGCCCTTGTGTGCCCTCGTGTCAGGACTTTGTACCTGCTGCTTTAATGCTCTCCCTCCAGTGTATTTCTTAAGGAATGATAACCGCTATAATGAATAGATTCAAAATTCTATGATGGGCTGGGCACAGTGGCTCACGCCCGTAATCCTAGCACTCTGGGAGGCCGAGGCAGGTGGATCGCTCGAGGTCAGGAGTTCGAGACCAGCCTGAGCAAGAGCGAGACCCCCGTCTCTACCAAAAATAGAAAGAAATTATCTGGCCAACTAAAAAATATATAGAAAAAATTAGCTGGGCATGGTGGCACATGCCTGTAGTCCCAGCTACTCGGGAGGCTGAGGCAGGAGGATCGTTTAAGCCCAGGAGTTTGAGGTTGCTGTGAGCTAGGCTGACGCCACGGAACTCACTCTAGCCCTGGGCAACAGAGTGAGACTCTGTCTCAAAAAAAAAAAAAAAAAAATTCTATGATGTCTCAAACACAGTGGACATTTTCTCTCTTCCATAAAGTGTTGGGCGGGGGGACAGCATTATGAGGGAAGTCTGTCCTCTATGTTGTCATTCTGGAACCCAGGCTAAAGGAGGTTTTGCCATGTTCAGGGTTTCCATGGTTGCTCAGGAAGATGCCTGTTTACAGTGAAACAACAGGGGGAAAGAGCATGAAGGGGAAGGTCTATGTCGGACAGCTAAAAGTGGTAATCGTCACCTCCACTCGTGTTCCACCAACTAGGACTCAGTCACGAGGCCAAACCTAATAGCCAGGGAGCTGGGACGTGCAGTTCAGTATAGGCCAGGAAAATAGAAAGATTCTGGAAAGCATCTAACCACCTCTGTCACACCCTGGTAGCCACATGGATTTGTCCATCACTTGTTGTTAGGTCTATTCTTAAATATCCCTTCTCAGTCAGACCTTCCAGTCATCATATAATCACAGTGCCCCATCCCTGTACTCACTGTTCATTTTCTCTATTTTATTTTTATCGCTAGCACTTATTGTCACTATATATTTGTTCTTTATTTTTAATAATTGTTTCTCTCCTGTAGTGGATTGAAATGTGCTTCCCACCAAAGATATGTCCGTGTCCTAATCCTCAGAACCCGAGAATTTGACCTTATTTGGAAAAAAAGATTTTTCAGATGTAATTAAGGATCTTGAGATGAGATGAGTCCTAAATCCAATGACACATGCCTTGACAAGAGAAGGGGTGGGGTGAGGCCATGGGTGGGGGGCAGAGTTTGGAGTGGTGCAGCCACAGCCAAGGGACTCCTGGAGCCATCGGCAGTGGGAAGAAGCACCAAAGGATTCTCCCCTAGAGTCTTTAGAGGGATCGTGGCCCTGCCAACACCTTGATTATAAACTTCTGGCTTCTAGAACCATGAGAGAATACATTTCCATTGTTGTAAGCCACCCAATTTGTGACAATCTGTTACATCAGCCTTAGGAAACTAATATATCTCTCCTACAGTAATTTAAGCTTCTGGAGGGCAGAGATTTTGTTTTATTATGGTATTTTCAGTGCCAAGAACACTGCCTGGCCTGTAAATACTTGTTGAATGAATAAGCAGAAATAGAGAAATGAATCTCCAGCCTACTCAGAAGATGCAATTTCCTTTTTGAATAGCTTTTGTAGTCCTTATGGAATTCCCTTTCCCAGAGCACCGTTTTTTTTTTTTTTTCCTAGTTTCTCCTCATTCTGAGGCCATATATGTGATGGTGAATAGTTGAGGCTCTGAATTTTGACAGACTTGAATTCAAACTCTGGGCATGGAATCACTGGCAAGTGTGATGTTGGAAAACTTAATTAATACTCTTTAGCCCCAATTCCTACGTTTGTAAAATAGGCCACTCCTGCCTGAAATTGGTGTGAAGATTAAATGAGATAATATGTGTATCATCATTATGTGCTTGACCATGGAAATGTGTAGTAAATTAATCTTATAATAATGATAATTACTTAAGATTAATATGGAATACCTAAAACTTTATAGACTCAATAATTTTTTAATTTTTTTTTTTTGAGACAGAGTCTCACTCTCTTGCCCGGGCTAGAGTGCCGTGGCGTCAGCCTAGCTCACAGCAACCTCAAACTCCTGGGCTTAAGCAATCCTTCTGCCTCAGCCTCCTGAGTAGCTAGGACTACAAGCATGCGCCACCATGCCCAGCTAATTTTTTCTATATTTTTAGTTGGCCAGATAATTTCTTTCTATTTTTAGTAGAGACGGGGTCTTGCTCTTGCTCAGGCTGGTCTCGAACTCCTGACCTTGAGCGATCTACCCGCCTCGGCCTTCCAGAGTGCTAGGATTACAGGCGTGAGCCACCGTGCCCGGCCAATTTTTTTAATTTTAACTTCCTTTAAAGTAATATTCATAAGAATTTCAATCAAAGAAGTCCTTCCTAACCACAAAATACCCTTCTATGGTATTTTAGGATTTGCAGAATTATTTCTGGGCAACCCATATAAGCCATGATAATTTTGTATTAAATATAGGCAAATTGCTGGGCATTCCAGGTTGTAAAATAAAATCAAGCCCAAACTGAGCAGCCTGCCTCACCCACTGACTCAGGAGAGATGAGCAGCTGGCCTCTTGCTTCCCCACCTTTTGGCTTCTTGTGATTAACAGGATCTGCCACAATTTTGCTGTCTCATGAAAATAAATGACTCTGTGCTGTTTATGTTGTGATTTAGTGCTTAAATATCACCTATTGATATTGTGTGCCACTCAGGGATA
This sequence comes from Varecia variegata, assembly GCA_028533085.1. Lineage (NCBI taxonomy): Eukaryota > Metazoa > Chordata > Mammalia > Primates > Lemuridae > Varecia > Varecia variegata. The sequence continues at coordinate 65,512,108 of CM052438.1, read as the reverse complement.
TAACTTTCCAAAAACATAATCATTCATTTGCATTCATTAGCATAGCATTGGAGTGCAGACGAAAATTCATAAGCTACTACATCACTACCGCAAATAAAGAGCTAAAGAAATATACCCGAAGGAAGGTCTTTAAAAATATGAGGAAGTGGGTGGGTAAAATCGTGAAGTATTGTCAAAGAGTGGGTGAGAAAGATGGTGTCTTTAGAGGGCAAGGTTAAGTGTCCTTGATCAGTTTTATTATTTTGTTCATTGAACATAAAAATGTTTATTAGACTTTCATAAATTCACTCTCAACCTCAATCTCTTTAATTTTCTTCTAAGGTCCTACATTTGTCAATGGCAAGGTAATGAAATCCTTGGGTTTGGAGACAGAATATAGCTCATGTAGAATAAAATCTGAGCTCCTGGGTCTGGCTGGGGAAATCATGCTGCTTTTTCCTCATGGGCACTCTCTCTTCCCACCCCGGGCTCTGAATAGCAGCTTCCTTTCTGTTCCTCAGGCTTAGGTCAACCTGGAACCTTTGGCCCAGCTGCTTCCTTGGCCCCAGAATGCACTTTCTCAGATCCTTATATGGCTGGCTTCTTCAGAGAGACTTCCTTAAATTCCTGCTCGCACATCATCTTGGTTTTATGCTGTACCCAGCATTAATACTTTTCTTAGTATGTGTGTGCATGTTTGCATGTATGTGCACATGTGTGTGTACATGTTTGCCCATTCATAGATTAACTGGGGATCTCCCCAGCCTATTAAAAATAAGCTCCATGGAAACAAGATCTTGTCTGTTATATTTCCAGTTATATACCTGGTGCCTAAAAGACTTCTTAGTATATAGTAGATGCCCAATAAATACATAGTAAATATAATCAAGACAAAAACTTCCCGTATGTCTATTTTATCGATAACTTCTCTTCTCAGTCCTAGATAGTCTAAATTTTGACTTCCAAATTCCAAATTCACTCTGAGATATTCCATATTCTGACTTCTGGAACTACAGAATGATACACAATGTTAGCATATAATATTTACCTATGGAATACTTCTATACACAGGTGTTGGCCGGTAATGTAGATGACGGGTATGATTGCAGACTGTTTGGCTAGGAGATTCAGTAATGTGAATGTTGTCTTGGTACTGGTATCCCTTCTACCCTGGCATTCCTGAGAGACAAGCACATGCAGAGAAACCCTGACAAACAATAGCCAAGGACAGCTTTATTATTAGTGGTGATGGCACCTCAGATCACAATGAAAGTTTATTGGTAAAATGCACTAGCGTAAGAAGCCATTGGCTTGAGATGTGTCAGGCAGAGGTGACACCATATAACAGCTTTATCTTCTCAGGCTCAGATAAAAATCTTGGAATCTTATTATTTTCTGGCTGACAATGTGATATAAATGACAGTAAATGTATGAAAAGCAGAGAGATGGGGTGTTGGCTCGGGCTCCTTCTGTATGGGCAAGGCCTGTTGGTCTTTTACTATTGCAGATACAGAGATTTAGAAAGAACCACACCCAGTAAATATATCCCTATATAACTGTGGGGCAGATTCTTAAGAAGTTAAACATTCACTTACCGGACGACCTAGCACACACATTCTTAGAAATTTGCCCAAGACAAATGAAAACATGTGTTCACACTAAGACTTGTATTTGAAAGCTCCTAGCAGCTTTATTCATAATAGCTAAAAAATAAAATCAAGGAAATATTTGGTGCTGGTGAATTGATAAACAAATAATAGTATGTCCATATAATGGAATATGGCTTAGCAATTTAAAAACTCCACTGATATATACAATATCATGGATGAATATTAAAAGCATTATATCAAGTGAAAGGAGCCAGGCAAAAGGGACTACATGCTATATGATTTTATTCATAAGACATTCTAGAAAGAGAAGAACTATAGTGACAGAAAGCAGAATATTTGTTAGGAGCTGGGAGGGGAAGGAGTTAGGAGACAGCGCAAGGGAATATGCAATTTTCAGGGTCATGAGAAATGTTCACAATAGTGCTGGTGAATCCACAACAGTGTACATTGGTCAAAGTTCATCAAAATGTACACTTAAAGCTGATTTTATTTTATGTTAATCATACCTCAGTACACATATAGATCTCCTATAAATACTCTGGAATCTGATGCAAAGAAAATAGGCATTTCTTCATTTTGAAGAACAGGAGAAGAGGGAAGAAGGTAAGCTTTTTGTTCCCATTTAAAAGAACAGCCTCTGGGGCATGTTCTAGAAAAATTACAATGGCTGACACACTTTCTGTTTCACTCGACATGCTTCTGAATGGTTCTTCTCATTTCACATTTTGGACTTACAAATTCTTCTTTGTGTCCTTTCATGACATATTTTCTGGCTAGCATTTTTTCCTCTTTTAAACAGGGTTGGGGAAGGGGCAAGGGGCATGAGGGGGAGTGAGGAGTGGCAGGGTTATGCTCTTTCTAAGAAACAGGAAATGCATAGTCAAGGATTCTCATGGTTTGTGTGAGCAAATTGTGACCTGAACTGGATGTGACTTTGCCTGATGTGTTCCTTACATATTTAGAGGGTCCCCATCAGGAACTACTCATTTTCACAAAGGTCCCACTATATGGTGATTTGGGTAGAGCCTGTGTTTTAAATGAAGAATTGGAGGAGGATCCCTTTGATCTATTTGCACCTTTGAGTGGGAAATCCTTCTGATAGTGAATTTTGTTAGAGTTAGTGCTATTAACAGATATGATTATTTTAGGTCTTAGAGCAAAATTTGCTTGAGTTTGACTTCAACCCATGAAGCACTGAATAACAAATGACAGAGGTCCTGCTTTATAAATTTACTTTTTAGACTATGTTTCTACCCGCCTAAGATTTGTACCTATTTAACGTAAGTAGTTGAAAATCAGATGGTGTGAAGGAGAATATAAACGTCAATTCAGGTTAGGCTTGTTGTGCCTAAACTGGACCTTTTCTGGGGTAAGGTCCTCTCTCTGCCCCTGGTGGGTGTTCATGCCCTAAAACAAGATGTACCATTCTAGATTACTGTAGCAGTCAGAGGTACGGCCATTTGATACCATAGATATCTTCAATTAAATAAGCCAGGATTATAGTACCTCCTCCTCTGCGAAGGAAGGAATGAGAAGACACATATCCTCTTTACTTTTGTTTTCCCAATTTTACATTTTCAAATATGTGGGACATTATTTTGATTACAGGTTTGTAATTCTCCACTTTGAAAAATGAAAAGAAGTTTCTTTTTAAAGCTTAGCTACATAAGGAAGAATATTATTCCTGTCCCAATCTGCTAACGTTGAAGGGAAACAGCTGTTGGTAACCATTGCTAAATCCCGTGGCTTCCAAGATTTGACCTCGCCCAGTCCAAACTCTATCCAAGCTGGGCTGGTTCTGCCATCTAGTGACTTCCTTACTGAACTGCATTGGTAGGCCATTACCTAGGTTGGTCTGCTCAAGCCCTCAGAATTAATTTTAATTTAACGTCATGTGAAGTTTTGGCCTTCATGTCCTTTCATTCTTATCTATTATCTGTGTGATCTTGGAAAAATTATTTAATACTTCTGTGACTCAGTTTATTTATCTGTAGAATGGGGATAAGGACCCGCTGCCTATAGTTTTTAGGAGCCTCACGTGAGATAACGTATGGAAAACAGCAGAGTGCCTGGAGCAGGTAAATCTTGAAAAAAGATCTGATGTTGTTATATTTATAATTATAACTGTAATTATGCAAATGCGGAATTGAAAAAATAGAACAACTCCTGAGAAATCAAATTATAGATATATGAGTATTTCAGAATAAATTGAGTATGTAGTATTTAAAGCTTGGAAGAGGAATGAGTGTATTTAGGCTTTTCGTGTACACTGCCAACAAATGCATTATTGCAATTACACTTGCCTCATTCCAAGTCTCTCCCCATCTCATGTTGAATGTTCCCACCACAGCAGATGACTCATTACTCTGTGTGCATTTTAATGTCTTTCTTCTTCTTTCTGGAGTTTCTCCTTCACATTTTTATACTTCAAAATCTTTAACTTTCAACTCAAATGTCAGCTTCCAGTGCACACTACACGGGTGCTGTCACGTGGCGTTTAAGCCTGTGTAGCCCTTTCTTTTCATCTTTGTTACAGCTACGCGGCACGGGCTGCACATGACAGATCCAATAGGGTGTGTGTGGCCACGTAACTCGAGGCTGAAGTGCCACCATGAGGTATTGTGTATTATCTTTGTATCTTCTCTCCCCCAACTCCAGTGCCTAACACAAACGCTTCACACAATAGGTGCTCTATTGGAACTTGTTGAACCAAAATTAGAGCTTGGCAAATATTTTATAGTGACTTTCTAGAAAGGCCGAATAACTCACAGAGAGGCCTCTAATGTGCATTGGACTAAATTGGCCTAATGGTTTGCATTGGGCAGGTTTGGTCCATCAAAATATGCTTTTATAATTAAAAAATTAAGCAATGTCTTTTTTTTTTTTTTTTTTTTTTTGAGACAGAGTCTCGCTTTGTTGCCTGGGCTAGAGTGAGTGCCGTGGCGTCAGCCTAGCTCACAGCAACCTCAAACTCCTGGGCTCAAGCAATCCTCCTGCCTCAGCCTCCCAAGTAGCTGGGACTACAGGCATGCGCCACCATGCCCGGCTAATTTTTTCTATATATATTTTTGGTTGGCCAGATCATTTCTTTCCATTTTTAGCAGAGACGGGGTCTCACTCTTGCTCAGGCTGGTCTTGAACTCCGGAGCTCAAACAATCCACCCGCCTCGGCCTCCCAGAGTGCTAGGATTACAGGCGTGAGCCACCATGCCTGGCCAAGCAATGTCTATAATAATAGATTTCATTAAAGAACATTTAGAAATCATTAAAAAGTAAAGAAAAATCATGTTTGATGTATGTTCAGCATTTTTTCTGTAATTGTATTACATGGCTGTGATAATTGTCTATTTGCTGCTATGTACTCTGATTTTAAATTTCACATATTTAATTTCCCCATTATACTATATTCACATTAAGAACAGAATTCGAGAAAGCAGAATTCCACTAAGTCAGTGTACCATAGCGCACTTAACATGATTATATTTTAGGCATTTAGCTTGTTTGTAATTTTTTGGCTGTTGCATATAACACCACAGAGTAAATCTTTGGGCATAAACGTTTTCCTTTGTCTGGGATTATTTGCTTTCGTGAGTCCCAGAAGTATAATCTCTACTGCCTTTCTTATTATAGTAAGCCCAGTAAGATCAGGAATTGAAATATTGTAATAAGTGGAATGTCCTGGCCATTGAAAGACAACCAGAAAATGATTTTTGATTTATGGTGCCTCCAGGTCACCATTACGAACTTTGCACAGAGTAATTGCAGATATGAAGAAAGGCTTTGGAAGATTAGGCTGAATAGGCATGGAGAGCATACTGTTTTCCAAAATCATTCTCTGATATGAAATTGTTTCCTTCATTTTTCTTTGTGTATGCATGCGTGTGTGTATTTTGTCCTTTCATTTTAAAAGTGAAATATTGAAGCCCAGTACATGTTATCTGACTTTATATCTTTCTTTCACAGAGAATGATTCCTTTCGTTCATGGATTTATTCATGTACACATTTATTTTACAAATACTTATGGATGTTTACTCTATGCTGGGCACTTCTACTAGGTGTTAGCTACCCAGAGATTAATAAGACACATTCTTAAAAGGATTTTATAGCTCAATGAGAAAAGGACAAATAAACAAACAATGACGATACCATATGAAACTTACTTTAATAGAAGTAAGAACAATATGGCTTTGGGAACGAAATGGGAGGGTTAATTCTGCCTGGGATAACCAGGAATCTTTGCAGAAGAGCTTATATTTGAGTCTTGAATGATGGTAGAAGTTTAACAGATGGGCTTCAGGAGAATTCCAGTAAGAGTGACCAACATATTCATGGATGTGAACGTGATGTGGGAAAATTAAAACATTTTTTGTGGCTGAAGGGAGAGTTTACAGGGAAGAAAGGAGCAGGAAATCATGCTGGAAAGGTAGAATGAGGCTAGATTATGAAAGGTTTTATATTTTTATATTCCAAGCTTAAAGTGTATATTTTAAATGGAAACTATTAGAAGCTATTTAGCTTTTGTTTTTGTTTTTAGCAAAAAAAAAAAAAAAAGAAAGAAATAAAGAAAGAAAAAAATCACTAAAATGATAGCATTCAGTAATTGAGACTTTATGCCGGCCATGTTACTTGAGCATTTTACATGAGACATTTTCATAACACTACTATGAGACAGTATGGTTATTTTCTTGAATAATATGGAAGAATAAAATGAGACTTGGAGAAGTTAAGTAATTTGTTCGAGGTCACACTGCCCGTAAGTGGACAAACAGAAATATAGACCTGGGCATCGCTGATCACGGAGCCCAGCATCTTAACCACTGTGGTATTGCCCCTTTGGAGTAATATTTTAGAAAGGTCCCTTTGGAGTCTGGAGGAAGATGGTTTATAGCAGAGGGAGTCAGAAGTCAGAGAGCCCATTTGGGAAGCTGTTGCAAGAGTACAGGACAGAGGTGATGAGGCCCAGACCAGGATGGGTAACGGAGGCTGAGAGGTTGGAAAAGTATCAGCTACGGTATGAGGCTTGGATAAACTGCAGTTCTGCAAAAAATAAGTGCATTTCTCTAAATAGACTAAAAATTCCCCCCTTTGTGATACCTGTCTTTTGGGGACTATCTTTCATAATGCTCTTGAGGAAAGTTATCGATCTCTGATTGGTCCTGGATAATGACATTCCTTCTCAATATCTGGCATAATTTAACTTTTAATCATGGAGTTGTCTTTAATATTCAGAAATTGTGTTGGAGGAAAATTATTTATTCAGCCATCCATTCAATACGTTGCTAGATCCTGGGGTACACAAAGATGGATGACTAAATACCTTTCTTTAAAATGCTCTCAATCAAGAAGGGTCTGTAAGACCCACACGAAGTAATCATAACACTGACAAAATGTACTCAATGTTCTGAGAGGCTAGGACAAACCTTCCCATATGGCTATGGCATATGGACAAAGTCCGGAGACCTTGTTTCATGGTGGAAGTTTGCATTTAAGTTGGACAAGAAGGATTTTAAGGAGAGTGAGAGGGTGATGAATTCCAGGTGGGAAGAAGAGTTTCATCAAGGAGGCCGAGGAAGACAAGTGTTGGGTGCATTGGGGGAGAGCATGGTATGATCCAGTTTGGTGGGATCCGGTTTGGAATGTGCACACGAGGAACAGGAGGCAAGGCCGGAGGGGTGCAAGGGCAGAGTCCCAAATTCCAGAGCAGGGCATTCTGATTGGCACTGTTCTTTTTGGAATAGTAACTTACAAGGAGTGTGAAAGTGGATTCTCTAGATGAAGGGTAAATGTTTCTTATTGAGAATCACTGGGCCCATGCATCATTCTGGATCTTACACCTTAAATATCAACACATCCTTGACAGGAGGCGCCTGGCACACTGCAGATGTTCACCAAATATTTACTGAATAAATGAATGATTCTGTCCTTCCCTCTCTATGCATAATGGAAAAGGAGACTAGCTTCTAAACAAGTGCACATCTTCCAGAGAGATGGTCTAAAGTAATTGCTAGGAGTGTACTCCGGAGTCAGAAGTGGCTCCATGACTATACTTACTACAAATTGCCAAGCCTCTCTCTCTTGGCCCCATTTCCTTGTTTATAAAATGGGAACAAAATTAGAACCTACCTAATAAGGTTGTGACATTTTAAAAGTCTAGCATAGAAAGCACTCCACAAATGTTAGCTGTCATTCTGGAGATGCTAGAATTCTAATTTAGCAACCTAAGAGCTGTTCTCTTAGGCTTCTGGCGTCGGTAGGCCCATCAAGAGATTATTCTACCTTTTTCCCACATCTGTCCACCTGCCACTTTATTTCACTCCTAGAAATGCATAAACCAAAGAATCATAAACATAAAACTCATCACTTTTCTTGCCCTAATTGATTGAAACCCTCTCCTCCTGGCAGACTCCAGCGAGCACACTCACTAGCTGCCTGCTGGCCTGTGTCGGCTCTTGCAGCCCACGGCCCGGCCATCTGGTCCTTACTAGGTGAGCCATATGGAACTTAGCCCCCACTTTTTTGGAAAAGCTTTTTTCTTCTGTGGGTTCTCTGCTTGGCTGCACTTCCCAGTTCTATGAAATCAAGCATGGATGCAATAAGTTTCCTTATCCTCCATCCTTGAAAGGAGAGTCAATGACTTAAATTTTATTAAGAGAGTCTTTAAATCCTACATCTGAACTCATGTTGAATAATGAAACTCTACTTCAAACCCTGTGATATCTGTGACACAAGGCAAATAATTCAGAAATCACAGTTATGTAATTCTTTCCTACAACTGTCCCTGTTCTCTACAAAGGGAATACTATTACATTTTCTTTCCTTCTTTCCTCTGATACTTTGAGCTGCAATTATCTGCTACCAAGCTTAGAACAGCAGGGACAGCCATGCTGAGATGATTAGTTCTTAACTGTTGTGGGTTATTAGCTGCATAGAAAATGACATGCAAAGTTCCAAGATATGCTTTGGCTCCTACTGTGATAATCTCAGTGAGATTTACAAATACTGAGGAGATTTCTAAGCTTCTCTTGAAACTCAGAGCAAAAATGCTCCCTTCTTAAAAGTAGAAGCTTAAGTTAAGTCTTAATCAGTTCTGAAAAATAACTTTTGAGGGTATTGTTTAAATAAGTAAGAGTGTAGGGTTGCTTATTTAAATCTATGGAGTAAGAGTGTAGGGTTGCTTATTTAAATCTATGGATGATTTAGAAATTTAAAAAAATGAAACAGAAGTGAGAAGATGCGATCTTAGCTGCTTTTCAGCAAAACTGTGAAATGAAACAAGTAGGTCTTCAGCTGACTTAAAGACTTTTCCATCCTTCTCAGTTTTTGTTCCCACTATGGCTGCAAATCACTTATAAAGTGTATTTTTTCCTATCATAAGAAAAAATATATTAAGATGCTAGCACGTTAGTATAAATTAATTAAAACATGTCAGGCCCCTGAAGACAAAAAATTAACATGCTTTACAAAAACGTCTCCAAGGAAGAAATAAGCAATTAATCTTCATTCTCACCATGGAATAATCTTCATCTTCTATTCATTTGCTTGGATAGTGATTCTTCCTCCATGAAAGACAAAAGCTGTTTTCCCTCCACTTTTTTCCAGGGTAGAGTCAGCACACTTACAATCCATATAATATAGCTATTCGGGTCCAGCTTACTGAGCTCAGATCAAAGGCTCAATTAACCTTGTCTTGTTCTTCGTATGCCCAGTTGCAGGCACAACAGACCTACTGGGTGTATGATACATGAATTTATGTCAAATGATATTGTAAAGTACATCACTTACTACAGAACAGAGAGCATGGCATGAACTGAAGGCATCTCTGGAGTTATTCCTGCAAACAAATTTAGATCTTATATTTGAACTCAAAAGAGGTTCCTTATGGTTTTGTGGTTCTCAACCTTTTGTGTTTACGCATGCTTTAAAGTTCTTAATTTTTGGTGGCCCATTTTAAGGGATTAACAGGACAAAAGCTAACTAATTCAGCAATATATACAACCTATAGCTAATATTTTGCAGCAAGGCATTTAGGGGTCAGGGCAGGCCCCCTGGGATGGTGTGGGCAGGAGGCGCTCTACTCCCAGCACTCACCCCACGTAATCTCCATCAGCATTCCTCTTGCTGCAGGCACCCCAAATAACATGTAGTATAAACAAATACTGGTTCTAGCTATGCAAATGTAGTTTTCATGTCTCCTGTTTTCACCTTTCAAGCAAATAACCAACCTATTTAGAAATTCAGTAGTCACCGCTGAGCACTTTGGGATCCACTGCAACTTTTTAATATTTCATGATGCCAGCTGGGTGCAGCGGCTCACACCTGTAATCCTAGCACTCTGAGGCTGAGGCGAGAGGATTGCTTGAGGCCAGGAGTTCGAGACCAGCCTGAGCAAGCAAGAGTGAGACCCCATCTCTACTAAAAATAGAAAAAATTAGCTGGGTGTGGTGGTGCACACTTGTATTCCCAACTACTCGGGAAGCTGAGGAAGGAGGATTGCTTGAGCCCAGGAGTTTGAGGTTGCTATGATCTAGGCTGATGCCACAGCACTCTAGCCTGTGCAACAGAGCGAGACTCTGTCTCAAAACAAAAACAAAAGCAAAGGCAAAAACCAACTTACATAATTTGGGAGTTCTTTATGAAAAAATAATACAATTACAAATACAGAATTAGCTACAAAAATGAATAGTTACTTAGAATGATTAAATGACAACAAATTTTAAAAAGCTGACATATACCCCAAGTATCACAAAATCCACAAAAATAGTATAATTTTTCAAATTAATTAACTGCTTGATGCAACTCTACTATTTTTGACTGCATACTCTGATTACTTCTTTATATGACAAATGATAAAATTTCAGGGAATTTCCATTTTACTCGAGCAGCGACCCATTTCAAATACTCTTGCATTGACAACACTCATGCCCCAGTGGGCTATCAATGCCCCCTTTGTTGTAGCATATTATGAATCTTATGCTATCTCAATTAATATTGGTATTGCCTTCAAATCAACAATGTGGTGTGTGCATATGATTTACTCCTCTTTACTAACTTGATTCTCAAATATTCCAAAAGCTTGTTCATTATTTCTTTTCCTTGTAATTAATTATGGCTTTTGGTATGATCTGAAATTTTTAAATATATATAATTAGCTTCTAGATGTCAGAATATCTCATCTTTATTGCCTTTGTTTCATATTTCATTAATTTTTATGTGAATTTTCTCTATATTTGTTAGTAAATAAATCTTAAGATAATAAAGTATTCTTTATATTCATCTAATTCAGTAGTCTGTAATTTTTTACTATTTTATTGAAAAACTTTTCCAAATTGTAGTTAAAATAGCATATGTAAACTTCATGAACTTTTTGAATAAACTTACTGTGTTGAAGTTTTACTTCTAAGTCTTCAAAAATATACTTTAGACTCTTAAAGTATTATTGTTCCCAGGCTCAGCCTTAAATAGCTTTATAATGAGCATATTATCCCATATCCAGAGCAAAAAAACGCACGTTGTTAAAGAAAAATCCAAATCACATGTGTCTCAAAATGTTCCATCTCCTAAGAGTATAAGCAAACAAAAAAGTGTTGCAAAATTTGAAGTAGTCAACAATTTCAGGTACTCCAGAGGCAATTTTTCCCTTTACCGATGAGATTAAGTGGATGAGTTGCATACTGCACACATTCTTCCATTTACGAATGTTTTAAAGAGCACTTATAGCCATTTGTCTTCACCACTGTCATTTGCTAATCTCTATATTAGGTACTTTATGTGTATTACTATTATTATCTCTATTTTACAGATGAAAAAGCGAGACTTGAAAGTATGTGTATCTAGCAAATGATTGAGCCAGAATTCAAGCTCAGAAACTGAATTTAGGGCTCAGGCTCTTAATTACTACAAGATACTGCTTTCTCTGATTGCTATATTAACAGAAGTGAGAAGATTTGCAAGGAGGAAATGTTTGTCCTGAAGTTCTTGAAATATTTGCACTGCCTTAACCTAGGGATATGTGGGGCAAGGAAAACACATTTAGCAAGGCTTAAAGGGTTCATTCCCCTCCCAGCCCCCCATGGCTTGTTCTAATGATTAATTGGATTGTGGCAACCATTGTTAGCCTCTGAGACCTGCAGAGGGAGCACTAGGCTTTAAGCTCTCACACTGTTTTGCCAGCTATACAAGACAACTTCGTCTATTGCAAGGACCATGATGTATTGCATTGTGCCCCTGAATGACTAACCGTGACCTCTGTTGAACTATATCACCTCTCTGGGCTGCAGATTCCTTATCTATAAAATTAGAGAGCTACAATAAAGGTCTCTGAGGTTCTCTCTAGCTCTAAAATTTAATCACAGTGCCAGTTTAGATAGGAACATAAGGTATACCTAGTACCAAAGACATTTATTCATCTCTAGTTGCTGAAGTAATTCTGTTTAGATATGAAATCGTGGTTCCAGGAAGAATATAGAGTAAAAGACAAAGCAAAGTATTCCATCGTCCCCAAAATTCTGGTTTACTAATTATGTGCAAAATTAAAATGAAGGATTTTGAAATTAATATGCTTTATCATATAAGTAAGAATATTATGTAAGAACTCTTAATACCACTAATGAAACAATAGCAATAAGAATGCCTTTGCTTCCATTCATATTGGTTATGGCAATCAGATTTATAAGTTCTGTAAATTCAGTTTAGAAACTCAACCAGTATTATGACTTATTTACAAATAAATGTTCCTGACTCAGAATTATAAATGACCAATAAGTTCATGAAAATGTATCATCACCAGGAATCAAGAAAGTGAAAATTACAGCAATGCAATACCATTTTCTATCCCTCATACTGATAAAGATTGAATGGAAGTGTAACTTGGTTAACCTTTCTAAGGAAAAACTTGGTGATATATTTGGAATTTTGTATATACTTTGACCCAATGTACTTTATCTCTAGAAATTAATTTATCCTAAACAGAGAATAATATTGAAAACCATAAAATATTGCTGAAAAAATGAAAGAACTAAATAAATAGACATCCTGTGTTCGTAAAGTGGAAGACTTGATATTTTTATCATGTAAAGTAATCTACAGATTCAAAGCAAATCTTATTAAAATTCTAATGGCAATTTTTGCAGAAATGGAAAAACAGATCCTCAAACTCATATGGAATTGCAAGGGGCCCCAAGTAGCCAAAACAATCTTAACAAAGTTGAAGGATTCATACTTTCCAAATTCAAAACTTACTCCAAAGACAGCAATCAAAACAGTGTGGTGGTACTGGCATAAGGATAGACATATAGATGGTCATACACTGGTCCCCCATTATCCAGTTTTGCTGTCTATGGTTTCAGTTACCTGTGGTCAGTTGTGGTCTGAAAATGTTAAATGAAAAACTCCAGATGTAATTTATAAGTTTTTAATTGTGTACTATTCTAAGTATTGCTATAATTATTGTATTTTATTATTGTAATTAATTTATTACTGTGCCTAATTTATAAATTAAATTTCATCATAGAAATTTATATAAATTTCATCATAGTATGTATAGAAAAAGCATAGTATATAAGCTTTGGTACTATCTGTGGTTTTAGGCATCCACTGGGGACCATGGAACATATCCTCTGTGGATAAGGTGGGACAAGTATATACACCAATGAAATAGAGTTGAGAGTCCAGAAATAAACCCATACATATATGGCCAATTTCTTTTTGACAAGAGTGCAAAAACCACTCAATGGGGGAAAGAATAGTCTCTTTAATAAATGGTGCTGAGATAACTGGATATCCACATGCAAGAGGATGAATTTGGACCCCTACCTCACACCATATAAAAAAATTAACTCAAAATGGATCAACTAAATAAAAGAACTAAAAATAATAAAACTATTAGGAAAAAAGGGGTACATTTTCATGACCTTGAATTAGGCAATGGATTCTTAGATATGACCCTTAAAGCATGAGCGACAAAAGACAAAAATAGATAAATTAGACTTCATCAAAATTAAAAACTTTTGTGGATCAAAAGACAGTTTTAAGAAAGTAAAAAGAGAAGCTACAGAATGTGAGAAAATGTTTGCTTATCACATATCTGTATGTATATATCTGCGTATATCCACAATATATGAAGAAGCTTAACAACAACAAAATAACCCAATTATAAAATGGGCAAAGTACTTGAATAGATATTTATCCAAAGAAGATATACAAATGGCTAACAAACACATGAAAACAACATCACTAGTCATTAAGGGAATGCAAATGAAAGGCACAATTAGGTACCACTTCACACCCACAAGGATGTCTATAACAGGAAAATGAAAAATAATAAGCTCTGGCAAGGACATAGAGAAATTGGAATGCTTGTACATTGCCGATGGAAATGCAAAATGGCTCAGCCATGTGCAAAACAGTGTGGCAGTTTCTCAAAAAGTTAAACATAGAATCAACATACGATCCTGCAATTCTACTGCGAGGTATATACAGTTGACCCTTGAACAACATGAGTTTGAACTGCACAGGTCCACTTAATATGTGATTTTTTTTCAATAAATATACTAAAAATCTTTTTTGGAGATTTGTGACAATTTGAAAAAAACTTGCAGATGAACTGTATAGCCTAGAGATGTTGAAAAACTTTAAGAAAAAGTTAGGTATGTCATGAATGCATAAAATATATGTATATACTACTTTATTTTATCATTTTCTTTTGTAAAATATACATAAACCTATTATAAAGAGCTAAATTTATTGAAACTTACACACACAAACACAGACTGTACATGGTGCCATTCACAAGTGAGAGAAATGTAAACAAACATAAACATACAGTATTAAATCATAACCACATAAAATTAATTGTAATATATATATAACTACTGTCATAATTTTGTAGCCACCTTCTGTTGCTATTGCAGTGAAGTCAAGTGTCGCCAAGTATCCACTTAAAATCCCATGTGATGCCAATCATCTCCCCTTGAGCAGTTTGTCTCTCCAGTAAATTGCATATTGCAGTAAAAAGTGATCTGTCATTGTTCTTGTGTGTTTTTTGTGTTCAGTGCAATACTGTAAACCTTGAATAACACTATGGGAACCATACGAAGTGCCACTGCTGGAAGTGCTCCCAAGAAGCAGAGAACATCCAGGATATTACAAGAAAAGTTCAAATTGCTTGATACATACTGTAGATTGAGGTCTGCAGCTGCAGTTGCCCACCATTTCAAGATAAATGAATCCAGCATAAGGACGGTTGTAAAAGAAGAAAAGGAAATCATGAAGCTTTCGCTAGAGCTATGCCAGCAGGCATGAGGATCTTGCACTTTTTGGAAAATATCTTTTTATTTTGTATTAAAAATGCAGTTTTTATATGGTTGTAGGATTGCTATAAGGAAGGCGTACCTATAGATGCTAATATGATTTGAGGAAAAGTGAAGTTATTGTATGACAACTTACAGCAAAAAGAAGGTGCAGGATCTAAAGCTGGAGAATTTAATGCCAGCAAAGGATGGTTTGATAATTTTAGAAAGAAGTTTGGCTTATAAAATGTCAAGATACAGGAGAAGCAGCTTCTGCTGACCAAGAAGCAGCAGATGAGTTCCCAGGCACCAGTAAGAAAATCATTGAGGAGAAAGGATATCTGCCTGAATAGGTTTTTAATGCAGATGAAAGTGCTTATTCTGGGGGCAGGGGAAAGGCCACAAAGAACATTTATTAGTAAGGAAGAGAAGTGAACACCAGAATTTAAGGCAAGAAGGGATAGGCTAACTACTGTTTTGTCCAAATGTAGTCAGGTTCATGATCAGGACTGTCCCTATCTATAACACTGCTAACCACCAAGCCTTGAAGGGAAAAGATAAACACCAGCTGCCAGTCTTTTGGTGGTACGACAAGAGGACCTGAAGAATAAGAACCCTTTTTCTGGATTTCCACTGATGCTTTTCCCCTGAAGTTGGGAAGTACTTTGCCAGTAAGGGACTACTTTTTAAAGTTCTTTTGATATTGGGCAATGCCCCTGGCCACCAAGAATCCCATAAGTTCAACAATGAAGGCACTGAAGTAGTCCATTTGCCCCCTAACATGACATCTCTAATTCAGCCTCTAGATCAGGGAGTCATAAAGACCTCTAAGGCTTATTACTCACAAGACTCTACACAAAGATTTGCCAATGCTATGGAAGAGAATCCTGAGAAAGAGAACATCACGAAAATCTGGAAGAATTACACCATTGGAGAGGCCATTGTTGTTAAAAAAGCCATAAAAACCATCAAGACTGAAACAATAAATACCTGCTGTAGAAAAATATGTCTAGATGTTGTACATTGCTTCACAGGATTTGTGACAGACCAAAGGAAATCATGACACACAAGATCACATATATGATTCCATTTTTATGAAATATTTGGAATAGATAAACTCATAGAGACAGAACACAGATTGGTGGCTGTCAGGAGCTGTGGGGAGGGAAAATGGGGAGAAGCGGCTTAATGAGTAAGTGGCTTTTCTTTGGTGTTATGGACAAAATTTGAAACTAGGTAGAGGTGGTTGCACAATATTGTGAATACACTAAATATCACTGAATTATTCATTTTAAAATGATTAATTTTATGGTATGTGAATTTCACCTCAAATACTTTTTTTTAAGTTAGTAAAGTTTCATATGTAATAGTATTATGCATGATTTCTTTTGTTGTTTATCTGCATTTTCTAAATTTTAATGATGAGTATTGCTTGGATAATTACAAAAGATTTACTAAAAAAACACCCCAAAACCCCAAGAACCTCACAATTTAAAACTACCCTTTAAGGCATCTGGAAAAAGTGGCTAAGAAAAATCTAGACATCTTTTTTACATGCTTTTATAAAAATACATTTTTAGACAATATATTAAAAACATGATGTGTATAATTTTCTTCTCTGTTCACTGGCAATTAAGTTTCTTTCCATGTTTTTTTCCCAGAATTCTTTTAAGCAAAATAAAAAGAATGGCAGCAGAAAAGTTCATAGAGTTATTTTAGAACTAGTACCTTTGGGGAAAGGATAGTTGGACAAAAGGAACTGGGAGATTGGGATGAAAAGGTCAATTCATATCTTTCTTTTATGAAAGAAAGGGCTAGCCATTTCGAAAATCAGAACAAACTTCATTTCACAGCTACCTTTGTTTTTTCTCCCTTACTCTGTTTGATATAGAGCTGAGAGGAAGTAAATGCACAACTCTTTTTTATTTTTGCTTTAATTATAAAACTATTCCCTGAAGAGTCTAGTTAGAGCAGTTGAGTTTTGTTTTGAAAAAATTAGGGAAGCAATAAAGAAGAAGGATTTGCAGTGCTCATTGCTTCTAATTTTCTTCTGTAATGAGTTTTCGGCTTAAATGTGTATGCAGTTTGTCCTTTTTCCTTTTGGGAAAATATATGCAGCAGCAACTCTAGCAGGAGCCAAGTTTCCTTATGGTGCTCAATTTGCTCTGTTGAGGAAAAACACCTTAATGCCAGCCCAGCCTGAGAGTGGAAAACATTTAGAAGGCTATGGAAGGTGTTGTTGAAGAGTAGATTGGAGATTTTAATGTTTCTTTTTATGAGCTATTAAACAAAAACATAAATATCTGATAAAATAATTTGATATTGCCCGGGAAAACAATGGGCTTAAGGTGTTTCTCAAATTGTAGTTTGCTGATCACCTGACTCAAAATTTTCTAAGATGCTTATTAAAAATATAAATAAAAGGTCCAAGCCTTGAACTAATGAAATGTGGACTATGGGAGATGAAACAAAGTTAAAAACAAAACAAAACAAAACAACAATACACATAAACAAGTATATTCTAAGCAAGGCATTAATAAACTGTAATCAGTGGGCCAAATCTAGACCACTTCCTGTTTTTGTAAATAAAGTTTTATTGGAACATAGCCACACTCAGTCAATTACTGCTTTTCTGTTACAATGGTGGAGATGAGAAGCTGTGACAGAGACTGTATAGCCTGGAAATCTCAAAATATTTTTCTGGCTCTTTACGAAAAAATTTTGCCACCCCTGCCCTAAGCCAATGCCTCTCAAGCTTTATTGTGGATACAAATCACCTGGGAATCATTTGTAAAAGATGGTTCTGATTCATTAAGTCTGGATTGGGTCTTAGAGTCTGTGTCTTTACAAACTCCCAGGTGAAGCTGACGCTGCTATCTTGTAGCTCACATTTGAGCAGTAATGCTCTAGAGTATGGGAAATGTACATTCTCAGCTCCAAAACAGACCTAGTAGCTCAGAAACTCTCAGGTGGGATCTAGCAACCTGTGTTTTGTTGAGACGGTCTGGTAATTCTGCTGCTTGCCAGAGCCTGAGAACCACTTGTCCAGATTATCCTTATGCAAACTAAAACTTGATAACCAACGTCTTCAGAGAGCCTGAAATTATATGTTTAGATTAGATTCCATTATCACTGACTGTCTCCTAAACACAAATGTATTGTTTGTTGATCATAATAATCAAAAGAGAAGGAGACACTGTATGAAATTGTCACTTAATATCACTTTATTTTTCCCTTAAAACTTTAGTATGGTAGTTTCAAAGACATAAAATTTCAAGTATGTCTTCACTGGCTTAATATAGTCTAATTAATATTTTACTTTTAGGGAGCATCTTCTATTTTTGTTTCTCAAAATAGCTCCAAATGCTCTGCCATTTCTGAAATGATCAACAGAGGGAGCTCGTGTTATAACACTAATCCTTAAAGATAGAAGTTTTTCCTCATTGGCTGAATTAATGAAGGAATGGTCCCTTGACTCATACTTGAGTAAAATGTTCTTGTTTGGATTTATAGTTCCTACTGTCCATGTTCTATACAGCCAAAACAGCTATACGATATGTTCAAAATGAGCGTAACCTGTAAGCCACTTGATTAGATTACTGTCCACATTCACAGACTCCCTTGTATGTTCAAACAAGATTAAAGCTACCAGAAATTATGAAAACACAGATCCTGTTCTCATAAAATCTAAGGTTTTGGAGAGAGGAGGGTGTTAACATAATCATGTGAATAAATCTAATAATATGAAATAAAATACCTTACCAAGATCAGAGAGAAACTGAGACCAACAGGTAGATGGTTTAGTGCATTTCCTAGAAGTGGCTATTTGCGTACATACATGATATGACAGAAGGAACCAAGCCATGTGATGCTGAGCTGAATGATGTCCCTTACCAATAGCACACAAGAAACACAAACTGTTAATTGTAATTGTTGTCAGCAGGAGAGACAATGTTTTCAAAAGGCAGTGGAACATATTCCCAGAGGTGAAGGACCAGCACGCAGGTGGCAAGTGAACTATATTAGACCCCTGCCTTTAGCGCCAGGAAAATTTAAATGAGTTTTGATTGGCATGGATTCAGAAGTTGGCTTTGCTTATCCAGTCATACAAACCAGTGTTAATAATATAGTTTGAAACAAAACATACTGTATTAATTTGGCCTACCAAGTGACATTTCTTCTGATCAAAGAAGCTATTTTATGCACATTCTGTATAATACTGGGCAAAGCACCTAGTGCAGTGGGGACTTAATAATGTTTGGTGGTGTAGGAAAGGGTGGATGGAGAACTGACAGGATAAAGAGGTAGTTGAAGTCTAATGTAGGCATTATCAGTGCAAATGAAAGAAAAAGACAAACTAGACAAGCATCACATAGATGGACTCTCAGGATTTGATAATTATTTGGATATAGGGATGAGTGGAAACAAAAGTGACTGGTGGCAGAGAGATGATGATATCTTGAGCATTAATAAAAGAATTAGAAAACAATTATAATTGAGCTGGGGAGGAATGCGTGACAAGAGATGAGTTTCACTTTAGACTGAGTTGGAGGTGCTAGAGCACCATTGAGGTTGAGCTAAATAAGGGCATGCTATTGCAACTTTAAGGCTTGGATGAGAGTTTGGAACAGAAATAGAGATTGGAGTTATAGAGATCTTAGGATAGTTTAGACATATGATTAAAAAGAGAATATATTTAATAAAAATTTAATGATCCATTCAACAAACATTTATCTATCAAAGACCTAATATGTTCTAGGTACCAGGCTACTGAGGATAATAAGAGCCAACATTTTAGAGTACTTATATAGTAAGTGCTGCTTTGGTGCTGGGGATGGAGCTTCAGTGAACTTAGATGAAACTTAGATCCTAGTGGGGGGGCGGTACAGAAAATAAGATTAATAAGTAAAATACATGCTATTAGATGGTGACAAGAAGAAAGGTAAAGCTAGAAGGTGGGATAGAGAATGTTAGGGTTAGGGACTTTCAATTTTAAATTGAGGTCAGGGAAGGCATCACTGAGAAAGTGACATTGAAACAATGACCAGAGCAGACAAAGGGTATCAGGGAAATAAATGTTCCAGGCAGAGCAGCAGGCAGCAGCAGGAACACTAAGTGCAATGCCCTGGGGTGAGAGCATGCCTGGAGCTTTGGAGAAATGGCAAGAAGGCTGGTGTTTGTGCAGCAGGGGTAGAATAGGAGGTGGTGATATCAGGTGGTAGCAGGGACAAGCTCATGTGGGGCTTTTAGGCTACGGAAATGACTTTGGATTTTACTAAGAGTGAGAGGAGCATCCGTTAGAGGGATTTTAGTGGAGGAGTGATATGATCTGACTTATACTCTGATAGTATCACCCAAGCTTCTATTGGAAAATATAACTAAAGGGGCAAGAGCAGAAGCAGTTAGGAGGCTAATCCAGGCAAGAAACAACCGTGTCTGGGACCAGGTTAATGGTAGCGGAAGTGCAGAGCACTGGTTATATTCTGGATATATTTTGAAAGGATGGCCAACACAACTTGTTTGATTATGTGGCATGAGAGAAAAAGAGGAATAAAAGATAACACCAATGTTATTTGTCTTGAGTAATTGGAAGGATGGTGTTATCCCTGGCAGAGGTAGAGAAGGCTGCAATGGAATTTGTGGGAAGAAGTAAGGATCAAAGGGGTTTTTTGGTCATGTTAACTGTGAGACACTCAGACAATCAAGTGAAGTCATAGAGGAGGTTGTTTTGTCTGTAAGTCTGGAGTTCAGGGGAGAATTCTAAGCAGGAAATGTAAATGTGATCATTGTCCTCTATAGATGGTGTTTGCAGCCTGAAGCTGATGAGATCATCAAAAGAGTGGGTGTAGATAGAGAGAAAAAGAGAACAAAAGCCTCAACTTTGGAACATCCAACATTTAGGGTCTGATAAAACTAAAGGAACAGAGAGAGGCTGTCAAAGAGTTTATACTAAAGGAAGATACACATGAAAATAAGTGTAAGCATGTGTGTATTCATTACAGAGGGGTTCAAAGAAGAGAGAGAGGTATCAAGTCTACCAAAGTAGTAGAAGGTCAAGAAAGGTTTGATAGAGAAGAATTCATTGGAAGTGGGGCAAGGATGAGGATGTTCTAGACAAAGAGAGATGAGATTAACAATTCAGTTCACGGTAGTGGGCTGATCAAGTATAATGACCTTGGAGCCAAAGTGTCTGGATTTGAATCCTGGCTCTGCCACTCACTGGCTGTTTGACATTGGTTGAATCACTTAACCTCTCTGGGCCTCAGTTTTCCCATCTATAAAATGAACATGATAATAGTACACACATCATAGGGTTGTTATGAGGATTAGATAATTTAATATTTGTCAAATTCTTAGATTACATAGCAATGTATGTGTTGCATAGAAGTATTAGTTAAATAAATCCATAGAGCTTTGGAACTCTATGGAACAATTTGGAATTGACAATCGTTAGAGTACAGGGTGGGTGGGGAGAGGAAACGGTGAGTCATAAGGCTAGAGAGGCAGGCTAGGTCCAGCTCATGGAGGCTTTTCATGTCACAGTAAGGAACTTGTACTTTTCCTGTAAACAATTGGTTAGATTTGCGTTTTTGAAACACCATGCTAGCAGCAGGGTGAAGGTTACCAAGTGATGTGGTGAGGTTAGAGGCAGAAAGATGAGTAAGAAGATGGTACTGAGATGGAATGAAGAGAAAGAGCAAGACTGAATGAACTGGAGGGCATTAGGAAGATAAAATCACCTGGGCTTGGTCTCTAGTTGGATGTGAAGAGTGAGGAAAATTGAAAAGGCTTAAATGATTAGCTGATGATCCATCCTCTTAGCGGGAATGTAGGAGGTAGAATATGTGTTAAAGAAAGACTATACTTCTGTTTTGTGAATGCCGGGGTTGAGTACCTCTGGGGCATTCTGGCTAAGGTGTTCAGGCACTGTGGGACTTGGGAGCATGGAATGTGATCTGATATATGGCTGTGACTTCAGCAGAGGAGTTCAGGCTGGACACACAGGTTCAGAAGTCATCATCACGTTGGTATTGGTAGGAGTCATGACACTGGGCAGGTATAGGTGTGTAGGGTGTGGAATCCAAAGCAGAACCTTGCAAGCATCAACACTTGGAGACGAGAAGGCTGAAAAGGAGATCAAATGTTACAGAGGTAGAAGAAGTAAGAAAGGGTGACTTTAGAAGCCAAGGAAGAGGGAACATAAAGGAAGATAAGGACTGGAAGCCAAATGCTGCATATATACAGGTCAAGGAGGCTGAGGACAAAAGAGATTTTATTAGATTGAGCAATAATGATATCATCATCTCCTCATCATAAAAGTAAAGTGGTGAAAGCAGGAAGCTAATTATAATGGGTGTAGCAGACACATTTGGTGTTCCTCCCATATCCCTTTGGCACTCACTATTGCCATACCTGTTGATGGCTTCCTATGGCAAGCACCTGCCACTTTCTACCTGAAGGCTTTGTCACCAGCAGGCACCCAGTCTCATCTTGGCGCTAGCCAAATGTTCTAGAGAGTTAATGCCCCCGGACCAACCCTCAATGATTTAGGATGTGAGTTAATTGATAAGTACCCCAGTATTCCCACCCCAAGGAGGAAAAACTCTTAATACCTGTTCTACACAGTTTCCCAAAGATGTCAAATGAGATTCAAATCCCAGGTGTCTCATGGTAGTAACCCACGCATGAACACACCCTATACTGGCTCTTTCCATTCCCTGACTCACTTCCCCTTTTCCCTAGCAGCGATAATCTCTCAAATAAAATACTCCCATCAAATTCTTATCAGAGTCTTCTGAAGGTGCTCCACCTAAGACATTAGGTAATAAAAGTTTTAAGAGATGAAAAGGAAGCTGGAATATTTAAACTTGGTTATGAATGAAAAAAAGAGAGATGACAGTGGCTAGAATATGACATAGAATCATGGGGTATTTTTTCTATCATTGAAGAAAATCAAGCAAGTTTAATACTGAGGGGAAAGAGCCTATTGGAAAAGGTGCACATGCAGGACAAGTGATGAGCTGACTGGCAAGGTCCCTGGGATGGGTAGAAGGCATGTGCTAGCACAAGGAGGGGTGAATAGTAGAGGAAGAGACACCTCTTTACTCAGCAAGAGGAAAGAAGAGAGGTGGTTGCCATTAACAAGGAAGAGTGCAGTGTGTGTACGTTCTGGTGGCCAGAAAGCAGAAAGGGACCTCATTTACTAAGGGTGGAACAATTGGGGTGAAGGTTTAAGTCTACTGAGCAAGAAAAATGATAGAAGATGGAGAATAATAGGATGACTTCCTTTAGGTGGTGAACAGAAGAGGAGAAAAATTTAGAGAGAAAAGTCAAGAAACAAGTAATGTAGTAACATGGAAGCCAAGAAGGAACAATTTTAAAGAAGTGAACAAATTGTCTCATTTCTTGAAAGATCGTTAGTGATTTTGGAGATGGGAGTTTCTGTTGGGTCAACAGATTGCTATCTGCTCAATGGATAAAATAGTGAGAGGATAGGGGAAAAGTAAAGAAAGGCAAGCAGATGAGACCTTTATCAGATGATAGTTCCAAAATATATATTCATGTCAAGTTAATGGAGAAAGAACCCCATATTATTTCCAAGAACACCAAAATATCTATATTTAAAACTCATTGGCTATTTGGTTGTATTATATGAAATTGCTTGGATTTAACCATATTCAAAAATATCATCAGTGAGGATTCTTACTGAACAGAAGTTAGATTCTCAGGTCATTTGTGTCAACCATCAACTCTAAGTCTATAGCAAATACTTAAGGCATAAAACTACCAAGAACACTTTGTGGTGCACAAGACACATGGATAAAGGATAATGAAAATTGACAAATTATTAATTTTATTTATAGTATTTGCTAATAACATATTCTCTGCCAAAAATAATTTCTACAATAAGGTATTAGAAAAAAATCAGTTTTCTTTTTGCTGGGTTTTCATAAATATTCTGAAAATAAAAATATCTCTCCAGATCCTTCAACTTTTAATCTAAGTAGTCTTGAGAGTGAAATGGCTATAGTAGGATAAAACTATGAATAGTGATTTCTCTGCTAGAGACTTCATTGAGTGAAAGCAACTTCAGTGAACTTGATTATTTTGGACCTTACTCCTTGCTTCAATAATTTTTTCTCAAATTTAATTGCTTTGAGGCCAATGATGAAGGGCATGTAAAATGCAATTAACAGATGAAAAATATCTCTTGTGATTTGATATTAAACAGGAGTGATGGAGTGTGACATTAAAAAATGGTATCAGAGGTGCATATTCTGCATTTCACTTTAATTATGTCACTTTCAGGTTCTGGAACACTGCAGTTTCACACGTTTAATTAAATTATGTTAGTACCGATACTTTGAGCTCAAAAAGAATTTTGGAGGAAGTTTCAGAGACAGGTAAGCTGGGACAGTAATTCTTTGCCCTTCGGGCTATTAGACCACAGGAAGCTCTTAAGGTCTCTTCAGCCTATAGATCTGTGGTTGCAATAGGGATTGATTTGAATGGACTTCAAAGCCTGTAAGACAAAGGACATGATTTTGAGTGTACTTTGGGATCCTGGGAGGGAAGGTGGTCTGTATTAATTCCCCAACTCTCTACCACCGTAAGTAGTTTGAGACTGATGTATTTTTGAAGATACATATATATAAAATAAAAAACAGAGAGACTATTAAAATTCCTTTTTTTAAAAAATTAAAGAATTAAATCTTTTTTCAAAAAAAATTTTAAAAGCTCTAGTTATATCCACTTTATAGATAAGAAACTGAGGCTTTTAGGTGTTAATACTTAAGCTGTGGACTGACAGACATTTGATAGCCAACACACCATGCACTAAATTCCTGTTCCACATGTCTTTCCATGGATTATGTGAACATGCAGGAATTACATATTTTCTACTTTCTTCCCTCCATCTTCCTGTTTATGTTAACCGCAATGCTTTTTTTTTTTTTTTTTTTTTTTTTTTTGCTTCCTAAAGCTCATGCCCTATCCTCTTTTCTCCACTTTACCCTTTTCCTAGAGGCATCCCATGATAAAACTGCAAATGAAAGTCATTGAAGGGGTCTCAAATTCTCTTATGGGGACATTACTTATACTGTGGTACCAGGTAAGCCTTAAGGGCATAATGGTTAGCTCAGATTCTGAGGAAAGTACCTGGGGCTACAAAAAATACTAGCTTCAGACATTTTGAGATAGATCAGCTATTTGCTGGGGCCGTATGGCTGTGCTTTTGGAACTTTTTTTCAGTATTTTTTTATTTTTCAATTTATTTTTTTTATTTCAGCATATTACGGGGGTACAAATGTTTAGGTTACGTATACTGCCTTTGTCCCACCCGAGTCAGAGCTTCAAGCCTGTCCATCCCCCAGACGGTGTGCACTGCACCCATTAGATGTGAATATACCCATCCTCTCCTCCCCCTCCCACCTGCCTGACACCTGATGAATGTTATTACTAAATGTGCACTTAAGTGTTGATCAGTTAATACCAATTTGATGGTGAGTACATGTGGTGCTTTTTTTCCATTCTTGGGATACTTTACTTAGTAGAATGGGCTCCAGCTCTATCCAGGGTAATACAAGAGGTGCTAGATCACCATTGTTTTTTTGTGGCTGGGTAGAACTCTATGGTGTAAATATATCACATTTTATAATACCTAGGAATATATGTAACTAAGGAGATGAAAGACCTCTACAGGTAGAACTACGAAACACTGAGAAAGGAAATAGCAGAGGACATAAACAGGTGGAACATTTTAACATGTAGCAAAAATCTTGAGAACAAAATAAGACTTACACTTTATGTTCAGTTTATTTGCTTTGTTAACAAATAAGCTAAGCAATTCTATTCATAATAATAGTTACCATTCACTGAATATTATGTGGCATTTATAACACATATATATATATATGCACACATATGTATGTAATATAGTCCTCATTAACCTCAGTATTATGATCCTCTTTACAGATGAGGAAACAGAGACAGTGAATGCTCAAGATCACATAACTAGTATGTGGCAGAGCTAAAACTCAAACTCAGTTCCATCTGGTTCCAAATTCCACACTTTTTTCACCCTACCACGCAGCCTCCCAAAGGAGACTTCAGATATCTTTCTTATAATAGTTACATGTCACCTCCCAGCTGTTATTGTAACACTGTAAAATGGAAGGTCAAAAGTAATTGTGTGGCTCTGTCAAAATTCACTTCCTTAATTGCTGAACTCAACCAACTCTAGCTGCACTCAGCTGACAGGTTAAATTTGACAAAGTAAAAATGGCTAAGTTATGTATCCTACACCTAATAAAAATCATTTAAGAGGACTCTTCATAAGCCAGGATTAATAATATATGTAGAATTTTATTGAACCATTTACTACTTTTTTCCTGAGACACTTAAGGTATTTCATAGCTCTTTCAATCATCATCCTATTTTCTTTTAAAAAAATAAACATTTCTAACTAAAGCATAGCACTAGACAGAGAAGAATGCACAAATCCTGTGTGTACAGTTGGGTAAAATATCACAATGTGAACCCACCGTGTAATCCTCCTCCAGACAGAAAATTTTGTTAGCACTCGGAAGCCCTCATCTCATTCCCAATCATTCCTCCTCAGAAGAAACCATTATCTTGGTTTCTAACACCATAGATTAATTTTATCTACTTCTGATATTTTCATAAGTAGAATCTTTAGGTTTTTAATCTTTTTGTGTGTGCATTCTTTTGCTCAACATGATGCTTATGAAATTCATCCAAGTGTTTGCAAGTAGTTGTAGTTCTTTTATTTTCATTGCTTTTGTTATTCCATTGAGTGAATATACCACACTACAAAAACAATTCTGTTGATGAACATTTGAGTTATAGACATGTACTGCATGATGTTTTGGTCAATGATGGACTGTAAATACAATGGTGGTCCCATGAGATTGTAATACCATATTTTTACTGTACCTTTTCTATGTTTAGATATGCAAATACTTACCACTGTGTTATAATTTAGTACAGCAACATGCTGTATAGGTTTGTAGCCTGGGAGCAATAGGCTCTACCTCAGAGCCTAGGTGTGTAGTAGACTATGCCATCTAGGGTTGTGTAAGTACACTCTATGATGTTTGTGCAACGATGATGCATTTCTCAGACCATATTCCTGGCTTTAATTGACACATTACTGTATTTCCATCTTGGGGCTATTATAAATAACACTACCATGAACATGTCTCTGGTATAAATGTTTAACTTTAGTAGATACTACCAAACAGATTTCCAAAGTGGTTGCACCAATTTACATTCTTATCAGCCAAGAATAAGAGATCCTACTTTACATTTTAGTCCTGATTTTTGATCTTTGTTAACAAGGTTGGGAGCTAGAAGGAAGTATCACTTCTGTCCTAGTGCAGCATAGGGATTTTCAATATTCTACCTGAGACAACTCAGCAGTCTTCCTGGACTCCTGTCGTTGTGAGCTACTTTCTGGTTGAGAGTGTTAGCACCCGAGCTGAAAAGGTTTCCTGGTCTGTGCTGTGAATGGAGGCAGTTTAGTAACATGTGGCAGGGCACCAGAGGATGATCTCATGTGTGAGTAACCACTTTAAAATCATCTTAGTATTGCTGCTGATTCATTGGTCTGAAAAACGCAATATTAAAGTAAGCCATGCAGGAGGGTAGAAGCACATTAAGTCTGGATGCCATGCTGTGATCACAGCAAAAATCAACACTGGGGTCTTCCTAATGCATCTTCCTATCATAGTGTTTGTATGGGAGTCCCGAAGACACCAGAACTTCTAAAATGCCACTCAAAAGGTAGCATTAATGGAACTGACAGCAGGTGGCTAAACATCTGACCCATTTCTTTTAAGTAGGTCAAAACCTTTTATACAAGTTCTTTATAAAGTCTAATACACTTATTTCAGAAATTCTTGTAAACCATACCTACTGTTTGCTTAGTTAAGAGAAAATCTTTGAGGATGACAATTTACCTTTAATTCTGAGTACCAGGGACAATTCCAAAAATAAGGTTGCAAAATGAAATAGATTTATAACTTGTCTTTGAGAAGTTCAGTGAGGGTGTAAAGAAAAAAAAAGAATGATATTCTTGAATCTATTTGCCATATATATATATATGTATGTATATATGAATTTTCCCCTTGCTGATGTTAAGGAGAAACTGAACAAGCAAGTTAAACTTGTAGCCTTCAAAGAGAACCTCCCTCCTTGCCTCGGGAAGCTTAAGTAGGTGAAAAGGAAAAGTTACAATGATGTAATCTCTGAATAATAAAAAGAGGATTAACAGAGTTTAATCTCTATGGTATAATATTTCCAGTGCTCAAAATTTCTTTGACCACAAATCCATTCTCAAACTCTTGGTTGTCTTTTCTTTTCTTTTTAATTGCATGACAGTTCACTAATTCCTAGTAGAGCATCTATATTCTTAACTACCTTTTCTTCAGCCCATGGAGTCCTGTGCAGAACAGTGGTGTCATCATTAAGTATTTGATCTTAGTAAAAAAAACCCAGTAACCTAAAAGTGAAGTTTTCATGTTCATATCTACTGATGTTGTTTTCTTGACATTTACTTTTGGTGGCATCGGTTGACTTAGTTGATTAACACAATGCATTTGCCATTGACCCAGTGCAAAATGCATTTGCCAATGCAAAATGCATTTGCAATTACTTTAAGAGAAATGGCAGAAATTCCCTGCAGGTGGGAAAAAAAAGAAGAAAAGTAAGAGTGGGGTTAAGGGACGAGGAAAATGAGAGAATGAGATTGCTCTGGTGCATTTCACAGGCCTAAGTCCATACATGTGTCCCTCGTAGGTTTGAAGAGTGGGCTTTCTCACTGTGTAAGCAGGAAGCAGTTTCTTCCCCTCCCTCAGCTCTTGCATAGATTAGAAAACCTCCACTGGGGAAGGGTGGAGGTTTTTCAGGTATCTTCCTGTTCTTAGTAGGCTACATTTGACTGCTCTAGTGTTAGAGAAGAGAGGACAAATAAAGGGTAAAAAAATAGTATTATTTGACTGGAATAGTTTTATCTGAAATTTATTTATTTAGAATATTAAATTTAAATATGTCTGAAGTTTATTTTATACTTAGTATTTAAAGCTGACTATTTTTTTCCATGGGTGTTAGTGTGGATTCTTCAGAAAACTTTCCTTCTCCCATCACTGAAGATTTCTCACTTGTAGTTTGCTTGACTCTTTTATCTCTCTGCTTAACAACTCCTTCTTTAGCAAGATTTTGCTGGTAGAAGGGGGGGGGAGTTGAGCAACAATAATAAAAATTATATTATAAAATATCCCAGGAATATGAGTCTGAAAATAATTAATGGCATATATTTTAATTTTCAACCATTATATTTCATCCTTGAATTAGATGACAAATAATTAAAAGACAGTATAAGGTTTTTAGTTGTTGTCTTTATCAATGCAGCTTTCTTTTTAGGTTATTAAAGAAACGATCTATGAAATTATTATATACATCTTTGAATAAAACATTTTACTATACTTCCTGTGTGTCAATACTATAAATTACATAGGTTTAATGATGCCTACTTAGAACAGAAGTGTCTAATTGTTCACTTTTTGAGAAATAGAACACTCGGCTTTGGAAGAGCAATTTAATACACCACCAGGACCACCTACTGAAATACTTGGTGACTTTGCTGTACTTTTCTCTTTTTTCACTCTCATTTAAAATCATTTTTTGCTCTGTGTCTTCCAACTACTTTCTCTCTATCCTTACCACTGTTTCAGTCATTTACCCACCACCCACAGTGGTGTGTGCTGATACCTGAAATGCCACAGTTAGTGGTTCAGCCTGCAGCTTAAGCATCACTCTGTCTTTATTCTTCCTTTTAAAATGCAAACACCTCCCAGAGGGTCAAGTATGAATTAAACCACTTGATACATTAGAATGAATTAGTCTTTCAAGTTCCTGTGACCCCAAGGACAGCATAAGAGACTTGGAATTTAAAGGGAGGGTTATGGAAAAGGGAAAAGAGAGGAGGTACATGAGGGTGTTGTTCTTCACAATTCATCCTGGTATAACATGTCATCCATCCAAATCAAAACATAACCTGACCACAGGGGCCCAAGGACACTTGCCAATGGCTGGATTTTTGTAGAGGAAGAGCACGTGTCCTGATCACCTTTGAAAAAAAAAAGAAAATCTCTCAGTATGCATAACTTCTTGGAAAAAGATGTATTTGATTCCTGCCTCCTATCCCCACCCCACCCAGCCACCTTTCTCTTCTCATTATCTACAGAAAAGATCAAGTGTCCAAACAACCTGGTCCCTGGTCCCTTCCTTCTTTCCCTGCTTCAAATTTATTCTCCACGACTCAAATGCTGGGTGCAGATTTCAGAAGTAAACTAATTCAGTCCTATATTCTATACAAAGCTCTCTCCAAATACTGTGTCTTTGGTCTGCCTTCACTTTCTGGAGTGCAACAGTGTAGGTCTAGAACACTTTATTAGGAGATGAGTTTTCAGGCACAGATGTCTTCCGTGAACAACTAATATGCATGTTCTTTGAGGTCATGACTAATGATGTACTATGCTTCTTCATGCCCATATACTTTCGAGGCCGAAGGTTTATCATCAGCATTCTCCTAAAGAGCATTCTTCAGAGCACTCCAAGAGCTGCTAAAAGGGTGGCGTCAAACAAACAGGCGGGTTTTTGTAATCAATCCATTTGTAGAATTGCTGATACCATGGAGTATTACTCAGCTATAAGAAATAACGATGATACAACATCTCTTTGGTTCTCCTGGGGAGAGTTGGAACCCATTCTATTAAGTGAAGTATCCCAAGAATGGAAAAATAAGCACCACATGTACTCACCAGAAAATTGGTTTCCCTGATCAACACCTGGGTGCACATTTGGGAATGATACCAATTGGGTGTC
>CM052438.1:65455248-65480826 GCA_028533085.1 Varecia variegata | reverse complement strand
AGTGAAGTATCCCAAGAATGGAAAAATAAGCACCACATGTACTCACCAGAAAATTGGTTTCCCTGATCAACACCTGGGTGCACATTTGGGAATGATACCAATTGGGTGTCGGACAGAGGTGGGGGGAGGGGATGGGTGTATATCTACATGATGAGAGCGAAGCGAACTGTCAGTGGAATGGACATACTTGAAGATCTGAATTGGGGTGTTGGGGGTGGGGGAGGGGACGGGTGTTTACCTACATGATGAGTGCGATGTGCACTGTTGGGGGAATGGACACCCTTGAGGCTCAGTATCGGGGGGTTGGGAGGGGCATGGGCAATATACTTAACCAGAACCGTTGTACCCCCATAATAAGCTATAATAAAAAAAAAAAAAAGAATACTAAAAAAAAAAAAAAAAAAAAAAAAAAAACAACAACAAAAAAAAAATAAAAAAGTTAAATGTAATTTTAAGTTCAAGATTTCCCCAGAGCCTTTCATATACTAATACAAGCTGGAAATACTCAATGGGAAGGAATCATGGTATGTCCAATTTCCCAAATTTTCCAGATTTGTTTGATGATGGAGTCTGTATTCAAAAAACTTCTCCTAGGAAATTTAAGTTTACTCTGTTCTTCTCATGTCACAAATGAGAAGACAAAAATCTTCATTTATGCAATTATTTTGAAGCAGAGTAAAGTCTAGAACTAGAGTCTCCTACATCCTAGGCTACTGGTCTTTCAACTATACCATTGTGCCTTTAGGGTGGATATTTAATAAAATTATTGTTTTATGAATGATGCTAGTATTTCTTTGTCAGGCCTATCTTAGCATGTTGGGTACTAGAGCTATGCTAGATACAAAAGCTTTCTCTAATTTGATTCTTAAAAAATCATTTTTAAGATTTTTTTTCAATTCAAGTGAAGACAAAGGGGGAATTGAGGTCTTAAAAATTATGGTTTTTAAAAAATATCTTTTAAAAAGATATGTTTTTGAAGTTCCTCTAAGGAACCTAAAATGTCCTACTACAGTTTAAATAGTGAGCAAATGATGTCTCTGTGTGTATTTATATGACACATAATTATTAAGTTATAAGGTTTTCCTGAGGAACAAGGGTGGAGGCCAAGAAAAGGAACAATTCATTAGAGTGTTAAATTTCCCACATCTATTTAAAATCCACACTCTGGTATTGTTTTAACCATCAACTATTAACTGTTATTTTCATAGACTGAATACGAATTGATATAATTCATTTAATTTTTAAGTTAATCCTCTTCTCATTTTTTCATTTTCATTTTCTTCCCATTATTTTTAAAAATCCTTAAATAATTACAGACTATATTTGGTATTCTTAATAAACCTATAATTTGAGATTATATTTTTGCTTGCTCTGAAAAAACTTTTATCTAGGGAAACTTGAATGGTTTTCCGCTGAATTAGAAGATACATATATATATAATTCCTCTAAATGTTAGGGTTTTAAGATTCTCCTTTAATTCTGAATCCAAGTCACTAATCCATTTTCTAAGATGTAACTATATAACTTTAAAGAGTTTACTACTAATATGTCTGCTCAAGTGACAACTAATTGTGCTGAGATCAGGTCTGACCAAGAATTACTGCCAAGATGTGCAATTAAAAATGATGTGTCTTGGGTGTGAGCACCAGAGATCAAGTTTTACTTCTACGTATGGATTATGACTTGGACTAGTTAGGTTGTCTCAGAGCACTGAGGCCCTGAGGCTTTGGCTTGTGAAAGATCAGTCTGTGAAAGAACTAGAGTCTTGCCTTGCAAAACAAGAGGCTGCTCTACCAGCTCAGTAAAAGCATAAAGTAAAAGGAAATCTGAAAATTTTTCATAGGATTTAGTGTCTGAAAATGACAAATAAAAAGTTTGCTGAATTCTTAAGTGATTTTTATTTTGTTTCCAGATATAATTTAAATCACCATTTGCTTTCAAATGGACTATTAGTTATTGTTTTCTGTTCCATAATGGGGACAAAACTTTGTTTCTGTGAACATATCTCAGAAATGATTATGTCAACCAAAATGCAAAAATACAAAACAATGGAAAGATATTTAATTTGGGGAAAAAAGTTTTCTTTTCATGTAGTAAGTAACATAAAGGAAGCAACTTATACAGTAAGTAACATTCAAAGGGACACCAGTAAATGGCATTCTTTCCTGTTTATAGAAGCTGGCCCTGTTCTAGAATGGTGAAAATAAGAAAAGAAGAAAGAGAGTTCCAGGATATGTTTCTGGTTTAAAGGATTTTTTGCAAGATTGGCTTGGGTTTGTGCCTTCATAGAGGAGTCATTGTGATATTCTATCTGTCTTGACTGACAAGAGGTTTTAATACTTTATGTGATATCCTGATAATATATAATAGCTACATGACTGG
The DNA here is from genome assembly GCA_028533085.1 of Varecia variegata. Lineage (NCBI taxonomy): Eukaryota > Metazoa > Chordata > Mammalia > Primates > Lemuridae > Varecia > Varecia variegata. The sequence continues at coordinate 65,478,444 of CM052438.1, read as the reverse complement.
TAATATTTTATATTATGCCAAAAGTACAATAAAACTTGTCATACAGAGTCATATGCTTCGCCTAGGAACCACATGTAGTTTCTGTTGAAAAACAAGGGCATCAGAGTATGTGTGGTAAAAATCGTTAAGCTTTGCTTCTGAGTTTCTTCTCTCAATTCCCAGAAATTCTCAGAAAAGGGACAGAGCAGGATTTTCTTGTCCTTGGTAGGCTGCTTGGGGTGGTGCAGAATTCCAGTTTTGACATGTATGCCAACAAATACTATTATGCAAGTCGTATATCTCAGCAGGCACCACAACCTCAGGGACAGCCAAGTGTCAGTTTATTCCCAAGTTCACAGCTCTAAAGCACAGGGAGAGTTGGGTAGTGACTTGAGTTGCTTCATGATCTTCTAACCCAGTATTTCTCAGACAAGATCTTTGTGATCTGAGCAACTTTCATTGCAGATAGCTTTGTGGCATTTGGCACATTAGTTTTAAACAGGATGTATCCATTTAGTGCACTATCTGGTTTCTAAAAGAGAGGTGGCCTGTTTAGAAAAACAAAAAGACTCTGTGGTATCTTTTTGGAAAATTCACTTAATATTATACAAATAAAATGATTACTTAGAACAATGTCATGGAGCTTTTCCCCTATGTTTTCTTCTACTAGTTTTAGAGTTTGAGGGTCTTACATTTAAGTCTTTCATTCATTTTGAGTTGATTTTTGTATATGGTGAGAGAAAAGGGTCTCATCTCATTCTTCTGCATGTGAATATCCAGTTTTCCCATCACTATTTATTGAGGAGACTGTCCTTTCTCCATTGTGTGTTCTTGGTAACTTCGTAAAAAATTGACCATAAATGTGCGGGTTTATTACTGGGTTCTCTGTCCTTTTCCATTGGTCAATTTGTCTGTATTTAGGCCAGCATCATACTGTTTTAATTCATACTATAGCTTTGTATGAACTATGTATACTATAGTTCATACTATAGCTTTGAACTGTATTTTGAAATCAAGTAATGTGATGCATCCAGCTTTGTTCTTTTGGCTATTTGTTCTTCTCGGCTATTCAGGGTCTTTTGTGCTTCGGTATGAGGTTGGGGTTTCCATGGGATTTGTTCTGAAGTTGTGTCACCTGGTAAGCACAGTGTTTTCACCAAGATTTTGTGATTATTGGGGTGGTTTTCTGAACATCCTCCTGTTCCATTTCAAGCTACCCCCTTTGGCGCTGTGCTAACTTTGAACACTGCCCATATGAAGCATGAAAGGGTTAACCCAAACTATGTATTTTTGCATCTGTTGCCATGAGCTAATGAAAAATGTAATATATAATAATACACACATCTGGACAGTAGGAAGATCTAGGTAAGTAAGGGAAATGTAGCAATCTTACATTGAGAGCTTTTATTATATGAGCCGTTATGTCCTCAGCCTTATTTTGAAACCACTCAAAAGTATTACTGTAACTTTCGCAATGCCTCATTTTCTCTCTAGCTATCCTCTAGTCCAGTTAATTTAGCAAGCACATGTTTATGATGGATCATGTAAGCAACTGGAAAGTTTTAATGGTTAACCATGGCAGTCACAGTGTGTAAGAATCAAACTGCTTTAAGTAAAAGGACAAAGTTCATAAAATAACTCTTACAAGCGCTTTAATTAGAAACATTTTTTAAAAAATACACAATTTTATTAGGAAAAATGAAACAAAATCACCTTCCATTGATGGATAGTAGCTATTGGCAATTCCTTGTTGTGGCTGGATGCATTAAATGATTTAAAATGTAATATTCAGGGTGTGCCTTGAGCTGTGTTATTCTCATCTGGAATTTTTCTGATGCTACAGACAGCTGACAAGATGTAGATCCACAATCTACCTACTTCGTATTTTCTTTTGAAACTGATTCCAAATGGGATTTTCTTAGGGAAGATCTAGTTAGAAGCTAGGTATGCAAAGTATGTCTACAGCAAGGCAAGCTAGAAGGAGTGTGGGTCAAAAAACTGATTATAAAATTTAAGGGAGACACTAGATTTAAAAAACGCATTCTTCAGCCTCCCCATCTCCATATACCAGTTGAAGCCTCCTACCATGCTTCTTCACAAGCCGACAAAAAAATAGCTGTCTCAGGCTAACAAAAAAAAAAAAAAAAAAAAATCCAAAAGTTGAATAAGATAATCTTTGCAGGCGATTTTGTTCAATTTCCTGTTTTATCTCTACATTTTCATAGGGATAGAATCAGAGAAGGCTTATGCACTGAAGTGAGAGATACCCCTTTGTGGCAAAGCCATGTAGGGGTTCTTGCATATTTTACAGCCTTGCTACTCAAATCATGGTTCCCAGAGGAGTGGCACTGACATCACCTGAGAGTTTGTTAGAAATGCCTGCTCCTGGGCCAGAGCTACTGAATCAGAATCTGCATTTTAACAAGATCCTCAAGTGATTTATTTGCACACTATAGTTTGAGAAGTACCACTTTATCAGTGATCATTTTGCTTTTTTTCCCTTTTTTGATGATTAATAATTTGCACATGTACTTGGAGAGGACTCAGTTGTCTGAACATGGCTTACTTGGGGTATTACCTACAATAATTTATTTAATGTGGTGCTCTCTTCTCCCTCTTTCTACCAACTGCATGCTTCTAGGCCACCGGCACTTACTGTCCTTAGCAATTTTGTGAAGGCACATCTATCTACATAAACTGTAAGTGGGAAGTTGCCTTTGAATAAAAGTACCCAATATGCGTCAAAGCTATGTGTGTGATTGTGGAATGCGAAACTCACAAGCTACTAATAGTGATCAAATAAAACCCAAGAGAGATATTATCTTTTCACCACTAGGTGGAAATAGAGTAATTTCAAGTGTGTTTTTTCAAGGCCATGAGCTCTTGCAGTAGTACTTCATAAGCTGCAACGAACCTAAGAAAGCATTTAGTCTAATTCTCATCACCTTAATTTCATAGATAATAAAACTGAAGTTCAGAGATATTAAGTAAAATTATATCTGTCTTACAAAAGGTAGTCTTCTAGAGCTCCTAGAGTAAGAGTTGCTAGTAATGCTTGATTCTTCAGTCATTGCTATCCATAAGAATAATGTGTTATCTTTCAGCATGAAGAAGACATGATGTGACACCTATATCATCTATGTGCTCTTACTAAAATATAATGACCAACACAGCTACTAATGTTTGTAAGGATAGGCTAGAATAAGACTATTGTTTCTTGTTTTCTATACTGTAGTTAATCACACTCAAGTGATAATCCTCTTTTTTTCCAATGAAGAGATATTCAACAATCCCTATAATGTTATGTGAGACTTCAATGAGATTTGTTTTTACATTTTTGGTTTTTATAGTTCATAATGGGTTCAAGTTAAGTAATCTAGAACAGGCCTTTTAATTAGCATGTTAATGGAGAATTTAATGCTTTTCAGAGCTTGAAATCCATGGCCTTTTTTTTTTTTTTTAATACAGATGAGGTCTCACTCTGCTGCCCAGGCTGGTCTTGAACTCCTGGCCTCAAGTGATCTTCCCACCTTGACCTCCCAAACTGCTGGGATTATAGGCATGAGCCACTGCACTCATCCCCATGGCTGTTAAAAGGAAGAGAATCTGAATTTTAGAGTTTAAGAGACGTTAGAAATAATGTACTCCAGTCATACGTATACATATCAGATGAGGCATCTGACAACAAGGCGTTGAATGTGTTGGCCCAGTAGCAGAGCAATCACAATGACCTTCTTTGTTCCACAGGAGACACTAACAGGTATTTTGCCTTTTATCTTTGTATTGTTTGTTGGTGTGTTTTAACCACCTGTGGATTATTTCCACTCATCACATCAAAGATTGTGTTTAAAAGTTAAGTTTTAGGTTATGCCTCAGGGTTAAAAGCTATTTCTTAAGTACCTAAGTATCTAGTACTCTAATGCCATTTTCTTTTTGATATTTCTGTAACATGGTTGATGATGATAATCTAAAAATTAGTATCCCGGTACTGAGCCCTATTATTACCATAGTCTATATAAAAATGGCTAAAACATGTTGAAACGGCACATGAAGAGCTCAAATCCAAACACACAGGAGCAGCCCTGAGTGTCTGGAAGCCAGCGCTTGCGTCACTGACAAAGGATACACCCTGCTTCCCTCGGAACGTGAATGTTTTCTGAGCAGCAGAGCGTCCGGTGAGGGACATGCAGGCCCTTTGTGGGACAAACACTAAGTTTTAAAGTGGAACCACAAGGGGCACTGTGCTGACCCTAAAATCAGGGTAGGGACTTGAGACGAAAAGGACGCAGTGGAGGGGAGTAAACGCCCTGCCACATGCTAACAGACGTAAACGAACCTCAGGTTTTAATTCTGTTAAGGATGATCCAAAAACTTGGCATGGTGACTGTGGCCTCTGCTCAGAGCTCCATCACAGCTACAGCGAGAGTGCAGTTAGGTGTGGTCCTCTTTCATAAGGTCTTCAGTGAGAAGGACTTGGATGGGGATTCTGGTTCTACCACTGTGCAAACTTTCCTTGCCTTATTTTCTCTTTTGAAAAATTGGGATGACACTCCTTAGCAAAAATTTAGTGGCGATTAGAGTTAGCGGCTATAAAGTGCCCGGGGAGCACAGCATCTAGCACATAGCAGGTACTCAATAAATGGACATTGTCTCTATAAAAACGGCAGGCCTGTGTAGCAACTTCCTCATCTCACTCCATCTCGCCTCCGGCATGGATCCGAGAGCACGAGCAAGAAACTGTGAAAAGTACACTTTGAAAAGTGTTAATATGTTCTACACACGAGCATACGGTGTTGTTATGATGAAAGGTGAAGGCGACACCTGCTGAAGCCCAACTACTCAGTAGCTGAGAAGAAACTGGGAAGGGCCCCCTCCGCAGGGAATATGAACTAATAAAACATTCTCGAATGGCAATGGCAGTCACTCAAGCTGAAACTTCATACAGAGTTTGAGTTTAGAAACGGCACTTCCTGAGACATCCTGCGTCCCACTTATTTAGCACCTTCTGATACAATCTTAGCTCAACTCAGGTGTACAGCCAACCTGAGGCCCTAATTGGGCCAGGAGTGGCCTGAGGGTGTGGGATGTGGGTTTGTCCCCGTACAAACAGCACAAGGTCAGGGAGGCAAAGCAGTTTATCAATCAATCAATCAATCAATCAACCAAACAGCAGATCAATCAATTTCTGCCGCCCGAGCCCAGCACGGGCTAATCGACTGGTCCGGGTGTTTAGAAAGGAAAAGCGGCGGCGGCTTAGCGGTCGAGGGGAGCAGGAGAGGCGGGGCCTGGGCGCCCTGTTGCCTCGCCACCCCCCACTCCCCGGCGTCCTGGGCGTGCGGAGGCCACGGAACATGTCGGGGCTGGCGTCCGAGGAGGCGTGGGGCGCGCCGGGCGAGTCCCAGCGTGCAGAAGGTACCCCGGGAGCCCTCGCGTCCCGGGGCAGGTGGAGCCGGTTCGCACCTCCGGCCCCGGGAGCGAGGCCGGCGGGCGCGCGGGGGGCGGGGCGGGGGCCGGGCGAGGCGCGCCTCCCATTGGCCGCCGGGCGCCGCGCCGTGCGGGCCGCCTTCATAAAGCGGCCGCGGGCGCCGGGAGCCGCACAGCACGCTCTCCGCGCCGGCCCCTGCTCCGCTCGCTCCGCACGCCCGCCCGCGCCCACCATGGCCACCGTTCAGCAGCTGGAAGGAAGATGGCGCCTGGTGGACAGCAAAGGCTTTGATGAATACATGAAGGAACTAGGTGAGGCGCCTGGCTCGGCAGCGCCGGCAACGTGGCGTGTGCGTGGCCGACCGTCCCTAGGTCCCCATCAGCGTCCCTGATTCCGGGGCGGGGATGCTCGGCAGCCTGGCCCCGGCCTCTCCTCTCTCTCCACCACCACGTGGCCCCTGGGTGCAGCGCGGCGCGGCACCGCGCGCGCAGGCGGCGAGATTCCGGAGACGTTCCACCTCGTGGTCCCCCTACGTCTCTTCTACGTCTTTCCTCTCCGCCAAGTAGCGGCCAAAATGCACCTCTCTCGACCCCCTCCGGGCAGTCCCCTTAACATTTATTTCCGTCCCCTGCACTCATCCTTACCCTTCCTGCCACCATCCTATCTCTCCCACTTCCCTCACCCAGCCTGCCGCATCTTTTGTTTCTTGAGAGCGCGGGGGTCCCCTTCCCTCTTCTGCACGGGAACGTGGCGCGCGGTTTCCAGCAGAATCCCTGAGGGTCTGACCCCGGCTACAGCTTCAGCTTCCATTCTGTTGTCGGCCCCACCTCTCCCAGGTCCTCTGCCCACCCTGGAGCCCGGCCCTTTGGGTTGGTGCACTGAGGAGGGTGCCCACCGGGGCCTCCTCGCCCTCTGTGCCCAGGACCCCGCGCAGCGCTGAGAGGCGTGGCGCTGGCTTCGCTGACCCGCTGCTGGCACTACCTGGCTGGGACGCCGCAGTGGGTGGGTGGCCTGTGGGAGGTGCGCCCTGAGGCCCACTGTGCCCCGGTGGTGGCCGTGCGTTGCCATCCTGGCCTCTACATCTTGAGGGTGAAAGGTAAGGAGGCAGTGGGCTCTCTTGGAAAACCATAACGGAAACAGGGAGGCCCTCCGGAGGCCGCCAACTGCGTGCATAGGTGTGGCCCTGCTGAAGGCACTTGACTTCTTAAAGCCTTCCAAAGGAGAATGAATCTCTGTAGCAAAATTCAGGTTCACTCTCACTGAAAGTAATGCTTCATTTGTGTTACTGCCCTTTTGTAAGCCATTGACAGCGATTGCATGCCGATTGAGACAATGAATATATAGCAAACAAGATGGACCTTTGTCACAGGCTGCTAGGAAGTGGGGTGGAGTTAGCATAATGTGAATCCTCTATGGAAGGGGGCTTCCAGCCCTAAGGAATTGCTGGGGACTATAAGGGTGCTTCAGAAGCCGGTATTCACAAATGTTAACCCGACTGCCCTCTGGTGAAGTGACCACAATGACCCTTTGTTGACACGTAGTCACTGCTGCACTTCAGAATCACTCCACCAGCATTTATCAGAGACTGTGGTGTTAAGGCTGGTTTGTGGTGAATCACGAGTGTATTTATCATACTGTTGGTAAAACAAGAAGGCAGGGTTCTCCTCTGTAAACCTAGATCAAGATGACTGGAAAAAGCCATTTACTGCATTCATCCAGGAAATAGTGTTTGTGTGTGCACAGGTGTGAGGACCAAATAGAGAGCACCTTCTCTACCTATTGGAAATTGTGCTTAGGGTTGGAGAGATTGTTTCCAGGATTCTGGAGTCACAGGGTTGTCAAGACTCAATTCATTAGGGAGCAATCAAGGTGTGAGATGAGCAGAGCCCATTTATTTGTCCAAAGTGAGAATAAACAGTGACTCAACTAACAACACAATGCACCAGCCCTGAGCTGGCAAAAGAGAAGACTCCAGGGGGAAATTTAAAGCCTGGCTGAGTGTTCCTCATCAAGATAGTCATGCTGCTTAGGTTGTCAAATGGATTCGGCCTGGATCAAAGGTTCCTTCTAAATGTTAACTCTAAGAGGAAATCCACAGATCATAAATTAATATATAATTTAGTAATATGAAATTTCATAGCTATATAAATCAATACAGTAATTGAGTTATACGTCTATGAAATGTTTTCTCTTTTTAGGGGTAATATTTTTTCCATTTGTTAGCATTACAATTGTGCTACTAACTCTTTTTTTTATTTCATCATTTATGGGGGTGTGCTACTAACTCTTAAAAGGCATTGTGCTATTTGAATATCTCAGGATTGATTTCTATTTTGTGTAGCTTATTAATCAACTATTTATCGAGGGCCTTTTGTATGTCAGACTATGTGCTGGCATCATAGACTAATATAATGACAGAATCCAGTAGAAGGGAAAGACTGAGCAAGCTCCAGAGTTTGCAATTTTCAATGCTTTGTCTCCACCTTCTATCAACTGCTTTGGGTAAATAAGTTTTAGAAGTTTGTATTTCTCCCCTCACTTTCTGAAGGCCAGTGTAGCATGGTGGCCAAGAGCTGAGATTTGAAGCAAGATTGCCCACACTATTGGTTCCCAGCTCCATCACTTCCTAGCTGAATGAGCTTGGGCAAGTTACTGCAGTGCCTCACTTTCTTGTCTGTAAAATGGAGACAAGAATATCCACTTCGCACAGGGTGGTTGTAAGGCTTATGTGAATTCATATATGTAAAGTGCCAGTGCATGGTGAGCACTGAATATGTGTTTATGATAGTTACCAATAAGCAAACAAGTGAAAATATGCCAAGCATAGTGATTACAATTGAATTATTACTTTTATTATCTAAATGATAGCTTTGGTCTTCCTCTACTTTAACATGATTTAACATTCTACAGGAGTGGGACTAGCTCTGCGAAAAATGGGTGGAATGGCCAAACCAGATTGTATCATCTCTTGTGACGGCAAAAACCTCACCATAAAAACTGAGAGCACTTTGAAAACAACACAGTTTTCTTGTACCTTGGGAGAGAAGTTTGAAGAAACTACAGCTGATGGCAGAAAAACTCAGGTTTGTCATCATATGTTATAGAATCAGAGAAGCTTCTAGCATGATAGGCTGTATTAATAACATTTTTCTGTTTATAGGCAAGAACTTAATGGAAAAGTTAATTTATGAATTCAGTTTTGACAAATTTTACTAAAGTACCAACTTTGTAGAATGAGAATCTATTATGAGCTTCTAGATTGAAAAGCACGAACTATATTGTAAATAACATCAGTATGGGTTAATGAGGTAGACCCAGAAAGGAGAAGATGCAAAAAATGTTGATGAAGGAGGTTGTGAGTTATGGAAACTCTCTTGTAATATACTTCGAGAGATTAAAAAGTGAACTTTGTTTTTCCAGACTGTCTGCAACTTCACAGATGGTGCGTTGGTTCAACGTCAGGAATGGGACGGGAAGGAAAGCACCATAACAAGGAAATTGAAAGATGGGAAATTAGTGGTGGTAAGCGTCAAACTGCTTGTGTCTTACGGGGCTGCTTCTTTCATTCATAGTTCACGTAACTGATCATTATCAGGAGAATTAAGTTTGGCAAGAGAAAAATGCAAAATAACAAGTTAAATACTAGAACACTGATGATGTGGGGATAGAGAAGTGGCATGAGGACGTAGCTGGAGGATACAGTCCTTTCTCTGCTCTGCCACTTCACCGTGTAATCTTGGCAAGCCACCCAGCTGCCCTCTTAGCATACATTTTTCCCTTTCTTTAAACTGAGGAATAATATTTGTGAAGACCAAATGAATAATTTGGATATGCTCAACACTTTAGTTTTCAGTAAAGCATATGCATATTATAAGCAAAACAATAGGTTCCAGCTTCTCTCAAACCCAGGAATCCAAATGTCTCCATTTATGAAGTATATTACAAGGTTTTGTGGGATCCTTATCCTAGTATTTTTTTTTTTTTTTTGCCACTATTGCTTTAGAATGTAAAACTAACCTCACTCTTTAATATCATTCTTTCTCCTAGGAATGCATCATGAATGATGTCACCTGCACTCGGGTCTATGAAAAAGTAGAGTAAAAATTCCATCATCACTTTGGGCAGGAATTAGTTATGAGAATGAACAAGCTCAGTTCAATGAGCAAATCTCCACACTGCTTGTTTTTGTTTTTTTTTTTTCATTACTGTATTCAATTATCTTTATCACAAATATTTTACATGCAACTATTTCAAAGTGTTGGTTTAATTAGGTTCATCCCTTTGGTTAATAAATAAATATGTTTATGCTAATATATTTTGTATGTATTCTTTAACTTTACAGAAAATTAGTAAGGGAGTTTTAATAATTATAAATTCAGTAAATTCTGAGGTAGTCTTGAGGGTGCTTTATTGAGATTATATTCTAGCCATTTTATATGTAGAGCTACTTTTGTGGCAGATACAGTACCAGTCATTTAAGCTTACCCTACACTATTTGAACTTTGTGTCAATTCAAGAAAAATTTCTGGCAGAGACTGTTCTCATTAAAAGGTAGCTACATAAACTTTATCATTTAAATGTTAAACAAAGGTTAAATTAGCATCATTGACTAAATCATGCTTTTAATGATATGTTTATAACTATTACTCAGGAATTCTCTGTGGCTAAAAACTCATTTAGTAAACTTATTGAAGACCTAACCATGTGCCAGGAACTGTTTGATTGAAGTATATCTGAACACAGTGGACACATCATTGCCTTCAGTGTAAGGAAACACTCCCAGCTTTAGAAGAACACTGTACTCATTAACAAAAGTCATAAAAGTATTAGTCATTCAGCTCTGAAATACTTCTGGTGTGTATATTACACACAACATGCTATGTAAAGAATAACTAGAATTCTAGTGGATCTCCGCTCTGTTTCTTGGACCCAAATACAAATATCTGCAATTCACATTTGGAGAAGTAGGTTGTCAGCCCTGGGCTAAAGCTTTGTGTATATGATCTTCAGAGCAGTTATTAAGGGACTGGTACCATGATCTCCATTCTGCAAGTAGGAAAACAAAAATAGGTTTTCGACTAGCTAACTTGTTCAAGGACACAGAAGTACTAGAGCTTCATCGTGAACTTACAAAGTCCACTCACTATGTTCAGTTATGCTTTAACACTGCCTTGTCTCAGCTCATACAGGGATCCTGAGTCTCAAGTCCTTAAATGTATTTTTTGAAACCACCCTCCATGTGCTGAGATGTTCGCTGCTGAGAATCTTCTCTTAAGAATTACCTAAAGCTAGCAGTCAGTGAAAGAGTTCACCTCTCACTAATACTCTAGCCCTGTGCTGTTTAATAAGTAGCCATCAGTCACGTGTGGTTATGGAACCCTTAAACAAGTATGGCTAGTCGGAATTGAGATGTACACATGGGATTTCAAAGTCTTGGTATGAAAAGTAAAATACCTCATTAGTGATTTTTTTATATTGATTACATATTGACATAACTTTTGGATATAGTTGGTTACCTATTATTACATATTAATAAAATTAATTTTGCCATTTTGTTACCTTTTTTAATGTGGGTAGGGAAAATTTAAAAATTGCATGTGCTTGTGTTTTTTCCATATTTTTTTCTGAGCACTGCTGTTCTAGACTTACTTTCTATTTGAATTTCCATCTTGCTAATTTTAGTCTCTGGGCTAGCGTTCCTCTTTCATTCTTCTTTTCCACTTCTAGTAATAGTGTACGTTTATTGCACATTCTCCCTGAACTAAACACTGGGCCAAGTACTTGGAGTGTTTTGTGATTCTCAGAACCAGCCTAGATAGATGATGTGTATTAAAACTAAGGCCCAGATTCTAGGTAGTGGTCCCAAGCCATACAGCTAATGAAAGTTAGAGAACAGATTGGAGCACAAGTTTATCTGACCGTACGACCTGTGCTGTGTTAGCCGCTGTGTTCTAATCCCTATACTGCTTAGTTACTGGACTGCGGAGTATCACCAGAGGGACAGTAGGCCCACGTTTCTTACACGGGGGAGCTGTTGACATTTTGGGTGAGAGAACTTTGTGTTAAACTGTGGCAAGCATCATAGGACTTTTAGCATCCTAAAATCATGGACACTCATGGCACCTACCAGTCTACCCCACAAACCCTGTACATTTCCAGCGAAAGACCTAAAACCAATGACTTCTCTGATAATTTTCATTTCCCCTTAGCTGATGGTATGCTGGAATGCCTCACATTTAATTCTACAACACACAGGATCTCTGAGCAGTTTCACTTTTACTACAGATCTTTCAAACCTCATTTTTTTTCTATCCATCAATGCTTTGTTGCTGATAACCTACAAACATTTCTCTGTGGATGCATGTATCATTTCAAACTAGTTTTTTCAAATTAGTTTTCAAACTAATCTTTCTAAAATATGGTGTGATGGCTTAAGTGCTTGGGCTGTGTGGAGGCAGACAGTCCCAGAATCCAAATCTGGCTTAGGGCAAGTTTTTAAATATTTAACTTCTTTGAACCCTAGTTACATTCTTTATAAAAGAATACAACATTGCCTGATTTGTAGAGTTGTTTTAAATATTAAATTAGATAATGTAAGTAAAGCACTTAGCACAGAGCCCAGAATATAGTAAAGGCTTAATGTCCCACCCTCACTGCTCAACAGAATTTCTTTAACATGAAAAGGCTGTATAATATTTGCACTGTTCACTATGATAGCCATTAGTCACATATGGGTGGGTATTGAACACTTGAAATGTGGTAAGCGCAACTAACTGAATTTTTAATTTAATTTTAATTAATTACAATGTGAATTTAAATACCCACATGTGTTTAGTGACTGCTGATTTGGATAGCATGGGATGTTAATGTTTTCCAAAATCAAATATCTTATTTTTGTTTTATTTCAAACCTGCTTTTCTTGAAGTCTTCTCCATCTCAATGCATGAGAATGTCAGTTTTCCAATTCTCAGGCTAAATGCTCAGAGTTACCTTTGATTTCTATCTTGCTTTCCCATCTCATATCTAATCCATTAGTAAGTTATTTCAGTTTTACCTTCAGATTATATCTAGAATTCAATTACTTCTCACCTCTTTCACAGATAACCACTCTCATTCAAACCCCACTGTCATCTCTCCCCCTCCCTGCCTGTTTGCACCTTTATCCTCCCAGAGCTCTCATTTTTAAAAAATGGGTTAGAATGCCACTCCTCTATTGAGAACCTTTCACCTGCGTCTTACTTCACCCGGAGTAGAAGCCAAAGTCTTTACCAAGGTTTTGTTTGATTTGCCCATGTCTCCCAATGTCACAACACCCTTCTCCAACATTCTGTCAGCTAGGCTGCCACAGGGCCTTTGCACCTGTTGGCTCTGCCTGGAACAATCTTCCCCTAGGCATCTGCAGCCCACACTTTCTCACTTCCTTCGGGTCTCTTCTCTTATGTCGCCCTAGCAGTGAGTAACCACAGACTACACTATGTGTAATAGCTGCCATCCTTCCCCCATACTCTCATTTCCCCTAAGCTGCTTTATTTCTCCCCCGTGGCCCTCGCCTTTATCACCAGTTCTGACTGACTATATATTTACTTGTTTTGATTTTTAAAATTTTTCGGTATCTTCCCCACTGGAAAGTAAGCTCCGTGAAGAAGAGATTTCACACAGTGCTCTCTCTCTCTAGCACTCAGTTAGGGGAGAACCTGGCACACAGAAGATGCTCAAGACATATTTGTTGAATGAACAAGTTCATTAATAAATTAATGGCTTCTTGATGCCTCTTGGACACTTTTTAATATCAATTAATGCCCTTTATGATGTTGCTACAATCTACTTTGCTTTTTAAAACCATATTTTTTACCTTTATGTAAACCATTCAACTTTAATCAGATCTCTTACTTACCCCCAAAGTAGTGTGCTTGATGATTATGGGATAAGACAGTTTGAAACACGAAGTAAAGAATTCAGCCTTGCTTCTGAACTGGTATGCCGTGGCACTCCACTCTGCCAGGCATAGGCTACGCGATTTTGATCAATGCATACAATTTATTTTACTGCAGTGGAGTATTCCACTAATAGGCAATGTCTGTCAGACAGAACTGGACCTGAGTTGTTTGTGGAACATGGTGCCAATTAGATATGATTTGCTACAAGAAAGATGGTTTAACACAAGTCAAACCCTCACCAAAGAAAATTGTACAGGATAGAGATGACTTAACTTTTGGTAATGTCCTTGAGCAGTGCTAGGGCATCAACTGTTCTCTTCTAGCAGGGTCTGAGTGCCTGAGAAGGGACAGTTATAGTGAATCATGACTGTGAGATCTTTGTGGGCAAGATGAGGCATTGTTGTAGGCGAGTAGTGGTTATGCTGCATTTATCACTAACATATTCAGTGATTTCTTGAGTCTTAATCTATTCAACTGTTTTCTCAAAATTCTGGTACTTGAAATTGTGCTGTGACCATAACAGGGTTGAGAACCATCTTTTTAGCACCTAGATTTTGATACTGCCAAGTCAACTTAGGCTATTGCTCAATTCTTGCTGCTTATAAATCAATGACTATTAATGTCTGTTGTATTTTAAATTCACTTTTAAGTTTATGGGAGTAATTATAGCTTTTCCCTGGGTTTCATGAGCTCGCTGTTCTCTTAGCATTCACTGCTATCCTCCTAGAATTGCCCTCTTGGAATTCACTACTGTTTGGTGAGTCATGTGTGATATGGGTTGGCAAGAGGAAGAACTGATGAAGCTGGTAAACTGGTTTGAAAAGCCAAATGACACATATTTTGAAATGTTATGAAAGGCAGAGTGGTATTACTTGCCACTGGTGACAGCAACTGGAGAATAACTGGAGTCTTATGACACCTGGTCTGGCAGGCTCTGTCACCAGATTATACGTAAACATTTACTTTTGACTCAGTCCCTCTCCTTCTCTCACTGCCTCCTCCCCCCATACGTCTTTCTCCCACACCGCACACTTTGAAAATGCCTGAAAAGAGGGTCATAATGTTTTTAAAAGAGCACTTTTTTAAAGGTGCTGGCGACACCTGGCATGGTGAACATGGTAGAGCGGGGTGAGGGTCCTTTCTCGTGGAACTGACATTCTAGCCTGAGAAGATGTATCTTAGTCCATTCTGTGCTGCTATAACAGAATACCTGAGACTGAGCAATTCATAAAGAGCAGAGATTTATCTCTTACAGTTCTAGGTGCTAAGAAGTCCAAGGTCAAGGGGGCTGCCTCTGGCCAGGGCCTTCTTGCTTGCTCAGGGCAGAAGGCAGAAGGGCAAGAGAGAGTAAGAGAGCAGGAGGGGGCCATGCTCACCCTTATTATAATAAACTCGTTCTTGCAATAACTAACACATTCCTACAATAACGACATTAGTGCACTTATGATTCCAGAGCCCTCGTGACCTAATCATCTTTTATTAGGCCCCACCTCCCAACACCGTTGCACTGGGGAATAAGTTTCCAGCACGTGAACTTTGGGGGACACATTCAAACCATAGCAAGATGGAACACACAGGATTTCGACCAATGGCAGAGACTGATAGATGCAGGCAGAAAAAAATAAAACAAGTAGGATGGTAAGGAGTGAGTAGGGTGGAGGCTACTTTTTATGCAGCAGTCAGGGAAGGCCTCTTAAGAGAAGGCGATGTTGGAACTGAGACGTGAATAATGAGCAGAAGGTACGAAAGTGAGCATCTGGGGCAATGGCATCTAGGCAGAGAGACTAGCAACTCCAGTAGCCCGAGGTAGGGACAAACAGAGTCGCAGAGTGACCAAAGCTTGCTGCGAGAGGAGCCACGACGCAGTCTGAGACTGGTGTGGGGAGCAGAGCTTGTGAGACCTTGTCACTGCTAGTAGGAGATTTGGGTTTATTGAAGGGGTCCAGGGAAACCATGGAGGGCCTCAAGTAGGAAGTGACAGATGACTGTTTTTTAAAAGCCCCCCTGGTTTCACTTGCATAATGAGACACTGATATTTGATTGAAAACAACTGAAAGTACTGGACAAAATATTTTTTAAATGCCTTAAAGTGACAATGAGCTAATAAAATTGTGAGGAATTACTTGGCCTATATCTGGGAATCCAGAGGAGCAAGCCCAACTGCCAGGGGGGATGTTGCCCTGGAGTATTAATTGCAGATCCAGAAGAAAAGGCTGACAGGCTGAGCTGTGCTTTGGGTAACTAGGAAACAAGAGGGCCTTTGTCTGGCAGTAGATGGGCTGACTCCATCCTCTACTCTCTTAGAGAAAGATCTACCAATGGTTGAAAATTTAGTTATGAGAATGTTCATCTGAGTGCTTTGATATTAGCAGAGTATTAGAAAGCACATAACTTTCTAGAAATAAACGATTGGTTAAATAACCATGATATATCCATACTACAAAATACTAACTGGTATTAAAAATAAAAGACTAATAATAGCTTGGAGAAAAGGCTCATAATGTACTGTAAAGTAAAAAAAAAACCTGATTATAAAATGTTATGTACCTATTGTACCATTTGTGTAATAATAAGTGTATATATGCAATAAAATATGCAAGAATGTTAACAGTGGTTATCTCTTGGGATTGTGGTGATGTTTAATTTCTTATTTATTTGCTTATCTATCTATAATAAGAAAAATGCAAAAATATTTTAATTCAAATTGCTTTATTTACATTTTTAATGATAAATTTATATTAAAAAGTACTTCAGAAATACTTTATATTAAAAGTACAAAGAAGAAAATAAATACCCCTGGGAGTCTCTCTTCCATAGAAAATCAATATTAATATTTATGATATATTCAAATAATTCTTCATATATTTATATACATATATACCCAAATCATTTTATACATGGGATCATATAACACTATTGTCAATACTTGTTTATTTAAAAATTTTTTTTACATTATAATATTTAACTTTATTTCAACTCTATTATTTATTTTGTCCATTTTCCATTGATCAATGTTTAAGCTTTTGAAAAAGTTTTGCAGTTATTAACAATGGTTCAATGGACATTCTTCTTTTATGTTTATGTAATAGAATTATTTATAAATATTTATAAAATATTTACCCTTCAGTTAGATTCCCTAAAGTACTTGCTCAGCCCATGTCACTAGGGTGAGTATTGCCTGGCTGCAGACAGAGCTGGCATTACAAAGTTGTAGAATGTAGTAGGCACCTGGGTAAGGAAACTTCTACACTACAAAATATTTTGCCCCCAACAGGTACTTTATCTACTTTAACAGGGAACATTTTCTTTTCCTTTTTATGTTAAATATCTGAAGGGAGTGGGGGGAAATGTTTTATCTAAACTCAAACCTAATGGAAAAGTTAAAGGACCAATATTTTATTTATGTTGTAATGGATAATTTTGCTCTTTCTCATTTTCTGGCCTTTAGGCAAGGCCTTGGTGCTTATTTGGACCCAACTTCAGAGGCCTTCCTTCTTAATCTCATCTGTGTGGATGCCCTGCAGGGCTGTGCACGGCCTGTGGTTTCCCTGTGTGTGCGACTGCCTGTGCATGCTGTTGAGGCCTGAATTTGGTTTAGTTTGTTTCTTACTTGCTGCTTCTTGGTGTATTGATTTTCTAACTAGCCCATCAGTAAAAGAAATATAAGGGAGAAAAATCCCAGAGATAGGTTCCAGAGTTTCAGAACAGTAGCAATGAAGATAGTATTCACACAGAAGCTTGGAAAAGTTACATATAAGGGAACAAAGACTTCTTTCATTTTAGACAGAGTTGGTTTGACAAAGGTTTTCAGCAAATCACATCACCAAATATAGAAACTAGGCTTGCTGACTCAGTCTACTGCACTAACCACTAAACTCAGCTTCCTCCCTCAGCTACAGGGCGGACACACAGGGGCAAAAAATGCCACCATTTCTGGAACGGGCAGACTTTTGGAAAACGGCCAGTTCTGGAGGCTGACCCATATAGTGCATCATTGTACAAGATGTGTACCACACCCAGAAACCTGGGAGAAATCACCATGACAGACGATACAATCTCAAAACTTTCTTATTTTATGTGGAAATAATTTAACACGCCAGTAAAGGGGTCTTATGAGAACTTAAATGCTTTATTCTGGAAATAGGCAGTATTCTAGACTCTTAGAAAATTTAAATCAGTTTCTATTTGGTATGTTTGATGGAGAAATGGTGCTGTTTCAATTCCATGTATCTAGGGCAGAAAGACGTATATTCAAATAAGAAATAAGGCACCAGACCAGAATGAGGCTACACAATGTTAGCAATAAGCCCAGAGATAATTTTATTAAAATGTCATCAGATAATTTTATTAAAATGTCATCAGAGTAACTGCTAAGTAGAGAAGCACATTATCCTATCATGTCTCTTATTTCATTATACCTAGAACCTGTATACCTGCAGTGATTCTTTTAGGATTTAAAAGAAATTCTTTATGCCAAGGACAAATTTATATACAACTTATATTTCACATTTAAGAAGTCAGTTCTCCCTTACTGTATTAGTTCTGATGAGTTATCTGATGAGGTCTTTGAGTCCTACCCTGTCAGCATGTCTGAGATGAATGTACTGACTGATGATTGATTCATTCATTCAATTTAGCAAATATATGTTGAACAGCTACAATGTGCCAGGCATAGTGCTAAGGGCTGGGCATACAAAATTGAATACGGTGGAAGGGCTTTGTCTTCATGGAGTTCAGAGTCCGGAGGGAGAAACAGACAATAAACAAAGCTAAAATAATAATTACAGATAGATTTAATTGCTGGGTACGGAACTAAACAGGGTGTTTGGTGGAGACTAATAGCAGGAACCAATAGTGGATAGGTTAGGGAAGGCCTCTGTGGGGAAGAAAAATTTAAGTTAAACCTGAAGGAAGAAAAGGGACCTTCGAAAAAGGAGGAGCAAGGAAGAATATTTCCAACGGGAGTTACAAGTGCAAATGGCCTGAGGTAGAAATAAGTTGGTAAGGAGCCAGACACAGCACCAGAGAGAGGGAAGGACTGGGCTGGAGAGGATGGGTCCTTGTGGCCAGGTCCTGCAAGGCCTTACAGTATGAGAAAGAGCAGGGATTTCACCCACATCCATTGGGAAGTCACAGGAGTGTTTAACGCAAAGTAGAGTCATAGTCAAGGGCAGACACTCATATCGCAATCCTTGAACCATATATATTTTGGAATTCAGAATTAGTTTTTCATTTCAGAAAGTTAATATAGTGCCTATATTATATCCATATTTTAATATAACTCTACCAGAGTTGCCCGGACATACCCTGTAATCAAACACATTAATGTATCTGTAGTGAAATGTGAATATTCACACTAAATGGGGTACATAAAGACTGTACATGGGCCCCCATCAATTTGTTTCAGGCTTTGCTGCCAGAGGAGTTCAGGTCCCATTAGGTTTTGCCACCAAGTAAATGATGGGAAAAAAAATCAGTTTTCAGAGCTTTTTGTATTTTTGGATTAGTGGATACGTGATTGGAGGTTTGTAATTATCCCCCCTTTTCACAACTATTATGAATGTCTTTTATTGATTCATTGATTCAACAAATATTTTTTGAAGGCCTTTCTATGTGCCAGGTAGTGTTCTGAATGTGTAGAAATGTGTTAGACAGGAAAATAATTCCTATTTCCTTCTTAAATTTTTCTTTCTTTCCTTTAAATGACAAAAATTGTGTTTATTTATGGTGTTCAACACAATGTTTTGATATATTTAGCCATTGTAGAATGGCTAAATCAAGCTAATTAACATGCATTTCCTCACACTTATTTTTGTGTGGCAAGAATGCTTAAAATCTATTCTCTTAGCAATTTTCAAGTACACATGGTTATTAACTATAGGTATACCGTACAATGGAAAACTCTTGAAGTTATTCCTATTTTTTTGTTGTTTCATTTGTTTTATTAGGCCATAGGGGTGGGAAGAAGAAAACAAAAGGTACTTTGATTGTGAAAAATCTCATGTTGTTCTTAAGGACCCCACACAAGCAAAACCCAGAGATGGAACATTTTATCAATGAGTTTTCCTGACCCACATAAGGGAAAGAGAGTGGAAACAGGGACTGTGCGCCAGGAGCCTTTGCAGCTGTCGTCTCTAGGTCTCTACTTGCTTGTTTGTTCTTGCCTGTCTCCCACTGGAAAAGAAGCTCCAGGAGAAAAGGAACCTTGTCCGTTTATTTATATTTTCTTGTGAATCTATTTTAAATGGGAAAACGATTTTTAAAAATATAGCTATGTAAGTTTGCAATGTTATTTCTGCCATTATAGTAAAATACTACTGACAAGAACTCAACAACAGAAACAACAACAAATTCCAATAAGCTAGCACAAAGCATTTTGGCACGTAGGCTTATTGACAAGCAGCCAGTCTCACGTTTTTAGTGAGAGGGTAGTGAGGTGCTAGAGTCTGCAACAGGCTTCCCTGAAATTCTTTTAATGTGATGATATTGTCCAGACCCATTCAAAAGTTCCTGATACATTTGCTTTTGATAATTAAGGGGATTTATTTATCTGTGGTGAAGTATTTTCTGCATAGAATTTGGAGGAAATATTGCATATAAAATAAATTGCACATTTTGAATAATTTCTGCTTCAAATAATGATTTGCAATACTGTTCTTACAGTAGTGCTAGATGATAAGGTAAAAAATTTATGTGCATAATTCTATTTAATCCTAAAAAATTAGGTGGATAGAAACTGAACTGCAAAAATAAAATAATAATTCAATTTAAAAAATGGGTAATGAGTTAAATAGATACCACTCAAAAATAGACATACAAATGGCCAAAAGGTATAGGAAAAAATATTCAACATCATTAATCATCAGAGGAATGCAAATCAAAACCAGAATATCATCTCACCCCAGTTAGAATGGCTATTATCAAAAAGACAAAAAATAACAAATAGCAAATGCTGGCAGAGACATGGAGAAAGAAGAACTCTTATATACTGTTGGTGGGAATGTAAATCAGTGCAGTCATCATGGAAAACAGTATGGAGTTTCCTCAAAAATTAAAAATAGAACTACCATATGATCCAACAATCCCATTCCTGGGCATATATCCAAAGGAAAGGAAATCAGCATAGCGAAGAGATATCTGCATCCCATGTTTACTGCAGCTCTATTCACAATAGCCAAGATATGGAATCAACCTAAGCATCCAATATTGGATAAGTGGATGAAGAAAACATGGTATATATACACAGTGAAAGACTCTTCATCCATGAGAAAGAATGAAATCCTGTTGTTTGGGGCAACATGGGTGAATCTGGAGGATGTTATGTTAAGTGAAATAAGCCAGGCACAGATAGACAAATACTGCATGTTCTCACTTATATGTGGGAGCTAAAAAAGTTGATCTCATAGAAAAAGAGAGTTGAATAGTGGTTACTAGAGGCTGGGAAGGGAGAAGGGAGGAGGCATGGGGAGAGGTTGGTTAACGAATATAAAATTACAGCTAGACAGGAGGGATAAGTTCTAGTGTTCTATAGCACTGCAGGGTGACTATAATTAACAATTTATGCTATGTTCTCAAATAGCTAGAAGAGAGGATTTTGAATGTTTGTACCTTAATGACCCTGATTGGATCATTACACAGTGTATACATGTATTGAAATATTACAGTGTATTCTGTAAATATGTACAGTTGTTATATGACATATGTTATATGTCAATGAAAAATAATACAAGCCAAAAAATGAGGTAGATACAAATATTATTTCCATTTTACAAATCCAAAAACAGGGGGTGAAAAGCAATTGGAAGTGGGCTCTGGAGCTGCACACATAGAGTCAGATGTGCTTTGGAGCTCACCCCTGCATCTTCCCTGATGCCCAGGGTGGTGAACAACCAATGACTTCCAGGTGCAGGAGTGTGAAAGCTCAGGTCCCTTGCATCAGGTTAGGACAACTGAGACATAACTGACACTCCAGAGTTGCCTCCTGGATCAGGCTAAAGTCTGCCCTCCGCAGAACTTTGCCTGAGATGACATCCTGCCTCAGTGTCCGCTTCCCCTTTCATGCCTTGACAGGTCTCTCTGGAGCACTTCCTTTAACAAATCACTTGCACACAAATTCTTGCCTTGGGGTCTACTTCAGGGAACTCAGTCAGAACAGCCCTGCTGAGCCCTGGGAAATCCCTGACCCTGGGAAACCGTGACAGATAATAGAACTATTGTTGTTGAAGCCAGGTTTTGGTCTGATTTGTTACGCAGAAACAGGTAGACAGAATTGCATACAATCCACAGTAAGTGTATACAGCAAGGGTTCCTCCAGTCATTCCTCAAAGGGATCCATGACTCGATTCATCCTAATACATGCTACACGTGGGCTTTCCCTTCCGCAGGTCCTCAGCCAATCTCATTATCTGGGGACCCAGAGTGTCTCATCTGCTGATAAAAAAACACCCTGGGCCAAGGGATCTACTTTATGGTAAATGAAGTATGAAAAAGAGTGCGTAACAAGGGAGTCACTGCTCCTACCACAAACCACCTCACTCAACAGATTCTGGTGTGATAGAGCATGGAACAGTCTCCTGAAGGCTAAGCTAAGACTGGGGCACTGGTCCTTCAGCATATGGTAAGAAGCATAAAGCAATAGCTATTACACACCACTGGGGATTCAGTAAGAACAATATATAGGTTCCCATCACTCCCAGTGACCTACTTATCTTTTTGGATATGTTTTTGCAGTTTCCTTTTGCCTCTCAGCTTTCGTGTACTTTCAGCAACCAGCAGCTATGGCTCTTCTTGGGAAGACTGTCCTCTGACTACTAGAGTCATTCACCAGCATGTGCCGAGGGCTGGAAGTGCCTGAGAGATTATGTCCTCCTCCTTTCCCTGCCAGGGCTGCCGGTGCAGGGTTGGAGTATGGAACCTAGGTCCCTTGCTGCAGATTGGGACAACTCTGAGACCAAACTCACACTCCAGAGTTCACCTGAGGGACCTTTCCTTCTGCTTCAGAGAAATCTGACCTAACTCACCTGTTTAGGGTCACAAACAAAATGGTAAGATCAGAACCAAAGTTTGCTATATTGAGAATTAAAAATACAGGACTCTCAGTTAAATTTGAATTTCAGATAAACACAGATAATTTTTTAATATGTCACATGTAATATTTGGGAGATACTTATACTTAAATTTATTCATTGTGTATCTGAACTTCAAATTTAACTGGGTGTCCCATTTTTTATTTGGCAACCATAGTCAGAACACTAACTGAGTCTGGCTAATTACAATACCTATGTTGTTTTTCTAAAAATTAAGAAATCATTTTGAACCTGTAAATAACTTCAGTGCACATAACACAAAATCCAAAAGGTTATACCGAAAACGTTAAGTCTCCCTATTACCCCTGTGCCCAGCCACTTAGGTCTCGTTTTTAGGGAAAATCATAGTAAACCTTCTCTTGTTTATCTTTCTAGTGATATTCTCAGTAAAGGCAGTGTAATTATATATGCATCTCTATACCTTGCTTTGTTAGTTTAACAACTCAACTTAGAGACCTATCTTATCAGCACGTATTTTGGTGCTTTGTTCTTTTTAATAATTGCACATTTACTTGAGAAAGGCTCAATTAATATTCATGTGAATTATTTTCACTCTTTTGCTCTTATAGATAACCAAAGTTCAGGGTATGTTGTTTTATTCAATTTAAAGAGACTCTAGAGTCTAAGTACGAATGTGGCCCAACAGATTGAACTGTTAAATGCTGCTAACGGCACTGAGGAGAGATGTAGGTTACTTGATGATAAGGCAACACAAGAATTCAACAGATGCTACCTGACATTTAAAATTATTCTGTCCCTTATCAGTACA
>CM052438.1:65398556-65454748 GCA_028533085.1 Varecia variegata | reverse complement strand
CCATGAGCCAGTTTTTTTTTAAATATATATATATATTTTTTGAGACAGAGTCTCACTCTGTTGCCTGGGCTAGAGTGCCGTGGCGTTAAACTCACAGCAACCTCAAACTCCTGGGCTTAAGCAATCCTTCTGCCTCAGCCTCCCGAGTAGCTGGGACTACAGGCATGTGCTGCCATGCTTGGCTAATTTTTTTCTTTATATATTTTTAGCTGTCCAGATCATTTCTTTCTATTTTTAGGAGAGATGGGGTCTCGCTCTTGCTCGAACTCCTGACCTTGAGCGATCCTCCCACCTCGGCCTCCCGGGGTGCTAGGATTACAGGCGTGAGCCACCGCGCCTGGCCATGAGCCAGTTTTTATAAAGTTGTCCATATAAATAAGGGAATTTTTTCTCTAATGAATAAAGTTTAATCCTATTTGTGTGTCATTAAGAAAGTCAGTGGTGGAATATATTAAGTACAAAGGATTCAGATAAGCAGCAAACAACATGCACTCAATCATGTACAACAGCGTATGACTCAACTCCAGCGTTTCACTTCTTGGTTTGAGGAGATAGGTTTCTTGCAGGAAGTGTGAAGGCCAGAAATGTAAATGGTAAGACATAAAGTCATTTAGGGGAACAATAAGGCAAGGAGGTTGCTACCGTTATTATTAAGCGTCTGCTACAGAGTCAAGCACTGTTCCTAGCACTTTGCATGTCTAATCTCAGGTACTCTTCTCAGCAGCTCTATGAAGCTGGTGAAATTAGCTCTGTATTTCAGATTCTTACCATTGAGAAAGTTAAACAAATTTTGTAAGGTCTCACAGACAGTAAGTTGCCTTTAGAGATTCCAGGCCATTCTGATTCCAGATTCCAAAGCTCACGCTTCTTCCCATTGCCCCTTGTCTAGGGAAACATCAGGGGCACCCAGTAAAGGGGAAATGAAATCTCAGAAGGGCTGCCTGACAGATTTGTGAATGAATGGAAGGAGGAATCTCACCACTAGGCTACAAGAAGGAGCATATTAACTCTACATTCCTACTTTTAAACCAACCCAATCTTCTGCAACAGACCCTCACACACTGGGTGTTAGCACACCTGTACTGTGGTATTCATTGGACAAACTCCAATTTCGTCCTCTTTCTTTGAACTTTTTAACATCTCACCTTGACTCCTGGTCACTACCTGACACCTCCTTATGTTCCTGGCTCCTTCTGTCTACACCTCTGCAGTAGAAACTCCAGGAGAACCTCTGTGTGCTCCCTTGGACAGGCTTCCACAATTCTGATTTTTTGTGTTTCAGCTTCTGCTTTTTACTTGTACCTGTGGGCCCGTCTTGCTCACCACAGAGCTCTCTGTCATGGGAGGGACACTGAACTAAGTTCAGAAAAGCATATTTAATCATTAGTAACTGTATTTGGGCATTTTTCTAAACGTTGTTAAGCCATTGCTTTTAAAGCTGTTAAAACCCTGTTAATGTATTTTTTGGTAGATCAGTAAATTTGGTTCTTGGTCAGTTTGATCATTTGGTGAATTGATTCTTCGCTCATTTCCTGACTGGGAGCTGGGAGTAATGACTGAACAAGGCTCAAGTTAGCAAGTTGCCTCTCTTTTGTGGGACCTTCCTACTTCCTGGAATTCCTGAGAGTCAGATCCTAGAGTCAATATGGCCAAGACACAGGCCATGAAGAGTCATTCTATTGTGGTGCCTGGGGAGAACTGGGTAGAGCTTCCTATAGTCAAGCAGGGTCTGGGCAGTCTGGGTTGGAACAAGGTTCTCTTGCTATTTGAGCAGCTACTCCCGACACCTTCCTGGAATGGGGCTTGCAGTTGATATTCTCCAGCTGGTGCAGGAGGCAAAGTTAGAGGCATTTAAATCACGGATTTTCCTTCCCTTGCAAAGGTCTTAGATTAATATGCTGAGCAATTAACAATTTTAAAAAGAATGGTTTAGCAACTTTTAGAAAAATGTCCAAATATAGCTATGATGCTTAAACATTTTTTTGTGAACACAGTTAATATTTAGCATTTCAAGCAGAAAATTTTCAGTTTATACAGATTTTTATTTCAAAATGTTTTCATTTTCAGTTTGCTAACATTTTAACATCTATGTTTCAGTATTTTTCAGATCTTTAACTAGCTTTTTAATCATTCCTTTACAACTTTACATTGACCATTAATAAATTATCAAGTTAATTTGAGGTACAAACATCTAATCCATCTAAGTATTCTCTTCTAAACATCCATACTTCCTTTCCACTGATTTGAGCAGTTTTATATTTTTAAGTTGAAACTTAAAAATTAAATAAAGACAACTACTGCAGAGTACCTAACACAGTGCTAGTATACCAACTACTTAGAATCAATGTTGCAAACTGCTACCCATCTTTTTGTTTTTGAATTTCTTGTTAGAGACCAAAATATCAGAATTTTATCTTTGATAGGATTCTTGGCTAATTCTGATTTATATCAGATGCTCTTTAAATTAAATTTAAAATTTTAATTTAATAAAAATCCAGTCTAATTTTACTTGTAAATGAAATTTAATAAAATTTAAATATTCTGTATTTAAAAATTTAAATTAGTTAAATTAAAAATCACTTGCTAAAAATATAAATTAAGGGTGACATGCTTTTTGAAAAATTGGTGAAATAAACTAAATGTGCTTAAATTTTGGAAAAAAAATTTACTGTAAAGCACCCAAGAAAAATCAAAAGTCACATACTGAATGCCAAAAGTTTGAGTGGAAAAAGTGGTGCATATCAACATTTTCCATGAATTTATGATTTTTGAATTTATGATTACTATTTTAACAGTTAGTATTATTTTATCAAGTAGCCAATCAAACTTAGTTTAGCTAATATACAAAAGAATGTATTTGACTACACATAGTAAAAAATCAAATATGTTTATTAATACTGATAAAAATGGCAGTTTGTAAATTTTGGTTATTTTGCAAATTGATCATTTCAAGGAGAGATTTTTAGTGAATTGGCCTGCCTTTCTCTACAGGAGGTTGCAGTTAAAATAAACAGGAAAACATCAGTAATAATGGCAACACTGATTCTAAGTAGATGGTGTACTAGCACTGTGTTAGGTACTCTGCAGTAGTTGTCTTTATTTAATCCAAACAACATTTTGGATTAGATATTATTGTCATTTTACAGAGGAGAGATCTGAGGTTCAAAGGGGTTAATACCGTAAGTTGCCCAAAGGAAGCAGAGTCAGGACTGCTTGTCTCAAAGGCCAGGCTGCCTGGTAGAGTTGGCAAGCTGTGAAATGCAAGATGGAAATCACCCTTGGCTGGATCAGTAAAGATTGAGATGAGGAAAGGGGCTTGTTTCCACTTTGCTGACTACATGGAAAGAGCTCAGCATGTCCATGTATTGCAGCATCTGGGGCAAAGAGTAAGTGGGCTGGAACAATTTCCAGGCAATCCCTCAGCAAGTAGGAGCCACAGTAGAGGGGGCACAGATGATGGGTCGGGTCCAGGTACCCTGTCCGGAGCAGAGTGAGGCACAGGGCATTTACTGGCAGTGGCTGCAGCTCTACGTTGAGCAGAGTGAGCAGCCTGCTGGTCCCTGGCTGCTCAGCACAGTTCTCCATTTTTTTCCCTGTAAGGTCATCAGGGCTATTTATGTGGCCTAATTTGTATAGGGTGTATTTAAGGAGGGCAGCCTAGAACTGTTTGCTCTGTGGAACGATGCACTGCATGGCTAGGAGGAAGGTGAGAGGGTCTCTTGTCTCATAACTTCAAGGCATAGAACTCAAGCGCATATGCTCAAGTCTAGCTCAAGGCGTCCAGCTATAGGGGCCATCAGAGCAAGAGCACATGGAATGGTTTTGACTGGCTTCTGGCAAGATTTTGTTTGGATACACTGGGATGAGATGTTTATGTGCTGATATGTTGTATGAGCCTTAGATCTTTATTAATACCAGCTAGCAAATACCCCTCCTTCTCCCTTTCCTATTACTTTCTATAACTGTCATGACTAGCCTGGAGTGGATTATCTTAAATTTTTCTACTCCAGCGACAGATCTGAGTATAACCAGAGATTGTTACGTACTCTATTACTCTTGTCACACACACTCCTTCCCCTTTCCCACTGCAGCCTCATAAAGAACAGGGCTTGAGTAGCAAGGGAAGGGACAGTGGGAAGGTTTCCTTTTCTTTTTTGCCAAGATGACATGATACCGTATCTATCAGATTATTTTTCTCTTCCATTCCCTCCTCTCATACCCTTCTCAGATTGAATGTCTCTACTTAGTGAGATGGAAAGTTTTTTATATACATATATATATATTTTAGGTTTACAGTTCAGTGGTTTTAGCATGTTCAAAAAGTTGTACAGCCATTACCAGTATCTAATAACAGGACATTATCACAATCTCAAGATGTTTTCTTATTTCTCCTTTCAGGTAACTGTCTCATTTCTTGCCTGGCAGTCACTAACTGTAGAATTTGCCAGTGAATGAGGTGTGATTTATATAGACAACACTAAGTTAGGAAGGTGCCTTCCATGCCCAGGAATAAGAAACTAGGGGGAAAAGGATATCCTGAAATATTCCTGGAATCTTCCCTTTTCTGTTAACCCAAGAGATAATGATAGGAGGTTATGAGGAAGAGAACTCTTAAATGATTGTGGGCTGTTTTTATTTTTCTCAACATCCCTTAGGTAAACAAAGGAAATCAATATAAACAACGGAGACCTCTGATACATTTAGGAAATGGAAAACAATGACCAACGGTAAGAGTTAGACAGATCCAAACTGATGGAGAAGTGGTGGAAAATTCCATCACCTTTGAATATTTACCCCCTTTGAGAATACAGCAGAACATCTACTGCTAACATTTAGTCAGTGAGACATTGAATTGGAATGATTTAATCAATAAAATAAATCAGCCAAATGTTTACCCCCATATCCGAGAGAAGCAGTCTCTCACAGGTGTTTTATTCGTGTATAGGATCACCTGGAAAGGAGATATTTTATCAGGCAAGCATGGAAAAGGGTTGATTAGAATTACTTACTGATATTTTGGTAGCTCTGGGGCATTGGGCTTAGCTATTAGGCTGCTCTGCATGAAGTTCCCAGAAGTTAATAGGAATTAAAATAGAAAGTCAGATCTATAATGATCTGGAACAGGTTTATGTCCCCAGTTAAGACCACAAGGTTGTTTTGTGGGAGGACAGAGTTGAGCTTCTGGCTCTCAACTCTGAAGATCAGGAACACACTAGAACTTTTTCTGGTTACTTTCAGAGCTCGTTTTTTGGATGTGTCATATATGACTTTACATAAGCGTTTTACAAAATCCCACTGATATTTTGACTCACCACCCATATTTGTTGAGACTGGGTTTCACTACCTATTAGAGAGTTCTAGAATACCAATGGCTTAAACAAGATAGAATTTTATTTCTTTCATGTAAAGTCCAGAGGTGGGCAAAGCAGGTTTGAGATGGCAGCACTGAGCCCCGGGGTGCTCAGGGCCCCAGCTTTGTGCCAGCTCATCAGGCTACCTTCACATATGTGTGTTTATCCATGTGGCACATCAGTGTTCCGGGCAGTAGAAAGGAGGAGGAGATGAAGAGTGATCACAGGTGTGCCCTAGATCATTCATAAGGAGCACTGACGCTGCCAGAGAAAATTTCCACTTATATCTCATTGGCCAGAACATGACCACAGCAAACAGCAAGAAAGGCTGGGAATTTGATTTCCAAACCCATTTGCCCAGCTAAAACATGGAGGTTCCCTTACCGTGAAACAAAGGGAGAACAACTACTGGGAGACAAACTATGCTATTTACAATACAACATTCAGGAATAAAGTATAACTCTGGGTTTTGTAAAGAAATTCTTCCTTTTAGTTACATTTACCTGTAACTAACTGTTGCCTCTTAGTTCTGATATAACTGGCTTGATGATGTTGGTTAAGAAGCAACTAAAAGATGCCTGAGAGATCTTGCTGTGGAAATGGGAATTGAATGGTGCACTTAATGAAGTTAACTCAGTTTTATGAGGTTTCCCTTTAATATTACACAATTATTACCACAGGATTGTGTCATTCCTTGTGTACTCTTCCTGTGATTATTAACTTTAGTTATTTCACTTTCAACAAATTATCAAATGTAATTACTCAGCAAGTCATCTTTCCAGACTGATTTCTAACCTTTTTTGTCTGTGTTTACATGACGGCATCTCTACATCACTACGTGCACATTGGATGCTCTCCTTGTCACCTTCTGAAGCATGTGTGTTTCCTCTTTAACAAATGTAGAACGGAGTGAACTAACCACTTTGCATAATCAAAACTCATCAACGGTTTGGCCAAGTTAGAGATAATCAAAAGGAGATAAGATTTACAGTCAAAGAGATGGAAACAGCCAAAGAGATGGAAACAGACAATGCCATTTAAAATGTGGGCATGTAATTACAAGAAGAAAAGATAGCCTCTTAAAGTAGACCACCAGGTTAAAGAGAATATAAATATATATTATATAAACATATACTTATATAATATATAATATACATAAATATATGTATATGTGATCTATTTAAACTATAAAAACATTAGAAAGATAGATATTTTAGTAGCAAAATTAATCTTATAAATTATCCATCCAAGTCCCTTTAGCAGACGTTACTGGGATGCAGGAAAGTGAGCTGCATAAAATTAATTATAAACCTTTTGGGAAAATAATTTCTATTTTTGCCATTACTGAATAATAGTCACCTGTAGACACTAAAGATTTTGTAAGATTCTCATAAAGAAATGCAAATAATTAAAAACAATGTGAATTATTGATTAATGAGAAAAGGTACTCATTTAAATCTTGGAAAAAATTTCTAAACTCCCCAAAATGAGGGGAAAGAATTAACCCCCCATAAATATGATGTGGTTCAGGGGTAAAATTGCCATTCAAATATCATACTGTCTTATTCCTGCAATCAAAAGTCAGTCGATATTTACGTATGTATATCTAACTACTTAAATAAAAATACCAAAAAACCCTCAAAGCAACTTAAATTTGAAAATCTACAAATAGCTATTAAAGCTCTGCTGCTCATTGTTTATTTGCTGCCTCTTGTGTAACAAGTGCAAATGCAAGTCAGATTAGATATGAGAATCAAAATCAAATCAGTTCTTTAAATTGTTTATTTCCTATACGCCCAGCTTTTCATAGTTCAGTGGGCAAGAGCTAAAATTCTTTCAGTGAAATATAAAGAGGAAACCCACCAATCTGGCCACCAGGGCTGATGCCAGGACATCTATAAGCTACCAATTATATGTTGCATTTAGTTCTGCTTAATTCTCCATTAGCGTCTTCTTTTCAATATATTCTTCTTTCAAAAGAGAGTTTTGAAATATTTCATCTGCCTCTATTCATTAAGGAACAATTGTTTTCCTTGCTTTGATTGTATCATAAAGAACACAATCACTATGATCTAATTAACAAACAAAACCATAGAAAATCTAACCATGAAGCTACAATAATTGCTGACCTTCATCATTTCTGCATCTCCCACAGAATGACCTTCTGCCTGAAAAGTTCACCGACAGAGTCAATACCATTTCCTGTCATTGCTTTGTATCCCTGATGGGTGTGCTAAGCAAAGAGCAGATGTGACTCAGCCCTGTGCACTGATGATATGGTTCCTGGTTCTTTTAAAGGGCACCTCTGTCAATTCTGCTGCTGTGGACATCCATCTTTCCCCAAAATTCTGAATTAAAATTGAAGACTTTATGAAGAGTTATTATTATTATTAGGTGATATTAAGAAATAATAGCCCTTAAAATATATTGCCACATTCTTAACAAATGTTACCGGGATGGGAAATTAAAGCAAACAAAAAAAAATTTGAACAGAAGGGATTCTGTAGGATTTTTAGCTGTTCATTTCCTCCCTCCCTCTCTCTCTTTTTCTTTCCCTCCCTCCTTCAATCCATCTCTCTCTTCTCCTTCTTTCCTTTCCTCCCCTTTCCTCTACTCTCCTTTTCTCTCCTCTCCAACACTGGTTACTGAAAATCTGTTATTTAATGATTTTGAAATGTCAGGACATGCCCTGGCAAGCTCTCGAATGCTTGAATGCTTGAAAGGCTTAATATGAAGGAACGGCTGGCAGCTTGCAAAATTCATTTAAAAGACAACAAATTCTATGGAACAAAGAATGAAAAATAAATGCTAGCTGGTTTTCAAAGTAAAATTTCTTACTTAACTGAACACGGGTATCAATTGAACGAATCCAACAGTTCAGAAGAGCTATCTTCATGCCGTTTAGTCCAGAGAAATGTTGAGTTACTGTTTTTTTGCAATAATGGTGTACACAGCTGATTTCACTCTGTCTTGATGGCCTTTTTCACAGAATCGTCATGAGAACTCACACATAATTCAAATCCAGTCTCTCCATTACACACAGCTTAAAATCACAGTAATAAAACCAAATCTCAGTTATTTTAAAATTAAAAACATTTTTTAATTGACAAAAATTGTATATATTGATCATGTACTACATGATATTTTGAAATATGTATACATTGTGGGATAGCTAAATGGAGCTAATTAATATCTGCATTACCTCACATACATATCCTTTGACCAATATTACCTGAATTTCCCCACTCCCAATCCCCTGGTAATCCTACTTTGAACTTCTATAAATTAAACTTTTTTAGATTCCACATATAAGTGAGAACATGCAACATTTGTTTTTCTATACCTGCCTTATTTCACCTATCATCATGTCCTCCAGGTTTATCTGTGTTGTGGAAAATGACAGGATTTTCTTCTTTGTTAGGGTCAAATAGTATTCTATGGTGTATATATACCACATTTTCTTTATCAGTTCATCCAATGGATGGATCCTTAGGTTGATTCCATATTTGGCTATTGTGAATAATGCTGCAGTGAACATGTGAGTGCAGATATTTCTTCGACACGCTGATTTCATTTCCTTTGGACATATACCCAGAAGTAGGATTTCTGGACCACATGGTAGTTCTATTTTTAATTTTTTGAGAAGTCTTTACATTGCTTTCCATAATATCTGTACTAATTTACATTTCCACCAACAGTGTGCAAGGATTCCCTTTTCTCCATACCCTTGCTGACTCTTATCTTTCATCTTTTTGTGAATAGCCATTCTAACAGGTGGGAGGTGATATCTCATAATGGTTTTATTTTGTGTTTCTCTGATGACTAGTGATGTTGAACATTTTTTATATACCTAGAGACCATTTGTATGACTTCTTTTGAGAAATGTCTATTCAGCTCCTTTGCCCATTTTTTAATTGGGTCATTTATTTTCTTACTATTGAGTTGAGTTCTGTAGATATTTTAGATAGTAAGCCCTTATCAGATATATAGTTTGCAAATATTTTCTCCCATTCCATAGGTTGTCTCTTCACTCTGTTGATTGTTTCCTTTATATACAGATTAAAATCACACTAATGAAACTAAATCTCTATTATTATTATTATTCTGAGACAGAGTCTCACTCTGTTGCCTGGGCTAGGGTACAGTGGCATCATCATAGCTCACTGTAACCTCAAACTCCTGGGCTCAAGGGATCCTGTTGCCTCAGCCTGCTGAGTAGCTGGGACTACAGGCATGTGCCATCATACTTGGCTACTTTTTAAAAATTTTTTGAAGAGATGTAGTCTTGCCATAGGCCAGGCTATTCCTGAACTCCTGGCCTCAAGCAATCCTCCCACCTCGACCCCCCAAAGTGCTAAGATTACAGGCATGAGCCACTGTGCTGGCCCCAAATCACTATTATTAAGTAGATTTTGTGGGAGTGTGTTTTGTTATAAGCATTTTATACTCAGAGCCTTTCTGGCCACTTTGGGTAAAGCATTCTAAGCTACAGGATGCTTCTCTGAATGATTTCTAGGTTTCTGATCTCCTAACTGGCCTGGCTCTGCAGCCACTTTCCAAGTGGCAATGAGTAACTGGCTGACTTACTCACTGACTTTACATACAAGAATACAAGAAATGTAACATTCTTGGTGGATGGGTTCAATTAATTATCTCGTGTTCTAACAGGTGTTTTTTTAATCTTTATTATCTTCATTACCTTTATTATTTATTAATAGGGTTATGTGGTACCATAGATATTGAGACTCTCTCTCTTTCTCTGGAGCCTAAATTATTGCCTAATAGGAAGTTATAAAATCATATTGATGGTTTCAGGTCTCAGAGATAATGTTTCTCCCGAGCCAACTTGTGTCCTCCTCCATCTGTGCCTTACCCAGGGGAGAAAACACAGCCCAGAGAGTCCTAGAGTGAAATTGCTTCTGGGAACTTTCCCTCATTGATCAACACACGATTCTGACCTTTTCCTTTGTGGTGGTTTCCTGCTCCCATAAATCTTTCATTGTTGTGGTGGTTTCAATGACTCATTTTTGCTTTAATTTTTTTCTCTCTAAAAGATAGTAAATGTACAGGGTGAAAACTTCAAGCAGTCCAAAGCATATATAGAAAATCTACTTCCACCCACTAAGACCAGTCCTGCAGCTCTTTTCCCAAGAGGGGCATCTCTAAAACCTCCCATTACAGAGAGAAAAATTCCATCCTTCAGTCTGTTATTCAAAGCTTTCTGTGGTCTTTCCTCAACCTCTTTCCTTCATTTTTCTGTCCTGCTCTAGGCACATACCCCCTACTCCAGCAGCACCTGCTCTCTAGTTCCTGGTTGAGTCCTGGGTCTTTGCTCCTGGGTCTTCTGCCCCTGAGTCTTTGCTCTGGTTGTCCCTCTGGCAGGGAGCCCTCCATTCTCCTGCCAAAACCTGTCCAGCTTCAAGGCTCTGCTCAGGTCTAACCGACCTTGGAAGGTCTTCAGAAGTTCCCTAGTCTGAAATGATCTGCTCCCTCTTTTCATCTTGTCAGAACCTTTATTATGGTTTCCATGATCACTGGTTTCCTTGCATTTGCCTTATATATTTGTCTCCACTACTAAACTGTAAGATCTGAAGGTGAAGGCATTGAGAAACCTGAATTCTAAGCTCAGCTCAGCCATTAATAGCTATGTGGTCTAGAGAAAACCACTAAGCCTCCCAGAGCCCGGTTTTCTCTTCTATTACATTTTTGAGAACAAATAGCCGAGTGCTACAAGACTGAAGAAGAAAACAGTAACTTGTGCTGCCTCTATGTTCTTAAAGTAGGGAGACATATTCTCTCTTCCCTATGTAAATGGAAACAAACATTTCAACTAAATAAATTAGGTTATTACTGTCCCCAAGAAATACAAGCCTAGTGGAAAAATAAAGAATGTGTTTATTGAAGTATGTGAGGTAAACACTGGGAATTATAAATCTCAGTGATTAACATGGAATCCCAAGTTCCATGGAATGTTTTATAACTTGCAAGTTGATTGAATTCATGGACTCTTAGTGGTGGCCTTTCAAATTCAATAAAATCCTTTCACTTTTCTTAAAGAGTTGTTTATATAACAGTATGAGTTATGCCTTATACCCTCTCAGGGAGGGATGGTGATGAACTCATGACCTTATGTGAACAGTTTAAGTACTCAGGACATAATCACCAAGATGTCCTTCTAGGAAAGATTTCATTTAAATCTAGTTAAAGCAGACTTTAATATTCATAAGTGGTCAGAATTATTATCTGAGTAAATCCTTCATGCAGAGTTTTGGCAAGAATTAAATAAAGCCCAGTAGCTTAATATTTCAATGGAAAATCTCCTTTCAAAACTGGAAATAGAAACAAATAATGTAATATTTCAGGTCATGGAAATGAGCTTATGAAATCTCAGACCACAAATATTAAGGTATCATACATTCACATAAACAAGAAGAAATGAGAAGAATCATAAGAGGGATTTCTTTTTTTTGGTTTAACTTTACCTAAATAACTTTGAAAACCTGGATGAAAGAAATAATATTCTATAAAAATATAATTTACTCATCCAGAAGATAAAAAATCTAGGCAGATGGATTTCTGAAAAAGCAATAGAAAAATTAGTCAAAAAGTTGCTTTTGTCTCTTCAAATGGTTTCCCAGGAGAATTCTACAGCACATTTAGAGAACACATAATTCCAATGTTATTTAAATTGTTTCAGATCATAGGAAAAAAGAAAAGTTCTTAAGTGCATCTTATGAAGCAAATATGACACTGTTAATAAAGAAATGGCAAAGATCACATCAAAAGGGAAATATAGAGACCAATTTCATTTATCAATGAAGTGCAGAAATCTGAAATAAAATATCAGCAAATAAAACTCAGTTGTTTCTTAAAAGAATAGTAAATTATTACCAAGTGGGGTTTATTCTAGAAATGTAAGTTAAGACAATATTACAAATGGCAATTCATTATTTGATATATCTAAGGAGAAAAAATATATGATCATCATTAACAGTGCTAAAAAGAGCACTGAGCCAGCATCATATTTTATGGAAAAACATAAGAAATATTCTTAAGGCTTTTTTTTTGATGGAGTGATGAGATCTAGTGGAAGTTATTCTCAAGTTAATTTTGAAAAATAAACATATCTCATGCATATGTCAACATAAATGACTCTGACTGAATCAATGTTTTAAATGTAAAAAATAAAATAACAAATATACAAGATAAAAACATAAGTAAACTCCTCTAAATAAGGAAGATCTTTCTAATTATAGACTCAAATTTATAACCCATTTTACAAAAGATTGTAAAATTCAACTACATTAAAAGAATATAAAACAAAAATTTCTGCATCGGGTAAAAATATGATAAGCCAATTCAAAAGACTGACAGATGACAAAGTGGGAAATATTATTTGTGACTCATATCATAGAGGGAAAGCTCACTTCTCTCTTATACATCTTCTTTAAATAAATAAGAAAATATCTGTTAAACAAATAGGAAATAAATAGGTAAAAATATGAACAGACAGTACAGCACAGCAATACAAATAAGCTTTATTTAGATTTATAAAAGGATGCCGTGTGCACTCATCAAAAGGGAATGCTAATTCAAACAATATCATGCTTGTGATTTCATAACATGGCTCCAGAATTATTTGACATTCTTTCCATTGGGAGGTGAAGTCTGTCTTCTTTTCCCTTGAATCTGGATTTTGTAACTTCCTGACTGACACAATACAACAGAAGTGTCACTGTGCCAATTTCTGAGCCAAGACTTTAAGAAACTGGCAGTTTCCACTTCCTGTCTCTTTCTTTTAAAACCCAACCACCACACTGTGAGGAAGCACAAGTCTTCCAGTGGAGAGGCCCGTGTGGACAGGAGCCAACAGCCAGTGCTGACTTGCCAGCCATGAGAGTATGCTGTCCTGGTGGGAGAGCCTCCAGCCCCAGTTGAGCTGCCCCAGCTGACACTGCATGGAGCAGAGATGAGCTGCCCTCATCAAACTTGCTGAAAATGAAGATTTGTGAGCTAATTAAATGCTTGTTTTATTTTGTTTTGTTTTAAGCAAATATGAGCTGATTGGAATGATCTTTTAAAATCCAGTGATAAGCAGAGCAACCATTTTTACTATCTTTCACTTTTAGAATGGCAAAAATTCAAAGATTTGGCAACTCTATTGTCAAGGCTATGTGGGAACAGTTGCTCTTTTACTTTGCTAGGAGGTATGGAGATGAGATGGATTGGGGCAGCCACGGAAGCAAATTGTTTTCCTGTATTGTTCTTTTTTATTCTTTTGAATTTGGAACAATATGAATATAATATCTCTGCTACAAACTACCCAATCTACTTTGAAAATAAAAAAATTTTTAAAGTATTTACAAGTTATTTAGGAAAATTATATTTAACATGTGTATTGAATTATATAATTCATAAGACAACTTTGCAGGCATCATCTCACTTTATCAATCACAGCAACTCTGTGAAGAATACACAAGTAGGGCAAGTATTGTAATCCCCAATTACAGTTGCAAAGGCCAAATCTCTGGTTGTCACCCATCAAGTAAATAATAAGGCCAGAATTTAAACTGAGCTCTCACTACCCAAAGTGATCTACAGATTCAATGCAATATCTATTAAAATACCAACATCATTTTTCACAGATCTAGAAAAAATAATTCTATGCTTTGTATGGAACCAGAGAAGACCCCGTATAGAAAAAGCAATCTTAAGCAAAGAACAAATTGGGAGGCATCAATTTACCAGACTTCAAGCTATACTACAAGGCTATAGTAACTAAAACAGCATGGTACTGGCACAAGAACAGAGACATAGACCAATGGAACAGAACTGAGAACCCAGATATAAAACCATCCTCACATAGCCATCTAATCTTTTTATTATTATTATTATTTTATTTATTTTTATTTCAGGATATTATGAGGGTACAAACATTTTGGTTACATTTTATGTCTTTGCCTCACTCAAGTGAGGATTAGAGGCATGCCCTTCCACTCTACAATGCTCACTGTGTCCATTAGTTGTGAGTTTACCCACACCCCAACCCCCAATTCCCTGGAGAATATTACTATGAGAGCACCAAAGTGTCGATCAGTTAGTGCCAATTTGATGGTGAGTATATGTGGAGCCTATTTTTCCAATCTTGTGATACCTCACTTTGGATAATGAGCTCAAGCTCAATCCAGTAAAATGTAAGAGGTGCTAGAGCCCTGTTGTTTCTTATAATTAGGTAATAGTCCATTGTATATATATATACAAAATTTTAATAATCTACTCATGAACTGATGGGCACTTGGGTTGTTTCCACATCCTTGCAATAGTGAATTGTGCTTCCATAAACATTCAGGTGTAGATGTCTTTATTATAGAATGTCTTTTGCTCTTTTGGGTAGATGCCTAATAATGCTATTGCTGGATTGGATGGTATTTCTATTTTCAGCTCTTTGAGGTATCTCCAAATTCTTTTCCACAGAGGTTGCACTAATTTGCAGTCCCACCAGCAGTGTAAGAGTGTTCCTGTCTCTCCACATCCTCGCCAGCATTTGTTATTTTGGGATTTTTTGATAGAGGCCAATCTCACTGGGGTTAAGTGAAATCTCATTGTGGTTTTGATTTGTATTTCTCTAATGATTAGAGATGTTGACAAAGCGAATCTAATCTTTGAAAAAGCAGAAAAATATACACTGGAGAAAAGAATCCTTATTCAATAAATGGTGCTGGGAAAATTGGATAGGCACATGTAGAAGACTGAAACAGGATCTGCACCTCTCACCTCTCACAAAAATCAACTCACGATGGATAACAGACTTAAACCCAAGACATAAAACTATAAGAATTCTAGAAGAAAATGTTAGAAAAACTTTTACAGACACTGGCCTAGGCAAAGAATTTATGAAGAAGACCCCCAAAGGCAATCACAGCAACAACAAAAATAAATAAATGGGACCTTATCGAATTAAAAAGCTTCTGCACAGCCAAGGAAACTATCATGAGAGCAAACAGACAATCTACAGAATGGGAGAAAATATTAGCATGCTACAAATCCAATAAAGCCCTGATAACTAGAATCTATATAGAACTCAGGAAAATCTGCAAGAAAAATATCAAACAGCCTTATCAAAAAGTGGGCAAAGGACATGAATAGCAACTTTTCAAAAGAAGATAGACTAATGGCCAACAAACATATGAAAAAATGCTCAACATCTCTAATCATCAAGGAAATGAAAATCAAAACCACAGTGAAATATCACTTAACTCCAGTGACAATGGGCTTTATCAAAAAGTCCCAAAACAATAAATGTTGGTATGGATGCAGAGAGATAGGAACACTCATACACTGCCGGTGGGACTGCACACTAGTACAACCTCTGTGAAAAGTAATATGGAGATATCTCAAAGAGCTACAAGTAGAACTACCATTTGATCCAGAAATCCCATTACTGGACATCTTCCCAAAGGAAAGAAGACATTGTATAAAAAAGACATCTGCCCTTGAATGTTTATAGCAGCACAATTCACAATTGCAAAGATGTGGAAACAACCCAAGTGCCCATCAATCCATGAGTGGATTAAGAAAATGTGTTATATGTATACCATGGAGTTCTATTCAGCCACAAAAAACAATGGTGATATATCACCTCTTGTATTATCCTGGATAGAGCTGGAGCCCATTCTACTAAGTGAAGTATCACAAGAATGGAAAAACAAACACAGCACTTACTCACCATCAAATTGGTGTTAACTGATCAACATATATATGCACATATAGTAGTAACATTCATCGAGTGTCGGGCATATGGGAGGGGGCAGAGGGGTTGGGTCTATACACACCTGATGGGTACAGGGTGCACTGTGTGGGGGATGGACATGCTTGAAGCTCTGACTTGGGTGGGGCAAAAGCAGTATATGTAACCTAAACATTTGGATCCCTGTCCCCATAATATGCTGAAATAAAAATAAATAAATAAATAAATAAATAAAATTAAAAAAATAAACTGAGCTCTCCTGAAACCAAATCCAATTCTCTTGTATGAGATGGCTTCATTTAGTGGAAACCAAACTGTGATAGAAATTAGGAGACCCAGTTTCAATTCCCAACTTTTGTCTTTGATCCTTTCAGTATTACTAGATTAAATACTCAACTTCCCTTGCATTTGATTTTATCACCTAGAGACTAGACATGAAAATACATATGGTTCACACTTAACTTCTAGAGAGCATTATAAGGATAAAATAAGATAACAAATGTGAAGGTGTTTTGAAAAGCTGTAACTGCAAAGCATTAAAACCAGCAATTGTAAATATAAAGGTAAAAGAAAGCATGGCTCTGCCTGAAGACAGCAGACTGAGAACAAGAATTTACAGTAAAATAGAGTTAAGAATAACCACCAACATGATATGCAAACAAATTTCAAGTAAATAGGAAGCAGATGGAGGAATGAAAACTGATGAAGTAGGAGAGAGGCAGCACTATGTGTCATGGACTCAGAAGAAATACAGCCAAAGAGGATGCTGATCATCCCCACAGATCTCTGCTCCATCTCAGGATTTGGACATGCCACGTACATTATTACCACTCAAGGCTAAAAGTGAAGGGCTTTTCTATGAAGATATTAATGCAATCCAAGGAAAGCCAATGCCCTTCAGGCATTTAAGTGTCTACAGTGAAGTCACTGAGTCTTGCTTATTCATCTCAGAATTAAGTCTGATAATTGACAAATTCCAACCAGAAATCCAGGCCTCTCATTGCCTCATTCTTAGAAATGACCATTGAGAAAACAGAAATGATACAGGGAATAGAAAATAATTTTTTAAAAATTCTCATTGGTATCATTAGAAAGTTTCACCAAATTGTCCATTCATTAAAAAGAAAAAAAAGAAAAGAAAATAGTTGACTAATAATCGGAAACGAGAAAGACCTCTTTGAAATTTTTTCCACACACACACACACAAAATAAATATGTTAGAATTCAAGTTGAAGAAATGTCCTTCAAAGTATTATAAAAAGGATTAAGAGTTGTAAAATAGAGGAGATAAATTCGAAGTTATGAACTTTTCAATATGTGCGATCCAACACATAACTAATGGAAGAACAGAAGAATAGTAACACTGGAAAGAACAAATTATTAAAGAACTAGAGCAGAAGTTCTCAAGGTGTGATCTGAGGACATCTGAGGTTCTCCCTCATGATAACCAAAACAATATATCTCAACAGATTGAATGCAGAAGTCAATATGGGAATCAGCTGTCTTCTTTTAAGATATTAAAGATATTTGCAAAAATGCAGGACAATGCTATTTTTTAGCTAAAGTCTTGTGTTTTGGAAAATATATTTTCATAAAACTAGATATTATTGATGTCAACATATAATGAGTTTATTGTTGTTAAAATAATAATTATTTTAAAATTAATGTGTATTTTTAACTTTCTGAATTTTAATTTCTAATATGTTATATATTGATAGATATAATCTATAGAAACAGCATATCTTTGGGCCCCCAATACTAATACTTTTTAAGAGTGTAATGAATTTCTAGGACCAAAGAGTTTGAGGGCTGTTATTTCAGAGAATACCCTAAATTGAAGGATACTAGCCTACAAATGAAAAAAAAAAAAAATCCCAGAAAGTGCCCAGCACAATGAAAACTAAGTATAACACTGAAATTTTTGAATAGAAAGGATAAATAAAATATTCCAAAAATTTTCCAGTGAGAAAAACTAGGCTAACTAAGGCAACAGAATCAGACCAAAAAAACAAAAAACAAAAAACAAACAAAAAAACAAAACACTAGAATAACACCTTCAAAATTCTAATGGGCAAATAATTTCCATCTAGATTATTTATACAGTCAAATTAACAATCAACTGTGAGAGTATGATAAAGGCATTTTTAGAATTGCAAAGACTTAAAACTTTTGTCCTTTCCTCAGAAATTACTTGAGGATGTACTCCAGCAAGAAGAACAAGAGAATGAAGAAAGAGGAAGATAGAGAGTCTACAGAAGAGTAAATCTAACCTAGAAAATCAGTAAAGGGAAGAATAATGACACTAGTCCTATAGGGTCTAGAGAACTCTGACTCGAGGTCAGAATGGAGCAGGAGTCAAAGGGTCTGTGATGGAGATCACCAGGAAATAAAGGGGACCTGAGAGATTTGATATTATCCCTAAAATGACTGAAGGGGATGATGAAAACAAATAATGCAAAGAAATAGGAAAGCATTTTTAAACTAAAAAAAATCCAAGAAATAAAATGTAGCCACAATATTCAACTGGGTAGTGAACAATATTTACATAATTATAAATAAACATTTTATTGATTTTCAACTTTTAGAATTATGCTATGTGTAAGCCATCAAATATAATAGTATGTTTATAGAATGGCATGTAAATATTAGTCCTGAAAATGTGATAGTTTGAGTACAGATATCAGAGGTTAGAGAGTAGAAAGGAGTAGTAAAGGGGCTAACGTTATTTTTTCATAAAGTGGGGAGAACAAAAACAAAGGTGAACTACACTGATTAAAGTTAAAAATGTAATAAATAAAGTACAAATACTGACATAACTACTATACTGGAGGAGAGATGAAGGTTGTAAGTTAAATAATTACCTATGGATGTCTAGAGCAGGACATCTATAGATAATATAGAAAATTAGGAAATCTAGCACTAGCTGCATAAGGTTATTATTTAGAGATAATAGTTGTTTAAAGAAATAACTAACAGAAGAAACAGATAAATCATTAAAGGGAGTGTGCATGGAGATGGGAGTGGGGACAGATGAGATTAGTCAAAGACCTTTATTTTTCTTTTAAATGTATGTATTTAGATATCTAATGAGATGTCTCAGTTAACAGAGGAGTTACAGGAAGGAAATTTTCAGTTTCACATTAGGAGGCTGAAAGTTGGTTCTTCCTGAGGTTGGTGGTGAGAATTGTTGACATCGCCCCAGTCTCCTGGTGCACTCTCTCTAGGTGTAAAGTGCTGTGTATTCTTTGAAGAATACCATGTATGCTATCTTCCTCAGTGTTAATGTGATAAGTAACTTAAATCACTACTAAATGTTCTAGCTCTTCTGTTATATATTTCTGGTCTCATTATCTTTCTCTCCATTTCCTTGTTTTGTTGTCTCCTTTTTAAGTCTCAGTTATGAAATTGAAACTCACTGGTTGAAGTTTTTGTTCAAGAGTTTCAAGTTCTTCTGAAGAAAAAACACTGGAGCAATTTATATCAAATCAAATTTTTGGAATCTCTTGCCCTAGTTTGGACAGGAATATTTGGGAAAGTCCAGGGGCTTCTCCGGCACAGCAAAGCTCTTCAGAGTGTGTCCTCTGTCCTGAAAAGGACCACATGTCATTAAGTGATGGGTATTCCAGAATGATGGAAGTGGGATAGAGACACCAGAGACCCTCCTGTCCCTGTATGCCCACATGGCTCCACTGTGTGCTGGAACAATGTGTGTTAGCTATCAGCTTCTGTCTTAGTTCAGGTTGTTATAACAAAAATGCCATAGGCTGGGAGGCTTAAACAATATAAACTTGTTTCTTACAGTCCTGGAGGCTGAGATCCAAGATCAAGGTGCTGGAAGACCCAATGTCTGGTGAGGGCACTCTTCCTGGTTTTCAGATGGTTGTCTTCTCATTGTGTGCTCACATGGTGGAGAGCAGAGAGGGAGAGAGGAAGCAAATTCTCTCGTGCTTTTTATAAGGACACTAATTCCATTCAGGAGGGCTCTGCCTTCGTGACCTAATTAGCTACTAAAGGCCCCAACTTCAAATATGATCACATTGAAGATTAGGCTTCAATATATGAATTTTAGGGGAGACAGAACATTTAGTCCATAGCAGCTTGATACATTCCAAATGCCATTCAGTTAAAAAAAAGACATCAACTTATTTTGCAGATTAGTATAGTGGTTCCGGTATGACCAACTGTGCTGATTTGCCCAGAATTATCCCAGTTTTATAATAGCATAGAAATTCTTGAAGCCTGGAAAACCCCTCAATCCCAGAAAAACTGGAACCATTGGTCACCTTATGAT
The DNA here is from genome assembly GCA_028533085.1 of Varecia variegata. Classification (NCBI taxonomy): domain Eukaryota; kingdom Metazoa; phylum Chordata; class Mammalia; order Primates; family Lemuridae; genus Varecia; species Varecia variegata. The sequence goes on along the minus strand of CM052438.1, from coordinate 65,434,359 downwards.
TAAGATGATTAATGTGAAGCCAACTGCAGTAAATAAGATCCCAGCTCCACCACTTATTAGCCATGTAACTTTGTCAAAACAATTGAATCTCGCTTTTTCTCAATTACCTTATATAAAAATGGGAATAATATTAGTACCTACCTGGTGAGGTGGTGATATTAATAATAAATGACTTAATACATGTAAAGAACTCAAAATGGTGCCTACCACAAGACAAGCACTCAATAAATATTACCTAAGAAGAAAAACAATAATGTTATTTTCAAGTGGAACAAAGATATATTGTGCACCAAAGTAAACAGAGTTGTGTAAATGATGTCATTTTTTTTAGAGGTTGTTGATGTCAAATGGGACAAATGAGTGTTTTGAGATGTCAACTGAATCAAAATTAAATATTTACGTGATTAATTCTATAAACTCTGGGGAAACAGCTGTTAGGAAAAGCTGCACCCTGTATTCATCTGTGCTGTAGTCAAAGCTATAAACAATAGGTGCTATTAAATCAACCCACTAAACAAAGTGATTTTCATATCTGGTTTTAAGAAGTGAGGTCATGTTCATGTTGATGAAACTGAAAATGACATCAGGTATTTATTGTTGACAGGAGAGGTCATAAAATATGGATTGTAGTAAGGTAGAGCCAGGTGTCACTAAGTTTGAATTGTTCAAGTATTTATTATCTTTATGATGTTAGGCAAATTCCTTGTCTTCCTAAAATTGAGGGTTATAAAAAAGGTACAGTGGATATATGCTTCTTTTATTTGTTTCTTGGCTATACAACATCTGAACGTCATTCCTCTCTTTTGGTAATCCCCTTGCCATTATGGAACTGAAGTGACCAAATACTGCTTCCTCCTGCCCATAGTAACAGTAGTATAACAGTAGTTATCACACCTTAGCATGCATCAGGATCACATGGAAAGCTTTTTAAAATATTTCTGGGCCCCATCCACAGGGGGTTTGGGAGTTTGCATTTCTAACAATTTCCCAGGTGATATTGATGCTGCTCGTTGGGGACTGCACTTTAAGAAGTACTGAGCTAGAGTGTGGACACATGAGTTAGGTCAATCAAAAAGATGCAGCTGTCTGGGATTTGAGACAATGATGCAAACACAAGGTCAGTGGACAATCCACAATTATCTGTGGATAGAGCAGGAAGATCAGCAATCCAACTCTGGTAACACCAAGTGTTCAACGACAGATATCAAAGTAGGTGGGAAAGATTGTTGGCTGTGAATGACCTTGTCTGTTTAGCCTTTCTTGATTCTCGCCTGTTTTCTGGAGACTAACTTTCTCACCTTTCTGTCATTTCTATGAGCTACTATATGTGCTTTCAGTAAATTAGCTGTCTAGGTAAGTTCACCAGGGTCAGTTTCTGTTGCATGCATCCAGGAACCCTGACTGCACTAGCAATGCTATCAATGAGCAAGCTGGGACTTGAACTGTTGCCAATCGAGGTGTCCATAACTCAGTTGTGGACAATATCTGAGTAAGTGCAGTGATAGAGGAATACTCTGAGTACTAGCACGGAGGAGAGGGTTTAATTTAACTAAGTGGTTGGCAGTTGGGGGATAGGAAGTGAGGGAAGAGTATGCTTGGAGTGAGTGTTAGAGGCAGAAAATAGCAGGATGAAATGAGAGCCATAAGTAGGAATGAGGTTATGGGGAACCTTGTGTGCCCCGCAAAGGAATTTCAATGTTAATCTACAGGTCCATATTTCCCAGACTTCTCTGATCGTACGAATCACTCTGAAAATTCTACGGTAGGGCCCTATCATTTAAATTTTTAATTAATTTTATGGCCAAGCAGGCTCAAGAAATACTGCCACAGATAACAAGAGCCACTCAGGGATCTTAAGTATGAGAGTGCATGGATTTCTAGAATACTCTCTGACAGTATGAGGAGGATAGAGTAGAGGAGTGAACGCCAGGAAGCGGGAAGGCTAATTAGGATGTTATTGTAATTACTGGGGCAAGGGATGGTATGGGCCTCAACAAGTGCAGTCATAGGAAGGAAAAGGATTGAAAACATATTAGAAATAACAAGACTTGTCAATGGAATAATATTCAATAGAAGACGGGATTTAGGATGAGGGAGAGGGAGCAATATATAAAGACCACTCCCAGGACCTGGACTTGAGTGATGGATGGACATGTGAACGTTCCTTTTCAAAAAGTCTAGAGGTAAAACTAGGGTACGAGATAGAGCAGCGGAGAGAGGCAGGGTCCAGGAAAGTATTCTAATTTTTTCTGATAATAGTATACAGAAGCTTGAAATGCTTTACAGAATGGGAGAATGCTGAGATCCTAAACACAATCTGAATATTGTTGCATAGACTTATGCCATGGAGGAATAATTAAAATTATTATTTATTATTGTTCTATTCACGTGGTGTCTCCTTTGCAGGCTGAGATACTTGTGTCACACATAAAAGCAAGGCTACAGCAGGAGAGCACCACGTTGTGTGGGTATGAATGTGTGTGTTGTTTACGTTTTGGTGGGTGTGGTGTGGTGTGAGAGACATTTTCTAATGTGAGTTCACGACGCTATTCAAAGTTTCTATACTGCCCTGTAACACAGCCCCACACCAGGGCATAAGGGTGCTCAGAGAGTCTGTCCTTTGTTGTAGCCACGCAGTCAGAAAAAAAGAGAGAAGTGAAAGCTGAGAAAAGCTCAGATGAGGGGCAGAACACGCTGCTGTATGAGGCAACACGGAAGAGTGGGACGGTGTGGCTGAAAGCCCCTGAAGTCATGGCCAGACACGTGGCCTCACCACAAACTGAGTTCTTCCGCGTGACTCACTCCGTGATGCAGTGAGGGCTATTTGACTCCTGGTTCTCTGCCCTATTAAACGGGAATGATAAAACAGACAGAGATTTTATTGTAATAAACAGAAAATTAAATAAAAGACCACATGCATAATAAAATAGGGCATTATGGTAGAAAGGGCAATATAATTGATAAATTAAAAAATAGTATCCTTGTTGCATCAGTATTTATACAGAAATTTCAGACCTCCTTTCTAAACATGCTCTTCATGCAGTGTCATTTACAAGGTTGATTTGGTGCTATGGCATGTTAATTATTTTCTCTCAAAAGTCTTTCTAGTTCAAGAGATTCAAAGTTCTTTCTAAAATCCAAATTAGAAAAGTAAATAATTAAATGTTAGTTAACTTAGTCTTCCTATGTCTTTAAAAGTGAATAGATTTAAGCATATTTTTATAGGCTCATGTCTGCTTTGACCTTTCTGATATCACATAGCAGATTTTATCCTTAAAACATAGAATAATTGATACAAATGCAGCTAAAATGTATTAAACACTAAAATATAAATTCTCATTGTATATAGATTGTACTCATTTAATGCTCATGAGATCTCTCTGAGATTAGTACTATAATTATTTCAATGTCACAAATGAGAAAACTGTGACCTGGTGAATTTAAGCCATGTGGCCAACGCCAAACATTAAGTAAGTCTTATAAGTGACTTTCACATCCTCATCTGATTCCTTCTGAGAGATAGAAGGGACGAAAGTAATCTGTGCTTTGCACGCACTCTTCTTGGTAACCAGTGCGTTCCACAGCCTTGTACACTACTCTACATGATGCTCTTTGTTCTAGATATTTACTAAAGCATTCCAAAACATTTCTTTTTCATAGAACTAGAAAGGATGTTACCAAAAAGTTTTTCTGAATCACCTATTGTATGTTTGCTTCTAAGAGGAGTATCAACACACACCCATTTCATACTGTGTAAGATGGTAGCACTGCCGTCACATCTTAAGTCCCCTGGTTGGAATGTCATATAATCACATAGTTTTAAGATTTCTCAGACTGTAAGAAAACAGGTGACACAGCATCCTCCACCTGCCTCCCAGGCCCTCAGGAGTCTTTCCCTCCCCACGGACGCCTGCGTGGTCTGTTTCCTTACCAGTCTCCCCTCACTCAGCGCACCCCAGCCCCCTGTGTTCAGAGATGCTGCATAACCTCACTGTCACATCAATGCTCTTAAAGAAGTTTACTCCTTTCCATCCATTCACATAATTCTGCCAGTGGGCTCCCCAAGCTAATTTGGTCATATTATGCTTCTCCTTGGAAATCTCCAGCAGTAATTTATTGTTTAAAGAATAAAGTTTAAACTTAACATGGCACAATGCTAATAAACATACTTAAAACCATTTACAATGATTATTCCATATCTTAGCTTTTCTTAAAACACTCCTATGAGGAAGGTAGATGTCAAATATTGTAAATTGTAAATTGACGAAACACAGGTGAATTACTTTTCAAAGAAATTCAGGAATTAGGCTGGGCATGGTGGCTCATGCCTGTAATTCTAGCACTCTGGGAGGCCAAGGCGGGAGGATTGCTTGAGCTCAGGAGTTTGATACCAGTCTGAGCAAGAGCGAGACCCTGTGTCTACTAAAAATGGAAAAATTAGCCAGTTATAGTGGCATGCACCTGTAGTCCCAGCTACTCAAGAGGCTGAGGCAGGAGGATCAGTTAAGCCCAGGAGTAGGAGGTTGCAGTGAGCTATGATGATGCCACTGCACTCTAGCCTGGGGAACAGAGTGAAATACTATCTCAAAAAAAAAAAAAAAATCCAGGAATTAGATGATGTAACCAAGAGTAAATCATATTTCACAATCCCTTCTTTTGCCTCTAGAATAGAGTTTTTAAAAATTTTTTATTTTTGTATTCTGCTTTGACGCATATAATAGATCATTCTTGCATATACCACACATCCCACATGCATACTCATAACATGTCCAATTGCTGGTTCTTTATAAAGTGTCCCTTTTCCTTACCACTTAGGAAAACATATTAGAGCATGTTTGTGAGAGGTAATATAGCATCAAAGGTATGAGTGCAGCAGCAGCTAAGCCGTGGAAGCAACCTAAGTGTCCATCAGCGGATGAATAAAGAAATGTGGTATATATTCACAGTGAAATACATACAACCTTAAAAAAGCAGAAAATTCTGTCATTTGTGACAATATAGATGAACCTAGAGGATGTTATCCTAAGAAAAATAAGCCAGCCACAGAAAGACAAATACCGCATGTTCTCACTTACATGGGGAATCTAAAACAATTGAACTCGGAAGCAGAGAGTAGAATGGTGGTTATAGAGCTGGGGACACTGGTCAAAGGGAACAAAGTTGCGGTTAGACAGGAGAAATAAATGATACGTATTTAAGGTTAGAGTATGTCAATTAGCTTGATTTCATCATTCCACACTGTATACATACAGTGTAATATCACTGGGTACCCCATAACTATATACAGTTATAATTTGTCAAGAAAAAAAAAGATGAGTGAATGCTCTGTAGATATATAGATCCAAGTTTAAGTCTAGGCTCTGACACCTATGGCTGTAAGACTCTGGGGCAAAGTTGTTGAACCTCTTTAAGGTTCAATTTTCTCATCTCTAAAATGGGAAGAATACAATATAGACCTTAGAGGTTTTATGAGAATGGAATAAGATATTTGTCATGTGCTTAGCACTTTTGACATATAATAAGTGATCAAGAAATGTTCATTTTAAAATTATTGTGCTCTAATTTACTTAGAAATTTCTCATTTAGGGGTTTGAACTCTATTTTAATAAATTAGTTCTTTGCAACATGACCTCCTCATGAATGATGGCACAACAGTGTGTGATGGTGCCACTTTCCAGACAATACATCTTTAAAGTGGTTAACTAGTCGGCGGCACCGTTGGAATTCTCCCACGCAATCTGGCCTCCTCCAGACTTGGGTGAGACCGGAAGAAAGGTACAGAGCATAGAAAGCAAGTGACGTGGGCTCTGCCATCCAGCCCTCAAATTGTTAAAGAGTAGAAATGTAGAGTATCCTTTGAGGGCGTATTGCTGCCATCAGTGATTTATTTTTAATAAGACTTTTGAAAAGAACATTGTCTTTTACGAGGACACCATTCTGGAGTTAATAAATATTATATGAGCATCCAAGACACTCTTGCAATTGCTTACATACTTCCTGAAATATTGTTGATTCTAAGATTAATAAGAGCAGTACTCAAAGCTGTTAAAAGTCAAACTTCCGGCATTATCCAGAGCCAGATTCAAGTCTCTACTTCTTCACTTACTTGCTATATGTATTTGCATAAGTCACTTGGTGTCTCTGAATCCCCTTCCACAGCTGTCCAGTGGGAATAATAATAGAACCTTTTTCCCAGGAAGATTCGTTGGAGGATTAAATGAAACAATAGATGTAAATGTTTAGTACAGCACCTGGCACATCCTAAGGACTCAAACAATATTAACACTCATCTTTTTCTCATTTGAAATCAATTCTCTGGCCTCTGATTTGATTTAATTTTGAAATATTCATATTTTTATATGTAAATTCATCTCCATGAACTGTTTATACCACACACAGTTTTTCTGATCTCTTGTGTTCAAAGAAATTGTGTCTATGGCAAAAAAAAACAAACAAAAAAATGTTGACTGGGATGAAAGGGAGCTGGAAGGATGACAGAGGCCCTAGTGTTTGGACTTCTTGGAAGAGCCTTAACTGGGACATTGGTCAGGAAATGTTACCAACGCTGTTTGTCATGCTAGGAGGAGATGTGACCAAGTGCAAGGAACTGTGGGGACGAGGAAAGGAGAGCAAAGCGATTCTGGCTTGTTCTCAATTCCAAGTTCTCATTAACAGTCCTTGGGACAGACGAGCGGGTTGTGTTCCAGGACCTTCCAACTTGAGAAAGAGAAAGGTTCTAAGAGAAAAGTGCCACTTGGGTCTTCCTGTCACGCCTGGCAGTGTCAGCAAGCTGTTTGATGTGACTCTAATCCTGATGAGAGTTTGGCATATCTAAACCACCACCTGCCCGCAAGATTTATCCCAGCCTTTTTAACAGCATGGTTTTAGCAGTAACATCGGGATGTTGTTAGGTGAGATAAATGGTAACAGTAAATTACTCTTTTAAATTAAGGAACATATGTTATGAAGATTTGCATTACCAAGCAGTTTATAATGTATTTTGTTCCTAAGGGAAAATTTTATGGAAATTTTAATCATCAGTTGCAATGACTCTGAAGTATTACTAAGAGTTGCCTCACTCCCTCCTTTTTCTAAATTAATTAATGCTGTCCACATATTCAATAGAACTGAGAGGCTGCCTTTTGTTCAGCTTGCCTAACAATGCAATTGCAGACCAAACTAGTGCCTGGAAGAATCTAGACAGCTGCTTGAAAACTCAGTAACGTTGCAGGATAGTGAACACAAAACCTGTGATTTCTGGGACCATCAGGAAAGCTGTCAAAAAATGTAACAGAAGATTGTAAGTTAAACAGCACCCTGTTTTTTTCTCAGCATGGTGCCTCTTCAACCTCTCCTAATATAGTCATCTTTTCCCTTTCCCTTACATCCCTCCAACTGCCTCAGAAAACACACTTATGCTCCTTAATATTTATACATGCTCCTTAATATTTATACATCTACCGTTGTTTTCTATCCCTTTTTCAGTCTTCTTCCTTCACCAAAAAAAAAAAAAAAAAAAAAAATAGCAGGGCAAACTTTACACATCAGATCACTATAATGCTAAGTTTTTCTATTGATTTTTGAACTTATTACTTGATAATCATGCATTAATTAATAGTTTAGGAAACCAGCAATTTCACATGTAAGAAATTACTCTCTTGGGTTAATAAAAATTATACAAGGAGCAGAAAATTCAAAGAAGCTAAAGAAACCCTTGTCCTTCTTGTGGTTATCTGTTTTAATTCTCTGTAAACTATAAGCCCTATGAAAGTGGGGATTATGTCTATTTTTTCCACTATTGTATTGTAAGCACTTAAAACAGTGCCCAGTGCACCGCAAGCACTCAGTAAATGTTTGTAGAGTGAACGATCTCATCGAGTACCTGCTATGTGTTAAGCACTAAGTTAGGTCCTGAGTAAGGTGAAGCTTCAACACGGAAAGTGTTTGCAGTGTACAAAGTGCTGTGGAAATTCAGACGAGGGGCAGTGGACTCCGTTGATGAGGTGACGGTGGAAGACACCGGCAAAGATATGAAGAAAAACTGAATTTTAAGCTGGGCCTGAACCAGTAAGTGGTAGTTCAGCACATAAAATAGGAGAGTGGGGGAGAATAGTCTGTACAAGGAGCATAGAATTTTAAAAAGGCATCAGGGCTTGATAGTGCATTCGAGAACCGTAAGTGAAAAGTGTGGCCAGAGTTTAGGGCATGTGCGAAGGTATGAGGCAAACACGGCTTGAAAGGTAGCCTAAGAGTTTGAACTTCATCCCGAAGACGGAGCCATTTGGGATTACTGCATTGCCATAGAATGTTCACTGAACTCAGTGTGCATTAATGCATGAGAAGTGGGCATCTGGAGCAAGGGTACCCTGTGTGGCAGGAATCGCAAACGCGTGTGAGGGAACAGAGGAGGATCTGAATGAGAAGGCAGCTGACAGCCTGGGATGGAGGGGATCATTGTGGGCGACAGCGTGGAGGTAGAGCCGACAGGATTTAACTACTGTACTCATTGGATAGTGAAGGATAGGAGGGAGTTAACTCCATTAGGTTTCTCTCTGGCTTGGTGTGTATGGGACATTTATCAAGGCAGTAAATGAGAGAGTAGAAAGAGCTTCTGAGAAAATGATGAGTTTGGTTTAGAAGATGTTTATCAATGGTACAAGCTTCAATGGTTTCACAGTGATGAACAGCCAGCAGTTGGAATGTGAGTTCAGAGCTCAGAAAAAATGTCCACGTTAGAGACAAAGCAAAGAATGATTTGCTTTAGAGGTGATAGTTGAAGCCTTGGTTGAGCTCATCCAGGTAGAGCACGCCAGATAAAAGAACAAAAAGACCATAGACTTTATCTTGGGAAATATCTCTATTTAAAGGGGAATGGATGTAAGAGGATGGAGAAAGGAATAAAGAGGGAACTGTCAGGAAAAAAAAACCCAGTATGCAATGATAAGAACTAAGGGAGGAAAATTTTACAAAGGAGGGGAAATTAATAGTGTCCAATGCTGAAGAAGCCTGGCGACTTAGTAGCATGCCTTTGGTATTTAAAAATTAATTGGTAACTTTGATTAATTGGTGACTGTACAATTCAAATTATAGGGCCAGAGAGTTAAGAAGCAAGTGTGAGGTGAGCAATGAAAGCAGTGAGCATTTGAACTACTCTGTGAAGATATTAGCAATGAAGGGAAAGAAAGATCCATTGAGAGACCGATGAAGTAGCAATGTCTGGGAAGGTTTTTAAGATTGGAGAGAAAAGTAGTCCAGGCCAAATGGTCATCGGAGAGGAAAGGATTGAAGATTCCAGAGACAAAACATTACTCATGGAACAATCCAGACGATTGAAAGAAGAGAGTAGAGTCTATTGCTTGGGTCTTAAAATAATTAAATCTATTCTCCCACTGTTGTCAGATGACGGAAATTGTGAATTTTTTGAAGTCTAGAACCAATAAATTATTTCTAGGGAAGATTTATTAGCTATATTTATTAAGAAAGATTAAGGTATATTATTAGTAATACTTGTTAAGAACCATGCTGTTTTGAGGATTTCTTTTGTAGGGCTGAAACCTCAGGACACATGGGAATGCACAGCCAGTCTGGCCTGCACGGAGAAGTCAGCAGCCAGGACTCCGCGCTGCGGGTTGGCAGAATGGATACCACTGCTTTGGCTGCCTTTCCTTAGCCTTAGCCACTTTCCTTAGCATAGCCGCTCCATTTGTTAGACTAAGGAAAGCAATTATTTATAATACATTCCACTAGACTTGGATCTGCATTAGAAGAAAGTTAATTCCGGGCTATAATGTGGTTGTAAAAAACTTTAATCATGTACAGTGGGCAAACTGCTGGCCAAAAGATTAAAAAATCTTGAACACATTTCTCGTGGCTCTGTGAACTGTGCTTGATGTGGTAAACCCTGTAGCATGTACGAAAACTGTGATTGAATGGTTAACCATTGGACCAAGAAATGTGCACATCTAGCACGCAGGTAATGTTGAAGCACAGGCTATCTTCCTAACAAAAGCAAGAAACAGAAGTGGATAATATTTGCATTTGATTCATGTGTTTGGTTATAGAGGGCTTGTGAACTTGAGATGCTAATAGCCTTGGCAATAACCAGGTAAGGAATGGGTTTGGACAGAATTATCTGGTGGGCTGTTATATGACCTTCGCATTGAATTTGCCTTTGTTTTTCAGAAACCATTGATTTCTCATGGCGCTTTTCTAAACTGAGCTCTTTATAGAAAGTAATGACTTTCGGTAATTAAAATGCCTGATGAATATCAAAACCATCAGGGCAGTAACTTGTACAAACAAAAGAATGGAGCCTCAGAAAGTACAAGTTTTCTCACTTCTAAGCCAAAGGGGTAGTTTCAGATTTACAAAGCTAAACCCTTGGCTGTCTGAACAAGTTTGGAATTGCCTAAGTTGTTAAGTGAAGAATGTCCTCAAGGAGAAGAGGAAGGAAATTATGGTTTGCTAAGATATTGTGAATTTATTTAAAACAAAAGTGCTCAGTATTTCTGAAAAGAACCTAAGGAGAAAATCAATAGGTATAAAATCAATAGTCTAGGGTCCTCAGGTGTTCTTGGTTTTTTTGCAGCATACATGATACAGGGCTGGCCTCTAATTTCAGAGTGTGGCAGACATGGCTTGTTAGCTGCAGTGGTATGGGACATGCTGGGAAGAATTTGGCACTGAAACTAGACCCTCGTCTTTAGAGATGGACAGAGCTGTTCAGGAAGAACAAAAGATCTAGGCAGAAAGACTCAAGAGGGTATGAAGGCACTCAGAAGTCTCAGTTATCTGAGGGCTGTGTCCTCTTCATCTTTTTGTCCCTGGGGTATTATACAATTCCCAGTATATGAACGTCACTAACAATTACTTTTTGACTAAATGAAGACCGAGTAACGAATGATCCTACAGACAAAAACACTATAATGATGGGGATATCCAGGAATACAAGTGCTCAGGCAGTTGGCACTATGAAAAAGTCTGTTAGGAGACAATGGGAGACAAACCTAGGTGGGAGTTCAGCATTATGTTCTAAATCCTAAGTAAATAGGACTAGGGCTAGTCCTCGAAGTGCCAATATTGAAGAAAAGTTGATTCAGATCTAGGGAACAAGACAGAAGCCCATTTATTAGGCCTGCCTAACTAAAGCATTCATTCATTAATTCATCTATTCAATTAAAAATTGATTATAGAGTGCCCTCTCTGGCTAGGTACACTACTAGGTGCCAGGGATAAAGCAAAAAGGGAAAAAGATTCCTGTTCTCATGTGGCTAATAGCAAGAGGAAACAGGAAATAAAGAAAAAAGGTAAATAAAGTATATAGTTTGATAGATGATGTTAAACATACTTTAACCGAAAAAAAAGAAAGGGAGATAGTAAGCATTGGAAGTCATCATTAAGGTGACATTTGAATAAAGAGAAAAAGGAAGATAGTGGAGTGATCCACACAGATATCTGGAGGAGGACTGGCCCAGGGGAAGAAAGCAGAGAGAGCAGCAGGTGCAAAGGCCCTGAGGCTTTGAGGCTAGAGTGGAAATTTTTCAGAAAGCAAGGAGACTTTTGTGTCTTGAGGGAAGCGATGGATTGAGGAGGAAAGTAACAGGAGATGAGCTCAGAGAGGCGGGGGCAGGGGCAGAATCGGGGCAAATTATGTAGGACTTTGCGGGATTTCAGCACTAGAGGTGCTGAAATCTTGCCTCTCTAAAATCAGAACTGTTCCTCAAGACCAAGGTCAGGTGGAGTCTACTGGGATCAGTCAAATGCAAAGCATATCTGTGAGGGGCGAAGAGGTTGGGAACCGAGTAGGTGCTACCAGCTAAAACTCAGGAAAAAAATGCACAGGAAGCAAAATGTGTCAGCAGCACACTCCTCTTCTGGGAACCTTTCCCGCTGCACTGTGACCAATCCCTAAAGGAAAACATTTATGTCGTATTTCTGCAGGATCTTGTGTTTGATAGAAAACTAAAGCATTAGCTTCTCTGGCTTAGTATCAACTAGAGTTATTTAAATCATAATTAGGGCAGACTAAAAAGTCCTCAGTCTAAAGGAACACAATGGTGGAATAAAGAACATTCAAGTTGACATGTCTGAACACGGACCTGTCTATCTTTAGCTGGTTCACCATTGCCAACTTCTATGTGAGCAGGAGCTGAGGTCTAAAAAAAACTCCCATTTTTATAGTTGTGCTCTCTCCATGTATATGTAGGAATATGTAGTTTATTATGTTAACTGTGTGTGTTGAAGTAAAATTCCTAGTGTAATTTAGCCTTTAAGTAAAGATATTTTAAAAAATGAAGTCTAAATTTGAGGAACATAAGTGTTCTCTGACATTCTAATTCTGGGTCATCTACTCCTTCCATTATTCATTTACTAAACCATTTTCCAGGCAAGATCTGACTCCTACATAACTGCTAGAGGAATGACAAAGGGAATTTACAGACACGGAGACCTAAATTACTGAGCTTGTTCATTTTTAATTATTTTAAAATGCTGAATAGACTCTGTTCCAGCAGGGACAAATGCCTGGTCTTTACATACACAGTAGCAAGAGAGTGAGAGAGTATGTGTTGCTTGTTCTTTATTTTTCCTGTAGAAAACAAGACCTCTTGAATTGGAGGGACTGAGAACTCTCTAGGAATTTAGTTCTATTCTATTTCATGCTCATCATAAGCCAAACCCAGGCTTCCATGAGTGGAAAATCAGTTGTTCAGCCACTGCTTAGCACAGCTAGTTCATCAAACAGGGTATTGTGGACTCTATAGAAACAAAAAGCTTTTTGATTTAGACAGTTCTCATGAGAGCTCATTGAATTTATTGTGATATTTTTCTTTATACAGAAAAGAACCAGATTAGTACCAGATGATAGATCAGCACATTTCTAAATGCTAAATGCTGAGTTGTGGGCCACGTGATTGGATGCAGAATTTGTAATTATTTTGCTTTATTGTGTTTGCTGCAAGGACAGGGAGGGGTGATGAGGTTCTGATCTCTTCTACAGAGGGCTAGCGCGGCCTCGGGCAGGCGGAGACGGGCCAGTCACCGAGGTGCACACCAGACCCGACCGGGCTGATACATGCAGTTGCTGAGAGGCTGTGCATGCAGGTGTCAACACCAAATGTGTAGATTCAGAGTGAAAGGCAGAGGATGAAGGACACAGGTGCTCTGGCAACCTCATCTGCACCTGAGCTGACAGGTGTCCCTATTACCCCTTGGGCAAGATTTCAATATGGGGGTGGTAGGGAGGTGATGGTGAAGATGAAGACACAGTTAGGGAAAACAGTTGTGGCAATTATTCAGGAGGCAATGGACAAGGCAACTGACTCAGTATTTCCCTGAATGATCAGGTTGAAAATCAGGGAGACTTACATGACAATAAGATCAAGTCATTTAGAAGTAAGAGGAGGTTTGTTTACCTGAAGATGAGTTATACTAACCAGCTGTGCAAAGCAATACTTTTTGTTTATTTGCTGTAAAAACAAAGCAAAACGAGATACCCGCATACAAACTTTTTATTGAAGTGTTAATATAATATACATACAGAAAAGTGCATATCTCATTTAGTAGTAATATTTACAATGCATGTAACCAGTACTCAGAATAAGAAACAAAATTATCAGACAGGACACCCTCCTGGACTTCTTGCCAGTCATTACAACTCCCAAAGGAAACCACTATCCCTGCTACTATTAATATTAATAACAGAAAACATTAATTTTACCTGTTTTGATATTTTATGTAAATGGTATGTAATCTTTTGTGCTTGACATCTTTCACTCAACATTATATTTGTGAGATTCGTCCATTATATTTGTAAGATTCATCCATCCATATTCATCCATTATATTTGTAAGATTGCATGTTGTTTATTCTTATTGCTGTAGGGTATTCCATCAGATGAATATCACTATTTTTATATCCATTCTACTCTTTATGGACATTTGGGCAGTTTATAATCTTTAATTTTTATGAATAGTGCTTCCATGAGCATTCCAGAACATTCTTTTGGTGAATATACTTATGTATTTCTCTTGGGTATAAACCCAGAAATAGAATTGCTAGGTCATAAGCAATGTGTATATTTAGCTTTGATAGATACTGACGGTTTTCCAAAGTGTGGTTGTAGCAATTTTCTTCTGCCCCTATTCTTTTTTAATATGGGTAACACAAAAATTTCCACTTAGCTCTTGCCTGAAGTAATTCCTCTCTTCCTACTTGTCTTAAAGTATCTACGTTTTGAGTAACAACAAGGCTTTCTGCCAAGTCCCAAGAAGTTAAAGCTGTAGAATAAAAGAAAGGGGGAAATTATGGGGTAGGCTTGAGCAACAAAAAAAAGTTACATTAAGTTTTCATACAAGTCTGGGCTCCCAAGTCTCTTTAGCTTTTATTCCCCAAGTATCAGTCCTTTATTTAACTCTTGTGCTCTGTTCAAGAATTTGACCTCTGTCCTTGCTTTCCCCAAAGTTCCCAACCTCCTTAGGGCTCTGCACCAAGTCAAGTTGTAGAAGATGTATCACAGAGCTCTCAGTATGTTGGGCATTGGACCCATAGCATCCAAAGTCTGGTCCTCTTGTCATGTTTTCTCAAGGAACTAGTGTTAGATGACTGGGCTGAGTCCTGCAGTTAGGACAGTAATATATTGCTTAATAAGCCTTTTGGGGCTGTCTGTAATCTAACCTGCGTATATCATATTACACTTGCAGGTAAAGCAATTCCAACAACTGACTTTTTTTTTTTTTTTAGAGTTCTGGAAAATCCAGATGGATAATGCATTGGGAGCCCTGTATTTATACACCAAACCTCAGTGCTCTTGATTTCAAATCATAGAAACCACAAATAAATTAATGGTCTGCTGAAGGCTGCCTTTCTAACCAGGGTCGATTTTACAAAAAGCTGAGTGATCAGTCATGAAAACAAGTTCTAGGAACATTCATTAGAGGAGGCAGTGTTGACAGCCTCTCTGCCGTTGGCTGGGGCTCAGGTGGCCAACACTGACATCTGGGCTGGTCTCTAATTACACCGATTCATCCATCTATCAGCCTTCTGTGCTTAATCTCATTTCTCACAGGGAGGGGAGTTCCAACTGCAGGGTCTTCAACTGCTTTCCCAGAGAAATCAGTCCCTGGTGATGTTCAGCAATACGGCTTCCTCGAGGCTAGAGCCCGTTGCCAATATGGAGATAGTACACATGTACCCAGAGTACAGAAGCAGCAACATCTATATTGAATATTTTCCTGAAATCTCCACTGCTATAGCTCCTGTAGTATTACCCTAATGTTTAAAAATAGGATTATGTAACTCAATGAACTGCTGACATCCAACTGTAAAAGGGACCCACTAGGCAAGGCTGGTCAATTGCGTTTAAAGTGAACAGACCCCTTACCACTTCTGGAGAAGAATGCTGACTGGAGTCCATGCATGCATAACAACAAATGCAGGAAATAATATAGTCTTATGTTTAAATTTTACGGATTGTGTCCATTGGTATTGGTCCTAAATGTACCCTCTATTATCTTGCATTAAAAGATATCCTTTGATAAGTATTTTTCTTAATTTTTAAGCAATGGATATAATTTTCCCTTCCACAGAGGAGCATTCCCTAAATGGTTGTTGAGTTGCAATCATTGTGCTTTAATTATAAATGCGGTAGTAGGTTGAATAGATTGTGTAAGGACCTCATGAGAAATTTGTGCAGATGTTTTTATGAACACATTCTCAGTGTCAGCTTTTTGAGTCAACATTTTGCTCTTTCTCATAAATTTCAAGAACCCAAGGGGGAAAAGTAGTCTATATTTCTGGTAAACTGTAACTCTATTTATGTGAGTTTTTCTTGCTTCTTAAAAAACAAAACAAACAAACAAAAACCTGCTGGAATCAATGGTTAAAATATACTCTTAAAGATCAGCCATGGAGCTTACCCTGTGTACTTTCCTATAAAGGCTTGAATTAAGAAAAGAACCAGAGGTAGAATTCCTCACATTAGGGAACTTATATTTAGAGGTTGTATGGTTTTAAATCAGAGCTTAGTTTCACTGACAGAAACCCAATTCAAACAGACTTAACAAAAAAGGGAATTGATTGTTCAGTCCCTGCCAACATCTCTGCTCTTAACATTTCCATTCTTACTGGTCTGACTGCTCATTTCCAGTACTCTGCCTGTGGACTCTTCCTGGCCTTGTGTAGGGGAGATTGGAAGTGCTCTGGAGTTGACAATTAGGAGTATCCATCAACCAGTGACAGGAGTTGGTGGATAAATACCCCAGCTCCCTTGTTTCCCAGGCAGGGTAACTGAAGCATGTGCTCTACACTGGGTTCCAGAGTTCCTCAGTGAGATTAAGCTCCATTTTCCCAAAATGACACCTTGCTTGATAATGCAGCCTTTATTGGCTTTTTGCTTTTCCCTACTTCACTTTCCTACTCCCCTGCTAGTAATTTCTGGCATCAATTTCTAAATAAACTACTTGTGCTATAATCTCAGGGACTACTTCTGGGTGAACTCACACTAAAACAACTGGCTTTTCTAAGTGAGAAGTCCAAAGTAAATTTCAAGTACCATTAGATCCAGGGTTTTAAATGATGTCATTGAAAGTGCATTTCCCTTGTTTGGCTCTTCAGAACCTTTTCCTGCTTCATGATCACTCACTGGCTTCCATTAAGGAGATAGGATGGTTGCCAGTAGCCCAGGTGTAGACCATATTCTCTCTGTAGCACTGACCCCAAAAGAACTATTCTCTAGTTTTTCTGATGAAAATGGCTATGACTTCATTGATCTAAATTTATTTCATGTCTAACTTTATTCCAATCAATATGAGAACAGGAATGGAATACACTTGCTGGAATACACCTGAGTCAAGTACCTAACCCTGGAGCTAGGACTGGGTCAGGCCTATCCACATTACATTCTTTGCAAATGAAGGAAGGGTGGCTTTTTCCAAGGGATAATCAGGTTGCTGTTTTGTCATCAAAATGGTCTGCAAGGGAGATTGTGTGCATGCGTGTGAGTGTGGGTATGCTTGTGTGTTTCCTAAGCCCTGAGTCAGCCTTGGGTGCTGAGTATTCTGCTGGGCAAATTGGCTGTCTTCATTGTTTTTGTTTGCTTGTTTTTCATCAGTCTTTGTAAATTCTATTCTGTTTTATTTTATTTTTTACTATCTCGTCACATTATTCCTGAGTCTTGGGCCCACTCTCTTGCACCCCCTATACGTGCACTCTAATGTGGGTGGGTGGCTGGTGGCTTTCCACAGATTCAGAAATATGTGTTATTTGGGTATGGTTATAAGGTGTTTGTGAAAGGCAAGGAGTATACGACTAAAACACTCTTATAGGAAAGCTCTTTTGTTAGGAGAAAAGATAATTTGAGCCAAATATTATACATATCCAATGGTCTATTTAGACACAAAGAGAGAAATTAGAGTAGTCAGAAAAATGGATATAGGGCAATTCCCTGGTCTTTTCTAAGTCCCATTTATTATTATTTTATTCATAGAGGTCTTTCCCCCACCCCCAAAATATGGAGTAGCCAGGAACTGAAGGCTATAAAATCTCAAATTGCAGTCCAGAGTGTTGATATTTTCTACCAATATTTCGATATAATCTCTCTGTGTGTACAGTGAAGACACAAGGTGTATTGAAAGAGAAAAGAATTTGGAGTTACAACAGACTTGGGTTGAACTCATGGCTTTGCGCTTTACAAACTTAGGATCGATAATATTCTTCAAATCTCTGAGCCTCAGTTTCCTAACTTGTAAGAATGGTTTGATAACACCTCTCTCACAAATTTGTGAGGATTAAATGAGATTTTATATAGAGCATGTGATAGTGCATGGCTCAGTAAATATTTTCAAATGAATAAATGACTGGGACCTCATTAAAATGTGATCATGATGATGGCAATTATGATTTTTTAAAGAGAAAAATATTGGTCAAAGGACAGTAACAGGTAAAAAATAGTAATTAAATAATATAATTTCAACAGATTTCATAAGAATTTGGTTTTTCATCTTCAAAAATAGTATTTTTAAGCAAGGAGAGACCATAGAAGCCTAACTCAATTCATAGTGTTGGTATGTTTCCACTAGTCCACATCAGTCTGATAATTTATTTTCTGCTTTGCAGTAATTAAAAGAAAATAGAATGATTACCTTTTTTAAAAAAAGAAACAAATGCACAATCATGAAAAGAGTTTTTTCCATATTTCTTTGTGGGAAAATCATGTAACCTTTTGCTTCTCTGTTCCTCTTGGGTATAGAAAATATGTTTTTGGTGGCTCTGGGCCATTTTAATTTATTTCTTATAAGGAAGAAATTTGAAATGGAAATTTTCTCAGTAATTCTGACTGTCCTTTTAATAGCTAAAGCATACTTGTGGTCTATTTCTTTTCAAAGATCTGTTATATATATTAGGCAAGTCCATTACCCTACAAATATATTGACAAAGTCATCGAGAAATACTGATAATAAAAGGAAGAGCAAAAGCAACCCAGGCAAATGCAAACAAAAAGAAAGCATGGATTGTCCTCTTATTATCAGTCATATCTGAATTCAGAGCAAATGAATTAAATAATACAATGGAGGGAATTTTACAGTAATAAACATTGTGATCTACAATACAGAAAATGTATGTGCCAATTAACATAGCATCACATAAATCATAAGGTAAAAATTACCAGAACTACAAGGAGATACAGATGGAAACACAGTAGTAGTAGGCTGCACATGATCTATCAAGTCATCAACAAATAAATAAGGATATGAAAAACCTAAGAGGCAATGATCTATTTTTATTTACTTATTTTTTTCTACAGAAAGAATCAACTGTTACAGTCTATTTTTTTTTTTTTTTGCCTCACTGATTTTCAATGCCTATGCTGTCATAAATCAGGTTTCCATATGTGTGGGTCTTTTTCCTGGGCTCTCATTCTCGCCTATGTAAATATGAAAAGATGTCCAACCTCATTAGTCATAGAAGTGCAAATTAAAACCATTTCATATACACCAAGTTGGTAAAATTAAAAAGCTGGGTAATATCAGGTGTTTACACAGATATAAAACAATAGGGATATTGTTTCACCCATTTCTGGTGAGAGTGTACACTTAAAACTATTTTAGAAAAGTTTGCCATTATCTAGTAAATTTCATTTTTCTGACCCAGTAATTCAATTTCTAGGTATATTCCTCAGGACTCTTAAACATGTACACCAAGAGGCATAACAAGAATGTTCACATAAATAATTTATAATGTGTTCACATAACAGAAGATACACAGCAGTGAAACTGAATTAGCTTCAGTTGTATGTATCACTATGAAGAAATCTCAAAACTTTGAGGGCTTTCTGGAAAGCCAAACAGAGATATTTAATACATTAACAATGGCTGTATACTTTCTGGACAGCCTTCATATACCATGAGTGGGAGAAGCAGTCATTGAACAATATATAAAGTATGAACAATAGAAAATTTAAGGATATATAAAGAAGTGAGAAAACTATAAAGAAAAGGCAAGGGAATGATTAATTCAAAAATTCAGAATGATGGTTATCTCTGGGGTGGGTTGGAGTGAAAGAGGAATGTGTTCAAGGGGTTTCTAACCTGTATGGTGAGTACATTTTTAAAAATTATTTTATTCTTCAAACTTTACCTAAAAATCTATATCATCTTTCATATATGTTATATGTTTTATAACAACAATATTTCAAAAAGAAATTATTGTAATACAATATGATAAATACTACCTAAGAATATTTTTAGAAAGATACCACAGAAAAAAATTAGAATAATTAATTAAACATTTGCTAAGACAGAAAATCAAGGTTTGCAGTGGGCATAAGAAGCCAGGAACCAGGGCAAAGGAAGTGGATGGCTTTGTGGTCAGTGCTAAGACATAGAGACCAAATGATAAAACTGTCAGAGTGATAGACTGGATAGTTAGAGGACAAATGATCCCTTGGTTGTACTAATAATGCACTTGTGATTTTATTACCTAATTCTTGTGTGTATGGGCTTCATAAAGAGGACCACTTATCCTTGTGCTTATACTAGTTAGTAAATATCATTCTTTCTTTATTCCCACACAATTTAAAAACAAGTTGTAAGTCCCATGTACTCAGAATCATTTTCCTTGGTCACATTTTTGGTTGACTGCTTTATAGAAAGCCACCTTAGAGGTTTCTATAACAGTCCTCCAAATTATATCATAAAATTAGTTGTCTTTTATATTTCCTAGAGATACTTAAACCAAGCTGTGAAGACTCTTGTTTAATTTCTTTATTAATAGACAGTTACTTCTTCAACATCCCTAAATTTAGCCATCCATTTTTTTTTCTCATTTTGGTTTACTCCTTGCGGTAAATAAATTCAGTTTTTACAGTTGTTCAGATTACAGTTAGTTTAATCCACATCAGAATGATATTTGACTGAAAGTTTTCTTCTTAAGTTAAAAAAGTAAAAAAAGAAAATCTCAACTGTTTTTCTCTCTCCAAAGACAGGTTAAATTGCAGTACTAGATTAGCTTTTTGCAAGTAATCTGTGTGCTTCAACACTACAAATGAAGAAATGTGCTTAGTGATGCTGTTACTAGTCTATGCTTCAGCTTCTCCAGGGTTCTTTAATCCGGTGCCTGAAGGATGATGATATGATATAGGAGCTCTATCCCTCCCTGCACTACTTTCTTACACTGATCCAAATCTTTTGGCACTAAGCTGTAAATCTTACTTCACTAATCTTCCACTGACTTTCTGTGGGAATAGCCCAATTGTACTGGACTTAATTTATGGGCTATGAGAGTTCCAATGATCCTGGAACCACCCTGGTGGTTCAGCACTAGGCAATTGTTGATTTCTCAGTTTCGTTCAGAAGCAGGGCACAAATGCCACCTATACTCATTGCCAGCTTTTCAGAGCTCTTTTTCTGAATTCACTTAGTCTTAGCCACTTATTTTTCGGAACTCTTTTGGAATACAATGGGTAGAGTAAACAACAAGGAATGAAACCAAGCCCACTTTCTGATTCTGAGAAAACCCCTCCCCTGTGGCAAGAATTCAAGCTTGGAGGTGGGGGAGTGGAGGAGAAAAAAAGAAGCAAATTGTTCAACCAGTTCTCTCTAGTGTCGAAGGAAATTACATCAGATATTGGCAGAAATGGAGAAATCTTTATCACATTGGGTCAACAAAAATATTTCCTTTTCAGTTGAGGATTCAGGCATTTTTTTAAAGGTAGGTTGGTGGATTTATTTACCAAATCTCCAGCATCTATACTTAGCAAACTTGCAATAGCCCTAGTAATACAGGAATTGCCACTCTCTAAGGAAAATCTGTAAGCGAGGTTTGAATGAATGAAGTGATAGAAATTACTCTGAAAAATGACAACTTTTCATCAAGAATTCCTTATTTGATGTTGAAAACGTGAATAGGTGATTTTAGTCTTTAGGATTGTTCCCAAATGTCCTATCTCCACAGTATTTAAGGAACACTCAATAAATTTTTAGCAGAAGTCACATGATGCAGCTGATAAAAATTCACTCAGAAGAAATATATGTCTCTGATGATGTGTTATTAGGAACACTATCACAAATTATTATGACCTGATGTAATGGGAAAAATATAAACTGGACATGAAAAATAAATTCATTTCATTTGTAGGTCCTATACTAAATCTGGAGAAGCCTAAAAACAATTAGGTCATAAATGTGGTGAAAAATCATGAAATTGATCTAATTCTCAATAACCAGGTTGTCAAACATCCAGGAACAAATCTTGGACTGAAAGTCAATGCAGTACTTTTTTTTTATTTAAAACATTTTTTTTAGAGATCGTCTTGCTCTGTCTCTCAGGCTGGTGTGCAGTGGCATGATCATAGCTCACTGCAGCCTTGAACTCCTGGGCTTAGGCATTCATCCTGCCTCAGTCTTCCAAGTAGCTAGGACTACCGGGGCCTGCTACCACATCTACCTCTTTCTTTCTTTCTTTTTTTTTTTTTTTGTAGAGACAAGGTTTCACTATGTTGCCCAGTCTGGTCTTGAACCCCTGGTCTCAAGTGGTCCTCCAGCATTGGCCTAACAAAGTGCTGGGATTACAGATGTGAGCCATCACACCCACCAATTCCATAGAGCATGCCAATGCAACTCACACTGTTAAGAAGACCACAGGGCTGGGAAGAGAGAAAGGATTTCAAAGACTTTAATCCTCCTTCAACAAGGAGAGACAGGGAATATGCCCATACACATAGCTCATCACTGCTACAGCATGCAAACAACTAGCAACTGAGAAAACCACCACACTAAAGATAATCCATAACCAAGGCATCCATCCACACCCTAGATCACCATCAAAGCACCCACAGGTAAAGCCAAAGTTTCTAATCAACATATGCTACAGACACTCCTATACAAGTGTATATGTGGGGGAAAGTACCATCTAAACAAAAGAAAATCAAAAATTAAGAAATGATAGCTGGCCCAGATGAGGAAAAATCAGCAAAAGAGCTCCAGAAGTATGAAAAATCAGAGCAAAAGGACAACCCCAAAGGGGAACACCAGCTCCCTAGCAATGGACATCAATGAAAATGAAAATAATAAAATGGCAGATAAAGAAATCCAAATGTAGATTATAAGGAAACTCGATGAAATCCAATATAAAATGGAAAACCAACTCAAAGAAAACAGAAAAACAATTCAGGAAATGAATTAAAAATTAACTAGAGTGATCAACATATTAAAAAAACAAAAATAGAACTTCTGGAAATGAAAAATTCATTTAAGGAAATATAAAACACAGTGAAAAGTTTTAAGAATAGACTAGACCAGGCAGAAGAGAGAAGCTCAGAGCTTGAAGATAACTCATTCAAATTAACTCGGTCAGTCAAAAATAGTGAATAGAGAATTAAGAGGAATGAACAAAGCCTATAAGAAATATGGGATTATGTAAAATGGCCAAATATAAGAGTCATAGGCATCCCTGAGGGTGAAGAAGAAAAAACACAAGGGCTAGAAAAGCTATTTGAGGGAATCATTGAGGAAAACTTCCCTGGTCTTGCTAGAGATTTAGACATCCAAGTACAAGAAGCTCAATAAACACCTCAGAAATTCATTGGAAAGAAGCAATCACCAAGACACATAGTCATCAGATTGGCCAAAGTCAACATGGAAGAGGAACTCCTACAAACCATGAGGTGAAAACATCAAGTAACTTGCAAAGGAAAACCCATCAGCCAAACTGCAGACTTCTCAACTCAGACTTTACAAACCAGAAGGGATTGGGACCCCATCTTCAGTCTTCTTAAACAGAACAACTGCCAGCCTAGAATTTTGTATCGTTCAAAACTAAGTTTCATATATGAAGGGTAAATAAAGACTTCTCCAGACAAGCAAACACTTAGGGAATTTGTAAAGGCCAGACCTTCCCTGCAGAAAATACCCAAAACTGCATTATATGTGGATTGGTACAATAGACACTCCCCAGGGTAAAACCACCCAAAAGCTTAAAGCTCAGAACTCATATCAAACAATAGCACAAGAGGTAAAATGAAGCAATAAGGTGATACCCAACAGGACAAACAGAACAGAATGCTACACATCAATTCTATCAGTCAACATAAATGGTCTGAATGCCCTATTCAAGAGACATAGGCTGGCTGAATGGATGAAAAAATAAAACCCAAGTATCTTCTGTCTCCAGGAAACACATCTAACCCACAAGGACTCATACAGACTCAAAGTGAAGAGATGGAAAAGAAATGTGATGCAAATGAAAACCAAAAGAAAGCAGGTGTAGTCATTCTCATATCAGAAAACATAGACTTCAAATCAACACAAGTAAAGGAAGACAAAGATGGTCATTATATAGTGGTAAAGGGAACAATTCAACAAGACAACATAACAATCCTAAACATCTGTGCACCTAACATAGGAGCACCCAAATTCATAAAGCAAACCCTACTAGATCTAAACAAAGTGATAAATAGCAACATCATAATTGTCAGGGACTTCAACGTCCCACTGACAGAACAAGATAAATCATCTAAACAGAAAATAAAGAAAGAAACTCTGGACTTAAATGGACTCTATAACAAAAGGATCTAACAGACATTTACAGGACATTTTTTCCACAAAACTATTGAATATACATTCATCAGTACATGGAACATTATCCAAAATCGATCATATCATATGCCACAAAACTTGTCTCACAAAATTCAAAAAAATAGAAATCATACCATGTACCCTCTCAGACCACAGTGGAATAAAACTAGAAATCAACTCCAAGAGAAACACTTAATTCTACACAAAGTCATAGAAATTAAACAACCTACTGCTGAACAATTATTGGGTAAATAATGAAATTAAGATGGAAATCAAAAGATTACTTGAACTGAATGACAAAGGGAACATGAGCTATCAAAATCTATGGGATTCAGTTCAGCAAAAGTAGTCCTAAGGGAAAAATTTACAGCCTTAAATGCCTACATCAAAGGATGGAAATATCAAAAATTAACAATCTAATTACATATCTCAAGGAACTAGAAAAGGAAGAGCAAACTAAACCAAGGCCAGCCAAAAAAAAAAAAAAAAAGAAAGAAAGAAAGAAAGAAAGAAAGAATGAACGAAGATCAGAGAACAGAACTAAATGAAATGGAAAAAAATACAAAGGATAAATGAAACAAAAAGTTGGTTCCTTAAAAAGATAAACAAAATTGATAGACCTCTTGCTAGAATAACAGGGAATAGAAGAGAAAGGGCTCAGATAAGCACAGTCAGAATTGAAAAAGGAGATATTACAATGGATACCACAGAAATACAAAATATCATCTGTAAATACTGTGAAAATCTCTATGTACATAAACTTGATAACAGAGAAAATGGACAAATTTCTGAAAACACACAACCCCCCAAGACTCAATCAAGAAGAAATAGAACTCCTGAACAGACCGATCATGAGCAACAAGATTGAAGCAGTAATAAAAAATCTTCCAGTAGAAAAATCCCCAGACCAGGTGGATTCACAGCTGAATTTTACCAAAGCTATGAAGAAGAGCTGGTACCTGTACTGCAAAAATTAGTCCATAACATTGAGAAGGAGGGAATCCTCCCCAACTCATTCTGTAAAGCCAGTATCACCAAAGCCAGGAAAGGACACAACAAAAAAAGAAAACTATAGCCCAATATCCCTTATGAATATAGATGCAAAAATCCTCAATAAAATACCATCAAACTGAATTCAGCAGCGCATCAAAAAACAAAAAAAAAACAAAAAAAACAAAACAATCCACCATGACCAAGTGGGCTTCATCCCAGGGATGCAAGGATGGCTCAACATACATAAATCAATAGATGTGATCCACCACATAAACAGAAGCAAAAACAAAGACCATATGAGTCTCTCAATGGATGGAGAAAAAACATTTGACAAAATTTGGCACCCTTTCATGATAAAAACCCTCAACAAACTTGGTACAAAAGAAACATATCTCAAAATTATAAAAGCCATATATGACAAACACACAGTCAACTTCATATTGAATGGGGAAAAGTTGAAAGCATTCCCACTAAGCACTAGAACAAGACAAGGGTGCCCACTGTTACCACTTCTATTCAACATAGTGCTAGAAGTACTAGCCAGAGCAATCAGGCAAGAGAAAGAAATAAAAGGCATCCAAATAAGGAAAGAGGAGGTGAAACTATTGATTTTTACTGATGATATGATCTAGAAAACACCAAAGATTCTACCAAAAGACTCTTGAAGAAATAAATAAATTCAGGAAACTCTCAGTTTACAAAATCACTGTACAGAAATCAGTAGCATTTGTATACGCCAATGACATTCAAGCTGAGAGTCAAATCAAAGCATCAATACCATTCACAATAGCCACAAAGAAAATAAAATATCTAGGAATATACTTAACCAAGGAGGTAAAAGATTTCTACAAAGAGAACTATGAAACACTGAGGAAAAAAAATTGCAGATAACACAAACAAATGGAAAAACATATCATGCTCATGGATTGGTAGAATCAACATCGTTAAAATGTCCATACCACCCAAAGTTATTTACAGATTCAATGCAATCCCTATCAAAATACCATTGTCATCACTTCTCAGCCTTTTGGCTAAGATCAAGTGTAGTATCTGTTATTATCAGTTTAAAATACCAATGTCATATTTCACAGATCTAGAATAAACAATTCTACACTTTGTTTGGAACCAGAGAAGAGCCAGAATAGCCAAAGCAATCTTAAGCAAAAAGAACAAATCAGGAGGCATTGCATTACCAGATTCCAAACTATACTAAAAGGCTATAGCAGCCAAAACAGCATGATATTGACACAAAAATAGAGACACAGACCAATGGAACAGAACAGAGAACTCAATTATAAAACCATCCATATACAGCCAACTGATCTCTGACAAAGCAGACAGCAATATACACTAGGGAAAATAAGTCCTATTCAATAAATGGTGCTGAGAGAATTGGATAGCCACATGCAGAAGAATGAAACAGGATCCATATCTCTCACCACTCACAAAAATTAATTCAATATGGATAACAGACTTAAATGTAAGGCATGAAGACATAAGAATTCTAGAAGAAAATGTTGGAAAAACTCTTCTAGATATTGGCCTAGGCAAAGTAATATGGGATACCTCAAAGTGCTAAAAGTAGAACTACAAGTTGATCCAGCAATCCCATTAGTGAACATCTACACAAAGGAAAGGAAGACATTCTATACTAAAGACATCTGCACTCGAATGTTTATGGCAGCACAATTCGCAATTGCAGAGATGCGGAAACAACTCACGTGCCCATCAATACATGAATGGATTAATGAAATGTGGTGTATGTATACCATGGAGTACTACTCAGCCACAAGAAACAATGGTGATCTAGCACCTCTTGTATTATCCTGGATAGAGCTGGAGCCCATTCTACTAAGTGAAGTATCACAGGAATGGAAAAACAAGCATCATATGTTTTCACCATCAAATTGGTATTAATTGATGAACACTTATGTGGACATATGGTAGTAACATTCACTGGGTGTTGGGTAGGTGGTAGGGGGGAGGAGGGGATGGGTATACTTACACCTAATGCGTTGAGTGCACACCATCTGGGGGATGGACACACTTGAAGCTCTGACTCGGGAAGGGCAAAGGCAATATATGTAATCTAAATTTTTGTACTCCCATCATATGCTGAAATTAAAAAAAAAATTTAAAAAATGACTGAGAAATAGAACTGTGTGATGAGAAATAAAAGACCATTCAATAACTAAAAAAAAAAAAGAAGAAGAAGAAGAAGAAGAAGAAGAAGAAGAAGAAGAAGAAGAAGAAGAAGAAGAAGAAGAAGATAGACAAAGGTCCAATAAACATATGAAAAAATGTTTAACATCACTAACCATCAAGGAAATGCAAATTAAAACCACAGTGAGATATCACCTTACCCCAGTTAGAATGGTTTTTATTAAAAAGTCCAAAAACAATAGATGCTGGCATGGATGTGGTGAGAAAGGAATGCTTATACACTATTGGTGGGACTGCAACTTAGTACAACCTCTATGGAAAACAGTATGGAGATTCCTCAAGGAACTAAAAGTAGACCTACCATTTGATCCAGCAATCCCACTACTGGGTATTTACCCAAGAGAAGTCATTTTATCAAAAAGACACCAGTACTCAGACATTTATTCCTGCAAAATTCACAACTGCAAAGATGTGGAATCAATCCAAGTGCCTATCAATTCATGAGTAGATTAACAAAATTTTGTATATGTATATTATGGAATACTAGTCAGCCATGAGGAAGGATGAATTAAGCCCTCTTGCAACAATTTGGATGGAATTGGAGACCATTATCCTAAGTGAGGTATCTAAAGAATGGAAAAACAAACATCACATGTACTGGCTATTAAATTAAGACTAACTGATGAGTATACATGTGAACAGAAGGAAGTAAAACTCAGTGAAAATCAAGCAGGGGGGAGGGGTAAAGAGGGGATGGGCAAAAACCTACCTAATGGGCACAATGAACACTATCCGGGTGATGGGCTCACTTATAACCCTGACTCAAGCATAACAAAAGTGATATATGTAACCAAAAACATTTTTATTCCCATAATATTTTGAAATAATAAAAAAGGAAAAAGCTAATTTTGAAGCTGTTGAAATAATAAAACTGATTTTAACTTTGTCAAATAAAAACAGAATTATTTATCAATGTATCTTAAAATAACAAAACCAATGTCACACTTATTATCATTTACAAGTATATAGAATACCTTAAACAAAAATTTCTGTTTTAAAGTGTTTTTAATTCTCTTTTCATTTAGTTTTCTTCAAAGCTTGTATTTCAGGGGAAATGTAAGATAGGAGGCACTTAGGAAATATTCTTTTGGTCAAATGAAATAATTCAAAGAACTCTTGGGTTTCATTGCTAGAATAGACATTAAGGTTAAAGAATAGGGAGCAATAAAAGCAGTTATAAGGGAATGGAAAAGTGATTAGAAAAAAGAAGGGACAATGGTAAGTGTGTGCCTGGAGATGAAAATTTTATGGACCAATTATCATTTTTGATGCTTATTTAAACATGTAAAAATATTGAGTAATTTAAGGACTCCATGTGACCTTCTGCACAAATTATTTCTAGTTCTTTCCCAAACTTCCCTTCTCCCTTGAAAAATTATATTGTGCACAGTCTTTTTTTATTTTACTATTTTTAAACAATAACAAAAACGTCTAGGGGTGTGTTTTGATTCTGCAGCTGCAGAGGTAGTTATTGTTCTTATCCACTTGAAGTGAAGATGGATACTGAGAGTTCAATTGTGACGATGATGATGACTTCTGGCAAGCAGCTTTAGAGACCTCTGGGGTTTGCGTGACACAGGACATGTTTTTCTGAACCAAAGGGAAGCGGTCAAGGTTTTGTTACCTCACCTTTTAAAAAATGGCCTGTAGTGGATACAGAGAATAATTGGAGCTAAAAGAATGATTGTGTACTGCAAGAGCTATGGGCTGTTTGCTCAAAAGTCACAGAGTAGGGATGAGGTAGTCATCAGATGGAAGTGGAGAAACTGACTTGTTGTGTTACTGGAAAAAAAATAATGGAAGATTTTTAAATTCAACAACTTCCTGTTGCTGGGATGAAGGGAATCTTAAAAATAACTAATAATTAGTAGGAACTGGAGGCTTCTTTTATATTTCAGAAGGCAACATTTATCTATTTTCTTGAAATTATAGGAAAAGATAAGAAGCACCTCAAACTTCTTCCGTGATTTCTAGATTTATTCTTGGCATTAGCACGGAAATGGAAAAATCCAATTAACGGTTGTAATTCCTCCCCTCTCTGAATTGTAGTACTTTATATGCAGTTGGTAGGAATAAGAGCTCACTTCATGTGTGGGGCTACTAAATGGATTTTAAAATGCCAGAAACCCATCTTCCCAAAATACCTCTTCCACCAAATAAAGATCCCCAATATTAGTGTTAATAGTAAATTAGGTAGGTGCATTGTCTCTATATGGTGACTTTGACCCTCTCCCATCAGTTTATCACAGAATACTTTCTAAGAGAAAGCAAGAGATCATCAAACTCTGTTGTGGGGGCAGGCCCTGGATAAAGGGGTGATCACAATACTTGCCTGGGAAGGGAACAGTTGTTCCAGAAGAAAGGAAGAGAAATAATCGAATGCTGCAAGAATCGTTTTGCATAGTTCCTGTCCCGGATGGAACATTCATTTCCAGAGCTTCTCCATTATTCTTTAGCAAGTGCAAATTTTGGGATTCTATATTGTTCCAGGCTTAGAGGGAGAACTGTTTCATGGACATTTGTTCCTGGGAAATGCAATCTGGGGATTATTAGGTTGGGATAGTAAAGAATTTTTACAGTATTATTTTATCTCCTAAAAAAGCATTTCCAAGCTTGAGCTTCCGCTCAGATAAAGATTGGCTAAGAGCCAACTCCTTGGTTCTGCACTAATTTCCCGAGGTCATGGAAAAGTTCCAGGAATGACAGCTTTCTTCCTGCATGTTATCAGGTATGGACTCCACCCTGATGTTCTCTGTTCAAATGGTTTAGTTACTGAAAAAACAAAACAAAACAAAACAAAACAAAACAACAACAAAGGGAAAAATGAACAGAAGCATTTATTTGCCATCTCACCAGGTCCTAATTGAATATTTAAAACGGAGTCAAGGCATGCAATTTCCTCAGGTGGAAGTAAGGCACTGGAGTCAGCTACACAGGCTAAGTCCATGAAGATGCTGAAATGGTATTGAGACATTGAACTATAAGCATATATGAGCATGCTCTTTCTGTGGGAAAAAGTCTGAGTTTTTCATCAGGCTTGCAAATGGCACCATGACTCAGGAAAGGTTAAGAACCATCGTAGAAGATCTAAAGCTCTGAGAGAGTGACTTTGCTCTAGAGGAAAGGACTGTAAAGGGGGGGGCTTTATAATGAATGGTCTGATAATGTCATCTGGTACAACACTGCATAAAACAGACACAAGAATGCACTATGATAATTGGTTTGACTCATGGTGCTAATATGCACACTCACTTAGCTCCTGCATGGTACACAGGACTACATGTTGATGGAAGGTGGAATTTTTACTATTTTGGGCATTTAGGGGAATGGAAACTGATCTGATGCCTTACTACAGGTTACTTCTCTAGCAAGAGTTAGGATGTTCTTAAATTTGGTGGGTCTGAGAAGTGTGATTTAAGGGAAGATGTCTTGAGGAAATTAAAATTTCTACTCCTTTTTTTATGTTGGTTTAAATGATTGCTTTTATAACACCTAGCACTAAAATATGAATACATCATGGACATTCCTGGCTCCTTAAGACCTCCCAGGTCTGTTTACTTATGTTGGTTTTGATGGTTAAAAGAGAACTTGTATGGTTTTAGCAAAGGGGGAAGAAGTGAGAGCACTGGCAAAGTCCTGAATATATATTTAGAGTAATTTATATTATCATCCTCCCATCTTTCCCCTAGTGATGTAGCAGCTAATAATGCAACATAGCAGCATTTCGTGACTATTATACCCTTTAACAGAGGTTAAATGGGAAAATAATATAAAGAGAGATATGAAATTGCTTATTGTCTACATTTGTAAAACCACTTAACAGAAAACATCAATGGCTTATCATTTTCACTTAAAGGAGAATATAAAAATTTTGGGACTAAATAACTATTTAGTAAATGTAAAGTTTATTATAATGAATAATTTCCAACTAAATTGTTCTCTACATGGGAAATAAAATGCAGAGATTCTGTACATTGCAAGAATATTAGAAGTTCACTTCAAAATAATGTATAAGTTTGAAAACAAAACCAATCTTATCCAGAAAATCCACTTGACACATTGGATTTTGTTGACTAATTTGATAAGCCAAAGGCACTAAAAATAATAATATTTTGAAATGCATTTCAGCATAATGCTATCTACCCCCCACCCCCGTTCACTGAGGAGTAATTGACAAATAGAAATTGTGTATATTTAAGGTATACAAATGACATTGTGGTATACTCATACATTGTGAAATGATTACCACAACCAAGCTAATTAACCTATCCAAACCTCACATATTTACCATGTTTTTTGTTTTTTTTTTTTGTGGTGAGAACATTTAAGGTCTACTCTCATAGCAAATTTTAAGTATCTAATAGAGCATTATTAAGTATAGTTACCATGATGTACATTAGATCTCCAAAATATATTTGTCCTGCATAACTGAAAGTTTGTATCCTTTGACCAATATCTCCCCACTTCCTCCATCCCTCAGCCACGGGCAACCACCGTTCTGTTCTGTGCTTCTGAGTTCAACTTTCTTAGATTCCACATATAAGTGAGAACATGCAGTATTTGTCTTTCTATACCTTGCTTATTTGACTTAGCATAATGTCCTCCAGGTTCATCCACGTTGTTACAATGATAGGATTTCCTTCTTTTTTAAGGCTGAATAATATTCCATTGCATGTATATATATATATATATATATATATATATATATACACTCACATACAGATACACACACCCCATATTTTATTTATCCATTCATCTATTGATGGACACTTAGTATTCCACATCTTGGCTATTGTGAATAGTGCTGCAATGAACATGGGAGTGCAGGTATCTCTTCAATATACTGATTTCATTTCCTTTGGATATATACCCAGAAGCAAATTGCTAGATCATATGGAAGTTCTATTTCTAATATTTGAAGAGCCTCCATACTCTTTTCCATCATATTTATACTAACTTACATGCCCACCAACAATGTGCAAGGATTGCCTTATCTCTACATTCTTGCCAACACTTAACTTTTATATTTTTGAAAATAGCTATTCAAAGGATATTAGAAGTGTGAAATGATATTTCATGGTGGTTTTGATTTGCATTTCCCTAACTATTAATGATGTTGAGCATTTTTTAGGTGCCTGTTTGCCATTTGTATTTGTTTTCTTTTGAGAAATGTCTATTCAGGTTCTTAGCCCATTTTGAAATTGGATTATTTGTTTTCTCGCTATTGAGTTGTAGGACTTCCTTGCTTATTTTGAATATTAATCCTTTATCATATATGTGGTTTGCAAACATGTTCTTCCATCTGTATGTTGTCTCTTCACTGTGTTGATTGTTTCTTCTGCTGTGTAGAAACTTTTTAGTCTGATGCAACCCATTTGTTTATTTTTACTTTTGATGCCTAGGCTTTTGGAGTCATATCCGAAGAAACATTGCCCAGACCATTGTTAAGATTTTCCTCTATGTTTTCATCTAGTAGTTTCATAGTTTCTGGTCACACATTTAAGTCTTTAATCTATTTTGAGTTGATTTTTGTATATGGTTTGAGATAGGGGTCCAATTTCATTTTCCTGTATGTGATTATCCAGTTTTCCCAATACCATTTATTGAAGAGACTAGTCTTTCCCAGACGTAGTGTCTTCTTAGCAACTTTGTTAAGGATTGATTGACTGTTGATGCCTGGATTTATTTCTGAGCCTCTATTCTGTTCTATTAGTCTGATGTCTGTTTTTATGCCAGTTCTGAGCCTCTATTCTGTTCTATTAGTCTGATGTCTGTTTTTATGCCACTTCAATACTGTTTTGATTACTATAGCTTTGTAGTAGATTTTGAAATCAAGCAGTGTGATGCCTCCAGCTTTGTTCTTCTTGCTCAAGATTGCTTTGGCTATTCAGGGTCTTTTGTGGTTCATTATGAATTTTAGGATTGTTTTTTCTATTTCTTAGAAAAATACCATTGGAATTCTGACAGGGATTGCATTGAATCTGTAGATCACTTTGAGTAGTATGGACATTTTAGCAGTATTAATTCTTCCAATCCATGAACATGAGATTTCTTTCAATTTATTTCTGTCTTCTTCAATTTTTTTACATCCACATTTTATAGTTTTCTGTGTACAGATTTTTCACCTTCTTGGTTAAATTTATTCCTAAGAATTTTTTAATGCTATTGTACATGGAATCATTTTCTTAATTTCTTTCTTAGATAGTTCATTGTTAGTGTATAGAAATGTAACTATTTTTTATATGTTTATTTAGTATCTTGAAACTTAGCTAAATTTGTATTTTAGTTCTAACAGTTTTTTTTTGGTTGAGTTTTGGGGTTTTCTAGATATAAGATCACATCATCTGTGGAAACAATTTTACTTCTTTTCCTATTTGGATGCCTTTTATTTCTTTATTTTTGCCTAATTCCTGTGGCTAAGACTTCCTATACCACATGTAATAGAAGTGGC
Organism: Varecia variegata; assembly: GCA_028533085.1. Taxonomy (NCBI): domain Eukaryota; kingdom Metazoa; phylum Chordata; class Mammalia; order Primates; family Lemuridae; genus Varecia; species Varecia variegata. The sequence continues at coordinate 65,400,624 of CM052438.1, read as the reverse complement.
AAGAAAGGGTATCTTTGTCTTGTTTCTGATATCAGAGAATAAGCTTTCATCTTTTTACCACTGAGTATGATGTTAACTGTGGGATTGACATATATGGTCTTTACCTTGTTAAGATACAGTCCTTCTATGACTAATTTGTTGAGAGTTTTTATCATGAAAGGATATTGAATTCTGTGAAATGCTTTTTTTGCATTTATTGAGATAATCACATGAAATTTATCCTTCATTCTGTTAATGTGGTGTATCACATTTATTGACTTGCATATACTGAATCATTCTTGCATCCTAGAGATAAATACTACTTGATAATGGTGTATGATCCTTTTAATGTGTAGTCAAATTTGGCTTACTAGTATTTTGTGGGGGATTTTTGCATCTATGCTCATAAACATTGGCATATAATTTTCTTTCTTTGTTTTTTTTTTTTTTTGTAGTATCTTCGTCTGACTTTGGTATGAAGGTAATACTGAGCTTATAAAATAAGTTTGGAAGTGTTCCTTCCACTTCAATTTTTTTAAAAGGTTTGAGAAAGGTGGTGTTAATTCTTCTTTAAATGTTTGGTAGAATTCACCAAAAAAGCCATCAGGTCCTAGGCTTTTCATTGTGGGGAAGTTCTTTATTATGGATTTAATCTCCTTACTCATTACTGGTCCATTCAGATTTTCTGTTTCTTCATGATTCAGTCATAGTAGGTTTTAGTATCTAGGCATTTATCCATTTCTTTTAGGTTATCCAATTTGTTGGTGTATAATTGCTCATAGTAGTCTCTTATGATCCTTTGTATTTCTGTGACATAAGTTGTTATGTTTCCTCTTTCATTGATAATTTTATTTATGTGAATGTTTTTCTTTTTTTTCTTGGTTAGTCTAGCTAAAACTTTGTCAATTTTGTTTATCTTTTCAAAAATCCAATTAGTTTTGCTGAGTTTTCTATTTTTTAGGTCTCTTTTATATATTTCTTCCCTGTTTTTTATTTTTTTCATCTACTAACATTGGGCTTAGTGGTTTTTTTAAATCTTGGGGTATAAAGTTAGGATGTTTATTTGAGATCTTCCCTCCTTCCTACCTTTATTTTCCTTTTTTTTTTTTTTTTTTTTAAGAATGTAGGCATTTATTCTCTCTGAACTTCCCTCTTAGAATTGCCATAAATTTTGGTATGGTGTGTGCCATTTTTCTTTGTCACAAGATATATTTTGGTTTCCCTTTTGATATCTTTTTGACCTATTGGTTGTTTAGGAGTGTGTTGTTTAATTTCCACTTATTTGTGGAATTTTCCAATTTTCCTCTTGTTATTGATTTCTAGTTTCATATCACTGTGGTCAGGAACAATCCTTATTATTATTTTAATCTTCTTAAATTTGTTAAGACTTGTTTTGGCCTAACATACAATTTATCCTGGAGATTGTTCTGGTTTCATATGCACTTGAAAAAAATGTATATTCTTCTGCTGTTGGATGGCAGGTTCTGTAAATATTTGTTAGGTCTATTTTGTCTAGTGTTGTTTAAGTCGTATATTTCATTATTGAATTTCTATTGTTGAAAGTCAAGTATTACATTCCCCTACTGTTATTGTATTGCAGTTTATTTCTCTCTTCAGTTCTGTTAACATTTGCTTTATATATTTAGGTGCTCTGATATTAGGTACACATATATTTATAATTGTTGTATCCTCTTGATGAATTTACCATTTTATCATTATATAATGACCTTCTAGTTCTTAGTGACAGTTTATGACATAGAGTTTATTTTGTCTGATATAGCCACCCCTGTTCTCCTTTAATTACCATTTGCATGGAATATCTTTTTCTCTCCCCTCACTGTCAGCCTGTGTATGTCTTTAAAGCTAAAGTGAGTCTCTGGTAGGTAGACTCTAGTTGGATTTAGCCACTCTATGTCTTTTTATTGGAGGATTTAATCCTATTTAATGTAATTATTAATAGGTAAAAACTACCATTACTCTTTTGTATTCATAATTGTTTTCTGGCTGTTTTGTAATTCCTCTGCTCCTTTTTTTCTCTTAATCTCTAGCTTCATGACATGATGATTTTTTGTAGTAATAGTATGCTTTG
>CM052438.1:65348943-65398056 GCA_028533085.1 Varecia variegata | reverse complement strand
CTAGTTGGATTTAGCCACTCTATGTCTTTTTATTGGAGGATTTAATCCTATTTAATGTAATTATTAATAGGTAAAAACTACCATTACTCTTTTGTATTCATAATTGTTTTCTGGCTGTTTTGTAATTCCTCTGCTCCTTTTTTTCTCTTAATCTCTAGCTTCATGACATGATGATTTTTTGTAGTAATAGTATGCTTTGATTCCTTTCTCTTTATTTTGGGGTTTCTACTACAGTTTTTTTTCTTTGTTGTTACCATGAGGCTTACATAAAACATTTTACAGTTATAATGGTCTATTTTAAACTGATAACAACTTAACATCAGCTGCATATAAAAAGTCTACACATTAATTTCTCCCTTCACATTTAATGTTAATGGTGTTACAATTTATATTTTTCTATATCATGTATCCATTCACAAATTATTATAGCTATAGTTATTTTGATACTTTTGTCACTTAACTATTACACCAAAGTCAAAAGTGATTTTTGTACCACCCTTACAGTAATAGACTATTCTGAATTTGGCTATAATATTCTTACCTTTATAATGAGTTTTATACTTTTATAAGGTTTTATGTTACTAATTAGCATCCTTTCATTTCAACTTGAAGAACTGTTTTTAACATTCTGGTCAAGCAGGCCTAGTAGTGATGAACTCCCTCAGATTTTTTTTTTTTTTTGGTCTGGGAGTCTTTTTCCATTAATTTCTAAAGGATAGTTTTACCAGGTCTAGTATTCTTGATAGGCAGGGTTTTTTTTCTTTGATCAATTTGAATGTATTACCCCTGTCTTAGTGCATTTTTGTTGTTATAACAGAATACTTGAGACTGGGTAATTTACAAAGAAAAGAGTTTTATTTAGCTCACAGTTCTGCAAGCTAAAAAGTTCAAGGACATTGTGTTGGCTTCTGGTGAGGGTTTTCATGCTGCATCATAACAGAATGGTAAGTAAAAGGGGGAAGAAGGCATGTGCAAAAAGGGGCAAAACACGAGGGGCATCTTCATTTTATAACAACCCACTCTCAATGGAACTAATCCATTCCCATGAGAACTAATCCAGTCTGTAGGAGCAAGCACTGATTCACCACTGTGAGAATGGCATAAGCTTCCTATGAGAGCAAAGCCCCGATGACTCAAAGGCCTCTCATTATGCCTGACCTCTTAAAATTAACACCTCTTAACAGTGCTGCAATGAAAATGAGGGTTCCAATGTGAGTTTTGGCAGGGAAATTCAAACCATAGCATTCTGCTCCTCACACCCCAAAACTTATGTCCTTCTTACAATGCAAAATACAATCATTTCATCTGAATAGTCCCAAAAGTCTTAACTGGCTTCAGTACCAACTCAAAAGTCCAAAGTCCAAAGTCTTATCTGAGAGCCTATGATGTCAAAAACAAGTAATTTACTTCTAAGATGTAATGATGGGACAGCTATTGGGTAAACATTTCCATTCCAAAAGGATACATAGGCTAAAAGAAAGGAGTGACAAGCCCCAGAAGGATAGACATTAAATCTTAAACCTCCACTATAATCCTTTACTCCATGTGCCACCTCCTGGACACATTGGTGTGGGGGTTGGGCCCCCAAGACCTCAGGCAGCTCAGCCCCTATGGCTTTGCTAGGGGCAACCCATGAGACTGCTCTCACAGGTTGAAATCTGGTACCTGTAGCTTTCCCAGGCATGCTTTGCATGCTGCTGGTGGCTCTCTAATTCAGGAGTTCCAGGGGTGGCCCAACTCCCACAACTCCACTAGGCATTGCCCTGGTAGGGACTTTCTGTAATGGCTCCACCCCTGCAGTGGGTTTCTTCCTGGGCCTGAAAGCTATTTAATATATCCTTTGAAATATAGATGGAAGCCACCATGACCCCATAGCCTGCACACTCCATGCACCTGCAGAATTAGCACCATGTGGAAGCCACCAAGGCTTACTGCTTGTGCCCTCCAGAGTGGCAGCATTAGCCACACCTGGGGCTGCTTGAGCCATGGCTGGAGACACCAGGGCAGCCAGGATGTAGGGAGCAGCATCCTGAGGTGGCCCTGGATAGCAAGCCTGTGGAGAATGCCCTGGGCCTGTTTCCCTAAACCATTCTGCCCTCCTAGGTCTCTGGATCTTTTTCTTACTATCCTGACACACACTACCTGACTCCCTTTTATCCACACTAATCTCTTTAGCAAGCAGTTTCTGGGCCACACCCTTTGGCATGGTCTCCCAAACAGTTTTTTTTTTTTGCTCTTAACATGGTCAGACTGCATATTTTCTAAATGTTTCTGCGCTGCTTCCCTTTTAATTATAAATTCTGTCTTTAAATTATTCCTTTGCTCTCAAATCTAAGTGTAAATTGCCAAAAGTAAACACATAGGTCCTTCAATATTTTGCTTAGAAATTTCTTCTTCCAGAAATCCTATTCATAGCCCTTAAGTTCTGTCTTCCATAAAGCTCTAGGGCATGGACACAATGCCCCCAAGTTCTTTGTAACTGTATAACAAGGGTGTCTTTTACTTCAGTTCCCAACAAGTTCCTCATTTCCATCTGAGATCTCATCAGAATGGCCTTTACTGCCCATATTTCTATCAGCATTCTGTTCAAGACTAATTAATTAAACTTCAAGGCATTCCAGCTCATCTTCCAAGCCCCCACCAGAATCATCCATAATGCTTCATTCACAGTAATACATGCTTTTTCTAGTCTGCTCCTCCAAACTCTTCCAACCATTGTTCATTACCCAGTTCCACAGCCACTTTCACATTTTCAGGTACCATTATGGCAGTACCTCATTCCTTGGTACCAATTTTTTGTCTTAGTCTGTTTTGTGTTGCTATAACAGAATACCTGAGACTGGGTAATTTATAAAGAAAATAGGTTTATTTAGCTCATAGTATATAAGCTGGGAAGTTCAAGGGCATGGCTCTGGCTTTTGGTGAGGGCTTTGGTGCTGCCTGATAACATGGCAGAAGGTCAAAGGGGGAATAGGCATGTACGAAAAAGGGGAAACCATGAGAAACATCCTCACTTTATAACCACCTGCTCTTCCAGGAATTAATCCATTCCTGTGAGAACTAATCCAGCCTTATAAGAGCAAGGACTCACTCACTAACACAAGAATGGCACTAAGCTACCCAGAAGCACAGACCCAAAAGCCTCCCATTAGACCCCACCCTCAAAGTTTCCACCTCTTAACAATGCCACACTCAGAATTAAGGTTCCAACATGAGTTTTGGTGAGAACACTTAAACCATAGCAACCCCACCCTCTCCTGGCCTATGAAGTTTCCTCTGAGAAATTCTCTGTAATCTTATGATGATTTACTTCTACACAATGAGTCATTTTTCTCTTTTTGTTTTCAAAATTCTCTCTTTGTCTTTGACTTTTGAGAATTTGATTTTAATGTAACTCAGTAAAGATCTCTTTATGTTTAATCTATTTGGGGTTCTTTGAGGTTCATGGATCTGGGTGTTCATTTTCCTTTCCAGATTTGGAAATTTTCTGTCATTTATTTAAATAAACTTTCCTCCTGTTTCTCTTTCTCTGGTCTTTCTGAAATTTCAGTAGTGTGTATATTGGTTCACTTGATGGTGTCTCATATGTCCCCTAGGCTTTCTTTAATTTTTTAAATTCTTTTTTATTTTTATTCCTCTGACTAGGTAATTTCAAATGATGTGTCTTCAAGCTTACTGATTGTTTCTTCTGCTTGATTGAATCTGCTGTTGAAATTCTGTATGGAATTTTTCAGTTCAGTCATTGTGTTCTTCAGCTCCAGAATTTCTGTTTGATTCATTTCTTGTGGTTTCTATCTTTGTTGAACTTCTCATTTTTTTTTCATACATTGTTTTCTTATTTCATTTAACTGTCTTTCTGTGTTTTCACTGAGCTTCTTTAAGATAATTATTTTGAATTTTTTGTTAGCCAGTTTATAGATCTCCATTTCCTTAGGGTCATTTACGGGTGATTTATTTTGTTTCTTTAGTGCTTGATTATTCATGATCCTCAGGGTGTTGCATCAGTACATGCACTTTTGAAGAAGTAGGCAACTTTACAGACTGACTTTGACAGGGAAAGCCCTTTACCAGTAAGCTCATCCAGAGATTCTGGGTGGGCCAGCTGCAGGATCTATGGGTGGGCTTTCTGTTTCTGTCCTTAGGCTAGCTAGTCTGGTGCTAGTGTCAAGGGGTCAGTAGGCATAGTGCCTGGGGTCATAAGGCCAATCTTTGGATTACCAGGGTTAACCTGGAGCCTGGGTCCATCAGGGCTGGTGTGGTGGTATAGTGGGTTTGGATCCTGGAGCCTGAAAGGGCAGCTTGGTGCCAAGGTTCACCAGTGTGGGCCTGGTGCTGGGAGCTATAGTAAAATTGGATATTCACTTTGCTTTCCTTCTCTCATGTGGAAGGTATTTCTTCTCTCCACACTAAACTGCATAGACTTTGGGGAGGAGTAACATGGGTAATGCAAAACTTTCTCTTCTACTCTCTTCAACATATATTTTCTTATTTTTGGGTTCTACCCAGGTACGCTAATCTCTCACCTGGTTACCTTAGCTCCTGTGAAGGTATTTTTGTGTGGTTGATTATTTAAATTGATGTTTCTGTAGTTCCAAGTGCTGGAAACTACTATTCTGCTATCTTGTTTATGTTAAGTCAACTATTTATTATTCATTAATTAAAAACATCATTAACATCATTAATGCAGAATGAACATTTTTGCCAATAACATTTAATAAGTATGTCTTTTTTAGGAAATATAAAATTAGGATTTTTTCTAATACCCTTATCAAAAATTTTAATATAAAATCTAAATTCTTTTAATATGAAACCTAAATACTTCTTAGATAAAAGCATTTATTCAGCAGCTATTGCATGGTAAAAATTCAAACCATCCTTAAATGGTAAGATAAATGAACTTTATTAATAAATTTTCTTTTAAAGAAAATTTATGCTTTATTCTATAAAAAGATAAGCAAGAAACCAATTATTTCCAATTTTGTTGCTGGGTTTAGCTCTTGAATTGCATCCTATGTGCAGAGTGAATAAAGGGGTTGAATCAAATAGTAAGTAAGTAACACATTATTAAAGAAGGAGGAAGCTGAGATGACCTCATTATAAAGGTGTTAAACCTAAAGAGTAGAATAAAATACCCAACACCTAGTAAAAGGCAGCAGAGGTGTTTATAGGTCTCCTAAGCTTTACGAGTTCTGATTCAGACCAAAGACAAATACCCTACAAACTCTTGGCTTCAAAATATTAATATATAAGTAATTACTGATTTTTATATAGTGTTTTAAATTTTCCAGAGTGCTTTCAAGCATATTATATTTAATCTTCACAATAAACCTTGGAACTTTTGAGGAGAAGATCTATATTTTGCTCACAATTGTATTTCTAGGGTCTTCACTATGCCTGGCATATAATGGGCACTCAGTAAATTTTTAATGGGGCTCATGCCTGTAATCCTAGCACTCTGGGAGGCTGAGGTGAGAGGTTTGCTTGAGGACAGGAGTTTGAGACCAGCCTGGGCAACATAGTGAGATCTCATCTCTATAAAAAATAAAAAAATAAGCTGGGCATGGTGGTGAGCACCTATAGTCCCAGCTACTCTGAAGGCTGAGACAGGAGGATTGCTTGAGCCCAGGAGTTTGAGGTTTACAGTGAGCTATGATGAGCCACTGCACTCTAGCTAGGGCAACAGAGCAAGACTCTGTCCCACAAAAAAATAATAAGGAAAATAAAATAAATTTTATGAAAGAAATAAATTCAATGAAAGAAAAGTAAAGTGACTTAGTCAAAACCACCAGTGTGTTAAGAGAAACTTGGGTTCAGTCTTGGTCTTATGATTCCAAATCCCTTATTCCTTTTATAATTTTAGCTTTTATTTTTTTTCTCTAAAGAAATAGCCAAGTCTTTAGTATATAAGTTTCCCCTTTTTTCTGATTTGAAAACAAAATCTTATGAGTTCTTCAGAATTCATACCCTCTATTATTTTTAAGCAGTGAAGTTAGGTAGTTTAAAATCAGGTGTTGTCATCAAATTTTTCCATAAAGGGGTAAATATTTTCAGCTTTTTACATCATATGATCTCTCTTGAAACTCCTCAACTCTGCTGTTTTATTACAAAAACAATCATAGATAACATGTAAATGAATGGGCATGGCTCTGTTCCTATAAAACTTTATATATTAACACTAATATTCCAATTTCATATAGTTTTCTGGTGTCACAAAATATTATTCTTCTTTCGATTTTTAAAAATCATTTAAAAATGTAAATGCTATTCCTCACCTGTGGGCCCAACAAAAAGAGACAGCTAGCTAGATTTGGTTCACAGGCCTTAGTTTGCCAATTTTTGGTTTAAATAATGATAATAATAAAAAGAGGAATTCAATTTCCCTGTATAGTGAATCAATTCAGCCTAATCATTCTCATATTGGTGAATTCCTGTGTCAGGGAAAGGATATTTATTTGAATTTTCTCAGTGGTTCCTCTTTAACACTGTTCGATGGTAGGGCATTATTACATTTGGGGTGACTGAGTAAGAAACAGTGGCAGGGAGATCATGGGGAAAAGAAAGAATTTTTTGAAGTACTTTCTGTCCATTTCTACAATGTGGTGATCTGATATCAGTTCAAGATTATGTCAGGGTCGAATCTATCCAGGACTTACTTCAGGAAAGGAAATACCGAGACTAACGAAAGGCAAGTATTCCTGCCTGAAAACACAAAACACACTATTTATTTTAAAACAAAAATATTTTTTGTTTGAAAACTGGTATGTTTATCCTGGTACACTTACAATCAGAGATAAGAACAAACCTCAGGTACTTATATATGCTCTGTGGAAAACATAAACATCATGCCTACTGAGAAACGAGAAACAAACTTAATGGAGAAGATACATAAGTGATGCTGAGGGAGAGGAAAAGGAATGGTGGAAGGAGACATTTCCACAGTTAAAGAGACAAGAAGATGAAGCTTAACTGATGCAGAAAGAGAGGAGCTGGCTTTTTCCTTGGCCGTGTATTGCATTAGTATCATTAGAAATGAGTGGATTAATAAAATGTGGTATAGGTATACCATGGAATACTACTCAACTGCAAAAAACAATGGTGATCTAGCACCTCTTATATTATCCTGGATAGAGATCGAGCCCATCCTTCGAAGTGAGGTATCACAAGGATAGAAAAACATGTACCACATGTACTTTCCATCAAATTGGTACTAACTGATCAACACTAAGGTGTTCACATGGTAGTAAAACTCACTGGGTGCCAGTCAGGTGGGGGTGTGTGTGGGGAGGTAAACCCACAACTAATGTCCTTTTATGGGGAAGGACACGCTTATAGCCCTGGCTTGGGCAAGGCAAACACATTACATGTAACCAAAATGTTTGTACCCCCATAATATCCTGAATTAAAAAAAAAGAAATGCTTATTAAAATAGTGAAGTACCACCAAAGCATGACTATAAAATAAATAATCTCCCATATTTCATGAGACATTGCATGAAATGGAAATTTCAGATAAGAATATAAACTCTTCATTCATTTATTCATAGTTTTTTTGCAGCTGGAAAGGAACTGATGCAAGAGTAAGAAAGTTAAAATCGTAATTATTTCATCATTGGGGCTCCTATTTTTTTTTTTTTTTTGTAAATTTTAAATGTTTTCAGTCTACTCACTCACTGTAACTCTCAAGGAGCACAGGTTTCTCTCATTTTGGAGAGGGAAAGTTTTCTTTCTAAATAATGCACGTGCCTGTCAATACATGAGTGGATTAATAAAATGTAGTATACCATCGAGTTCTACTCAGCCACAAAAAACAATGGTGAACTAGCACCTCTTGTATTATCCTGGATGGAGCTAGAGGCCATTCTACTAAGTAAAGTATCCCAAGAATGGAAAAACAAGCACCACATGTACTCACCATCAAATTGGTACTAACTGATCAACACTTATATGCACATGTTGTAGTAACATTCATCAGGTGTTGGGCAGGTGGGAGGGGGAAGAGAGGATGGGTATATTCACACCTAATGGATACAGTGCGTACTGTCTGGGGGATGGACATGCTTTTAGCTTTGACTCAGGCGGGGCAAAGGTAATATATGTAACCTAAACATTTGTAGTCCCGTAACATTCTGAAATGAAAAGAAAATCTCTTCTGAGAATTTAGTTTCAATAATTTTCCTGGTTCCAGTGGGGACACATGTTTGAATTAAATAATTTGTCATTCTGCTGCTAAGTCGATGAAAAATTTGTCCACTGGAATGATAGAATCACATTCCAGTGAGGACCTTGTTAAACATTCTCATGAGAAACATACATTTTGTGTGAAAAACCATCAGACAGTCTCTTGAAACATTCCTTTGGTCTCATGGAAAGATTGCCATTTTTCCAATCCACAGATCAGAGAAGGGCAAGCTGTATCAAACATTTCTTCTCATCTGACCTCAATCTTTTGTTGTGGTTTTACTCGGTAGGAGGTAAGACATGAAAACATGGAGAGATACAAGTTATTTTGGAACTTCCAGCCGAGTCTGAGATGCTGTTTGGCAAGTACAAGGTTTATATTTTATTTTTGTATGTTTACTTGTTTCTTGTATATAAAGCTTCCAACCTTTAATGTTGAATTTGGAAGTCATGTAAACAGGTCAGATTTCTCCTCTGCCATTTCAGATGTTCATTTCTGAAGAATTAATGAGGGTGTATTTCCTGTGTGCATTGTAGGGGTTTCCATCTCATCTTCCCTCTCCTTGAACTAGAATATTAATGACCTCCTGTTCTTGTCTTTTTGAGCAAATCCTGCATCTTTTCAGGGGAGGCTTTGTGGGCCACATGGCATTTACGCCATTGTGCACAAACTTTGACAGGAGTCCAAGAAGAAAGATCTCCCTACATGAGGAGTGTCGTGTTTGGTGCCAAAAATGACACATTCTGGTCCACAGTGATGCAAACATACTGGTTCGTGTCAGCTCTGTCTTTAATAGATCTGAAACACTGGGAAATTCGCCAATCTTTTTCAACTTTTTCATTTGGACAATGAGGTTAATTGAACTCATAGGGATAGGGTTGGTTGATTTTGCTCTAGTAACAAACATGTCCAAAATTTCAGTTGTGTAAAAGAACAAAGGTTTTTACATGTCCATCAGGTGATCTTGGGTCTGGATGATCACTTAGGGAATCAGACTCAGTACCTTGACAAATGCTGTTTAAAGCAACCAATGCATACTATCAGTATTCAGTTTCAAACCTCTTCCTAAGACTTTGAGTTCATTTAGTACATTATATGCTGCCAATTTATTTCCAGTAAGGATTAACTGAATATTTTCCCACTGAAAAACATAGATTGCCATCCTATAGGCCTCCAATTAACAGTTTCCTCACCAGCCACTGCTTGGTTCCTAAACCAATGCCGTACATTTCAGTTTGGTGCAGCACTCTCTCTACGTATACTAATTTCTATATCCATCGGGTTAGTATGTATTATGCTGTGATAGCAAATAACCTCCATGGAAATTAATGGCTAGAATAGCAAAAGGCATTTCTCACTGAGGACACATTCCATCAAGTGTTGGCTGGGTGTTTACTCATCTCATCCCTCAAGGATCCAAGCTGAACAAAGTGTTTGGCCACCATGCCAAACACTGTTGGCCGCTGAACTAAACAGTAAAGGAAACTGTAGAGGGTCTTGTATCAGCAATTAAATATACAGCCTGGAAGCATCATATGTCCTTTTGCTCAGAACTCTATGGCAAAAAGAGTCACATATCCCCGTTAAAGGGACTTACTGTGTTCCCAGAGAGGAGCAACTTGCAAAAATTTGATAAAGAGGGCTGATGACTATTACAAGCTAGATAAATTTGTGTCCCTTTCCATCATAAAATTACACAGTAATATCATTCTTACTGTGATTCAAAGAAATCTTTGGGTGACAATCCTAGGCCACAGAAGGATAATCATTATGCATGCATAAAAGAGTTTAACATTTACAGAAATATCCCCAGATCTATAAAGGCTGTGCAAAATTCAGTGCTTATAAATGAATATCTAACCACAACTATAATAGAAAGTATATAAACTCTGCATTTAGTTTACACCTCCCTAGCTACTCACTCCCTTTATTCCATGGTTTCTCTGGGACAAATGTGGTCAATTCCAGTAAGAACTGACTCAGGGTTGGAAAAGAGCACAACACCCTTAACTGGTTCTGGCCAGTGTGTTGGCCATGCTGACAGCAGTGAATTGTCAGCAGCCGATTTTCCACTTACCTCTGTTTCCCAGCAGTTCTGGGGAATTGCTGAGGAGGCAGTCATGAACAGAGGCATCCTTATTTGGAGATGGCATATGGTATTTTAAGCACACCGATTGATGTTCAACCTGGAAACCGCTGTAGCTTGACTGTGCAAAAAGTTTTAAGCCTGAGTATTGATGCAAAAGATGGCTAGTACAATGGGCAGCCAGGAATACTCTCCAATTCTGACATCGCTTTGTCCTTGCCTTGTAGAAAGTAAGAGAAAAGAAATGTCACATTCTGTGGTTAAATATGCAAATGATTAGACTTTTTAGACTTTAGCTAAGAAAAGAAAATTTTTTCCCAACCTGTGGCCCACGGCCTACAGGCAGAGTAACACAGATAATCACTTTCAGCAGGACAAAGGACAGCCTCAGAGTATGGGGAAAGAAGTTCCCGGTGTCCCTGTGACCACTAGACATGACCCTTTTTGGGGGGTCTGCTTAGACAATCTAAAAAGTTCCTGACTTTTTAAATTATATCTTGCAGAAGTTTAGTCTTCTACACTTGAAATTCTAGAGTCATCTTTGACAGCCTGGCTTTGCAGCCTTTCAGCTGTTGGACCTTAGGCAATTGTGACACAAGCTTGTGACACAGCTTCCTCATATATAAACACATTACTACATGCAAAGCACTTAGCACCTAAACCATGTTAGCTTGAGGGTTCAGAAATTATGTTTCTGAGGGATACAATTATACCCGCAGCAATGTCATTTTTAAGTTGTGACTAAAGGAAAGAGACTCAAAGTGGTTAATCAATTTAAAGATGTTCTTGGAACAAATAATATGTAAGCATTTTCCCCTGCTCTTCCAGAGCTTTCTGCAAAGGTTTGAGTTTTAAAAGTCTTGGTATACTTCTGTGTTCTGAAACTCAGAAGGTTTGTTCATGAAGACCCAGAGTTCAGAATTCTCTGTATCTTGGTGTCTTCTGAAACATGGAAGTTGTGTTTCAAATACTTGTTTCAATCTCTTCTTCTCAACCCTCTTTGGGAGGAAAAAATTTTCCATTACTGAAGAATTGCCTTCAACATTAACACAACTATTCACAAAAAAGCCTCAAATTAACACAGCATGTTATCTTAGACCACTTTCCAGCACTTATAAAGTCGTTCCATTATTATGTTGGACATAGCTCTCACTCCGAACTGTATTCCATTGTTCTTTACTCTGGAAATACCCACAGAATTCTAGGGAGAAGATAAGGCTGGAAAGAAGAGCAATTTGAAGTTAAAATCAAATGAATTACTTTATTTAGAATTTTGGAAAATATATATGAGAATTCTATGTAGGGTTATTATATGGGACATAGATTTGGCAGCTGGGATTACAGTGGCATAAACAAATGGAAGTTTGTTTTGCTCTTACGTTCACGTCTAAGCCACATAGCAGACTCCTTCCATGAAGTCAGCAGGGGTCCCAGGCCCCTTCATCTCCCTGCTCCTCCATCCCTAGGATATTGCCCTCATCTCTACGGTATACAATGGTTCATCACCAAGTCCAAGTTCCGGAAAGCAGGGAAGGGATAAAACAGAAAGGGAGGTTAGTCACCCACTTCCTTTTTTTTTTTTTTTTTTTTTTTTTTGAGACAGAGTCTCACTTTGTTGCCCGGGCTAGAGTGCCGTGGCATCAGCCTAGCTCACAGCAACCTCAAACTCCTGGGCTCAAGCGATCCTACTGCCTCAGCCCCCCGAGTAGCTGGGACTACAGGCATGCGCCACCATGCCCGGCTAATTTTTTCTATATATTTTTAGCTGTCCAGATCATTTCTTTCTATTTTTAGTAGAGACGGGGTCTCGCTCTTGCTCAGGCTGGTCTCGAACTCCTGAGCTCAAACGATCCGCCCGCCTCAGCCTCCCAAGTGCTAGGATTACAGGCGTGAGCCACCGCGCCCGGCTACCCACTTCCTTTTAATGGGATACCCCTTTAGGTAACCTGAGCTACTCTTCCTCACATCCCATTGGCCAGAATTCTCAAAGTGGTTAAGTAATCACATATGGCTACACAGGAGCCAACAAATGTCTTCAGTGTTGGCAGCCATGTGGCCAACAAAAAATCAGTGTCATCAGTAGGAGAGAAAAGGAAGAACAGATGTCAGAAGAGAACAAATAGCCTCTGCCTCAGTAGGGAACAGGATACTAGGTGATAGCTCTATACAAATCTGATACCTGCACTATTTTTATAAATTATCCTAGGCTTGCAGATATATGTGTATTTTGAATTAGGTAGATGAAAGCTATTCCTGACGTTAGGTATAATTTTCATCTGAGGAATTACCTAATCTGTCTGTGCCTGAATCCCCACAATTGCAAAGTGGGAGCAACAAAACTAGCTCAAAAGTATTTGTTGGCTTGATGAATCTTAAATCAAGGTTGAAAATCAAGGAAACATTTTTAAAAACCAACCCAGTATTATTCTAAAAAAAAATAGCTGATTTTTTTTGTCATGGATTATTGCCAGTGATTAAAAAGTGAAAGTTTTATTTTCCAACAACTGTATCCCTTAGAGAGAGGTGGCTATTTTTATTTTTAAGTCAGATTTCAGATTGAAGAGGACTATTTATTTCTCAAACTCAGGCGATGCCTCTCAAGCTAAAATGACCATGTTGTAGCATAGTTTATATGTGGGAGGTAAAAGAAATTTTGCTAGAAAAGTTGGGACTGGTTTAAAAAATGATAACAAAAATGGAGCTAGAAAATCTTAAAGCCTTGACATCAGAACTAAATAAGCAACATTGAATTGTCCCTTCCTTCATTCAACATATATTTATTGAACATCTAGACTAGAAACTGGATATGCAAGGATAATAAAGACAGGCAAGATCCGGTTCTCAACATTTTACATGCTTCTGGGGAGACAGGAAATAAACAAGCAAACAAAACATGTAATAACATAGTGGTAAATAATAGAAAATAAATAAATAGTATATTCTGATGGCCAATAACTGGGCATCTGCTTTAGATGATGTGGTCAGGTAAAGCTTTTCTGAATGGGTGACATTTAAGCAGCGACCAAAGGGAGAAGCACCAGACACCCGACCTGGAAAGAGAAGGGTGCAGGGAATTCCAGCTAGAGAGAACAAAGCTCTGGGGCAGAAGATACGTGGGCACGCGCAGCATAAATAGCAAGGTTAATAATAAAAACGAATGTATTTATTTGAAGGACAGTGTGAAAAGTGTCATGGTTTAGAACCATTACTTAGGCTTCCTCATGTTCATTGTTGCTTCCATTATTTTTTGTTGGTTAAATAATAGAAATTAAAAACAAAACAATACAGAGCATTAAAGTTTGATGGCCAAGGGAGAATATATACAAGCAGAAGCCCCTAGAATAAAGTCTATCAGATATAATTAGAACTAATTACTGAAATATAAAGAGCAAAAGATACTAGAACATGATAGTTTTAAGTGTATTTAGGAAATCCGGGACGTGGCCAGTTTCTAATTGAGTGCTCCTAAAACAGATCCCACTTTACTTTTGTGGACACGCTGTCTCTCCCATATTTAGCTGTAGACGTGTTTACTTTATAATTGGAAGAGTCATCCGTTCCTAGCGCTGCTGGATGTAAAGCAGCTTTGTTTTCTCCATCTCAAGTACAGGGCTCTTTTCCAACTTGAATCCCCAAGGATTCATGTAAATCTGTATCTGGAAATCCCATCACGCTGAGCACATCGCTGTGGCGTCAGCCCTTCCGTGCTTTCAATACATCCCCTACAGAACAGATGGTTTGGAACCTTCACCCTCCCTTTTGTGGGCTGACCCGATCCTCAAATATTGAGGAAAGCATTTTCAAAATTATATCAAGAGGGTTTGCATTCTCGAACTGATTCAATAACTCCCCAAATTGCCAAATCACCTTTCACCCTGAAACTCTTGAAAGGAAAGTCTATAGAGATTTGGTGATGACATTTGTTTTTTTTTCGAAGATGTTCCATTAATAGCTCTTTCGTGCCCTTTAATGATGATCTGCCAAAGACCCGCATGCAGTTTGGAATAGAACACCTGGGCTCAGAGGCTACAGCCCACAGGTAAGCACTTGGCGTTTTCATGCATGCTGGCCATGTACAGCTCCAATGCATGGTGGACTGTATGGTGTCAGAACATGAAGACAAGTGACAAAGCCTGGCAATGGCCTTGGCAGAGAAACTCTTCTCAGAAAAACTTGCCTGTCTGTTCCTAATGAGGAAATCCCAAAAAGTGAAGCTGAAAGTTTCCTGTCATGCAAGGGTAATAAATAAACTTTGGAGAAAATTGGACAAATGCAGAAATTTATACAAAGCAAATGTGACTTTTGGCTAGAGTGAGCTCTCTCTAGAAAACATGGTGGCTGTGTCATATCTGATTGTCTGATGTGAAACATGTGGACTAGGTGAGGAATTGTGCCAAAAATTTCCTAGAGGACTTACGGAGGGGCGCAGCTCAAGTGCTTGTCTCCCAGCTGGTTCCTGCCGATACACTCGTGAGGGGGGCTTGAAGGCAGAGCACTTCACCAGGCACGGCTTGTTTTCCTCTCTTCCCTTGACACTGACTATGTTTAGCTCCTAATCAGGGAGAGGCTGAATATCTTTAAGAAAATCTAATAGATTTGTTTGTATGTCCCTATCATCAGGGGCTGGAGTCACAAATAAGGTGACCACAAATTACATAATTAATTTTCCACAACCTTTTCCCATAGACTTCCAAATCTATTTTATGCCCTGGGTTTATTTACTTCCCCTGCCATTCTGTTTTTAGATCTTCTGTCTAATCATCATGACATAGTAGCAGAAGGAGCACTAAACTTGGAGTCCGAAAACTAGTTGTGATTTGGGGCATGTTGCTTCACTTTCATCAGCCATAATATCCTGTTCTATAAAATGAGAATTGTGCTTGCCTCTCAAGGATGTGATGAGCATGAAGTGGATATGAGTATGAAAGCATTTTGTAAATTTTAAAGGGTTCAACACTGTTGGCTCTAATTTATTTGCATTATTTTGGCTTGGGGGAACAAGGTTGATTCTAGATTGTGAATTTCTTGGATGATAGTGGAGATTTAGAAATGAAAATACCAAAAGGGATCGTTGTTCCAAATTTCTCTAATTGTTGGTGGGACAAGATAGATCTTTAGGAGGATATCCTATATATTTTGGATGTGCATATCACCTGATTTTGTTAAAATGCAGATTCTGATTCAGTAGATTTGGGTGGGGCCTGAGATTTTACATTTCTAAAAGCTCCCAGGTGATATCTATACTGCTGATCCATAGACTCCAAATTGAGTTGCAATGGATGGAGGAGATTGGGATAAAGGGGAGAGGTAACACAGGTGAGGAGAGTGATGAAGACTGAGCTTTCCTGTCTGTTGTCCCTTCATTTTGATCCCATATTGGTGAAATGACTACATATATAAGAGTAATTTTGTAAGAAATCTTCTTGCTAATACTGTAACAGCCATGGTTATTTGCTCTTAATTGAGCATCTTTCTTGTGGAGTAAATTTACTGCAAAAGAGACACAGAAGAAATTGTGGCCTAACTCAGAACATGCCAACCCTGCCCATGATCTGCTACATATGTGGTAGGAAACTAGGGACATTCAGTTTGGAAAAGAAGAGTCTGTGTTCTGCCAACTGGGAAGTGATCCAACAATGACAAAATCTTAGCTTCTGTGACCTTAGCTGTATTTAAAGGGTATTCTCTGGGGACCCCTAGTAGAACATGTCTTGATTGGACATCGTGAACTAGCATTCTTATCATTCACATTTAGAACCAAATGACTTCCTTCTGGCATTTTCACACCGATTTGGTAGTCTGCCATGATATTATGCATTGTTCAGGATAATTTCCCATGTTACTGGGTCCGTTTCCCTGATTTATAGCTGTTTGTAAAAGTTGGCTCTAAAAAGGGGTAGAGAAGTCAAGAAGAAAATAACTTTATAATAAACTACTGCAAACAAAGAGCAGATGGTGAAATTCTTGAAATCCTCTTATAATTCTAGAAAGGTATAGGATTATGATATATAGCTCTTGGTGACTCAATTCTAATGTGCAACTGTTACCCATTTTTTTTTTTTGAGATACAGTGGTGTCTTGGATATTTATTAGCTACCAAAATAACCACCCACGAAAATGTCCTGTTGTGACTTGTAACAAAGCTACACAGACATAAATTTTTTCCAGGCACCATTGTCTAAGATTTTCTGCTTACCAAATCACTCTACTTGCATTACCAGAATCTTGATTAAAATGATCTATAGAGGAACATATAGTGAAATACCTAATTACAACAATAACTAATGGGATCCTTTAGCTCACTATTTTATATTAAAATAAGAAAATCAGAAAAGAACTTTGTTGAGTGAATCTCAACTACATAATGAGAACTCCACCCTAGTTCTATCTTTTATTATAGATTACTAAAAAATCATTACTGTGGAGATTATAAGAAAACACAAATACTCAGTCGTTTGGTTCTAACATTAATTTCCTGTATCCTTTAAAAGGAATTCTTGATGGTCTTAGCTGAGTGTGGCTGAAGGGGAGGTCTGTGTAATGGTGCAGCCTATATCCAAGCTGGCAGTTGTTGCTGGTGCCCAAACCTGTTTCACATTCAACATCAGCCCTATATTACCCTGGAGTGATTCCTTCCATGTATAGGGGTTTTTTTTTAACAGCTGTAGCAAATTCTAATTGCTCAAAAAGTCTAGTACTGAGTATTCATCAGGTATATTTCTATGGTTTTGTTTTTCTCTATTCTTAACTGCACTGAACCTAAAGGGGTGCCCTATGCCTCCAAATTACAGTGTGTCATGTCTGCCAACAATTGCTTACTGCTAGGAATGGCCACCGCCTGTCGGTGCTTTATCTGAATCCAGGTGACAGTGACTTTGCTACCACTCTGAACGTGGTGAAAAGAGCAACTTCCAAATTGGTTACAAGTTGAAATAGGCCTCTTTTATTCTGCTGCAATAAATATAAAAGACTCTGGATAAACCCATTAAGCCTCTCCCTTGACTTACATATGAAGTGCTGCTTTCATTTCAAGAGGAAAACAGTTGATTTTGACTTAGTTCTCTTTTTACTAGAGATCATCTGGAGTTAATAAATAGTTTTTTAGGATATTTGTAGAATAAACAAACTAGACAACAAACATCTTTTTTTATAAAAATAAAACTAGTTTTCTGATATGTAGATAATTCATATTCATTTGGGGAAAAATTTAAAACACAGAAAATTATTTTGAAGTCCCCCCACAATCCTATCACCCAGGGATAATCGTAGTTAACATTTTGTTTTGTGAACACTCTCTAGAGATATTACTTTTTTTCATATTCTTGGGCAAGTTATTCATTCTTTCACTGTGTCTTTCTCTCACCTATAAAATGAGAATTTTAGGTACCTAAAAATAGTACCTATAGCCTAGGATTGTTTTGAGATTTAGATGAGTTAATACATATAAAACATGTAACTTAGTGCCTGACAATAGTTAATAAAAAGTCATTAATATTTTAATCACTATGTGTACATATTTACAACAAGTAGGTATGTTATTTACAAAAATGGAATAAAACCATACATGTTACCTTGTAACTTTACTCAGTAATATGTTAATGTCATGTTTCTATGTCAGTAAATATAGACCTACATCATTATTTTAAATTGTGGCATAATATTCTATTATACGAATGCAGTCAGATTTTTAAAAATTATGGTTTTTCCTTGATCTTCCTACCTGTGGCATATTTGCACATTTCCTTAAACTAAGTTCCTCAAAAGAGGAATAGTAGAATAATACAAAATACAAAATAGTAGGAATAATACAAAATCTTTGAGTATAAGTGTTTTTAATACCTCAGCTTAAGAAACTGACTAAATAAGGCAATTTAATAGTCATTTGATAGGCAAATGAAAGAAACTTGGTATTTGGTTGTATGTGTAAGCGGTTATGAGGACCGGCTTTGAGGAAGTTTACTTGCTTCAAATTCAAGAACCACTACTTACTAGTTATGGTAAGTCACTGTGTGACCTTGAACAAGTTCTTAATCACTCTGTGCCTCGATTGCCCTATCTGTAAAATAGGAATTTTTTAAAGGTCCTACTTTCTAGGGTATAGTGAAAATTAAATAGAATTATGCAAACAATGCTCTTAGATTAGTCTCTAGCTTATGGTAAAAGCTCAATAAATATTACTTCACATTTTTTTACACAGGCAAAGTGAAATAGAAAAGACAGCAATTGTCTACTGAAATTGAATTTTGTGTAACTTAGAAGTGATATAAACATTCACAACTTTCCCCCAAAGAACTATTGAAAAACATTTGAAATATATGCTGGTATAGAATCACTGGAGGAAGTTCTTTGATTTGCTGGGCAAGACAGGACCAAATCATCTGAGCTTAACAGCCTCAAGAGCTACTACTTGCCAGAATATTGTGAATTCTGTCAAGTGATATGCACCTAATTGCTTTAAACCCTAAGGCACCAACACAAAAAAATCTTTCCTTTGCTCTATCCAATGTTTGGCAATAAGACAGAAAAGAGAATAATATAATCATGTATCACCTATTGTGATTTTTCAAATTCCCTGTGAGAAATGCATTGTCAGGGGATGTCGTTGTGGGAACATCACAGAGGGTGCTTACACAGACCTAGGTGGTATAGCCTACCGCACACCCAGGCTGTATGGTAGAGCCCATTGCTCCAATGCAGCATGCTACTGTACTGAATACTGTGGGCAACTGTAACACAGTGGTAAATATTTGTGTTTCTAAAAATATCTACACATAGAAAAGGTACAGTAAAATATAACATAAAAGAGCTGTATAGGGCAGCTTACGGAGCCACCTTCCTCTATGGGGTTCAGTGTTGATCAAAATGTTGTTATGACGTGCAGGACTGTATTTTTAAAACATTGAAAAGTACCAGCTTATTCAATATTGCTCTATAAAGTGATTTATTTCATTTCCAGAGCTGACCCTATTAATAAGATTTAGTGTCACCAAGGAATATAGTTAAGGTAAGGTGTAGATGTAGATTTTAATTAAATTCATTTTAAAAATATAAAATATATTTTGATATTTGGTTCAGCCTTCTTCAGACTCTCTCCGTTAATGTCTTTCATTAATCATGTCGACTATTGAAAAAGAAAAGGTGGAATATGACTGTTGTACTTATGTGGCTTTCCAGATAAGCATAATTTGGTAAAAACAGGAAAGACCCATGATGAATGTCATAAGGGTTTCTACTTTACCAAAAAATGCCAGATGTCTTTTAACACAGGAAGATTTTCTCATGGACTTTTTATAACCCTGACCTTGCTGAACATGTTTGGTCACGGTTGGCAAGACTGCCAGCACAGCAAGTAAGAGACAATCGTGAACATTAAGTCCCTGGCTCATCTTAGGCTGGCTGTGAGAGCCGGGCTGCGCATCAGGCGTGGCTGAGCCACAGGGCAGTCCCAGTTGCAATCCTAAGGGAAATGCTGATTTAAGTTGTGTTATGGATACTCAGGCTGGGTGGTGTCTAAAATGGTGTTCACAATTACTGCATAGAAATAATGTGGGTTTTTTCACTGTATTCAGATTGCTTTGACTGAAAATAGGCAAAGGTGCTTTAATTTAGACATTTGCTGTCTGTAGAATAATGTGACTAAAAGTGATCTCATGTATCTACCAGCTGAATCTGCAAAACAGCTACAAATCAGCAGGAAAGCTGTGTGGATCTCTGACAGACCCACAGGAATTCTGGATTCAATGAGCTACAAAGACGGTTCCCCCAAACACGCAGAACTGAAAGGAATTTCCTTCTGTGCTTCTCTTACTACTCTCTGTGTCCTCCCTGCCCAGACGTTTTTGCATTCACATCAACACTTCAAAAATCTAAAACTGAATTTTATATAAGTACAGAGCATGTGCTTGGAAATGGTCTCAGAACTGCTCTAATCTATCCCCCTCGTTCATGCCGACATAAATCTTAATTATATTACTAATTCATAGACTCACCCATCTGTCTTTCATGATTTTTAAATGAGAAAATCTCTGGCTTTCCTGTGGAATCATTTTAGGCATAATCTCTGGGTGATGCATGTGACTTACCGGAGAAACAGAGAAGCAGACAGATTTCCTGTTTATAGTTTAACATTCCAGACCTAACTGTTTCAAAAGGAAAGAAGGGAAAGTTAGCTGTGACAACCTATTATGATGGCATGCTATTGTTCTTCGTTGTCTGTGAAATTCCAAGGAAAAGAATTTACCTTGACCAACATTTGGAAAAGTTATGTTTGTTTTCCAACTCAGCTTAGAAGGGCCCTCTGTGTGCAGGATACCGTGGCCAGAATTGGTAAAATGCCACTCATTCATGCATTCATTTCTTCAGCAAACATTTACAGAGCGTCTTCTATAAATCAAACAAGGTGGGCTGGAATTTTTTTTAATTTTAAAAATTTAAAATTTCTTCAACTGAGTTCTCATTCTAGGATTAGAGATCTAAAGAAACTGTTATGTTGTGGTGCGAGCACAGAAGATGAAGTTATTAAATGCATCTCCTTCAACCCAGGTCAGAGAAGTCAGCATGGAATTTTTGTCTCTTGAAAGATGATGAGGAATCTATCGGATGGGAGTAAGGGTGGGAGTGTGAAGGGAAAACGTATAAAGTGCATTTCTCCGTCCACATAGAACTTTTGGAAGTGTTGAAAATCAGGCAGTTATTAAATAGAAAAGTTCATGAACATAGTAAGATTTCAATATTAAATAGGCAATTATATTAGATACAACAATATAAAATTTAGAAGTAATTGGGATTTCAGAGGCCATCCAGGTTAGCCCCTCTTTTTCAAGATGGATAAACTGGGGCTATGCAAAGGCGAATGAGCTACAGTAGGTCTCCTGGGTGGGGTGTAATAGAACTAGGATCTAAGCCTGTGACTTGAGATGCTGAACAATACTCTATTTAACAGCATCTTACCTAATCTGTTCCCCTTTATTAGTGGAACAAATCAAGGCTGTGTAATGTATTTGACTTTATCCACTCCATTTTTTATGACTAATTCAGGAGCCTGATAAACAGAAAAGGCTGTATCTAGAGTCATTATTTGAAGCTCTCTTGCATAAAAAAAGCCCCACCCCCAAAATCTATATGCTGACTATAAGGACCCATATTTATGTGTGCTTAGAAACATAGACATAATAATGACAACAATATCTTGTGTATGAATAATGCTTTACACTTTACAAAGTGCTTTCAGATACATCATATTTTTTTCCTTCCACACCAACTGTGTAGGTTACCTATTATGGCCCCATTGTACAAAGTAGGAAATTGCCAAGTTAGAGTTTGTGACTTAATGCCATACAGGAAATAAGTGACAAAGCCAGGGGTCAAATCTATGTTTCCCCCCTACACTTGTGGTATTCTTCCTGTTATACTCCCATTGCCTCTCTAACACATGGTATATGCTGTAGATGCCCTGCATCTCATATCAGCCCGGTATTTAATTAATACTTGCTGTGACCTAGCACTTTCCTGGAAACTTTCATGGACACAAAGCAGTTTAGGTAGTTGTGGTCCTACCTTCAACAACATATGATCAAGCTGAGGGAAATGGAACTAAAATGAATGAAATAGGGCATAAAGGTTTTAATAAAAATCTAAATTCATGCTGGTTTTAAGGGCAGTAAGTATTCTCCAGACCCCAAATTACATTAGGAAATAAAAGTCTACCGATGATTTATTTTGGAAACCCCAAAACTGAACTCTATCATCTATTTATGCTACATTATTTAATTTATTTAATGCAATTTACATGCAATAATAATATGAAAAAAATGTAATTATAGAAGATCAAGAATAATAGTACTATAATGCCAAATGCCAGGTTGTGCAAAAAATTATGTCTATTTTTAATCCAACAAGGGAATGATATTATTTGGTTTTCTTAATTGATATGATACAGCTTTGTCACAGATTTAGTTTTTAAAACCCTTTCACTACAGAAGCATCAGTACTTTGGAGCTACTGGGATATTCACTCTGTACCACCAGGCCAATTAAAACAATTTCACAACAGTTAGCAAAGCGTATTCTTAAATCTTACAGATACTGCCAAAATTCCAACCCAGATAACTGAGACCTGAAAACTTAACATTCTGTAACCGATTTTTTTTCTTAATAGATAGCAAAATGTGGGAAATGCTATTTTGAAAAATCAGTTTCACAATACATTTTTTGAGTAATTTAGACTTTCTTTCTAAATTCTACTGAAAGATGATTGATATTTTGCAAAGGTTTAGTATTATTTTATAACTTTGTTTTCCTTGTTGATTCACATTTCCCTATTTTTAAACTTTCACTTTTCCATATGCTTTGTCATGAATAATGACCAATTGTGTTGCCTCCTGTGGAAATACCAAAGATAAGAGGTAAACAGTTGCTTCCCTAAAAAAGGACTTGATTACATCTGAATTGCTTTTAAGGTAGTATTTCTATTATCCACTATTATTTAATCTCAACTTAGTAACCTTTGGTATGCCTGACTTTGATGACCTTTCACTCTATTTTAATTGATAGCAACATAATAATGGACTACATTAAATTTCTAACTTTGGAAGACTTTGGCACAGTGGTTCTTAAACTGACCACACAATGGAATCATCTGTGAAGTTAAAAAAAAAAATAGTGTTAAAGAGAGTAATTGGGAGGTCATTTGGCTGAGACATATCTAGAGTACTGGGTTCCTACCTAAGCAAACCAAAACACAACTCAGTGTAAATAGTAAAATGCAACCTAATCTTAATCAATCAGAACTGCCAGCTAACCTCTAACTGAAGAATCCACTAATCAAAAACCATCAACTAACCTCTAACTAGAAACTTTATCAATCCGAAACTGCCAGCTAACCTAGAACTAGAGACTTTCCACTTTAACCAATCGAATATTTTCTTTGTTTTCCAGAAGCATCTTATAAAAGTTTTTCCCCAGCGCCCCCTTGGTGGAGCCCAAACTGCTTGTGGTTTGGTGCTGGCGGATTTAGGAATTGCTGTTTGCTTAAATAAACTCTTTAAAATCTTGATGCCTACGTTTAACAATAGTGATGCCTGGGTCTCACCTATCACCTACGGGTTATGATTAAATGGGTCTGGGGTGCCCTCTTGATACTCATGTGTTTAAAAACTGCCAGGTGATTCTAATGTGCAGAGAGGTGCAACCTGAATTAGAAGAAATCATCCTAAAAACTAAGCAGAAGTGACTTTTTAAGAAATTAAAAGTTAATGTTTAGTCATACATTAGAAATATTATGGCCAGCCTGAAACTGATACTCTCATTAATAAAATCCAAGTACTATGCCATTTCTAGGTGGGTCTTGTGCTAATAAGTGTTTAAAACCAGCTTCCTAAGAAACAAAGCTCTGTTTGCTTATGTTTGTCCATTTCCCCGGTAAAATGCTCCCATCATAGCTGATTTCAAGATATTAATGAATTCAGCTGTGAATCCAGATCATTAACAACTGGCTTGCCAAATTTCTGAAAATTTAAAATTAGCTCTTAAGAGCCAATTTTAGCCAGCTTCAGTGCACCACTGCTTCTAAGAGAATTAAGTCTAGTATGCCAATCACTATTTGATTAACATCAGTTAAGTTTTTTATCTTTTTGGGATAAAGTGTATTTATTTAGGCCTTATTTAGGTTAAAGCAGATAATCATCATTTCCCATTTAAAAAATTTTTTTTCTATTACATGTATATATTGTATAGTGGTGAAGTTTGGGCTTTTAGTGTACCCATCATCTGGATAGTTTATATTGTAACCAGTCGGTAATATTTCATCATTCACCCCCTTCCACCCTCCTCCACCCTTTGAGTCTCCAATGTCCATTATACCACTCTGTGTGTCTTTGCATAGGCTGTAGCTTGGCTCCCGCTTGTAAATTAGAATATGCAGCATTTATTATTCTGTTCCTGAGTTATATCACATAGGATAATGATCTTCAGATCCATCCATGTTGCTTCAAAAGACATGATTTCATTCTTTCTTATGGGTAATACTCCATGTAATATATATATCACATTTTCTTTATCCATTCATTTGTTGATAGGCACTTAGGTTGATTTCATATCTTTGCAATTGTGAATTGTGCTATGATAAACATATGAGTATGGATATCTTTTAGATATAATGATTTCTTTTCCTGAGAGTAGATAGCCAGTATTGGGATTGCATGGTAGACTTACTTTTAGTTCATTAGGAAATCTCCATAGAGATTGTACTAATTTACATTTCCAACAGTATATAAGTGTTGCATTTCACTGCATCCATGATAGCATGTCTTGTCTTTTTGACTTTGACTTTTTAATAATGGCCATTCTCATTGGAGTAAGATGGTGTCTCATTGTGGTTTTAATTTGCATTTCTCTAATGATTAGTGATGTTGAGCATTTTTTCATATGCTTGTTGGCCATTTGTAAATCTTCTTTTGAAAAATGCCAGCACATATCCTTAGTCCACTTTGTATTGGGGTTAATTGGTTTTTCCTTGTTTAAGTTCCTTGTACATTTGGGATATTAGTCCCTTGTTGGATGTATAATTTGCAAATATTTTCTTCCATTCTGTATGTTATCTGTTCACTATGTTGATTATTTCTTTTGCTCTGCAGAAGCTTTGTAGTTTAATTAAGTCCTATTTGTTTATTTTGGTTTTTTTGCCTATTTTTTTGAGGTCTTAGTCATAAATTGTGTGCCTAGACCAATGTCCAGAAGAGTCTTTCCTAGGTTTTCTTCCAGTATTTTTATAGGTTCAAGTCCTACATTCAAGTATTAATCCAGCTTGAGTTGATTTTTATATATGGTTAGAGATTAGGATCCAATTTCATTCTTCTGCATATGGCCATCAAATTTTTTCAGCACCATTTATTGAAAAGGTGTCCTTTCCCCAGTATATGTTCTTGACAACTTTGTCAAATATCAATTGGCTGTAAGTATATAGCTTTATTTCTGAGTTATCTATTTTGTTCTATTGATCTATGTGTCTATTTTTATAACAGTACCATGCTGTTTTGGTTACTATAGTCTTGTAGTATAATTAGAAGTCAGGCAATGTGATGCCTCCAACTTTGTTCTTTACCACCTTTGTTAAATACATTTTTAGGCATTTTTTCTCCTGCTATTATAAATGGGATTTCCTTCTTGATTTGATTCTCGGCTAGATCATTGTTGGTGTATAGAAATGCTACTGATTTCTGTATGTTGATTTTGTATCCTGAAACTTTATTGAATTCATTTATCAAACCTAAGTGTTTTGTGGTGGAGTCTTTGGTGTTTTCTAATACAAGATCATATCAGAAAAACAGAAACAACTTGACTTCTTCTTTTCCAATTTGGATGCCTTTTATTTTTTATTCTTGCCTGATTGCTCTAGTGAGGACTTCTAGTACTATGTTGAATAAAAGTAGTGAAAGTGGTCATCCTTGTCTTTTTCATTATTAGGAGGAATGTTTCAACTTTCCCCTATTAAGTATGATGTTGGCTGTGGGTTTGTTATATATGCCCTTTATTATTTTAAGGTATTTTCCTTCAATGCTTAGTTTGTTAAGGATTTTATCATGAAGAGATATTAAATTTTATTGAATGCTTTTTCTTCATCTATTGAGATGATCATATAGTTTTTGTCCTTAGCTCTTTTTATGTGATGTATCATGTATATTGATTTGCTTATATTGAATCATCCTTACATCCCTGGTATAAAACCCACTTGATCATGGCATATTATCTTTTTAATGTGATTTGCTTTCAATTTGCTAGTACTTTCTTGAGGATTTTTGTGTGTATATTTATTAGGGATCTTTTTGGTTGTGTCTTTGCATGGTTTTCATATCAGGGTGATACTGTCTCATAGCATGAATTAGGGAGAGTTCCCTCCTTGATTTTTTTGGAACAGTTTCAGGAGGATTGATATTATTTCTTCTTTGTATATTTGTTAGAATTTGGGTGTGAGTCCAGATTTTTTATTTAGCAAAATTCAATCTTGCTACTTGTTATAGATCTGTTCAGGAGTTCTATTTCTTTCTGGTTTAATCTTTAAGGGTTTTATGTTTCTAAGAATTACCCATTTCCTCTAGATTTTCTACTTTGTGAGTGTATAGTTGTTCATAATAGTCTCTGATGATCTCTTTTATTTCTGTGGTATCAGTTGTAATGTCTCTGTTTTCATTTCTTATTTTGTTTATTTGGGGTCTTACCTCTTCTTGGTTAGTCTAGCCAGAGGTTTATCAATTTTGTTTATCTTTTTGAAGGCACAACTTTTCATTTCATTGATTCTTTTTTTTAATCTCTGTTTCATTTAATTGTGCTCTGATCTTTGCTATTTCTTTTCTTCTGCCAAGTTTGGGTTTGGTTTGTTCTTGTTTTTCCAGTTCCTTGAGGTATGACATTAGATTGGTAAGTTGTGATCTTTCTACTTTTTTGACATAGGCATTTAATGCTATAAACTTCCCTCTTAGTACTGCTTTTGCTGTATAAAACAGATTTGGGTATGCTGTGTTTCCATCTTCATTTATTTCAAAAAAAGTTTTAATTTTCATCTTTATTTATTCATAGAGCCAGTGATTGTTCAGGAGCATGTTGTTTAATTTCCATGTATTTGCATAGCTTCTGAAGTTCCTCTTTGTGTTGATTTTAGCGTTATTCCATTGTGGTCTGAGAAGGTACTTGATATGATTTTGATTTTTAAAAATTTATTAAGACTTATCTTATGGCCTAACATGTTCTATCTTGGAGAATGTTCCATGTTCTGGTGGAAAACAAATGCATATTGTGTAGTTGTTGGGTAGAAGGTTCTGTAAATGTCTGTTAAGTCCATTTGGTCTATAGTTCAATTTAAGTCCAGTGTTTCTTTGATAACATTCTGTCTAGTGCTGTGAATGGGGTGTTGAAGTCCCCCATTATTATTGTATTACTGCGTCTCTCTTTCTTTAAGTTGACTAGAATTCCAGCTGAGCCAGTTTTAGACCCCAGTGGTTGCAACAGTGGGCTGAGTGTACCTGTCTTTAAGCCCCAGATCAGCTTATACTGGCACCAGTGTTAGTGGGTCCTGGAGGGCCATTTCTTGGTTCTCCAGGTAGCTTGCTCAAATGGTAATAGTGAGAAGAGTGGGCTTGGTGTGTGGGCAGGTGCTCAGGCCCCGGGCAGCTGGAGTGATGGGGGTGATGGCCATAGTCATGATGGAGCAAGCCACTGGGATCAAAAAGGTTGGCATTGGTGGTAGCTGTGGTGGGTTGGGCAGCTAGTTTGTGATTCCATGGCAGCCCATAGCAGGGCTATTGGTATGGTCCTAGATATGCTTAGGAGAGTTTGATCTTCCCTGTGCCTCCATGACTGGGTGGTAGCTGCAGCCATGTCATCTCAAACTCAGCCCAAGAGTGGGGCACTGCCCAATGTTAAACTCTCAAAATGACATCACCTGTGGGCCTGCAACCAGAGAAGGCAGGGCCCCACTCAGGTAAGCAGCATGGGCAAGAAGCTGTGGGGATTGTGGTCCACTCATATCTCAGTCTCACAGCAGCCCATTGCAAGATTATGGGAATCATCCTAGGTATACATATGAATGCCTGGTTTCCATGTCCCTACTTGGCCAGGTGGCAGCCACTGTCATGTCAGCCCACATTTGGCCCTAGGGAAGAGCACAACACAGCATTAAACTCTCGAAATTGTGCCTCAAGCCTGTGACCAGGGAGGGTGAAGCTCCCCTCAGGCAAGCGGCATGGACAAGAAGCTGTTGGGAGTGTGAAACCCTGGGAATTTCTATCTTACTGTTTCCCTACATCCAGAAGCTTCTGACTCTCAGCCAGTCAGTCCCCAGCTGGGAAAGCTGCCTCAAACCATCTCCTTACTTTTAGTCCTTCCCATCATTTCTCTGGTGAATCTTATCTTTCTGTCCTACACAATCTGCTCAAAATGTGAGTAGATACTTACTATTCTGATGCCTCTTTGTGGAGAAGGCACATATTACCTGTGTCTAGGCAGCTATCTTGATCTCTCCCTTCTTTTCATTATCAATCTAGCTATGCTCTATCAATTTTGTTAATCTTTTCAAAGAACTAACTTTTCATTTCATTGATCCTTTGTATTATTATTTTTATTTCAATTTCATTTAGTTCTGCTCTGATCTTTGTTATTTCCTTTCTTCTGCTTGCTTTGGGTTTGGTGTGCTCTTGTTTTTCTAGTTCCTTGAGGTGTGATGTTAGGTTGTTAATTTTTTATCTTTATGACTTTTTGATGTAAGCATTTAGTGCTATAATCTTCCCTCTTAGCACTTCTTTTACTGTATCCCAGAGATTTTATTAAGTTTTGTCAACATTATCATTTTATTTTGAAAAATTTTAAAATTTCCATCTTGATTTCTTTGCTGATCTAAAAATCATTGAGGAGCAAGTTGTTTCATTTCCATGTATTTGTATCACTTTGAGAGTTCTTCTGGGAGTTGATTTCCACTTTTATTCCACTGTGGTCTAAAAAGGTACTTGATATGATTTCTATTTTGTAAAATTTATTGGGACTGGTTTTTTGGCTGAACATATGGTCTACCTTGGAAATTGTTCCATGTGCTGATGAGAAGAGTGTGCATTCTGAAGTTTTTGGGTAGAATGTTCCGTAAATATCTATTAGATCCATTTTTTTCTAGAGTTCAGTTTACGTCTAAAGTTTCCTCACTGATTTTCTGCTTTGATGATCCATCTAGTGCTGTCAACGGAGTATTTAAGTCCCTCACTATTGTATCCCTGTCTTTGTCTTTTCTTAGGTCTAGTAGTATTTATTTTATGAATCTGGGAGCTCCAGTGTTAGTTGCATATATGTTTAGGATTGTTATATCTTCTTGTTGTATTGATCCCTTTATCATTATGTAGTGACCTTCTTTGTCTTTTTTTATTGTTTTGATTTAAGTCTGTTTTATCTGATATCAGAATAGCTATTCTTGCTTGCTTTTGGTTTTCCTTTATGTGGAATATTTTTTTACACCCCATTGAGTCTATAAAAATCTTTATGAGTTAAGTGGATCTCTTGAAGGTAGCAGATATTTGGATTTTTAAATCTATTTTGCTAATCTATATCTTTTAAGTGGGACATTTAGACCATTTTCATTCAAAGTTAATATTGATATGTGAGATACTGTTCCAGTCATCATGTTGTTTGTTATCTGGATGCTTTGTATTCCCAATTTTATTATGGTGTAATAAACTTCTGTGAATTTTATACTTTAGAGTGTTTTTATACTTGCATGTATCAAGCCTTTGTTTTGATGTTCAGAACTCTTTTGAGCATTTTTTGTAGGGTTGGTCTAGTGGTGACACATATGGCAATGTTTGTTGGATTGTTTATGGATTAAACTTAATAGTTTTCTGTATTGTCTTTACATTTGTATAAATAATATTCTTAATAAATTTAGTCACTTGGTATACAAATCACTTAAAAGATCAACAGCTCTGAGATCTTGTGATATTCTCTTCATTTTGAGCTATAATAATAAAATAATCTATTTGAACATCATGTACATTACTAGATAAATAATAATACCAGAAGACACTTCTATAATGCTCTTGTTATGCCAAGCACTGTTCTAAGCACTTTACGTATATTAACCTGTTTGTTTTTGACAGCTCTTTGAGATCTGTTCTACTATTATCCCCATTTTTATAGAGGAAGGAACTTGGGGTCAGAGAGGTTAAGTGGCTGCCCAATGATGCATAGCTAATAAGTAGCAAACTGGAAGTTAAACTAGATTGTCAGACTGTGTTCTTAACCACCATGTTCTATCAAAAAGTAAAGGAGCAAAGTTATATTCTGAGACTATTTTTGTATATTACAGAACCCAAGTGCTATGGTCTGAATGTTTGTCTACCCACAAAATTCATATGTTGAGATCCTACTGAGGTGTCTTTGCTTCTAAGCTTTTCTGGCAGATCGAGCTAAGAAATACATGCTGGTTATACACATATACATACACATAAATACATGTAAACATCACATGCATATATGCATGCAGGCATGCATGTATAATTATGCCTGTATGTATATGTACATGCATGTATGTATATGTACATACTTATCTATGGTTTAGAAACTATGAATTTACATCAGTTTCATTCCATTCCCACATGGTTCTTTCTTGCCTTCCCTTGTTCCATATTTGTATGTTCCTTTGTCCATAGTGCACACTCTGGCTCCCATCATCAACACATTTTCTCAATCATGTAATCCATCTGAAATAGTTGCATTATTACTTGGGCACTGTGGTCCTCTCTTCCTGACTGTCAAAAATTACTGGCCCCAGTAATTCTATGACTAGTTATTTATTCAAAAGAAAGGAACTTACATGTCTACAAAAAGTCTTGTATAAGAATGTTTGTAGCAGCTTTATTCATAATAGTCCAAAACTGGAAACAGCCCAATTGTCCTAACAGAAGAATGGGTAAGTAAACTGTGATATAGTCATACAATGGAATAGTACTTGACAATAAAAAGGAACAAATTACTGCTACATGAAACAATATGGATGAATCTCAAAAATGTGCTGAATTTAAAAAGGCAATCAGAAAAGAATATATAATGTATAAGTGCATTTATATGAACAGGCAAAACTAATCTATGGTGATAGAAATGAAATCACTACTTGCTTTTCATGGGGGAAAACAGGGCAGGACATTGACTGGGAAGGGGTATAAAAAAACTTTCTGGAATTAAGAAATGTTTTTTATCGGGATGTTTTGATCGGGATGTGAGTTATATAGGTACATGCATTTGTCACAATGTATTGAACTCTACCCTTAATATCTGTGCATTTCACTGTCTATAAATTACTCCTCAAGTTTTTAAAAAATTGGCTGGAGTAGAGACTGCCCCGTTTAGCTGAGATTGTAACTCTTCAATTTAAAATAGCTCCTTCTGGATTGTCTCATTTTGTGATTTGAGTTTACTACCATGATCAATACTTTTACTTCACTACCTTTACCTTTACTAACCTATTATTTCCTTTTTATTATCATTTCAAGTATACAAAGTACAACATAGGTTAGAATTTCACAGTTAATTAAATGACATTATCAACTGTTTAGGTTTGGCCAATATATATGCTTTAATAGAGTAATGACATACATGCAAATTATAAATGTTTAAATAACACTGAATTTTAAATTAATCCTCAGTGTAAGCCTTTGCCTATCTGACATATTAAGATGAAAGCAAAACAAACAAACATCTGTATTCAGGTTGGGCCAATAGAAGCAACTGATTTCCAACATTTAAATGATCAAAACCACTTCAATGAGAAAATGATTTTCTCAGACCTTCTCATAGATTCTGGTGCAGACCACGCCCTTCATCACACATTCCTTAAAAAAGAGAGAGATTAATTATCTCCAACTTAAACCAGGGAACATCAGATTTGTAATAAAAATAGAAATTCAAAATAAACTCATCAGATTAACTTAGAAAGGAATAAAACATCAGTATGTCAGTCTCCAGTACTTCACAATATGACCACTGAAATAGGAGTAATAGTTTAAAAGTTGATCTATATTACTGTAAAGGCCTTTTTTAAGGGCAAGTTTTTATGCATAATTTGCACATAATTAAAATCTACTAAAACATTGCTTTTCAAAACTATCTGCACATTTGCATTATCTGGGGAACATTTAAATATACTGATGGCTCCTCTTTCCCCAAGAGACTTGCATTCAATTGACCTGTGTTGGGGTCTCCATACTGGTATTTACTCCCCATGTAAATCTATTTTGCAACAAAGGCTAAGAACCACTGTACTAAAGAAAAAAACATTCAAAATGTTGCATGAATCTATTTATAGTCCATGTATGTGTTAATTAGTAAACCCAGAGCCTCAACCTTAAAAAAAATCCTTAGAGGTCATTACATATAACTTTTGTGAACATTCTTATTTGTTGACTAAAAGAGGTCTCCAATGATCTCAACTTGCATTATTGACATGGTTTAGTCTAAGTTACCATGACGTCTTGAAAGGAAAATGGTTAGATGTCTGCGAATATCTGCAATTGAGCCTTTTAGAGAGTATTTTGCTTTTAAAATTTAGACTTGCTTTTCTCTTTGTGCGTCCAAACTGGTGAGATTTATCCAAATTATCTTTAACTTTACTACCATTTTTAGGTATTCTTATTTCTAAAATGACAAATTGGCTTTTTTATTTCTAAAATCTTGGGCCATTATTTAAACTACTTGGAGATGAATCTTCTACAGTTTAAATATCACTCAAGTGTTCACTCTGACTCTATTCTTAGCAATTGTTATCTATTTATATTCCAAAGAACAAAGAGAAGTTTGAAAATAATATAAGAAAATTCTTTATATTAGCATTATTTCTCTATTTAGAAGTAAAAATACTCTTACCACTACCATTTTTCCATCCACCAACTTCCTTTTTATGGTTGTCTCTTTGCCATCCCATTTCTGTACTTGATTCAATGAGCCTCTCTCCAGGGTCACAGTGCTCTACAAAGACAAGTGCATGTAATTGACTTGCCTGGACTTCAGTTGATTAAAGAAGCAGTCCATTCAGTATTGAACCATTTTCATAATAGATGTCTCAGGAGGCACATTCATGTTCAACGGAATAGAGTCTATCCTTTTTTTTTTTTTTTTTTTTTTTAAAGCCTTTTCTCTTGGCTCATTAAAATTAGTGGCAAATTAGATCCCTCCCCTTACGTTTAGTCTTAGCTCCTTTTTGTGCATTTCTTTTATAGGACTTACTATAAGTACATATATACATCTACACATACAGTTTTTTTTTTTATTTATTTATTATAGCTTATTATGGGGGTACAACCGTTCTGGTTAAGTATATTGCCCATGCCCCTCCCAACCCCCCGAGACTGAGCCTCAAGGGTGTCCATTCCCCCAACAGTGCACATCGCACTCATCATGTAGGTAAACACCCGTCCCCTCCCCGCCCCAACACCCCGAGTCAGATCTTCAAGTATGTCCATTCCACTGACAGTTCGCTTCGCTCTCATCATGTAGATATATTATTAGAGTCTACCCTTTTAAACACCACCAGAAATAATCCTCTCTCAAGCAGTTGATTGCGCCAACTTTAAAGAAAAACATTAAAGATTACCTTGGTTTTCCTGTTGTCAGCTGTGGTTTCTTCAAATTCCCGGCCTAGCTTGAAGGAGATCTCTGTATTTTTAAAGGTGCTTTCAGTTCGTATAGTTATAATATCTCCTTTTTTGCTGATGATCACCCTGGGTTTGGCCAAGTTTCCCAGTTTCCTGGTGGCTAACCCTACACCTGAAGATCAAGATAGTGTTAGAATTAAATTGACCAAGAGAGTGTCCCTGGGGAGACTATGGTGGACACATCAATGCCGGTGGTGCCTTAGGTATACAGATGGCAGGTAGTATCACTTACTACCAAGGGCCTCCTTACCCAGAGGAAATGCACACCCAGGACTCAAACATTTTAGATTTTGTTATTACAGAAGTAATGACAAAGATTTTCAAAGGGAAAGTGTTCAGCCAAAATAGTGTGAGTCATCCACTTTTACCACATCCAATTCTGCTCCCCATTAGAAATCACTAATTATAGATTTGTGTGAATCATTCCAAATATTTTAGTTTATACATACAAATGCTATGGATATATATGAGAATATGACATATACATACTATTTCATGATTTTTTTGCTCAGTAATATATTATATTATGGATTTGGAGAAGAATTCTCTTCCTATCTTTGATAGAATCTCATTTCTGATATTTTGTAGCTCCCATGTCTAGCTGCTCGGAAAAACTATCCATCTACCTTTGAGAGATGAACAATTACAAACGATCAAATGTAAATAAGATGGTATTTTAAAACTCTTCTACATTTGAAAAACAAAAAATTAGACTCAGGTTTTATTCCTATTACTACCAAGACTATAGAAATACATAGAAAAGGACAAATTCCAAATAAGAAATACATGAACGATAAACTAGTTTCCTAAGGCTCCAGTTGGAAGTTCCAATGCTTAGATTTACTTTTCTTTAAAACAAACAAACAAAAAAACCTCTTTTACATATATATACACACACACAAATAAGAAGTTAAGAGTTATAGCTAATAAACTGTTATTTCTTTCAATTCTGGTTAATATTTTGTTATTTTATATGATTGACGACAATGTTTTTCAAACTAAATCATAATCTCTGGGGCAGAGCCTGAGAACCTACATTTTTCAAACCCCAGGGTGTCCCTATGCACATAAATTTGAAAACAACAGAATCAGAGCATCCCTCCTTGAGACTTTCCTTTATTTTGCTGCTTCTTCAGCAGTAAAGTCAAGTCTTTAAATCTAACCAATCTCATAGTATGGATCTATCCCCATAAGTTCTCATAGTTTGCCAGGTAACAGTGACACAACTTTGCTCATTTTAGCTGAAATAGAACCTTTTATACAAGCTTTCTGAACAGCTAGCTACAGGCACTTTGACAAGCATGGCAACCTGAGGTCACTGGCATTGCTCTCTATTAACAGCTGTGGAAATTTCCAAAGATTCTTCACATCTATTGTGTTCATATCTATGGAACATTCTCTAGAAATAGTATAAAATAAAGTTGTTGTAACTAATGATTGGGTTTTCCATCTCCATTTACTGCTCCAACTCCAGGAACGTCTGATGTTAATGAAATTGAGTTTGAATTTATTGCCACAAGCCTAGTTTTTTCTTTCCTCTCTGTAACTTCCCTAAGTTATGAACATCCTATTTTAGGAAGCATTTTTGTCTTTCAAACGCTCTGTCTCTACATGATTATGTAATAAAGGACGACCTAAGGATAGAGAGAGAAAACTTATAATTTAGCTAAGAATTAAATTTTAAATTGAGGTTTTCTAGTATCTGTAATATATTCAACTTCTTATTTTATGAGCACTGTAGTTGCTATAAAACTCTTAGAAAAGCCAAAGAATGGGTTGACTAAACTTATCAAATTTCTTTCCTATGGATCTGTGATCATAACTCTTTTGGTATGAAACTGCCTTTGAAATCAGTGGAAGTTCTATGCATTTAAGTAGCTCTCATTTAAGTTAAAATCTATTAAAATTGCCACAAATAAAATGCAAATAAATTATCTGAATGACACAACAAAAGATTAATCCCTGAAGAGTTTTGTACTTGAGACTGCAAACTTTCGCAGTCTCTTGTTAAGGATATTAGAAGAAAATGTCATGTAGTTTTCTCAGTCAGAACAACAAAGAGTATTTCTTACCCAGAGCTTTCATGTAATCATCAAAGTTCTCACTAGAGACAAGTTTCCAGGTGCCCAGGAACCTGTTGCTCATGGTGATAGGTGAGAGGTCAGCACAGTTCTAGATGGGATTCAAAAGACTTAGAGGAGATGCTGAGGCCTCAGAAGATTCTTTTCAAGGATATCCAAAGCACGTGACTCTCACAGAGCTCCAATGGGGAAAGGCAGTGTCACCACTGGACAATAAACGGCTCTTCAATCAACAGCTGCCCATCCAGTGGGATAAAAGAAAACCCCACATAATGTTACCTTTGTCTCCAAAAATTTTTATAAAAATGAATGAGAATACTATTTGAGCCTTCAAAATTTTTTGGGGCTAGCCTACATTTATGAGAGTGCTTAGATCCTTTAATGCTCTGGAAAACACTCCGTGAATTATGTGATCGTGAATGAGTGTATGTGTGTGTGTTTAGGCATCTTGGTGACTTTCAATCCTGAGTCTGCACAATTAAGAATTCTTATTGACAAGGAAGAAAGAGAGAAATATGTCCATGAGTATTGTGATAACAGTCTGAAATATGTTGTGGGAGAGAAATGCAAGGGAGCAGTGTGAGGAAGTATTCATAGGTGAGGGAGGCTTGGCATAGTTCACATATCCCGGGCAGGCAGAGTAGGCAGACAATGAGGTCGGTCTATTACAGTAGAGCACAGAAACTGTATTCATGTCATGGGACAAGAAATAGCACTGTAACATGCTCTTTAACCACAGCAAAGATTTTCATCTAAAAATAAACCTTAAGTCTGAACCAAGCAGGTTCTTAGTTACTATGACAACTTTGTGTTTAAGTCATTTAAAATACATCCACAGTTTTATAAAGACAGGATTCTCTGGCAGGGTGCAGTGGCTCATGCCTGTAATCCTGGCACTTTGAGAGGCCGAGGTGGGAGGATTGCTTGAGGCCAGGAGTTTGAGAACATGCTGAGCAAGAGCGAGACAGCATCTCTACAAAAAACAGAAAAATTAACTGGGTGTGGTGATATGTGCCTGTAGTCCCAGATACTCAGGAGGCTAAGGCAGGAGGATCACTTGAGCCCAGGAGTTTGAGGTTGCAGTGTAGTGAGCTATGATGACGCCACTGCACTCTAGCCTGGGTGATGGAGCAAGAGCCTGTCTCAAAAAAAAAAAAAAGAGAGAGAGAGAATTTTCCATAAAAATAATACTAATGCATATTGAGAGCTCACTATGGGCCAGTCACTGTGCTAAGTGCTTAATATAGTGATCTCATTTGAACCCAACGCTGTCCCTAGCGTCCAGACTCTGGACGTTATCTCATGCTGCTCCTACTATACTGTACATGGGCAGAGGGGACAAAGAGCAGGTGATACTGATATCACCATGATGGCTAGAGGTACTCATTCTCTTCTCAAAGATCAAGAGAAGTGAAAATCAAGAGATCCAGGCTACTACAGAGCCCAGTGTTTAACCAGGGAGACCAAAGGTAAATCTCAGAGCATAAGTGCTGCTCTTGGGAATGCCTAATTGCTTCTCTATATACCATGTCATGTAAATGTTCCTTACATGTTGTCTACAAGTTACATACAATTATATATTTGGAAAAGAAATATGTCCTATAGATATTAAGAAGATCATAAGACAATATTATAAAGTAATTCATGCCAATAAAATTTCTTTAAAATAAAAAGCTTTAAAAGAAATTTATAAATTTCCTTAGAAAACACAATTTATCAAAAATGACAAATCCTGAATACTCCCAAATCTATTAGCATCGAATCCATAATTAAGATCTATCCCACAAACATACCCTAGGCTCATAGTCTTCACTAATGAATTCTTACAAATGTTTAAGGAAACATAATGCCAGTCTTACACAGAATCTTCCAGAGAATAAAAAGTGTACTATTAATAGTTTCAAACTTGCTTCTGCCAAGGTCTTTGCACTTGTTCTTTCCCGGGATGCTTAACCACTCCCATATGGTTAATCCCTAAATCTCAGTTCAATCGTCCTCTTCTACCTTTGGAGCAACGTATTTTAGATTTGAATTCAATAATCCATCTTTTCTAACTTCTTCTGGTACCATATATATCATTTTTTAAGTTACTGCAATGACAATTTTTATGAATTTTGGATATTGTTTGATAAATATGTGTGTCACCCACTGAAGTCTTGATTCCATGTGAGTAGGGACCATGCATACACATAGTAGGTAATGAATAAACATTTGCTCACTAGCTGAATGAGTGAAGAAAATATGAAATTTTCTGCTTACAAGGATTTTTGTTTGCATTAAATCAGAGAATACATATTATATTTATTATTATTTTTTATTTAAAAGTGCTAACTTTTAACCATTACACTTTTCCCTGAGAAGAACAAATACAAAGCAAAGCTCATGATGCCATTTTCAGAAGGGATGGAAGAAGTTTGTGCTTTTTTCTTTTCTCTTTCTGATCTGAATGAATGATCCTATCTGCCTGAATTCAGGCTTCATGGACTGAGGCTGACCAAGACCCTGCATATTCAACATTTGATAGATACGTTGCCAGCATCCATTTCCTTCCTCCCTCTTTCCAACAGTCTCCAGTTTCCTTTTGGAGATCCACATAATTTCGTGGAATCTGACCTTACTGCCTCCCACTTGGGGGGTAGAATAGATGACCCTGGCCAAGTCAATCGTCACATCCCATCCTCTTGATTACAGCAATGGAATCAAGGGTATAGATGTGTGAACTGAGCAGACCATACAGTGATTACAGGCATTTCCTGGAAATGCTAAAACAAAGTTGCTCTCTCTGACATGAAATAAGAAAGCATATAAGCGGAGAGCAGGAGCTGAGAGCAGGAGCTGAGAGCAGCTATCTGGGGACCAGGAATGGAGCCAGATCTAGGATGAAGCTGACAAGGGGAGACGGAAAGAACCCAGGTCTTTCGGATATCCTTGAGGCATTGGATCAAGCCTCATCTAAGACATCCTTATCTTTGGATTTTTTCAGTTATGTGAGCTGATAAATTTTCTTTACTGCATTATTTACTTTCAATCTGGGTATAACTTAATTATTTTTCTTCCAATAAAGGGATTATACTGCCCGAAAGAGCTACTGGGATGCTTTCTGTTATAAGGAATGCTAACCATTCTTTTTGACAAGATCATGGGAAAAGCAGCAGCAGAATTTTATGTTGGAAAGGTACTTTGAAAATATAGCAGAAAAGAGAATATCTTTGGATATTCTAGGGGTTTCAGTCTGGGGTTCTTCTAAGAATCCCTCCTGTCATAGGATGTTAGACTTTTTTCATGAGATAATACATATTATAAAAGCATCTACAACTAGTGCTTATGATCAATAGTATTATTTTCCTAAACTTCTCTTTCTCCATCCCTCCCCTGCCTTTTCTTCCTTCCCTTTCACACTCTGAAGGCATGAAAAGCACAAAGGCTTTGGAATCATACCTAAGTATGAAAATTAGTTGTAACACCCATTCCTTCATTTGGCCATCCTGTTAGTCAGCAGTAAAAGCAGGTGATTGTTTTCATGTTCAGGATGACATGATCTTATTACAACCCTAGGAAAGGACATGTGAGAAGATCCCAAGATTCATTGTGTATCATCTCACAAGCATGAATGCAATTATTCAATATATATTTTTTTGAACTGTGGTAGTACCAGATATAACATGGTGAATGAAATAGCAGCAGTTCCTGCCTTCATAAGACTTTTACTCTAGTTAGGAAGATAGACATTACACAAACATTCAGAGACATAAGATATCCAGTTATTATTTTTTATCATTTGCAGATGGAGATGGTGAGAATGCCATTAAAGAGCCAGATGACCACTACTACATAGGAAGATGCCTTATGGAATTTCTTAGACACCATTGTGAAACTGATGATCTGATTCATCCCCAGAATTCCAGCCACTAGGGCATCAGGTGCCCTTCCCACGCAGCTATTTCACATAAGGTGACAATGGCACTTCAGGCCTGCTATCCCACTTCCATGTTTCAAGTAAGTGTTTTTCTCTAAGTTTAACAATGCCAGGATTAAAATTGCTTTCTTAATGCAAACCATTTCTTGGAACTTTTTCAGCTACGAGTGGCTATTTGGTTCTTTGGTTACTATGGTAACAGTTGCATTTATGCTGCCCCAAAGGTACTTAATAGCTTTTGTTGAATGGCAATAAAGAGATGGAAAAAGTAGTGGTGATTTCACTAGACAATGTAATTAGCATTGTTTTTTGCTAGAATCTAACACACCTGGCCTCTTTTCCAAAGGCTAGTCTAAGATTTCACATCATTATTCCTAATAAAACACCTGAGAATTGAAGTTATTCACTGGGGAGGAAATAAAAGACAGGATTTCAGCATTTCAATTTCTTTCTCTGGTCATTATAGCATGTACTGAGCTTTCCACAGTTTTTCTACTCCATTTGCATTTCCTCTTAGAAGGAAAAGTGGTATTAACACTTTTCAAGTGATTTTAATACTTTCCAAATACATCCAAGTAGGTAGTACTTTCAGGCTTTAGCACAAATAGCTGTAGGAAACACTAGGACTCAGCCATCTGCTCCATACTGCTGTTAGGAGAAAAAAAAAAAAAAAACCTAAAAAACAATTTACTTGCAAAACATAGTGGAAAATGTGTGTATATGTGTTGAGCTTGATTTTATAAGGAACAAAATAAACTACAAAATTCACATGATTTTCTAATCGTGTTATCCAGGTAGCTTACTTTGTTTCCTACTTATTTCCTTGATTGCGTCTTACAAAATTTTTTCAACTATTGAGATGGTATGAAGGCTTTGAGAGAAAGTGTAATTTACATATGAAATATTTATGCATAGAGAGAGATCAGACTAGATAAAGTTAGATCAGAAAATCAATTAAATTCGTGTTTAAACTGTGTTTTATTTATTTTTGCCAATCCATCCCTTATTCCCTCAAACAATTAAAAACTAGTTTTGAAGCTAAATTCTAGCTTATAACATGCTCGTGACTGAAGATAGAATGTAAAAATGAAATCTCTTTAAATTTCACACTGACTCAGAGTAACACTGGCTGCTGAAATAAACGCCAAGATTTCTGTGGCTTAACCCAGAAGTTTATTTCTTGCTCGATGTCCAGTCCAGTGTGGGAGCTCCTGGTCTGGGGGTAGCTTGTCTCCATGAGGTGACTCAGAGGCCTTGGATAATTCATCTTGTGCCCATTCCACCCTCTCGGGTTTCAGAGTCCTCTCCTCCACGCAGGCAGGCACAGGTCGCTTTGACTCAGAAGTGGCACATGTCACTTCCACTCAGATTTCAATGCAAAAAAAATTAGTCATAAGGCGTCATGGCAGGGGGTGGGGGTGGAATGGGCAGTGCAGTGCCTGGCTGCAGGCTCTTCTCAGCAATCCCTCTGTACTATGGAAGGACAACCCCAGATTTCTGGTGCATAATTAACCACCTCTGTCACAGTAGCATTCAAATAATGGTACATAGAATCCTAACATTATTTCTTTCTTTCTTTCTTTCTTTTTCTTTTTTTTTTTTTTTTTTTTGAGACAGTGTCTCTCACTCTGTCGCCTTTGGTAGAGTGCAGTGACATCATCATAGCTTGCTGAGACCTTAAACTCCTGGGCTCAAGTGATCCTCCTGCCTCAGCCTCCCAAGTAGCTGGGACTACAGGTGCACGCCAATACACCTGGATAATTTTTTCTATTTTTGGTAGAGATGGAGTCTCGTTCTTGCTCAGGCTGGTCTTAAACTTCTGACCTCAAGCAATTGTCCCACCTTAGCCTCCCAGAGTGCTAGGATTACAGGCATGAGTCACTGCTCCTGGCCACTGACATTATTTCTTAATGTAAAATGAATGTTATAGTGAATTTGGAGTAAGTTCTCATCTAACTTTACCACTTACTAGATGGATGGCATCTGGGTTGCAGTTTTATCATTTGTAAGATATTGATTGTTTTCAGGATCAAGAAAGATAACTTTTGTGAAATTGCTTTGTAACATATATTAAATTGTATTATTTTTTAATAAGCTCTACTGAAATATGAACTCTGTTTTACAAAGCAAACCAGAATCCATTTTCCCTACTCCTTTTCCACAAAGCCCATTTCTAATTAGTTGCTGCAAGACCCTGCTCTAAGCTTACCTTTGCTGAGACACTCAAGCTCTGGCCTTTTCTGCTCCCTGTTCGAGTGCACACATGTTCGCCAATTACATTGCTCCTACTCTCTGCATTCTCGTTGCCCTGTAATCCGGGAAGGGGATCTGGGGAAAAGGAGAAGACCTGCGGGATTGCCTGTGTTGTTCCTTTTTATAAGGTCTCATTTACCCTCACCACAATCTTGAGAAGTAGCTAAGTCTCTATTTTACAAAGGAGAAAACTAAAGTGACTAAGCAGCTCACGCATCCACACGTAGCTGCCAATGGCAGAAGCAGGGTTCAAGTTTACCTCTGACTGGTCCTCAAACCCTGTTTTTCACTGCATGTGTTTCTGGGGCAACAGATGAGTCCCATTCTATCAGTGGTGGTTAAACTGGTGGTTAAATCATCCCTCGCCACCTTTCTGGAAAAAGGACACAGGGCCAGGACACCAGACTCCAAAATGAATAGATTATATTTTTCCTCTAAATGTTCAAGATAGAAATCATAAGAGTGTATAATTTGGGGGTTAGGTTATATCCTGATACTT
Source organism: Varecia variegata (assembly GCA_028533085.1). Classification (NCBI taxonomy): domain Eukaryota; kingdom Metazoa; phylum Chordata; class Mammalia; order Primates; family Lemuridae; genus Varecia; species Varecia variegata. The sequence goes on along the minus strand of CM052438.1, from coordinate 65,355,867 downwards.
TATCCTAATGTTTCATCTAATTTGGGTTACTATCTTTGGGATAATCAGTTGTCTTTTTATAGCCAGTGAAGAAAAGCATGTTCTTCTATGGTATTTTTGTGCATGAAGTATGAAAATTAAATACTATTGAGAAGGTTCAAAACAAATTATTTTAATTTTACTTCTGCAGGGCAAGCATGGTTACATTTTGTACACTTACATCCTTTAGGAAGGGGAAGGACAGGTCATGACAAGAACAACATCCTTACTTTGGTTCTTGTTGTATTATAATTTAATATGATTAAGCTGCCTGTGTGCAGCAGCTGTGTGCTAGCACCAAGCCAGTCACTTCCAGTACACAGCTAAATGCCCAGCTGTCTTCGGGGTTCAATGTGACAGGTCCTAGGTCCTTTCCTTGGCAAGGGATTCAGTTCATGCCCCAACCCCATGCTTCAGTCCTTTTGTTTATTACCCTTCAATTTCACCCTTACTAAGGTGACCATCCCCCCAGTTTGCCTAGAACAGTCCCAGTTTATGCCTGCTGTCCAGGTGTAACTCCTAACAGTTCCCCTTTTCACTTTTAACTTGTCACCCAGTTTGGATGACAAATTGTTGCAGAACCCCAAGTTTAGGCTTATATACCTGATGTGCAGCTAAACGCAAACTGTGACACTGGTGCCTGGAGATAGACAGAGGTTTGTTTGATTTGACCAGAGCAAGAAGCCGGGAGAGTAAAATCTGTCAGATCCATTTTACTAAAGAAATGAAGCAGGGAGCTTTTATGTGGCTAGGGAATAAGGGGGTGGTGGTGGAATTTTAAGGAACCCAAAGTGGAAAGTCTGTGTTGCTCTTCGTCTCAGGTAACACTTTGCGTAACCAGACTTCTGGGCATCAGGAGTTAATTGCAACTTTTTTAAGGACACTCATTCTTTCTGTAAAATAAACTCATAGGTTTTCCTTGCAACCCTGGAGTTATCTCCTCTTGTTTGACAAAGAAACAGTACAACAGCAGTTAATAATTATTGTGAGAGCAAGGGGTGTTGGGTAGAAAGCAAGCAGTTAACGTGTGTAAACAAATAAGGACCTAGTCAAATTTTGTATTATTTTAGTTATTAAAAAATGCTGGGGTACTAAAAATCTCAAGGGGCCCGGCTCTAAAATTACATGGGCATTCCACTCTAGTGCATATTAAACATGATTCTCAGGACTTAAGTTTAACCACCTACTATCTATATTTCAATTTAAGGCACAACATGATTATTCATATAATTCCTCCTCTTTCTCTTTTCCTCCTCGCAGTGCTACAGGGACTCTCAGTTTTCAGGCTTTACCCTTTAATTTTACCCCCATTACTCTATCTTGCTCTAAGCCCTGACAGCACTCATTCCTAGCAATAGCATTTAGTGAAACTGTTAAGGGAATTTATGTAGCTCTAACAATTGTATTCCTACTAGGCATTTGGAAATTCAGGACTGGCATTTAATAAAATGTCATTCTGCAAAGGCTAAGCTGTAAACAGTGGTGAGAGATGCACCAGCCTGATTATTTTAAATGGATTTATGGAGAAAGGAGGCAATAATTGTTTTAAATCCTTTTTTACAATAACTCCACCATACTGTATAAATATGCAGGCTCTACTGTTTGCTATCTTTCTATCATCTATTTATTTATGTATCTATTTTCTTCATCATCAATGTCATCATTATCATCATCACCTAATCCATCTATCTATCTGCTTTAAGCAGGGCCAGACTTCTGCAAAGCAATGTTGGTTTTTGGAATCTGTGCTGCCCAAATTAGGTTCTGGTCATAGAATATATCTCCCTTTGAGACCATATAAACTTCCATGTGGCTTTGATAGAATGCCTGAACCTAAATGGAGTGGATCCATTGGCAGGAGCTTGAGGACTGTGGCAGTCAGATGGGCAGAGACAGAAGGGACTTTGGTGCTGTTACAATCACACCACAGGCGAGTAGCTTCTCACCTCACCAATTTATCAGACTCTCCCTAACCCTTATTATCAAACAGGTCTAAAACTGCACTTGATTTGATGATTTTATTGAGCAAATTTATAATGAGACATTTTTAAAAACTCACTGGCCCTAAGGTATGTCTTCTTCAAGTATCAGCTCCCTGTCAGTGAACAAATTTTCACTGATGTGCACCTTTTCTTCACACCTTTTCATAGACTCTGGTGCTGACAATATTATTCATGATGCATTCCTAAAAGCAAAAGGGGATTTATTAGAGTTGGTAGATAACAGGCTAAAATTACCCTGTCCCTCTGCCCCCAGACCCAACTTTCAATTCGAGGTACAAAAACAATCGAGTAACGTGAAAGGCATGTATAAAATAGGAGCATATAAACATTTCAATTTAGATAAAACTTACCACTACCATTTTTCCATCTGCAATTTTTCTTTTGATTGTTGTCTCTTTGCCAAGCCATTTTTGGACCTGAATCATTGAGCCACTGTCTAATGTTATGATGCTCTATAAATGCATAAAGAAATCAATTAATTAGAAGTAGCAATCCACCACATTCTAACTTTCATATGACTAGACATCTACTTTATAATTTCTATTTTGAAATTTTTTTCTTTAAAAACTTCACTTTGGTTCTTGTCCCAATTTAATACTGTCAAGCCAGAAGTCTCAAGAGATTAGCCAATTAGCACTCTCTCCCAGACAAACAGTACCTAAGCTATTTGTGCTTAACTGTTCCTTCTCTATGCTCTTTTACACAATGACAAAGAAAGATCAGGGGAAAAAAAGGGAAAACAGTTTGAGTTTTTTAGCCCTGTTGTTAACCATCGGAATAGTTAGCGAAAAGATTAAGTTCAGAGATGTGCAGATATTGACAGAACAAGCCCAGACTGACTTGGTAATCAGTCAAATTACATAGAGTAAACCATGCCTAACCACCTTCTAGTTTTTTCCTGAAGATTTAGTTCTGACCTTCACTTTCCGGTTGTCTGCTGTGGTTTCATCAAATTCTTCCCCCAGCTTGAAGGAAATCTCAGTGTTTTTGAAAGAACTTTCTGTTCTGATGTTCACCTTTTCCCCGTTGACACTAATACTGACGGTCGGCTTCACCAACCCTGCCGCGTTCCGAGCTGCAACGTCCACTCCTGGAAGACAGGAAACCAACACACCTTATTAAGACATTTAAGAAGAAATGTTAACAATCATTTTGGAAAGCAATTTTCAAAGAGCGCATACTTCGCCTATTGAAGTTTTGGATCGTGTACAATAACTTCTTTTAGGCTCTCCGTGATATCTGGATTGAGCCAGAGCAAGGTTTATCTAGTAATTATATTTGACTTCTGGAAAAACTGAATCCACTCTCTGACAATATTGTCCTTCATCTAAAATGTGCATTTGTGTGGGCTTTCATATAGCGATTACTGATCAAACGCTTGCGCTTTAGCTCATGGAGTGTCAGGGCAACAGTGCAGGAGTTTGGCTTAGAGCCTGTCCCTGTTCAAGTTGGGGATTTTCCATTGTCAAACTTGACTCCTGCAGTAGGCGGGCAGAGGAGCTGACTCCTTCAGATTGCGAAGCTGGTGTGACTCATCTCACTGCAGACACGCGGATCACAAAGAAGAGTGAGCGGGTTAAAACCCAGGCTCCAGCTTGGCCACCTGCTAACTCAGGCATATTATAGACCTTCTCTAACCGTCAGTTTGCTGCATAGTAAAATGTGGGTAACGATAGTACTTACCTCAGAGGTGTACTGGAAGATTAAATAAAAGGACTTAGCCTTGTGCTGGCACATAGTAGGTGCTCAGCTATTATTCCTCCTTGTGCCATGGCTAACCCCAGCTCCCAGCCAAGGCAAGTGCGAGTCTGGCCTTAAGTCCCAAGTTTATTATATGCCTCTCAATTTTAATTCAAAGAAAGTAAGTCTATAAATCCATGAAAAGAGAGGAAAACTTGTTTCTTATTATCCCCTGAAAAAGTTAATACTGACTACAAAAGAGGAATAAAATATTACATTTATAAGCATGCTGAGTTCTTATTATGAGGGATAAAGTATTGCTGTTTTGTTGCCAAGATGGAGTAAACATTAATTAATAGTTGTAGGTGAAAGTTGCAGTAGAGTTAAAAAAAAAAAAAGAAAACTAAGAAAAAATTAAGAAAATCTTAGCTTTATATAGTTTTTTATTACAAGGGAGTTTTCTCTTAATTAAATATGAAAAAAATATTCAATAATTACTGTTCTTCTAGTATTAGTAAAGAGTAGTTTTAGCTGTTGTACACTCAAGTCATTTTAATTAATGTTTAACTATTCAACTTGAGTTAGAGATAAAGGATAGGTAGTGTTTATACTTCTTAGTAATAACCAATAGTGAGACATTCAATGAGTAAAAATATTCCCTTTCTCCCATCAAAATTTGGAATTCTTCAAAATAATGTTTTTTAAGTATCTCTCATATGTATGAGAACTCTAAAAATTAGCCAACTAAAAATTTTATTTGTTGCCACTACTCTTTTAAAGTTATAACTTAAAGCAAGCCTTGCAACCAATTTAATTGATATATTTAATTATGGTGATTACTGTTTATAAATTTGAAGCTGGGAAAAGCTATTCAATGAGATGACCAAGCTAAAGAGAAACTCTACCTAGAGGTTAAGATGCAGTATTTTCAAAAAGTATAAACATATGGGTTATGACTGGAGACAAGTAGGTCTAGTCTTCTAAAAAGAGACAATTATTACTAATAATTTAAAAAAGCAAGAGTAGATGCATAAACTATGTTATTATCATATAAATTTACTGTGGGATTGCATAAGAAAGAGAAATTATAGGAAAATTCATTGTAAAGTACAAACCCAGCCACATCACAAAATGCATTGCCAGTTTTCAAAAATCTTATAATGGTATTTCTCACCCAGTTCTTTCATGTAATCCTCAAAGTTTTCACTGGAGACCAGCTTCCAGGTTCCCAAGAAGGGCTCAACCATCATGGAACGCTTGCTGAGGAGAGGCACTCGCAACAGAGAACCAGAGAAAGGTAAGCTTTCCAGTGCTATCAGTAACTTCATTTAAAGAGCATCTTCATCACATGACTCTTCTGAAATGGCCAATAGGCAGCAGGAGCAAGACCAAAGATTCTAGGCACCAGCATTTGACTCATTTTATTTACCTCCAAATTAAGAAACAGAAAATTAACATGTGACGTTAAATCCAGGTCAACAATTATACCTTCTAGCAAAGAAATTTACATGCAAGAGTCACCTGATAAATATTACTTGTAGAACAGAGACAATTTTCAATGGAGATCAGCCTTTTGAACAATGGATACTGAATCAACCCTGAAGGAATACCCCAACAAATGTCTGATGAACACCTGGCGAGGGCGTATTCCCACGCAACCCTAGGAAATCCTTGCTTGGTCCACCTCAGCTGTTTTTTTGTTTGGATAAGTCACAGTGCCTGAATGTCCTCCTCATTAAAATAATATCTTCCCCTCCCTCCCTTGCAGGGTTGATGGACTGATATTAGTTAATGTAACTGAAATGCCTACAGTTGCTTGGAGTAAGGCGTAGGGTGTTATTAATATTGTCATTGTTTTTAATCAAGGGTAATTGAGGACTGGGAAGAAAGGTGACAAGTGGATAGTGGTATGTGATGTAAGCCTTAAAAAGGAAGTAAAGCTAATGCCTGGAAAATTCGTCTTTCAGGATTACAAAGTAATTTTGATGTTAAAAGACACCATTTAAAATTGTGAGGGGAAATTTTAAGAGGTTTTATGGAGAAAAATGATGTTTGGCATCTGTATTCTAAAGACAAAGGCAGCAAATAGTTTCAATCTCTGTGCAATTACTTCTGCAATCATCTTCTGCAACCCCAGTAATGAGAGTGGACTTTGCAGGTACTGAGTGTACTAAGAAGGATTAGATTCAGGGGCTGTGGGTTTAAATTACAGCTTTGAACTCAAGTTGTTTCAAAGATGCTGGAAAGTTAGAGTGTCAGGGCCCAGAAGAAGAATATTCATACTTTTATTTGCTTTGTATGAAGTATTTCTTCAATTCAGAGAAATATTTTATTCAAATCATCTATTTGTGGACAAAACAAACAAGCAGTTGATGTTTTGGCACCACAAAGTAATAAGTGGGATAAAGAGTTGCTTTTGATGAAAACATACAGAGAAGAAATTCATAATGTGATATCTTTATAGGTAGAACAGTTACTAAAATATCTGGAGGGAAAAATAAGGTAAGCAAAAACCCTCAAGTCAATTTCAGAAAGCTGAGTCCCATGCTCAAAATAAGTGCCTCAGCAGTTGAAGGTGCATTCGGAGGTGATGTTCAAATACAGAGCAAGTTATTAGAGCTTGCTTTACTGGTTCTAGATGTGTATGCACTCTCTGCTCGAAAGATAGCAAGCATGCATGGCTATGCATTTCGGCCAGCGGGATACTGTGACAAAGGTCTCCCATCCTTGTTCCAATTCTCCTGCCATAGGTTGATTCAGAAATCAATCCTGTGGTCCATTTTAGAACTCAGTTGGCCCAGGAGACAAAAGGTAAAGTCAAATTTCTGGCTTCAGTAAAATTCCCCACCCCTAGGAGAGAGCAAAGAGAGAGACAATCTCTCTTCTTCCTCTGCACTTTGCTTTCTTACATATTACAGTGGCTCTATCTATCGTGTTACCCACTCAAAGACGGAGCCAAAACAGAGGATGGCACAGCAAAAAGGTGGAAGGAACTGAAGGCCACTTTATTTCTAGAATTTTGATTATGTTAGTTAATAAATTCCATTATTATTTAAATAATTTTATGTGTGAGTTTTTGTTACTTGCAGATTAAGCCTTCCTCATTTGTAAATAGCTTCACCAAATGGTCCATCTGGACCTCACAACAACCAATTACATGGATCATGTGCAGTGGGCCTCGTGTACCCCATCTTTCCAGATCAAACTCAAACATCTCTCCCTC
>CM052438.1:65321261-65348443 GCA_028533085.1 Varecia variegata | reverse complement strand
GATACTTTCCCATTTCTTTGTGTGACTTGTGATTTTTTTCTTGAAAACTGGATATTTGAATCTAATATTGTAGAAACTCTGCTAATCAGATTCTCTTCCTTCCCCAGGATTTACTGTTTGCTTTTGTTTTTGTTTTTTTTAATTTTGTATTGTTGTTTGGCCATCGATGTGCCAAGGATCAGCCTGAGGAATAAGCTCAAGGTCTTCGGAACCTGTGCATTCCATTTCCAGTTTCCCTTATATGTGTGGTTGCTTTAAATGTCCTAGTCTTTGATATCTGGCTCACAAAAGGGAAAAAGGGAGAAATGAAGTGGGAAGAGGAGAGGAGCTGACTTTTTAAATACCTTGGAAGTTGCTTCAGCCCAAGGGGAAGGGATTTGCAACTATGAGGGATGTGTGTTTGTATGCAATAATGGCTGCTGGCCTGTGTCTGCACCTCTGTGATGAGAAGCAGCAACCATCAGTCAAAGGACAGATCTATAATATTTAGAAAACAGGGTCCCTATTGTTCATCCTAATTCCTACAAGCTGCTCCAGGAACATGTGCATAGCTGCCTACCATGGGGCTTGGGGTGGGGGATGGGCATCTTCAACTGTATTAAGAGCTGAAATTGACCAAAATTCAATTCAATTTATTATCCAACACTTCCCTGAATATTACAAGGATTCAACAGACTTCAGAGTTTCAAAATAGATATATCAGACAGATTCTGACAGTGCAATTGTTGTCTAGGTGGGGAGACATATTCCTGGTGCTTCCTCCTCTGCTGTCTTCTCAGAATCCTCTCAAAAGTCATCTCATTTCATTTTATGACTCAAATTACCACTTATACCCTGATGGCTTCCAGCTCTATAATCCAGCCAGAGTAGCTCTCTTGATTTTCACATTCCTGTATCTATTTCCTTCTTAGTTTTGGTGATCTTAAACTCTGAGCCTTAATTTCCTCTGCAAACAGGAATGCTAAATCCTCCTCATCAAATTATGTAAAGCATGCAAAGTGCCTGGCAGCATAGTTTGTGCTTAATAAATATTAGTCTACCAAGAATTGTCCTAATCAACCCTTATAAATCTTCTCTATTTAGGTTCTCCAAACCTTTAATGAGCCCAAAGTGAGAATCTTACTCTATGTTTTTGTGAAGAACATAATATGGTCAAGAACCTAGTCCACCTTTCCTGTCCTCTCTCATGTTGTTACATATAGGAAAGGTACTCAGAAAATGAATATCTCTGGACTTATTTTTAAAGAGAGTATCACAAGCAGAATTATATGAACTATGGCATATACTTTAACAGATTTTGTCTTACTACAAAATGTAAACATGTGATTTAGAAATTTCAATCTATTAATATGTACATGGAACTCAAGTGATCTATAGAGGTGCTTCATAGCTTCCACAAAAGGCAGGACACACACACATACAACACACACAGGTGCACACACACACACACACGCACTGCCTGCAAAACCTCATCATTTTTGTGTGTTTTATGTATTGGGATTCCATGGAGATTTTGTTGAATAAAAAGTTCCACTGGCAAGAAAAATGAAAGTTTGGAATCCATTACAATAAAATTTAAATTTTTTTTATTTGAATCCTTACTCATATATTGCACTTTTTTCTGCAATGAATAATATGGAATTATTTGCAATGAATTCTGGAGTGATTTCAGAGATAGCATGGTTTACCAATAATTCTGCAGACTAAAAGTTGTAAACTAGAAGCTTTTTCTACAACATGCATTGTACAGCAGTGCTCCCCCACATCCAGGGTTTTGCTTTCCGGGATTTCAGTTACCTGAAGTACAATAGAAATATTTTGAGAGAAAGCAAGACAACATTTACATAACCTTTATTACAGCATATTGTTATAATTGTTCTATTCATTATATTAGTTCTATTAGTTATTGTTGTTAATCTGTTACAGTGCCTAATTTATAAATAAACTTTTTCAGGTATATATGTACAGGAAAAAACATAACGTGTAGAGGGTTTATTACTATCCAGGGTTTCAGGTACTCACTGGGGCTCTTGGAACATATCCCCCAGGCATAAGGGGGACTATTGTATGTACTTCTCTCTTGCAGTGCTCTAAGATAGGCCAGGTATTAAATGTAAGCACTCGGGCCAGCTGGCTGTGGACAATTTCACTATATTTAAAATGACCTTAAGTCTCTGAAAGATACTTACTTAACTATAGATATACTAAAGAAGGATTTACTATTCAGTGATGGTACATAGTTCTCCTACTCAGAAAAGTGGAAGATTCATAGATATTAATTTTTTACTTTGAATTATTATGAAATATTTTATAACTTACATCAGAAACAAAGCAATAATGCAAATTTTTCTATTTCCTTCACTCAATAATGAGTAAGAAACTATCCAGCACAATAAATACATCATTACATCACCTTTTAAATCCAAAAAGTTTTATTTAACCAATACAACCATATTGAATAAAATCAGCATTGGATAAAATCAGTTGCTTGCTTAATAGTGGAAAATAACAATCTCTTTTTGAAGAATACATCCAAGAGTATGTCGTAGAGTTTGATGCAAACTTCAGTCCAGGTCAGTGTCCCGTGGCTTACGCTCTCTCATAAACTCTGGTGGAAGTGACGCCCTTCATGATACATTCCTAGACATGCAAAAAAAATATTGGTCAATCACTGGGACTAAACCGTTGGTTTCATTTGTTGTATCTCTCAGTGTTGGGAAGGCGATAATGTTCATTCAAAAGGCATTTGTTCTGAGCTCCTATATATAGACCTCATACTGTAATAAACTAGAGAGATACAAAGACCAGGAAGATACAAGTCTTCCCCTCAAAGAAGCTTGCAAAGTACATGATGAATGAGAAACAGAGATATATACTACAGTGTGGTGGAGGCACCGCTGGAGACAGCCTCAAGGTGCCTAAGAGGGAGCAGGAATACTTCCTGGGAGACAGCATACCTGGGCTGAGCTCGAAAACATGAAGGGCAATTGCCAGAGTGGAACCATAATCCCAATAAAATCACCTTTTTGTTCTATATAATCAAGGTATCTGTTTCCTTAAGTGGCACAAAGATCATGAGATGACCTAGCAGTAGGATCTGGAATTGCGTAGCCAGAAGATACTCACCACCACCAGTTTATCACCCTCTCGTTTTCTCTTTATGGTGGTTGTTTTGCCATCCCATTTCTGCACATGTACCAAAACACCCCCATCTAAGGTTATGGTGCTCTGCAGGCGTAATAAAAAGTGATTACTATTTGCACATGATGACAGAAAATAAAATAAAAAATACAGTGCCTTTGTTCAAAGGAATATTTTGAGGTCATTAGTAATTTTAAATGTCAAGAATAAATTGCTACAAGAAAAAAACGAATGTCAAAAACAACAGCATAACAACTTACATATACATTATGTCCAGAATGTTTTATATAAATTGCATTTGAAAAAATACCGTGAAGAAATATAAATAATAAATTTACATTGAGATGGTATTAGTATGGGTGATTTTTCTTCCTTTTTTTCCTCTACTCTCTTAAAAACATTCTCTAACATTGTATTATTACCTTAATTCACTTCAGATACTCTATGTATTGTATGATACATAAATTATGTTAATAATTTTAATAATAATAGTCATATTAAGAACAACTTAAGAAAAAGGGGTAAATTCACCAACTATGTACTGAAGGCAACACGGTTTAGATATAGGAGTTCAGGGCTCTTTGGTCTATAATAGAATAGTTTTCTTTTTATAATAAAATACCTTGTTGCAGGCAGTGACAATTTAGAAACTAGGCATTTACTCTGTGCCAATTCCTTAATTCTTACCTTGACTTTCCTATCATCTGCGGTGACTTCATCAAATTCCTGGCCCAGTTTGAAGGAAATCTCAGTATTTTTAAAGGTACTTTCCGATTTAATGGTGATCACATCCCCGTTCACACTGACAATCATGTTGGGTTTGGCCATGCCAGCCACTTTCCTGGTGGCAAAGCCCACTCCTACAGTTAGGAAAAGAAAAACTGTCAGGTTTACATTTTGTCTCACATCTTTATCTAAGTCAGCAAACCCTAGCGTGTGTGTGCATGTGGGTGCACACACGTGTAAGAGGAGAAAGACACCAGTGAGTTTCTTAAAGTCTTCATTTAAATAGCTCCTGCAGGTAAGTAAATCAGGCTAATACAGAAAAACTCTGAGCCACAATAGGTGTAAGTCTATTCTTGTTTTTTTTGGTTTTTGTTTTTTATTTTTCTTAAGAGACAGGGTCTCGCTCTGTCACCCAGGCTGGAGTGCAGTGGTGTGATCATAGGTCGCTGCAGCCTTGAACTCCTGGGCTCAAGCCATCCTCCTGGATGTATTAATGGGTCCATGCTTTACACTTCCCCTTCTCTCTTCCGGATACAACTTCTCAGGAGACCCATTGTTAACTTTCAACAAGAATATGCATAAAGGTTAAGTCGTTTGGAATATATGTTTAAAAAACCGTCAGCCACTGTCATTTTTCTCTATTAATGAAACACTTGTGGCAACTTGACCATTCCTTCTTAAATATTAAAAATTATATTTAAAAATCCACAAAGACAGAAATTTGAAGAATTTGGGGGGCCAATATAGAGTTATTCAGTTAAAAGATAATCTATTTTGAAAATATAAAAATCATATTTCATGGCATTTGCTGCCAAGTCTAGTTCTCTGGGCTTCTTTTCTAAATTACTCCACCGTGAAATGAGGGTTTTTAATTAATTTCTCCCAAAAGCAAAATGTTTTCTACATTCATATAATTTTAGAATGGTGATATCATTCCTAATAATTTATAGGAAATATTACAGAGGGACTAAGCATCCACTGTGAATACTTCAAAATTTAAGAAATCACTATTTCTTAGTTTAGAAGAGTTCAGAATCCAATACTTTGATTCCCAAGCACCTAAGTTGTGAATTCCTCTTGGTTAAAAAGAGGAATATATTTTTCTTGTGTAAGATATGGGCTGAACAATTTAGAACCTCACATAGTGGTAACTTGCTGCCACTGCACATGTTATACAGAATTTATGACAGTCATAGATGTGCTGTATTTTTTTTAACACATGCATATAAATTTAAGCTATTTCTTTGACAAAAGGTGGCCAAAGGTTAGAAGTAGAGAGGAAATATTGTGCAAAATAAGTAATTCTGGGGCTCTGATTTATCTCCCTGTCTGAAAAGTGGCCACAAGTGGGAAGATAATATGTTGCTTCATCAAGTCCTGGCTGTGTTACAAAATACAACATTAAATATATAGAGTGAGTCAGCATAGTGAATGGGTGCAACATCAAGTGTCATTCTAGAATGCTGACCTTGAGAAAAATCATATTCTCCACTTGCTTGATTCTGTCTTTATTTGACTGATGAAGGCAATACCTATCCTCTCATCCTCAATTAGAGTAGCTAATTTCATTCAGAAGGTACCTTATTGTCTTTAATTATCATCAGTCCTTTATGATATAAAACCACAGTGTTATTAGAAAATAAATATTAAAAGTGAAAAATATTTCTAAAAGTCAATAGCCAAATAGCCCCAAATCCTGACATTTCTGTATCAGTGTATTTAATTAGTTTATTGAATTACAACTAGTTGATAGTCTAGAAAGTTAGGTCTCTCTCATGGCTGAAGTCCCTAATTTCCCCCCTCACCTATAAACAAGAAAAATAGTAGTTACAGACAAGCAAAAAATATACTGTATAATTTAGGGGAGGGTTAAGTCTTTTGAGATTTAGGGATTAAATCCTAGACTCTAATAAAGATATTGTGTAAAATTCCTCCCAAGTTTGCTAACCCTGGATCCAACTGTATCACGTACAGGGGTCAGGGGCTGGGGGAGGACTCTGATTTATGTCCATTGCTTTACTTCCATAATCATCTGGGAGACATTCACACAACAACACGCTGGCAACATCAACAGAGCCTAAAAAATTAAAAGCCTCCATTATTGAAGAGGAGGTATGTTACATATGTACTCAATAATTCTACAACATCCCATGGCATTTCTAGTCAAAGAAGCATGTAAGCCCTTCAAGAAACATATTTTCTGAAATTAAGATTTTTGTCTACCATAAAACAACCACACATGTTAATGGATTGACACTGAGACAAGAAAATAATTGACTAACATACACTTACTGAAAAGTTAATGCGTTCAGTTTGGAAATATAGCGCCTTCATTTTCAAATGGAAATTATTGCACTCTAGGAAATAAACACACTTTTCTTTCCAAGTTATTGCTTATTTTATATGCAAAAGAAGACGAAAGAAAAACAGACAAAAACCCAAGTAAACCAAAGACACAGAAGTTATCAATTAAAGTAAAATCTTGTCATTTCTATAGACTATAAAAATTCCATTTAGATCCTTTTTTATGCCGGTTCACCTTTAGGAACCATTAGTTGTAGCTTTGGTTCAGAATGTTTCTTGAAACAAATGATTCTCATTTGCTACTTGCACAGCCTCTATATAAAAAGCAGCATTTTCACGTCTGGCCAGTGCTTCCAGAGTGAAAACACATCTGTAAAACTCTTTCCCCACAAAGAAAATGTTATAAATCCAGTTATTCCACAATGCATTTTCTTACCTACTTCTTTCATGTAATCATCAAAGTTTTCACTGGAGACAAGTTTCCAGGTACCTACAAAAGCGTCACACATTTTGTGAGTTTTCTAGGATTATTCTTCAAGGTGAGAAAGAAGCAGCAGCTTTCAGGAAGGTGCTGTAACCCTCTTGAGTCCAGATAACTTCCTTTTAAAGATGCTCAGAACATGTGATCTTAGGAATAACCAATTGGGAATGATATCCGATCATTTCCTTCATTACCAGCCTCTGCATTTTTCCCTCTGAGTCATGTTTTTAATAAATTTCTCAACTTTGGTTCTCCTTGGCGAATGGTCATTGGACTTAGAGTACAAATTATTTTTAACAGCTAACAGGATATTTTAAATGTTCCTGTTTTGACAGTTTAATGCTCAGGGCATTGAATTCCCCTCTATTATTTCCATACATATTTATCCCAATACAGAGAGGGGAAATTATCTCAGGATGAACTTTGGCTCCCTTTTCTTGGGTTTTTAATTAAAATTGCAATTATATGGTTCTTTTCAATTGAGGAACGTAAGAATCACCTTGGAGATTCTTAAGTAATTGTGAAGTCTCTTTGGGATGGTACTGTCTCAGGAATTCCCTGGCAATTAAAACAAAATAAATAATGGCATTTTAAAGTACTCCGGATTTCTAATTTCAAATGTTTTGTATGAATAAAAAAGTATATTCAATTCATCCATCAGGAATCTGGACCGTAGATTTAATTAAAATTATAATTTAATTTCACTCTTCCCATCCCCCAAATGGCAGCATAGTGTTGATTTCTACAGGCCTCTTAAAAAATAGGTCCCAATCAAAAACAGTCTCCCCACACTGAGAAAATTCATTCAGTTCCTCAGCTATGTTATAAGCTCTGAATGTACCAGATCTAAATGGTATTGCTTTACTCGAATGATCAGAAATGGTGTGGTCACAATCTATCAAAATCTATTTCCTTCTTTTACATAGGAACTAATCTGTGAGATTCGTTTTCTAAAGTAATCATGGTTTTCAATCTTTCTACCCTATACCAGAATGATGGAAAAGGTTCACATGTGCAACAAATTCCCATGAACATATCCAGATTTAGGATAAGAAGAAATTAAAATACTGCAATGTGATGTATCATCACACTGTGTATCCCACTGAGCAATATCTGCTGAGTACACTATTGATCCACAAGCCCACTATGGGCTGTTGCATCCAAAGAGTACCATCCAGGATGGTCTTGCATTAGAGATTCATCTGTTTTCCCATTGAATAAGATGGTTCAGATGGAAAGTAAATAAAAATGACTAAATTTAATAGAGGGATAATTTTGATAATGTTTTAAACTAATAATGGCTTCCTTTTTAAAATATATGTTGATGCTTTACTTTTAGTAACAAATTGCTTCAAAAGGATTTGCAAATGATTATCACATTTGAATATACGTTACCTGTATTGTAACACTGCAATTTAAACATGTTGTTTTAGAGATGGACTGTCCAATACTATACTTTCTAGACACATGTGGCTCTTAAACACTTGAAATATGGCTAGTGTGACTGTGAAACTGAATTTTAAATTTTACTTAATTTTATTTAAAATGTAAGAAATGATGCTCAATTCAGTTATTGGAAAACTTCTAAATATGTTTGGAACGTCTTCAGTATGTCAATCTACTTTTTCAACTGTAAATTTTATGAAATCCAAGTGGTGATCAACGATTTCAAAAGAAAATTTAGAGTCTGAATTGAGATGAACTGTTAGTATGAAATACACATCAGATTTTGAAGACAATATAAAAATGTATAATATATTATTAAAATTTTTACATTGATCATATGTTGAAATGATATTTGAGTTATGTTGGGATAAATAAAATATATTGCTGAAATTAATTTATCCTCTTTCTTTTTTACATTCTTAACATGAAAATTTTACTGGAAAATTTTAGATTACATATGTGGCTCCCATTATATTTCTCTTGGGCAGTGCTGTTTTAGAGTGCCATAGTGATGCTGAGGTTCTTTGTTTATTCAGCATATGAGTCAGGCTGTGGGCCAACCACTGGGGATTCAACAGTGAGCAAGCCGCCCTCAGCACTTGCTTGCTCTCATGGAGCTTACACTCTAGTACTGGAGAGGATAATACACAAGGAGACAAATAAATAAACCACCAGCACCCCTGTAAAAAATTTTCAAGAATATTTCTGTGGGCTGGTGGCATTATCTTCCTATGTCAGCATATTTAGTGACTGATCATTGTTGGAGAAATGGCATAATTGAGATTTTCTAGAAACAACCACTGGCTCTTTTAATGATCTCATAGAAATAGGAATAGTAGTAACTTATAGTAAAGGGCCTTAGTAACTTAAATATTAATAGCAACGGAAGAATTAAGGTGTGAGGGAGTATTTTAGTCCATATGAACAAATTTCATGTTATCACTTGTGGAGAGTAACAAAATAGGCTTGGCAGAGTTTCTTACCTCAAGGGATGTTGTCCTTAAAAGTAGCTCAATTTATGTTTCAAACACACAGACCATCCTATGGAATATTAATATTCTTACTATGTATAAGTCCACTACATTATGTCTCATGTAAGGTAGAGAACTCTTTCTAGACAATAAGCTGTCCAGAAATTTAATGCAGGGGCCCATACCTCATCCTCTGAAGTATAAATGGGAATGCAAGCAATTGCTCCATTCCCCCAGAAATTATCTTCCTCTCAGTGCCTAACACTTAATCTTGCTGACATGGATAAAATGGAATGTTATCTCAACAAATCATTATCATCTTTCACCACAATGCTGATGGACTGATATGTGAATGAGTAGTATAAAATAAGGAGAATCACACTAAAAAGAAAACTCAAGATTACGTGGCCTTGGGTTCGATGCACTTTGAAGACTATCCTCCCTACACATTAATGAAGAGGATTTGAGTTTAACTAAAATTTTAGTGGTCTTCCTTTCTTGAAAACTAGTGGAAATCATACTATTCATATTTTCAAACAGTTTCATTGTATAAATTTCATCTTGACAAATAATTTTTCAAAGTCTTTTTTCCAAGCCTGCTATGTCCAAGGCATTGTACTACGTGGGGTACAGGAATATAATAACAAATAAAAAGTGATTTCTGTCTCTCTTTTATGATCCAATTTCCCATTCTAGTTACCAACCTGGGCCAAGGTAAAATACAAAGCTTTTTAAAAGTGTTTCGTTTTGATAGTCATCTTGATATGGGCATTTATTTTGTATAAGAGGCACTTGCTGATCTTTTATTTTTTTTTTACATTTTTATCATCTTTTATTATCTTACCATGTATACAAGATAAGAGATACTTTCATCCCCTTCCCAATCTCCCCTCATTCCTGACTTTCCTTCTCCACCCTGAACTTCATCCCATCCATGTCTTAAAGTTCCTAGCACCTAGCTCATTCACCAAATATTTGGATTAATGACTTAATTAACAAAAGTCATGAGGTATGAATTTAGGCTACGTAATCATGCTTAATGCTTGTGTATGTGTTTAAACCCAAGAAAACCACGGGTTCCTATCTGAGTTTTAGAAGGATGAATACAGTGGCCCTAGGAAGAGCGGATTATAAAGGCTACAGTGAGAAGATGTAAATCTCACAAGGCAAGTTAAGAGATGACAAGGGGCTGAGCAAGGGGAATGGCAGTGAGAAAATGGACAGCAGTGGAAGAAATTGGAAAATGGTATAGAAAGGGTACAGGAAGCTACTTCCTTTCTGGAGGAGGCTGGTACCCGAAAACAAAGTACATGCAAGATAATTTGCCTTTGATTATGAAAAAAGTTCCCACAGAGGTGACTGCGCTTTTACTCGCAAATATTGAAATCCAGCATTAAAATGCCCACGCCAGGTCAGGTTTCCTCAGAGCCATGGGAGGGGTCTCAGTGGCCAGAGCTTTGCTTTGCTTTGGGGATGTGTAGGTGGGGACATGGCCCCAGACCCTCAGTGCTGACAGGGGACGGGTGCTCCCTGGTTCGGGCCCTCTGCCTTGCACTTTGCTCTCCTATGGACGGCTTCCATGGAATGTGTCCCTCTGACCTTTGCCTGTGTTTATTTCTTTTGGAGGAAATTAGGGTATTTTTTCTGACAATTTTTAAGTTGAAGAGGAAACGTACCCACTCTCTGGGTAATGAGGGGGAGAGACAAAGGCCTGATGAGAGGGAGTGTTTTCACAGCATGTATG
This sequence comes from Varecia variegata, assembly GCA_028533085.1. Classification (NCBI taxonomy): domain Eukaryota; kingdom Metazoa; phylum Chordata; class Mammalia; order Primates; family Lemuridae; genus Varecia; species Varecia variegata. The sequence continues at coordinate 65,337,630 of CM052438.1, read as the reverse complement.
CAGTAGGTTAAGGAGGGTTCATGCCAAGGCTCCACTTTTATGTGAGGCAAAGTTCTTTTCTTAAAGCAATAATATTGCCAATATTTTGGGGCTGATTAGAATTTTAAGACAAAACTTAGAAAATTTAGGCCTGTTTTATTTGTCTTTCTATCCCCACAGATTAGTGGGAACATTTAATATGAGAATTGTTTTATATTTCCCATCCAAGGTCAAAGAGACAAAGTAAATGCAACCCCGTATAAGTCTGCTTGTCATTCATTGCGCATACGTTCACAGTGAGCCATCATTGCCTCTTGACTCTTTGACTTCAAATGGTGGCAGTTTTGGAAAGCATGAGTAAGCAAGCCACGGGCTATGCATCACTTAAAGGGTAGTGGCTAATTATAGACTTGTGTTGTGCCTCGAAGCTTGTTGCCTAACTCCTTCACTGGCACTCTTACTCATTAAAGGACTCCTCCTATGTAGTGTAGTGGGTGCAAGGAGGAACCAACGAAAGAGCTGGCAAAGCACTTTCTGAATGAAAAGAGTGCCCTGCTTTGTCTTTGTATAATACAGCAAGTACCAGTATGAACTGACTGTGGGCAAAAGTGAAAAACCCAATAGAAAAACCAGAAAGGAATGTACAAACAAACCAGGTGTGATATCATGTTACCAAGAAAATGTCCAGGGGGATAGACAAACAGAAACACACACATATGCACACACACATCAAGTTTGTTCTCTTCTTTTCCCGGATTCTTTCCTCTTCTAATTCCCAGGTTTGAGCTCTTTGAGGATGGGGCTGTGTTTTATTCATCCTTGTGTACCCCAGGCTTAGCACTACATATGACACATGGTAGTTCATTGCTGAATCAGGAGAAACTCGATCAGGTCAATTTAGAGGACATTAAGGTATAAATAGCAGATAGAAGTATTTATATTTTAAAAGAAGATCCTGATTAACCTCCCAACATTGTTTGTAATGGAGTGAAGGGAAAAATTTGAGGTGTGGGGCAGGAAAACCAGTGTGGCCCCTGAAGTTGTGACAGTAGATAAACTGCTACTAGTTTGGGTAAGAACTCTTTTAAGTCCACAAGGAAGAAGCACACCCTGTGTCTTCCAAACTTCTGTCATTGCCTGGCCTTTACCAGTCTCACCCCATGTACATTTTGTGTGCTTTTTAAACTTGTGCACATGCGATGTAATTTGAATGACACGAATAGAACTAAATGCAAAGACGGCATCCAGCCATGTACTCACTAAGTGTCCAATAAGAGTGCCAGCTACTGTGCTTGATGCTCTGGTCTGAGAATAAATATAAGAAGTGAGGGAAGGCATACGAGGGCCAACATGGGGTCGGAAGGATTGTAAACAAAGAACCACAGGGCACGATGGAAGTGAGATGCCTCTCGCAGCCTTGATCAGGGTAGAGGGGATGACCAAAGACTCCCGAAGGCCTGAAGTCCAAATTAAGGGTGAAGGATGACTCAGGGTGCACTGGCCAAAGTTGGGCATGAGAAGTAGGGCGTGAGAACAGCTTGTGGGAGCACCAAGAAGGAGCCTGGAAACACAAGGGAGGCTCTGCTCCTGGCACACAGAAAGGTGCTGAGTGGCGGGAGTGAGAGAGTGAGGGCAGCACAGCGTCAGGCAGTGGCCAGAGCAAGCAGGGCCTCACCAGCCAGGCTGAGCTGTGTGGTCTCAGCTTAAGAGCAATATGGAACAGCGGAGAAATTTTAGTGAGACAGTAACATTGTCATCTTTGAGTTTTTCCAAGATTATTCTGGCTGAGGAGTAGAAAACTGGGGTGGGATGTGGGGATTGGTACAGAGATTTGAAAATAAAACTTACTAATAAACACCCATGCAGAAATTATTACTGAACATTTTGGTATATATTCCCCAGACTTTTTATATACATATAATGATGTTTTCTAAATGACATAGTAGTCCACATTGCTTTGGAACTGACTTTTTTCACTTAATAGAATATTCAGAAAATGTATCAACATCTACTACGTATCAAGCACTATTTTGATACTGGAATATGATCATGTACTCTGAATATCATTCTGTGTCAATAATAAGTATACTGGTACCATATCATTTTTAAGGAATCCAAAGTATTCCATTGTATGGAATTTTTGCCATATTATAAACCACATATAAAACCAATATTATACAATAAAACATTTTGTTCCAGGTTTTATTTTTTGCTATTATAGAGAATACTGTACTATAGTGACCATCGTTATACAAATATCAAACCAGGTATTTCCAGTGGTTTCTTTAGGCTACATTTTTGGCTACAAATTTAGGCTACACATGTTGGGATAAATAAACAGATATTTTAAGTCTTTAAAAATGTACTGCCAAATTTTTCTTCAAAACGTTTGTACCAATTGACAATCTTATTTCATATGGATACATGTCATAAAAAAATTCAGACATTTTAAAATTCAAAAAACATTTTAAATACTATAGGTGGAAGGTATTTTATACACACAGAGTGAGGTGAGTCTAAACTGTTTATGAGAAAATGGGCCTAAGGTTAGGCCATCAGTAATGGCAGAGCTGCAACTAATATCTAGGCTTTCTGAGTCTATTACTCTTTCCATTAGTCTGTGCTCCTCCTCCCAGAAAGCCTAGAACCTTTAAATTAATAAGAAAAGCCATTTGCAATCACATCATAAACTTCAGAAGAGTATAACATGGAACTGGGTTTACGGCACTTGAGATTTTAGTTCAGTTCTTCTCAAGAGTCATAATTTTTCCAGGATCCTATAGTACCTCGTGCATTGGAACCCGATATGATTATGATTCTGACCTCCAGACCGTGAGCTCCTTGAAGGAGGAACTATATATCCAGAGGGTTTCTGGCAAACAGTAAGCACAGTTTCTGGTTCACATTAGACACCTTGGAAATAATGTTTGAGAGAGATAAAAAGAGAAATTAGGGAGGAAGAAGAAGAGAAAAAGAAGGAGAAAAACTATAAAGGAAAGAGGGAAGAAGGAGGAAAGGAAAGAGAGAAAAAGCACACTTAGGATGAATACACGGGTCCCCTGTGGTTGTAGACAAAATATGGGTCTACATATATATAAAAAACTATAAAGGAAAGAGGGAAGAAGGAGGAAAGGAAAGAGAGAAAAAGCACACTTAGGATGAATACATGGGTCCCCTGTGGTTGTAGACAAAATATGAACCATGTGCTAGACTGGAAATACCAGACAGCAACAGATGCTGCAATGGGCACTAACTGTGACTTGACGCTGACAGAGAGGCAGAACAGAAACAGTTCATCCAGGAACAATTTTGATTACAAGGAAACACTGAGTACTCTTTCTGGGAGGCACTTGTGCTGTGAGACTTCCCCCAGTGAACTCTGATCGAGTAAGAAAGCACAAATGTCAGGCATCTGTGAACTGTATTTGCCATCTGGGTGTTAACTTCCCTCTTGACGAAAATCCTCTCTCACTGGGTGAAATGTGCATTCCTGTGCTTAGTCTGGAGCTTGCCAAGATTCTCTGTGTCTAGATGTTATTACTCCTGCTGCAAGATTCTTGATGTTGATTCTAAGCTATAACAATGTTATCATTCTTTATAATTTTGACATTCTGTTAAAATTTTTATTCAATTCACACTAGCATACCTGTGACATTTTGTGGTTGCCTTATAAACCATGTTGTATGATTGAAAGATCCAGGAGTGCTGGAGTTAAGGTGTGTTGAAATTCTATTGTCACTATTCATTAGCTTGTGACCTTTGGCAAGCTAATTAATTTCTATGACACTCAGCTTTCTCATCTGTAAAATAGGAAAACTATATCTTATTGTTATTGTTTAAATTAGCAGTCTTAAATGTCAAGTATTTTGCATGTTGCCTAGGATATATTTGTATATGTTGCTTAGCATATATGTCACTCAACATGTGGCAGCTAGAAATAATAGTATTAGTGATAAAAATAGTAATAATATAGTCCCCAAAGTCAAATCACATACTTGGGGGGGTGAGTCCTAGGCTGAGAAGCACCAAAAAACTTCCTCTGATGCAGAATGGCCTTACTCAGAGTCATTTTTTGTCTTAGACCTCTCAAACGACTGAACTTTCTTCAGCAATAATTCTGTAGTCAAAGTACAGTCTTGAGACCAATTATAGCTGTAGAAATTCATAAAATTCAAAATGAGTTTTCTTAATATCCATAATTGAAAACAAAAACTTTTTTTTCTTGAGAGACAATACCATGTTCATACTCTCTTCCTGTTATGGTGGAAAATATTCCTCCCCAAATGGGAATTTTTTAGTGTTTTAAAAAAAAATCATATATACCTGATATATAAATTCAAACTATGTCAATATAGAAGAGAAGGTAATTATTTACTCTCCAGTGATCATAACTTTTAATAATTCTATGAATACCCTTTTTAGTTCTTTTCTTTACATATGTAAATATACATATGGAATATGAATATGAATTTCATTAAAGACATTGAATAATATGTCAAGACCACGTACATACATACTCTTCTATAACCTTCATCTTCATTTAGTAATATGCCATCGTCATTGTTTTAGTCCATCTTGTGTTGCTTTAAGAGAATACATGAGAAGGGGTAAATTATAAAGAAAAGGAGTTTATTTAGCTCATGGTTCTGCAGGCTGGGAAGCTCAAAGGCATGATGCTGGCTTCTGGCAAGGGCTTTTGTGCTGCATCATAACATGGCAGAGAAGGTCAAAAAGAAAGTGGATACATGTAAGAGAAGAGAAACCCAAGAAGTGTCCCAGCTTTATAGCAACCCACTCTCACAGGGACTAATCAATTCCCTTGAGAACTAATCTGGTCTTGCCAGAGTAAGAGCTCACTCACTACAAGAACAGCACAAAGCCATTCTTGAAGGACCTGCCCCAACCACTCAAACACCTCCCCTAGGCCCCACCTCCCAATACTGCCATGTTGGGGATCAAATTTCAACATGAGTTTTGGCAGGGACAAACAGTATCCAAGCCACAGCAGTCATCTTTTCATGTCAATGACTATGTCTCTTTTTTTTAAATTGCTACCAAGTAATCTATTTTTGTGTGTTATTTTTGTGTGTATTTTGTGATTAAAATATGCCATTTTAATCAGTACCTCCACTTTTCATTGTTAAAATTTTTTTAGTGAACATTCTTATATATATATATATCTTTGTCTAGTTATGTGAATATTTTGAGCTAGAAGTGATGGACCAATGGTTATATACACTTAAATGTTGATATACATTACTGAATTACCTTCCAAAAAGGTCATGCTCTTTAAACTCCCACCAATAATGAATGAGATGATCTATTTCCTCTCATCCAAACTGGCTTAACATGGGGCTTGTTTGTAATGTGACTTATCATTTGAAATAGTCAACATGGGCACAAAGCAAGTAGATTACACTTGAGTACTAGAACAAGAGCCAGAAGCCTACAGAGGGCCTGGTTCATGTCAGTCAATAGTCCCTCAACATATATTTGGTGACAGACTATCTGGCTGTCTAGCCAAGAACATCAAGGACCTGGCTTAGGAAAGGTAAAAGAACTGAATGAGGAAATAAGTAACATTATATACAAACACTAGCATTCAAGGTCGTCTGCTTAAAAAAAAGAGTGTGTGAGTGAAGAGTTTGAAACAACTTGTCTTGAGAAGACTTAGGGCACATGGTTGGACCTCTTTGAATTCCAGTCAGAGAGAGGTGGAGTACATAGCCTTCAACTGTGTATTTTCATCTGCTTTCCAAACGTGAGGCATGAAAATTGCAGGAACTATACTTGGGTCATAACTACTCTCTCGAGACCAATCAAGACCTCACAAAATATGGTTTTTCCCCTTTGTGCTTTCTCGGTGGTTGAGAATTTGCATAGTTCACAATGGAGATGATTTTTTTCATTAGTAAGTATAGGAAACAGGTTTGAAATATTACATTATTTTCTGAGATAAAAAGACATTGTGATTTGAATTCTTTGAATGCTGACTCTCTTAAATCTGTAAGTATCAGAGGGTGCGTTGCACGCATTCAAGACTGTATTGTGTGAATAGGTTTATCAGTCAGGGAATGAGTTTCTTTAACACGGACATAAACATAGAGCAAAAGCCAGCATAAAATCTGATCTGACATTCGAGAAACTGTAAATTACATTTCCTGACATTATGATTTCCATGCCAAAGAGTGCACCATTGGGACTATTTGCCCTTTCCATAACCCTCCTGTGGCTGTGTACACCATGAAGCCGCTTCCTGATCATTAGTGTTGCATAGTGCAAGGGATTCTGTCAAGAATAATTTATTTTGCCTACAGAAAGATATCAGGAATTCTTCAAAGGCATATCAGTGAATACTGATGCTAAAACTTCTCTGAACATCTCTATTAAAAATTGCTGCTAGTGTTAAACAATAATGAATGAAAAATTCCAGGTAGCAACAGTTTCATCTAATGCAAATAAAGCCAATCCCTTGATTATTTCTGAGTAGATTAACCATGTGTATGTTTGTGAAGAATCATGCATTACTTTGACATGAACTGATTTTTTTTCAAGGATTTCCTTTATCTCCTTTTGTTTCCCCTGGGGAAATCATTCAATATTTTGGCAAAAAAATTGTGAAAATTGTAGGTTAATTAGTACATCGAAGCCTGTGTTTTTTCAAATAATCATTGAAACTTAACTCTATATTTTTAATATTTGTGTTGTTGCTCCAACATATTTCCTGGAATATATTTATATTCCTTAGGTTTCAATAATTATTTCTTAAATCCTCAAAGATAGGACTTCGAGCTTAGGGAAAAAAATCTAACATGAAATTTTTTTTTTTTAAATTTTGCTATAATGTGTTTCAGTTTTATAAAACATGTTTCTTTGCTTTCCTGGTTTAATCAAAGAAAGGAATCAGAATCTTTTCAATAGCAGGCAAGATGATGAGCTTGAGCATTTTCAGTGATTCCAAAGTGGAATTTCGCTTCACCCAGGTTCCTCTGGGGTTTTGATTTCTGATTATCCTAAAATTTGGAAGCAGTTATTCCAGCTCTTGCTCTTTACCCTAGTTGTCTTGCCAAACTCTGCAGATGTAATACTTACGTTCCCACAAATCAGACCAAGGGATATTGTCCTCACTTCTTTCTATGTGGCTTTTTTCCCCCTTGTCCTTTGACATACTTCTGAGTTCCTCTGAGCTAAATCAAGTCAATGACACACTCTCAGTTTCTATATCCTTGTTTTTTACTTGGGTATATGTATTGTGTTTATTCAAAGATAACATTTACCACAGAAATAGTAGTCCGGAGTGCAACACAACTTGATCATAGCTGCAAAAACATTTGGAACATAAAACCTGAGTGTACAGATCTTTTTTAAAGCACATGTTTTTTAAATTGTTGGGTACTTGCCTAAGAACATGATTTGGAAATGCAAATGAAGAAAATCTAGGTATAAAGAAGACATATGATAATTTTATATAGTATATAGGCTCTCCTTTTTGATGTTTTTAAGTTATTTTTCTAAGATGTTCTTTTTCCTTCATGGAGTATAAGGTATATTGCTAAAAAATTTACTACTTTTTATTGTCCTCTTAGGTTCCTTCAATTACTGCAATTTTACAAGGATAAAAAAAAATTAGAAAAATCATAGAATGATGTTACTGTAATTGATCTCTTGTGAATTGTCTTTATTTTATAGATGAGGAAATAGAATCCTAATATGTTATATGGCTTGTTCAAAGTCACACAGATACCAACTCAACCAGCATCAAAACAGAGTTAATTTTGTATGTATTCTCTCTTCCATATTGAAATTTTATTTTCCCAGTGTTTTTCCCAATGTTCCTCAATAAAATTGAAATTATATTTTCCCTAAATTATAGTCCAATGTATACTTTGTTAGTAGTAATAATATTCACCATCTGAATTGGACATTTTTAAGCAACTCCTTAGATTTTCTTGTGGTGTTGTCTCTTAGATCTTCAGCTATTTCCTCTGCCCCAGCCTCCACGACAGCCAAGACAGTAAATCATAAATAATACTTCATTCCTAGAAGGATCATAGATATTAGCATCACCATCAAAGACTGTAAGAATACAGAGATCATGATCTTTATCCTACCTCTATGCAATTTACCTGTCTAGCCCCTACAAAAACTAGATAGATCTGATGGGCAGATGCTGATGGGCTACTATCAACTTAATCAGGTGATATCCCCAACCAAGCTGATGTGCCGGATGTGGTACCTTTACTGGAGCAGATAAGCACACTCAGAGATCTAGGTGAGTAGACACTCTCAGGTGGGGCTCTCAGGCAGGTAGCAGGATCCTGATGACAGGGCACTACTTGGGAGTAGACCAGGAGACTGATTAACAGCATGAGGCTTAGACACTGGGGTAAGCCAGCAATTTCATCACTTGATCTAGTATACAAAGTAGGCCCTGGATCCCAAGAACAAGAAGAAAACGCAGTTTCCAGAACTGGGACACTAATACCTTGGAGCCTGGGCTGCAAGTTCAGAGGGTGAGACTATGCTGTTCCCAAGCGAGAACCGAGACAGAGCTTGTTCCAGAGGTGGAGGCAAGGCTGAGGCTCAGGAAAGGATAAAGTGGCCTCAACCATGTGGAGCAGGATACTGAGTGACCAGGGCATAAATAGGTCAAAATAACCATGCACGGGCCTAGCCTCCCTCCACCGACTTGGCTTTTAAGGTCATTTTCTTTGTATGTGTATCTCTTCACATATGTATTTTTATTTAAATATCTGTCTTCTAGTTTTCCTTTTGAGGCTTACTGTTGAAGAAGCAATTTTCAGAGGGAACAAAAGAGCCATTTCTGGTACCTCCCTTTTGCTCTCTCCACCAATAGAAATACTGCCCAGGAACTCCTGCCGATCACTTGTTAGTAACAGCAGCCATAACTTTTTAATTCGCAACCTTTCTGAAAACCTGGCATCATTTATTCATTCATTCATTTATACATCAATCATTTATTCATTCCATAAAAATTTACTAAGTGCCTACTGAATGCAAAACACCTACTCTCAAGTCAGACTCTCAAGCCAGTCAACACTAGCTTGCTGCTTGGAAATAGGTAGTATCTCTTTCCTAAGGTGTTAAAAGGATTAAGTGAGATAATTCATATAATTGATAAAGCACAGAACTTTGCAATAGTAATTAGCCAGCATGGAATAGCTACTACTATTACTTTTGCTCTTATTAATAATAATGATAATAATATTAAAACACGGTCGCAGTCTACCGTGCAGAGTAGACTTTAAAATAAGTAAATGTAACATAGAGTAATCGGTGCTATGGTACAGGCATGCACAAGATTCACAGAGAATAGTAAGTCTGCTTGGAAAGGTCACAGAGCCTTCACATGATGAATCATGCTTTAGCTTAAGGTTGAAAGTTGAAGAGGCCCTCAAATGGTCGTGGAAAGCACTTTGCAGCAGGGGCGTTTATTCATGCTATGTGAGTCAGCACGGAAGACAAATTTGTAAATGTACAAGGGCCCACATGACAAATAGTCTGAGATCTTTTGCAGAGACGTCTGGATCTGGTATGGGCAAATTACTGCGTATGCTTGAAGATTGTTAAGTCCTGGAGAAACAAAAGTTACCTGTTATAAAAATAAGTCTAGCGGCAATACAAAAGTTGGGGCTGAAATCAAATTGGGGAAAGTGAGGCAGGCAAGCCAGGAGACACTGTAGGCAAGGCCGGCAAGGAGCTGTCGAAGTAGATCAAGAGGGAGGGTGTGAGTGTCTGGCTGGTACTGTGGCTTTAAACAGATACACCAGAAAGCCCAGGCCTGTTCCCCAGTCGTCTTCTCCACCCTCAGTGTCTCTGGCACTGGTGTGTCTGTTGCAGGCAGGTGCAGTGTCTGGAGGACTTTAGCAACTGGCCTTGGACAGGAGCAGCTGAACCTTGAAAGTGTGTCCCATTCTTTCCCACTTATGCCCACCTGTGGCCAGACCTTGGATAGAGCAGCACTCCCTAGAGTAGGCACAGTGGCCACCAGTTTCAGAAGCAGCTTGAGAGCTTGTTAAAAGTGTCTATTTCTAGATCCCACCCAGCAAATAGAATCCCTTGGATTTTGACACAAAATCTGCACTTTTTACAATCTCTCCAGGGGAGATTGACATTGGGAACCCCTGCAAGACACCACTAGACAAGTAATTCTTAAACTGAATTAATCAACTCACTGGTGGAGGGAACTTTTTAAAAATAACCTTTGAGGCTCCATCCCTCCAGAGATCCAGAGACCTCGGGTCGAGCAGGGAGTCCTGATACAGCAGTATCACCCCAGGCTTGGACACTCAGTCAGATTTGAGAACCATTGCCGCTGTGATCGTATAGTGGTTAGTACTCTGAGTTGTGAGAACCATTGCCCAATATCGCCTTCCTGGTAAATTACCCTTCTGCTGCTTGAATAAATGAAATAATTAGTTCACAAACCTTTCCTAGTATAATCACAAAGGGATAGCTGAGCTGCAATTTTATTGAATTACCACAGAAAGATTTTGAAAAACAAAGAGACTATGATGAAAGGAGAAGGTCCCTCTCCCAACTTACTGCTATTAAGAGATGGCCTTGAACAGGAACAGCTACCGATGACCACAGCACTTATTAACCTGGTGCGCTACAAGGTGCGTATTATGTAGAACACCACCGGACGTGGGACCAAGATCACCTTTGATCTAATCACTTGCATCAGAGCCCTTTTCCTGCTCCTCTCTCATTTGCCTCAGAAATCTAGGGGAACTCCCTTTAACCCTGTCCTGCCTGTGTTTCCAGTTCAGAAAGCAAGGCTCATCATTTATCCCACGTGCTCACTTGACAGGGTATGTGGGATTAATTGAGCCCGACAGGATCTAATCCAATCATGGACCTAGGAAGTAGGAGTTAGGGCAGAGGAGGATGAAGCTGCTAAAACAGATGAGAGTTACCAATTCCATGGCAGTGTTTCCCAAACCTGGCTCTGCAATAGCATCACTTGGAGAGCCTAAAACAGCAATAAAAAAACAGACTCCTGGGCTTTGTCCACCATATTAGAATCTAATTATTACAGTAGAGATAGTTTTTGTGACTTAAAATGAGATTAAGGAGCTGAAGTAGAGCATCTGCAGATGCAGAACATTTTATCTGTTTTATCACTTAAAGCAGATTGGGCTCCACCATTTTTTTTTTCCTGATTTTATGGTTGTTCCTATTCAAGCTCTTTGCTCCATAGGAAACTCTGTTGAATGCATTGGAGTGCGATTTTACTGGTTTCTGAGTGAGGATGATGAAAAAACAGTGTTGGAAAATTTTTCAAGGGAGTAATGGTAACAGCTCAACATTTTTGCTTTAATTCACTATGGTGGGACAAGTAGGCAGGCTCCCAGCACGAGACCTTTTAAGAACTTCCAAGTTAGAAATAGGATGAGCTTCCTCTTAGCTTTAAATGTGAGCCTTCCCACAATTCCTATTGTTTGAACATTCATGGAAAGAGAACAGTACAAGAATATAAATGAACAATCCTTTCTACTGACCGCCAAGGAGAATAAGAGAAGAATTTACTTTGAAGGTTAGCCCTGCTAATAATAGGGCTGCTCACCCATTTGGCTGGGAAATTCCAGAAAGGTCTTCAAAAGAAAAATCCCACTGCAGCCTAAAAGTATTTAGTCCAGAATTATTAGGGAAGGACAAACTCCATCCAGAGAGTTAAGAAAGACTTCACCGAGAAGATCACTTGAGCTGAGTGTGGAAGGGTGAATACACACAAGGGTGCCCAGTGGAGGAGGGCAGGGACATTCTAGGGAGTGGAAAGAAGAGGAAGAGAAGAAGGAGGGGGAGGAGGCTGAGGGAAGAGAGAGGTATACACGTGTGTGGAAATAAGAACAAAAAATACCGGCCGGGTGCAGTGGCTCATGTCTGTAATCCTAGCACTCTGGGAGGCCAAGGCGGGCAGATTGTTTGAGCTCAGGAGTTCGAGACCAGCCGGAGCAAGAGCAAGACCCTGTCTCTACCAAAAATAGAAAGAAATTAGCTAGACAACCTAAAATATATAGAAAAAATTAGCTGGGCATGGTGGCGCATGCCTGTAGTCCCAGCTACTTGGGAGGCTGAGGCAGGAGGATCGCTTGAGCCTAGGAGTTTGAGGTTGCTGTGAGCTAGGCTGACCCCATGGCACTAGCCCGGGTAACTCTAGCCCAGGTAACAGAGTGAGACACTGTCTCAAAAAAAAATAAAATAAAAGAACAAAAAATACCACATTTTAGTGTTGAAAGCGCAGGAAAAGGTGAGATGAGTGCATAAGGTGTCAGGGTTTGGAGATGGGCGATCTAAGGGGTGGCTCTGGAGTTGTAGGTCATGCAAAGAAGTGTGTCCTCCAGTAACAGGGAAGCCATCTAATCTTTCCAGGAGGGGAGCTTGTTTCTAAGTCAGGTAAAAGTTTTAACAAGGTGATTCTGTAACCGCCCTTCACAACCTCCCCCCCACACACATTGAACAAATTTCAATTCCTCTCCCTTGACTACTTGACTTTTGAGTTGTTTCCCAGAAATGGTGGATTTTTTCCAAGAGAAAGGAGCTGAGATTCTGAAGGTCCCTGGGCAGACTTCCTGAGCCAAGATTCACCATCCCCCATAACCTGTCCCAAGGCACAGGACCTGCCCCCTTGTAAAATACACCACTACCTGCCCCAAGGCATGTGGTCTCTCTTAAAAGCCTATGATTTCCCACAGTTGGAGAGATGGATTTGAGACAGTTGCTCCTGTTCTTCTGGTAAGACCTCTGTCATTTCCTTGGCAGTCCTCGTTGTCTCAATAGCTGGATCTTTGTGCAATCGGCAACTGGATCTAGACTGAAACACCGTAGAAGTTTCCACAACAATTCCCGTTGCAGAGTGGCTTAGTTTAAGGAGGGACTGGAAATTGGGATTAGGAGGCCAAACTAGAAGGCTAATGCAATTGTCTTGAAAAAAAAAAAAAAAAAAAAGAAAGAAAGAAAGAATGAATTAGGGTGGGGATGAAGGGAATGCCAGAAGTTAAAGTGATTTGACTAGAATCACATAAAGTGGCTTCTTGACTTGTAATCCTGTAGTTTTTCATACTCTGCTATAATTGTTTGCTGTCATTTGCTCTTTTTCAAGAATATATGCCCTCTTATCTCCTGCATCCACAGGGCTTGTTAGGTAGATAGTGAGGGATTTGGGGGGTCTCCTAGGGATGAAAGTGGGTACTGTTGCCCCCATCTTGGTCCTGCCCAACTCTGATTCTCCATACCTGGGGGAGGAGGGAGTACCCTATGAATCTGCCAATCAGAACTTGGCATGCCAGCTGCAAAAGAATGCAGAGGACTCTCTAGCCCACGGGCCAAGCCACATATCACAAAGTCTGGAAAGTGACCTAGAACCCACATGCGTAGTTAAGGCTCTGGTCACGTGACTCCCTACTGTCCAATCAAAGTGGTTCCATGGTGACCTCTGAATCACGAGGGAGATCTCTATCCAGGCATTATAAAATAAGACGCAGACCATAGCCAACCTCTCTCTCTTTTTTGCCCTTCCTTTTGCTTGTCCTGCTGTGACAATGGGTCCAGTCGTCATCTGTGGCATATGCACCATGCTCTATAAACCTATATCTTGCTCTTGCCCTATAATCCTATCTTTCTCTCCTCAATAAACCTCATTTTCATGCTTGCGTAACTTTGGCATGTCTGGTCATTCTTCCGCCATGAGCACGCCAAGAACCAACAGTTTCAGACTAAAACCTGACAGGCTGATAGCAGTTTTCCTTCCCTGAAATACCATTGCAGTAATGTCATTCTGATTTGCATCACCTGTAAACTTGTTTTAGCGAGGATTTTCTCCCCTACCCTGAATCTGACTTTGGATTTAATAACTGCCTATCTCTCTGCTTAGGATACAAAAACATACATTAAGAGGGACACTGAAGCCAAACACATTTTTCCCATGCACCATCATGACATTTGCCCTGTGAGGTTAACTACAAAATGTAGAAACTTCAAAAAGGCCCTTTATCTCTTCTCCAAAAGAGCCTGATCCCAAGCGAAATATTCCAGCAACTCTGTATTTCGTTTTCCAGGGCTTCTACAATGGCCTTTTTTTTTTTTTTTTTACTTTTTCTAAAGTGTAGTACTTCCCAAAAAGATGACACATGATGCCTCAAACCTCTTCAGTCTACAAAAGAAAAGGAAAAAGAGGGAGAGAAAGGGAAAAGAATATGTAAATTCCTTTTTATTCTACCTCTTAGCCTTGGAGGAGGGGACAGTCAGAATGCTGCTTTCTGGTGGCCTCACTCTCTGATCGACGTCAGGGACTGAAAGACGATGGAAATGAGGGAGGTGGGAAGTTATAGCTCATCTTCTGGGTTTTTCCTTTTTGAGAGTAAGGCTGAGGATTCTACTTCCCTGTAACTGCTACAGTGGCTTACTTATAGTAGGTACTAATGGTTATTAAATGAAATGTGTTGAATCGCATCCTTATTATAATTTTTTAAAAAAATTTGCGCAAGTCTGCATAGTTTTAGAGAACTTCCATACTATCTGTGCTTTCCATAATCCTATAACATAATCAGTGGAGGTCTTGCTATCTCCATTACATAGATGATAATCTAAAACGTGGGTTAAAATACTTAACCAAGCATCAATAGCTAGGAAGTCACAAAGCCAGGACTCAAACCCAAGGTTTCCAAATCAGTGTTCTGCTCTCTCCAGCATTCCCAGGCCTTCCATGGGACCGTCATCACAAGTATTGTGTCCGAGGAGCCTGGACTTAGATTTGTGTAGATCTTTTCAAATTCCTGGGTAATGATGGAAAGAAGGCCTCCATTTTCTGGTTGTGAAAGAAATTTTGAAAACTAGGAAAATAATTAAGGAATACCACTGATGGGTATTTGTCCATCCATCAGAGTTGAAGGAAACTTATCAGGATTATTCTTAACATAAGAATATGACACAGATGTTCCGTGACTATCTATTATATCAAAGCACCATCTCCCAAATGAGGTTTCCACACTTGGAGACCACCTGAGGGTCTTGTAAAAAATGGAAATCCCAGACCCCACCTCCACCTACTGAGTCAGACTCCCTAGAGTTTTAGCCCAGAAATCTATTTAAAAATCTCTAGGTGATTCACATCCAGTAAAGTTTGAAAAGAATCACTGGACTAAGGACTTAGTCACCTAATTTAACCTCTTTAGATATTTTGGCTCAAAATATTTTTTTATCTGCAAAATGAGATAATAAGACCTTACCTCCCTAGAGCCAAGAAGCTAGATCCTATTATCTCTTCCCTGTACCTCAAGGTTCTAAAACCTGCCATTCAATTATTTGCTTTTCTCATCAATCATTACTGATGATTCATTCCTGCTTCCCTGTGTTTACACCATCGTCTTCTTCCAAATTCCCTTCTAAAATGTCTTCTCACAGAGGTTCTCCTGAATCCATCCCTTCTCTGAAACTGACCTCAAATGCTCCTGCCCTGAGTTCATTCCCTTTTCTTCTCTGAACACTTGAAGCATCTGAGGTCCCAGCACTGAGGTTCCAGCACTTATTTGGCCCAAGGCAGCAATTGCTTTGTGGTGACAATCTCTATTACGTCTGTTATGACTCTCATCTTGAGAGCAGGGACTGTCCTTGTTGATGACCATGACATTGACCAATGCAATGTAAACTGTCATTTCAAAACAGTTTTATGATCACTTTAATATGTATGTTCAATCATTGTGACATAGATCCCCTAAAAAGCCTACTATGCACAGACTCCAAGGTTAGTTTCTGACAAATTTGAGCTCATAGGAATTTGGCTTTTGTTAGCCAAATGCAGTTAACTCCCCACTGTCTATATCTTTAGACTCTTCAATTCAGAAAGAGCATAAATTATTTCCTACCTACAAAGGTATTTTAATTAAACTAAAAAAAAATACTGAGTTAAAATAACTATTCTGTGGCTTACTAGGGAAATAAATACGCTTGAAGATAATGTTGAGCATGGAAAGAGGGAGGTAAACCAGCAAGTCAGACCTTCTCGGTGCCCTGAGGATGGATGGGAATGGAGCAGATTGTATTTTTGCCATAGAAGCAGGCAACATGAAACTTCCCCGCAAAACAATACATCTATTTAAATCAGGGCTATCTGTTAAAGTATATCAAGGGTCCCTGGTCAAGAGTTCCTTTGTTACAGTATTGCAATAAACAGTCCTTAGTCTTAACAAAGTTGGTATGAGAAGATGCTTAAATAGTATCTAATTGTCAGCTTTAATGCCTCCGGTTTTTTTTCTTAAATAACCAGTTGTTCTTTCATTTTTTTTTTTTTTTTGAGGTCAGTTAATGGGACAGTAAGTTTGAATGTTTTATTTTGTGGTTCTTTTTTTTGTTTGTTTGTTTTTATTTC
>CM052438.1:65261855-65320761 GCA_028533085.1 Varecia variegata | reverse complement strand
CTGCGCCCAGCCAAAGGGAACCCTTAATACAGATTTCTAGAGTTCTTTTTTTCTGTAGATTCCCTCCTCTTCAGAACTCTGCTCCACATCTTCCAGCTGTCTCAAAGTCTCTACCTTTCAATGTCTCTCCTCAACTCGGTGAGGTCATTGTGCCCCTAGACAGAAAGCTGGGGCAATGGTGGGAGTGCACCTCAAACGTTTCCCTTTCCTAAGGCATCATGGTCCTGCAATTCCTGTTCTCCAATATCTGAAAATAGCTGCTTCACACATTTTGTTCAGTATTCCAGCCATTTAAGCATGAGACTATATCCAATCCTATTATATATTGTGGCTAGAACCAAGTCCCCAAATTCCTTTTTATCTCATCTCTACATGCAATATAACATTAATACAAGCTCATTTTGATAATACATATCTTCCATTTTAATAACATTGTTCTGTATGAAAATGTTTTTGAGGTCCAATGTGGGGAGGAGGGAGAGCAGAGCTTTTGCCCTTCACCAGTCCTGGAGTAGTGGGAATGGGAGTAGGGAATGGAATAAAGAATTGAGAAGAGATGTCCACATCCCTCAGGGCCACAACATGCCAACTCTACACTTCTGTATTTGTGTAGGAGTTGGCAATCCTAGGTCAGTGATTCTCCGGGAAACCAGAAAATGAAGGGCGGTATTGCAAGAGAAGAAAGTAGCTAGAATTTAGATTCAAAATTATGCTGACTTGAGTTGTTCTAAGTCAGCCAAGGGTTTGAAAGTAGTGGCTTACGAAGACTTTATGATTTTGAAACACATTTTAGACTCTTCTCAAGAGAATAGATGAAGTAAAGGTTGCCAAGCATAAGATCTTATATCTTGCATGTAAGATCTCCTATGTTCCACATTTGATAAATTTGCACTTAGTGTTCAAAGTTCACCACAAACACCACTACAAAAACTCAAACTATAAGTGCCAATAGTTCATCATAGGAATTGAAAAAATATTAATATTTATAGAATTCTTGAGTCCAAATTATTTTCCTATCCCTTCCTCAGTCTTCAATATCCGCCAGAACTAAATGATGAGGACATTAGTCTTTATAGAAGGCTGTTTAGATGAATAAATTATAAAAATATAGTAGATTGTCCAATCATGGAGGAAATTGCTACAAGTTCTTGACTTTGGAATGCATTTTATAAGAAGAGTTGCTTTCTAGTTATAAACGCATTCAAATAAAATCATTTAAAGTGACACGTAAATAGCAATAATCCTGGGGTTGGCCATAATCCTTGAAGTAATACCAAAAAACTTAATTTTCTTTCAAATCCCTTTGTCCAACTACAGTATTACTTAATGATAGCAAAGGCTTCACAATGTGGTAGACATGGATCTTGGCAGTACCATGAGCATCTCCATAAACTCGGGGAAAATTATGTAACTTCTCTAAGGCTTATTAATTACAAAATGAGGATGGTTTTTATCTGCCAGATTGGGTTTTATCAATATCTTTTTACAGTATAAGTGACCTAGTACATTGCTGGATACACAGTAGGCATTCTATACTGGTCAGAAAAGTAGAAACCACACATCAAAGAGATTTTAATACAAGGAATATTGAAGCTGGTATTGGAGAATTAAAAAAGTTACACAGTGGTAACACAAAGAGAATAACAGCAGGACTCAGCTACTACCCCCTATGACTGCAGGAGCAAAAGGAAAGGGATGGAGTATTAGAGTTCCAGTGCTTGGAGGAGGGGTTCCACGAAGCTGGGACTCAGACTTGTGAGGCCAGAGCATGCTGCCCAGCTGGTGTTGATACTCCTAAAGGTACAGAAAGAGGCCGGGGCAGTGACTGTGCTCACCTCATCTGTTTCTCCTCTCTCAGGGATCACTGTTCTTTTTGCCTGATGTCCTGTCTTGAAAAACCATTGTTTTATATATAATTTGTCCAGTTTTTGTTGTTATAGGTGGAAAGGTAAATCCGGGCCCCTGCTACTCCATTTAGCCAGGAGGGGAAGTCGCTAGTGCTTTCTAAATAAATAAATTAGCCACTTTTGGCGGGGGGATCAGTTTAATTGGTTCTGTCTTGCTCTGCGTAGTTTTTCAGTGAACCTATAGAATCAAGCAATTGTTTTGGCATAGGTAGCTATAACGTCAATTAATGACATGCATCTTTCCAAGACCAAACATTTTTAAATAGAGCTTTTTTAAATAGCTCTACTCTCCTGCTTTAAAAGCCAATCCATCAATAAATTCTGTTAGCTCTAACTTAGAAATATATGCCAAATCCCACTGCTTCTCACCCTCCCCGCTGTCCTCCCTACTGCGAGGCACCATCAGTACATGCTTGGAATGTTGCTATGATTTCCTAATTGACCTACTTACCTCTGACCTTCTGAACCCGACGGCCATAATCCTGTTAAAATGTACATCAGATCATGTCACTCTTCTAACCACCCTTCAGTGGCTCCCATCTCACTCGAAGTAAAAGCCAAAATCGTTACCATGGCCAACAAGGCCCACCACAATCTCTCTCTACCATTATCTCTCTACCTTTTTCTCCTACTACTCTCTCATTTGCTCAGTCTTTTCCTGCTACACTTGCTGTCTTGCTTTTCCTCAATCACAGCATGCTCCTACCTCAGGGCCTTTATTGTCTCATTTCTCTTCCTGAGTTATATGACTGGCTCATTCCCTAACTGCCTTCATATCTTTACTCAAATGTCATATTCTCTGGTCCTACTAGCATGACACAAGTGCTTGCAATTGTCAAAAAGAATCCATTTTTCATCACATATAACAATATGGTGTAGAAATAGTTCGCCTTATGTCATGATAGCCAAGGGAGGCAAGGTTCGAGATGCTTTCTCTTCTGATGCTTGTTTAATTCATGCGGAACCCATCTATCCAGCTTCTTTACCTTGCTGATATTGTTGGAATAGCAATGTCAAACCTTGCTGCTAATTCACATGTAGGTTAATATGAAATTGCTTCCACTACAGCTCTCAGCTCATCATTATCCACCCTGGACTCAGGTCACCCATGTAGCTCATTTTCAAGATTACAATCACCAGAATGGAACTTCTCAAACCATTGATATACTGTGCATTCATGAGCCACATCCTTCCCAAACACTTGGTTGATATTTCCAGCTGTCTGTGCTGCATTGGTTCCAAGACAGAACTCATATTCCAAAATAACACAAATGTTGTACTTATTCATGGTTTCACAAAAATTGCTCTAAAAAAATGTGAAAGATAATCACAAGCCAAACCGTGCATTTGAAAGAATGAGGATGTACCTTCACAATAAAAATAAAACAAAAAGTTTCAAAGTGAAATGTCAGAGATATCAACTGTCAAAATTAGTACTTAAAGAAATCAGACATTTCATATTTAATATCCTAATTTTTTTTTATTATGACATAGAAAGACTCTAAAAGAAACTCATAATCTCAATTTCTGGAGAAGCTTCTGGCATCATGGCTAACAAACATGGACTATGGAGGCACAGAGACCTAGTTTTGAACTCTGGCCCTGGTATTGATCAGTGAGGAACTTTAAGCTAAATATTTAACCTCTCTGAGTCTTAGTTTATACTTTTATAAATATCTCATGAAGAAGATGAGATTATGCATAGAAAGTTTAAACATAGTGTCTGGCACTTAATAAGTACTCAACAGTCTGTTATTATTGTTATTTCATTTTTTGTCTCAGGTTATTGTCAATCACATTATTCAAATGGAACATTATTTTCCCAAACTTATTTACCAGATAGGAAATATTCAATATTAACTCTGTTTAAATAAATCTAAACATCCTCCATTGGTGGTTTTCTAATGGCTATTCTAGTATAGTTTGGCTAAATCTGATTCAAAGAATATTAAAAAAAAAAACAAAAAACGGGGGCCAGGCGCGGTGGCTCATACTGTAATCCTAGCACTCTGGGAGGCCAAGGCGGGAGGATCGTTTGAGATCAGGAGTTCGAGACTAGCCTGAGCAAGAGCGAAACCCCCGTCTCTACTAAAAATAGAAAGAAATTAGCTGGACAACTAAAAATATATAGAAAAATTTAGCTGGGCATGGTGGCACATGCCTGTAGTCCAGCTACTCGGGAAGCTGAGGCAAGAGGATCACTTGAGCCCAGGAGTTTGAGGTTGCTGTGAGCTAGGCTGACGCCATGGCACTCACTCTAGCCCAGGCAACAGAGTGAGACTCTGTCTCAAAATAAAACAAAACAAAACATTTTTTCCAGCTTAAAAAGAAAAGGTTATACCTCACTAGGAATAACTCCATATTCCTTAATTATCTTGATTAATGATAATTGACTTGAACTGAATTGATACAAGCTACACTGAGGTTGCAGCACAGAAGCATAAAGTCTCCAGGACAGGTGTTGTGAAAAGGAGTGGTAGGAGTCCCTCCATGATTTTCCCACCCAGACTGCTGTCCTCACTGTTGATGTGTCTGCCACCCTGTTGCTAGGTGTCTTCTATCCCAGGCAAGGCAATTATTCACCAAGAAAGTGGTTTTAGATCTTTCTGTCCAGATACAAACATTTGTTTTTTAAGATGTTGCTTATAAATTCCCAGGGATTAGTGTGCCCATGTGATACCTTTCCAATAAACCATTTCTCTACTGAGTTGATCAAGGGCAGCAAACATGACCTGATTCTTCTATCACCAGCTCTCAGGCAGTGCCTGATACATGGCAGATGTGTAGCAAATCCTGAATTACCATATCACTTTAGAGCAGCAATGTGTCTTGCTTGATTTGGTTTATCTAGATGGTTGCCCAACCATCCCTGAAGGATATGCACTTTCATCAACCACAGTGCATGACTTTCTGCTTTAATGATTCTCAGCTGGGCAAAGGAAGTGGGAGGAAGGTAGGCATGCGGTTTATCACTACTGACAATCTTTGGTTGCTGTTGTACTTTTGTGGGGTTTCTTTTTTTTTTTTTTTTTTTGAGTACTCAGAGGTCCCTAGACTTCACTAGATTATTGACAAATAACATCTTATTAACATTAATATCCAAATGTCATGTTCTTGCTCACACTTGGTCATGCAGAGCACCAGCCCTTGCAAAGTCCACCCTGCTCCCAGGCCCTGCCCACAAGGTGTTCCCGAGAATCACCAGGGATGTCCCTCCTGTGTCCTCCTGGTATCTCATAACTAACCCTTCTTCTTATACTGTCCCCTGCTGCCTATGAGAGTATCTCCATTACCCCAGCTGGCAAGACACTAATACCAATGCCAAGAGCACTGTTTTCCAAAGCTCCTGCAGCCACTGACCCTCGAGGTGTCAGAGCAGTGCAGGGCTCCATTCCGATGGGCAGACTGCTTCTCTCCTATCTCTACAGCAAGCTGTTACCTACGCCTGCAGCAGAGCCATGCACGGGGTCTCAAGAAAATTGCTCCTTCAGCCTCTGCCTGGAATCCTCTCTCTGTCCAGTCCAAGAAGCTCAGGGGACAGATATCTTTCTACACTTTCCATTATCTTCTTTGTCATTTCAGTAAACCAAAAAATAAACAAGCACTTCTTCCACTTCTACCAGAATACCAAGATCCTCCATGTGCCAATCAGACAAATAAGCAGTGATAGGCCACAAGTTTAAATGGTCAAACTCTATGTCCTCATCTGGACTAAGCTATGGCATTCTGCCACATGTTTTAAGACAAAGGGAAGCTTGCTTATGCATTAGTTCCATGTAGTATTTCACTTGGCTCATAATTGTACACTATGAACTTGTTTCTAACTAACAGTTCCAATCTAAATTCACTTTGTTGTGGTTGTGAGGTTAATAATTGGGAAACATGGATTTTGGTTCCAGTTCTTCTTGAAATAATCTGGGTGATAGTGAAGTGGACAGTTAACCGACTTGGGCCTGCTTCTCCATCCACAAAATAACGTGGTCAGTCCACATAGTTTCTACAACCCTCCCAGACCTAATATTGCATGACGTTTGCTGCCAATACAACAAAATATTCTCCTTTTATGTGGCTTTCAGTGATGATGGTAGTGGTTATGGTGTTCTCTGTAATAATAGTAAGATATTATATTAGATGTCAGTTATTGCTTCTAGTTCCAAACATCTTTCTTATCCTTTCACATACAGTTGAGGCTGCAATCTGTGAGGTATACTATATGTCCTAACTAGTTTATTAAAAAATTAATATTATTTTCCCAATATAGAACAGATCATGTTGAATTTAGAGGATGGACACAAAATGCATAATGAGAAGAAAATCAGTATGAAGTGCCTGTTTGAATATATTATCCCAGCCCTGCATTGGTATATCACCCTGGTTTCTCATAGCTGCCAATGCCAAGGCACTATATGATATCGGCATATTTAACAAAGCAAACAAAATTGTTGATGTTTGTGCAAAGAAAGGCTCTTTCATATTAATAGCCACAATATTTTACTTGGAAGTTGTATTTAAACAACCTCAGTGGTTTGGATCACAGCCTGAGAAAGCTTAGGAGTTTGAGACTGTATCTGCTGATACTCTCTCATACGTCCGTGTGCAGGTAACATCGTTCACAGCACTTTCCTAGAAGACAAAAGAAGGATGAGATAGGTAAGTGCTGTTGGTGAAATTGATGTTTAGAAAAATGTAAACTAAGGCTGGGCGTGGTGATTCACACCTGTAACCCTAGCACTCTGGGAGGCCAAGGCGGGAGGATCGCTCAAGGTCAGGAGTTCGAGACCAGCCTGAGCAAGAGCGAGACCCTGTCTGTACTAAAAAAATAGAAAGAAATTATCTGGACAACTAAAAATACATATAGAAAAAATTAGCCGGGCATGCTGGTGCATGCCTGTAGTCCCAGCTACTCAAGAGGCTGAGGCAGAAGGATTGCTTAAGCCCAGGAGTTTGAGGTTGCTGTGAGCTAGGCTGATGCCACAGCACTCTAGCCTGGGCAACAGAGTGAGACTCTGTCTCAAAAAAAAAAAAAAAAAAATGTAAACTAAGTAATATCCATACACGCATTCCTTAAAAGTCTTAAAAAGAAACCTATATAAATAAGACGTATTTGTTAGCTGATTTTGCCATATTATATATAATATATATGGAAAATCACATATGTATGGTACATATGGTGCATATATAAGGTATATATCATGTTTATATATTTATGAAGAAAGCAAGGTATACAGTGGAATTTTAAGTTTTTATTAAAATATTTTAAATGCCAACATTGAAGCATTTTTGTTATTTTACATACTCTACATTTTTCAAATAAGAATACTAACTTTACATTGATGTAGTATAGTATTTTATGGTTTTCAGAGCACTGATACATAATGATGGTATTTAATTCTCTCAGAAAACCTTTCATGAAGACACTGTCTACATCTTGAAGGCCAGGAATCTGTATTTTGGAGAGGAAAAATAACTTGTCCAAAGTCACAAAAGTACTGACTGGCGGAGATGGAAATCCACATCCTTGGATTCTGAGTCTAGTGTTCCTCCTAATGAACTATTAAACCTGTCTGTTTATTGGCTATGTCACGATAAG
This sequence comes from Varecia variegata, assembly GCA_028533085.1. Classification (NCBI taxonomy): domain Eukaryota; kingdom Metazoa; phylum Chordata; class Mammalia; order Primates; family Lemuridae; genus Varecia; species Varecia variegata. The sequence goes on along the minus strand of CM052438.1, from coordinate 65,313,264 downwards.
CAGCAATAAAATCAGTCATCCCTAGTCTTCCCCTTCTGACTTTATAAGGAATAAGATGTATCTTTTTTTGTAGCTCACAGTAACCTCAAACTCCTGGGCTCAAGCGATCCTCCTGCCTTAGCCTCCCAAGTAGCTGGGACTACAGGCCTGCACCACAATACCCGGCTAATTTTTTCTATTTTTAGTTGTCTGGTTAATTTCTTTTTATTTTTAGTAGAGATGGGGTCTCACTCTTGCTGAGGCTGGTCTCGAACTCCTGACCTCAAGCGATCCTCCTGCCTCGGCCTCCCAGATTGCTAGGATTACAGGCATGAGCCACTGCGCTCGGCCTAAAATGTACTGTTTTTATAGAAAGAAAAAAAATTCCTGTATTAGGAAATGAGGTTAGATGCTGTTTACCTCTGTACGAACCTTGTATATTCCCTTAGAACTATTTTATAGTATGTCCAAGATTAGCTTTTTATTCATTTTGGTGCAGGTGGGGGTTTGGGAGGAGAAGAATCATTTACACAGATCCCTCCACTCTGTAGAAGTGGGAAAGACCTTGAAAGGCATCCCGACAGGGAGCAGGATGGATTCTAGAAAGTATAGACTTTGGAAGTAAACCAACTGGATTTTAATCTCAGCACCACTACATTTTTCTAGCTGTATATACTTAGGTAAGTCAGTGCTTGAATCTCGGAGTTCTTGCCTGTCAAATGGGCTAATAAATCTTGCCTCATAGGACTATTGAGAGGATTGGTTAAATAATATTAATATGTGAAAACTTGGGACATGGTAGCGACATAAGTATTAGTTCTTACTTGTGTTAACTCATCCATAAACCAAAAAGATACCACTCCAACTTCATACCCCTAGTTTAAAATTCCTTCTCATGCTTTCATTTGGTGTTGAGTTGGAAGAACAGTGAGAAGTTAATCCTGGCATGGAGTAGAGGATTGCCAACAACCCTCAATCCCTGCTAAAGTCTTTCTTGCAAAAACACATGCTTGCTTTGGTTTACCTGTGAGTCAAAGAATTTTAAAAAAATTTTTTTTTTAGTTTTTTACTTCTTCAATCCATGCACATTTTATAATATTAATGATTATACATTTATCTGATCATATTTTTCCTCATTCTTATAAAGTAAGAGAAAAAGAAAAATGGCATTCGTTATTGTTTGAGAACAAGTTACTTGAGTGATTTTATACTGGGGTTGCAATAGATGAAGAAGTATGAGAACCAGCTCACTCACCACCACCATTTTCCCGTCCACCAGTTTCCTTGTTATGGTGGCTTCCTTGCCATCCCAGTCCTGAACTTGAATCAAGGAATCGTTATCTAAGGTTACTTTACTCTGAAAAACAGACAAAATTCAGATCAGACTGTCATATTTGAACACCAAAATTTCATCAGGTTCCCAATTCTTTTTAGCTTTTGTGATATTCTCGGATAGTTTTAGAATTTGTTTAGAATCCCATTTATTTTAAAAGACTTTGTCAACAGTAAATTTGTTGGTTAATTCTCCTGGGGAAAAAAAGTTTTACAAGAGTAAAAACGTAATATTATCTTGAAGAGAAAGTGAAATTTTCTTTTTATTTTTTACTATTTAGGCAAAGTGTTATCTTTTTGCATAAAGAGTAACAAGTAAACTTCAATTTTAGAAATATACGTGAAGCCAATTCAAAAGTTCTCTTTCCCCTTTTTACCCCAACAATATTTTCCATCTTTTTCATTCTAGTAGATTTTTTTTTTTTAATTTAGCACAGACATCTTTATTAAACATTTTGGATCAAAATTTTTCTTCCATTTTATATGGCACAAGAATTTAAAGTCTCATATTTATTTATTAATAGTAACTGTCTATCAAAGTGGTATGACAGTTTGTTTTATCAGGCTATTACCCTCCATATAGTTTAAAATCTTATGTTGAGTTCATTCATTCAAACAACAAATATTTATTGAACTATCATGACCAAGCTCTGGGTTCTGTGAGACAGGAAATCCTGTCTTTGAGAAACTCATATTCTGGTGTAGAGAGACATACAATAAACAATAAACATGAGAGTAAATTATGTATTTTAAATAAATGATGTATTTCAGTTGGAGCCCATGAGATACAAATGAAAACTCTGTGTGTCACTTTCAGGAGGAGGCAATAAAAAGGCCAATCAGTGTCTCTATCTTGTTGACTGAGAAGACCACAATTTCCAGATGGTGCAGCTACAAGGTAGTTGAACCTCCTCTGGCCTGGATCCCTGAGACATTAAGAGGGGCAGATACCCTATCCACCCCGCGTTACACACACAAACTTCCCCAACTCCACCCCAACGTTACATAGGGACTGTGAGTTAGAAATAAATCCGCCACCGTGACCTTGTGATTCATTTATTACGATGGCCTAACTTTGCCTAATACAAATTTAAAACTAGCAGCTAATACAAGTTTAATTCATTGCAACTCTATGCATGGAAAACTGCTGCAAAATGGAAAGGGAGAAGTTTTGTTTCTGAGAGGTATAAATATTAATCTAGGAAAATGATTCTTAAAATGTGGTCTGCTAAGGATCAATTAAGACTTATTAAAAAATGCCATTTTCAGGTGTGTACCCCAGACATCAGAGCCGCTGAGGATGGGATTGAGCAGTGGGCATTTTTCAAATATCCCAGGAGATTTGTGTATTAATATTTAACATCCTCACAATTAGGTTTTAGCCAAAAGTTTATCATAAAGACTTCAAACATGTTTGCTATAATTGCTTACTTACTTCGATGATTTCTAACGAATATTCTTATAAAATTTTTCTGATAAATTGTTGTAGGCCTCACCTTGGTTTTACGGCCACTTGGTGTGGTTTCCTCAAACTCTTCTCCCAGTTTAAAGGAGATCTTATTGTTTTTAAAGATGCTTTTGGTTTTGATTGTGATCACATCTCCATTTGTACTGATGGTCACTCTGGGTTTTGCCAGACAGCCCAGTTTCCTGCTGGCTCTTCCTATTCCTGGAAACCAGATAAAAAGGACATGTAGTTAAATTTGTTGTTGGCTCCAAGAACTCACATTATCTGGGTAATTCTTTGTTAACCAGGAGGTTTTTGAGTTGAAAAGATTTAATGCTTCATGAATTCACATCTCTAAAGCTAGTAGCGCCACCATTATATGTTAAAATAGATTATTTTTTGCAGGAAAAAAAAAAACCCTTATTTTTTGCACACAAAATAACCAGTCTCTAGTTGTTGTTAAGCGAGTGGCTTGTTTCTCTAGTCCAGTGGTTATTAATCTTGTTGATTTATGGATCCCTTTGAAAATCTGATTAAAGCTATGAGCCATCTCCTTATTTTACAATTATATCCATTCACAAATAACCAAAATACTTTGATACAGATTATTCATATAATGTGAGAATGGAAGCTCTTCACTTACATTCTTATATGAACACATATATGGAGTTTGTTTTCTCTATTATTATTATCATCTACGCAGTTTTCATTGTGGTAAAAAAATATGTAACATAAATTTCCCATGTTAACCATTTTAAGTGTGCAATCCAGTGGCATTAAGTTTATCACAAGGTTGTGCAACCATCACCACCATATATAGAATTTTAAAAAATATGAACATTATATCCATTGCTATTCAACTTGCTTTTTCCTCTTATATGTATGTCTTAAAGATTTTCCAAGTCTGTACATATAGACATATTTATTCATAGCTACATAATATTCCATGGTATGTATATACCAAAATTTATTTTATCTGTCTCCCTACTTATGAGCATTTTGTTTCCATTTTTGTTATAAATAATTCTGCAGTGAACATCCTTGCACACACAGCTTTGTGTGTCACTTGTAGGAATATTTTCAATAGAAATAGCACTACGTACACAGCAATGCCTAAATTAAATTTCTGAGAGAAGATATACTGGGGAAATACTATAATGTGGTTTATGGAATTCATATTGTAAAATACAACCACAGGATGTGACAGACTGGATAACAGTCCCCAAAGATATTCATGTCCTAATCTCTGGAACTTGTGAATGTTACCTTATATGCCAAAGGGGACTTTGCAGATGTGGTTAATTTAAGAGCTGAGATGGGGAGATTATTCTGGATTATCAGAGTGGACCCTAAATATAACCACAAGTTTCCTTATAAGAGAGAAGAGGGATGTTAGACTACAGATGAAAAGGCAGTGTGAAAATGGAAGCAAAGATTGGAGTGTTGTGCCCACACGCTGAGGAATGCCAGCAGCCGCCGGAAGCTGGAAGACAAGATCTATTCTGAAGGCCTCTGAAGATTAGAGCAAATGTTTGTAAAATATCATTTTTTAAAATAATTGTGTCTTTTTGTTTTAAATCATTTATTAAAATCATTTGCTGTTTAGTATACGGTACCTGCATGTTTTGTTTATGTAAACCCACGGTAAATTACATAAGGGACTATGTCAATTCCAACCTAGCTTTGCATACAACTGTCTCTTGCTGCTGAATCAATATTTATTTTTTCTATGTAAAAAATTAAAGTGTCCAAGATTAGTATTATTTTATACAGAGTAAGTTCCGTGCTATCAAAACTCCCATTTTTATTGGCTACGATATGCAAGTAAACATAGCTCACCCAGTTCTTTCATGTATTCTTCGAAATTTTCACAAGAAACGGATTTCCATGTTCCTTGGAGCTGATCAACCATTCTGTTTGAGATAAGTTGATCTCAAAGAAAAATAGCTTCATAGGGGTGTATATGTTGCTATTCCCTGAAATAGTATCAGAACCTGTTTTTAATACACTTCTGGATAGAAAGTGCAATGAAAAAAGTCAGGAGGAAAAAAAAAAGAAAGAAACTCCAATTCTTGCAATTTTCCCTGAATACCATCTAAAGCAGAAAAGCTCTCTTAAATGTAAATAAGTCAGGATGAAAATGGAAACATGACAGAGCATTTAGCAGGATTAGATATAACTTTTCCAGCACTAAGTTAGGATCAAAACTAGATGGTACTTCCCTTCCCTGGGCCTTGCCACACACAAAGCCATATACAGGGGGTGTGCCTGGACCACTCGGCAATGATGCCATCCGACTCCAATACCCCAGGTCTCTTTCTCTGACCAGCGGTGATTCAGAAAAAGCCAATTTGTTAGATGTTTGGAGATCTAATATTTTCATTCTTGATAGTTTTAACTAAGAACCAGAGAGACTTCATAGATGGTATTTGGCATTTGAAGTAAAAAGTTTAGTAAGGGCTGAAACAACCAATTTAAGCCATGTGCAAACTGAGCAAGAAAATGGAACAGAGAAAAAAGAAAGAGACCGTGTTCCACGCACACACAGCTCTGTTCCTGATGGTTCTCCAAGTGCCAGCTCAACTTTCCATAAGCTTAGAGAGTGGTCATTGCCTTGAGAACACCAAATATCTTCTTAGTAGATCCTCCTTAATTTAAGCTAGTTTCTGTTTCTTTCAACTGAAAGGACAAATACACCGTTATAGCTGCCATCAGCCCCTGAGGACACTGTTGTTAATTCTAGGCAGTGCTTGATGTCCATATGTTGACACAGTTATTAAGAAAAACTGAAGTTATAAAATTCTTTTAAAACAGGAACGGGGATATGATACTTTATAATAATTCCCATTAAAATGTTAAATTTCCAAATTCCAGTATCTATAAAGGCACTTATCCAGGCCAATAGTCTTACTGATAATTACTCAAGTGACATTTACAGAGTAACTAGTGTTATTAGTGTTATACACTTAATATGTGGCTAAGAAACTTTGCACACACTATAGGTTTAGTGTCCCAGCTATGCTTGGTAAGAATACCATAGTTCGTTGGTTGGTTTTCCTTTCCTGAGTCAGGCAATGTAACATTATGATTTTTTTACATGGAAGTGTATGATTTGTAAGGTTACACCCACTCAGCTAAGTAGGCATGAGGCTGAATCCAGGAAGCGATCCACCACTGAGGGTACTGCAGGCAATAAAATGAGGCACTGAAGGTACTAAAACTCCCAGTATTTTTCAAGAAAATGTTGATTGTGTTGTTGCATATGTTGGATGCACATTGATCCTCCATAACAAGGAAAATCACTGATTGAAAATCACCTCCGTGAAGAAGGTGTCACGGTGAGAGAGGCGTTGATCTCTCTCGAAGGCAGGTTAGACTTGCAGAGGTGTCAGTAGCTGAAGCGTGAGATAGAGCCCACATGTGGCTTCTATCTCTGCCACTGCGGCCCCTCCGTTCATGTGTCCATCGTGTCAGCTCAAAGACTGGCTGATGTCAACTGGCCTAGACATTTTGTCTACTTGGTGATTCAGTGTTTCTTCTGTGACGGATGTTTTGTGGTGTCCACTACCGTATGTCCACCCACATTCCTTTACATGAAACATCCTTGACTGCAATTTTTCAGTCCTTTCCTTCTAGACCCCTGACCCTGACTATTCGCCTCTGCCCATGTGTATGTGTATATTCCTGTCTCAAGCCACACTCCCCCCACATGAAATGGGTAACAGGTGCACCACTCTGAGCCTTGTGCACTAAGATGATGTCCCCTTACCAGTTCTTCAAGCCCCTTCCCACCTCAAGAGTAATGAAATAACTGATCATTTTCAGCTTGCCCGTCCCACACTGAACTGACCAACCCATTAAACGCTCAGGCTTTTTCTCCTCCTTTAGCTGGTTGAAGAGGGCCCCCATACTATCCAGGCATGATCTGAGGGAGAGGTATCGGCATGGCCGTGTTGGGTGACATGGGGATCTGGGCCACCTGCTCATGCAGTTACCTTATGACTTCCAGTCTTGTTTAGGCTTGATCCCAGATGCTCAATTTCAGTCTTACGATGGACTGATGCTGAGCCTGCCTGGGGTTCTGACTCATGGGTCTGATAGAAGCCGGCTCATAATGGACAGTTCCGACACATTGTTACTTAGTGTCCTATAGTCAAGAATTCCATCTCCACGGGGCCCCAGTAACACACCGGGCACTCTTTTTCAAAAGACATATATGACTCTGTTGCAGATGGTGTGGCTTTGCTCCAGAACCTCAGAAGCCTGCGTTGTGATGCTTATATATATGTATGTATGTATACACACACACACACACACACGTGCATCTTTTCCTATCACTAACACCTCCAACATCATAGAGTTTGCCAGTCATATGGCCCAAGCACCAGGGTAGCTGGTACAGTGGCCCAAGCACCACTGTAGCCCTGACTTTCCGCAGATCTCTTTCCTGATCCAGGCTCCACTCAAAGAAGGGAGCTTTTCACCTCATCCAGTATGTGGGCTGGAGCACATTCCTAAATGTGCAATATATTTGCCACCATAAGCAAAGGGTCCGATAAAAATTTTTGTAGAAGAGGAAAAATATGTCATTTGAAAAAGATATCCTTACATGCCCTAGACCAAGCTGGGCCCCCAATTTACAACAGTGGAAGGTCCCTCAATCATCACCAACTTTAACTCCCGTGCTCTGTATTGCAGGTATCTTACCGAGGCCTCCAGTATGCTAGCCACTTCTTGCTCATCCTACCTGATCAACATGATGTTGTGCAGGATGTCCAGACAGCCCAGATCTCATTGGATTATATTATGACAGAGAGTAGAAGTTAACATAGACCTGGGACAAAACTGTAAATATATACTTTTGTCTGTTCCACGTAATGCAAATGGTTTCTGATCTTTCCTGACTGGGCTAGAAAAGAATGTCAAATAAATGTCTGCATACCATGTACCTGATGCTATGTTAATCTTCACTAGCAAAGATCACACATCAAGCACAGTAGCCACAATTGGGGTTATTAGTTGAGTTTTCAATAGTCTAGAAATTCTCCAAGATTCATTTTATTTCTGTAGAGGGCAGGCTTGTGAATTAAATGGTGCTATGATATGGACTACCAACCCCTGAGTTCTTAAGATCCTTTAGAGCAGTGGTCCCCAAACTTTTTGGCACCAGGGACCAGTTTCATGGAAGACAAGTTTTCCACGGACTGGGGTAGGGGGAGGGGGGATGGTTTTGGGATGATTCAAGCACATTACATTTATTGTGCAGTCAAACCTCCCTACTAATGATAATCTGTATTTGCAGCCACTCCCCAGCGCTAGCATCACCACCTCAGCTCCACCTCAGATCATCAGGCATTCGATTCTCTCAAAGAGCACACAACCTAGATCCCTCGCATGCGCAGTTTATAGTAGGGTTCTCGCTTCTATGAGAATCTAATGACGCCGCTGATCTGACAGGAGGCGGAGCTCAGGCAGTGATGGCAGTGATGGGGAGCAGCTGTAAACACAGATGAAGCTTCACTCACTCACCCTCCTCTCACCTCCTGCTGTGCACCTGGATCCTAACAGGCCACAGAGCAATATGGGTCCGCAGCCCTGGGGTTGGGGACCACAGCTTTAGAGTAGCCCTAATTGCTGCCATTCTTCCCCACCACCATCACCAAATACGGTATTTTTTGATTCACCATCTTAGCCAGAGCTGGAGAAAGGTGGGAGTGTGAGGGTGCAGTTTCATAAGCTTCCACTTTGCCTTCCCCACCCTGATAACTCTCATTTGGTTAGAACGAGAAGAATTCAAAGTGGAGGTGACTCTACAGCCAAGGGTGTCAACACTCACTATACGTTCCGGGACTTTGGAAATGACCTCTGGATGAGTCCACAGACCCACTGGACCTACTGAGAGCTAGACTTTGGCCGGAATTCCATTTATCAGTTGTCCCCTGTATGCCTTCACTCCAACAAGATGCTTTGGAACTCTGTAAATCAACGTTAAGTCAGAATGCCCTCAGAGTATCTGGATGTTCCTCTTTCCCCATTGCATATTTTCTCAAGTAAATGACTATAAGTCTCTTTTGAGGAAAATGGGAATAAGTAACAGTTTGTTTTTGTCATGGTATTTCAGGGTTCTTTCTTCTGCGGACTTGCCACCTCTTTAGCCAATGTTTTTCGGGTCTGAAACCTGGCTTACGTCTCAGATCTGGGCAAAGGATCATTACTTTCTTTTTATTTTTTAACTGTTTTATTGTTTGTTAGAGATGGAGTCTTGCTATGTTGCCCAGGCTCTTCTGGAACTCCTGGCCTTAAGCAACCCTTCAGCCTCAGCCTCCTGAGTCGCTGGGATTACAGGCGTGGGCCACCGTGCCTTGCTAGGATGGTTACTTTCTAGAGGCATGACCATCCTTAGCCTGCTGCTCATTCATTCTTGCCTTCTTTTGATTGTATATGTTAGGCAGCACCCTTGTTGGCTTTCATCTATTTTGGCACTATGGATTAAATGTTCTTTTAATCATCTTTATAACCCCCTCCAAGTCAAATCCCCTTAGCTGTGCCTTCAACCTTGCCCCCTGTGGTCAGTGCAATGCCCTGGCTTCTAGCAGTCAAGTGCTGCCATCTGGCCCTTGTTGCTTCAGATTCTCTCTATCCCCATTGCCATCAGTGAGCCAAACTCCACAACGACGCAACAAGCGCAACCACAGAAACTCATAGTGGTGCTGTGGCCCCTCTCGCCACTGCATTCCTGATGGCCTGGTAAATGCTGTATCTTCGGGATTCTCTCATGGAACATAACCATTTCATTGCTCTTCTGATACACACACACACACACACACACGCACACACACACACACACACGTTCTCTTTCTATAAAAAGGTATTGTGACTATGTTGATCTATAAAAGAAGTACAGGTCACATAACTTTCCTACAAAGAAGGAGTGGAAAACCCCAGCATACAACAGTTTCCAGCCTTTTGCCATATTGAACTTGAGCTATTTCAGCTAAGAAATTTAAGAGCTGGATAAAGCATAGTGTGCACTCTGCAGACAGTGGCATGCAAAGAAAACTCAGGACTTAATCATTTGCTATTCATTCAACAAACACTTGAATGCCTACTAAATGAAAAACTCTCATGCTGGGTCTTTCCCACCACTGAGTATAGAGTAGGATTGAAAGAGAAAGCCAAATGTTTATAACTCCATGAAAGCAAATCTGAAACTATGCTAAATTCCCTAATGTTTCTATGTGGATATCTAGTGATATGGTAGACAGCGGGAGAACAAGTTATTTTAGACCAGGAGCTGGCAAACTCTGACCCATATACTATAATAAATCTAGCTGCCACCTGTAGGTAGTTTTATTAATATTAAAACACAGCCACACTTAGTCCTTTACGTATTATCTATGGCTGTATTCGTGCTCCAATGTCAAAGTTCAGTAGTTATAACAAACAGTATATGACCTGCAAAGCCTAATATATTTACTATCTGGCCGTTAAAAAAAAAAAAAAAAAGGTTTGTCAACCCCTGTTTGAGAGTCTCAAGTCTGATTATTTAAAACTGGGGATCATGACTTAACAACTACTGTGCTTGTGGGCTTTCTTTTCTTGGGGTAGTAGAGTGGTGGATACCATTTTTCATTTAATAGCTTTTATATCAAGAATTAAGATATTTTTATAATTATGTTATGGATAATGCCAACAGAAAGTTTAATATAATGAGCCAAGCCCTGGCATTTTATAAAAGTCACTTAATCTGGTTATTGGTCAAATATAGATGGCATATTGTTTAAATTGCTGAGAGTGCTACAAGGCAGAAAGACACAAGAATCAAAAATTAATTGAGCAGGAAAGAAGCAGGGTAACCTCAAGTGGCTAATAACCCCGTTAAATCATAAAGCTGTCTTCAGAGATAGCCCTCGGTATCTATAAAATTCTCCCACTTTTTTAGTCGCCTTAGTGATGTTAAGCCTTCAAGTTTTTCACGTGGTTCTAATGCACTTAAATCAAAACCATGCTGTAAGAAAAAAAAATCTACAGTGACTTTTTAAAAGAAAATTAAAAATAAATAAAATAAAATAAAGGAAAATGTATTGAAAATAGGGAAAGTCCACTACCAAAATTTAAGTGCTGTAGAAACAAAAAATAGTGACCTAAATATCTGTGTGATTCCCTTCTTATATTGGGTGGGCTTTGCAGGAAGGGTGTTAACAGAACTAGGGAAGAGCGCAGCCCTCCCTGGTCATCCCTTACAGTTTGCTGGTTGAGGACCAGGGGAAAGGGGTGACAGCTTGGCCATTTCTGAGGCTCAGGGTGTCTCTGCCTTGCCCTTCCACCCAAATGAGCAGCTGAAGGTGAGCAGCAGACAGGAAGCTGAAACTAAGCAGCTGGGCCGCGGCAACAGGCATCCCTGGGAGCAGGGACATGGCATTGCTTCACGCCAATATTCTTCATGCACACACTCAACATTTTTTAATAGGGTTGAGAATTGTAGTGGGTTGAATTGTGTCCCCCAAAAAGATATGTGCAAGCCTTAACCCCCCGTATTGTACTTGTAAATATGAGCTTTTTTAGAAATTGGGTTTTTGCAGATATAATTAAGGATCTTAAAATGAAATTGTATTGGATTTAGGTGCATCCCAACTTCAATAACATATGTGCTTATAAGAGAAAGGAGAGAGAGATTTGAGACACATAAAGACAGAGGAAAAGGTCACAGGAAAACTGAGAAATCAGAGGGCCAGAAAGCCAACAAGCACTAAGGATGGCCAGCAGCCACCAGCAGCTGGGAGAAAGGCATGGAATGGATTTTATCCCACGGCCTCTTGGAGGCTGCCAACACCTTAATTTTGTACCTCTGGCCTTCAAAACTATAGAATACATTTCTGTTGTTTTAAGCCACCAAGTTCATAGCAATTTGTTGTGGCAGCCCTGAGAAAATAAGCCAGGGAGAAACTAATTTTAAAGAATTTTATGTTTAAAATAAGGAGTTTATTTCCTTTATGTAAAATACCATTTAAACTTATTTAGAACTGTCTTTATTTTACTGAATAAGTTTTTGGTCAGTTAAAAGTAATACTTTTCATCATCTTCACCAAGGATAGAGATGAAAATAATATTAATTATGATTAAGAGAATAAAAGGCTGAATAATAGTAAATATTATATAATGAAATTATATAAATTAAATTTTTTTCTGAAGTTCATGTAAGAAAAACATTTTCCTTATTTTTCTAGTTTTTTATCCCCTCTTCTCCCATTGCCTACTCCCACCAGTTTGTTTTTTTTTTTTTAATCGTCTGAATCATAAAAATTCTTTTGGGTAAATACTTAGGGACTTAAGATAGATAATAAAACCAATTAGTTGATGCTAGTAAACAGCACCATGCTATGCTTTGTTCTGTTTCAGAATTCCAGCAGACTGCTCACCGAGGCCTGGTCTGGGGTGGGTGCTGGCTTGCCGGTGCTGTCTGCTTCTGAGCAACTGTGTGATTCAGTCACATCAAATAACAGAGACGCTTCCTGGAGGGATGAATAAAGCCTGCAAGGTCAGAGCTGGCCGGCTTGAAGGCCTGTGATTCAGATCCTGCTGGGTTCCCAGGCTCTCCCGCCCTTTTCTTACAACAGCTGGAGCGGTTGGAACCCCACCTGCTGCCAGAGCACTGCTCCGGGCTCTCTCAACAATTACACTGTAATCAGATTACTGTAGAGTAGTATTTACCCCAGTGGTTCTCAAGCATGACTTGCATTTATAAAAATGCCAACTCCTGTGAGCCACCCTAGATCTTCTTAATCAGAATTGCCAAGGACAAGACCTGGGAATGCGTATTTTTAAAATTTCTCCAGGGCAATTCTGACTCAAGTCTAAGCCTCAGCGATTAAGGACAAATGCTATAGACCCGCTGGTTCTCAAAGTGTGGCCCTTGGACTACGCATAATCACCATCACCTGAGAGCTTTTTAGAAATGTAAATTCTTGGGCTCCATCCTAGGCCTGCTGAATTGGAAACTCTGGGAAAGGAGCTGAGCTTTAGCAAGACTTCCAGGAGATTCTGATGCATGCTGACATTTGAGCACCATCTACCAACTGCACTTAGACTAACTTCCAAAGAACAAAGTATGGAAGGGGAACAATAGCAACTTTAGAGACCTGGCAGACATCACCTTAACCAAGTGATCAAGTTGAATATCACCAATGTAGAGTCATGCTCGTATGATGCAATGAGAAGGCACCTCACCTCTGTGGTCTTCTTTCTACACACCCATAACCCAAATATAATCATCATGTAATATCAGACATATGAAGGCAAAATTGTGGGACATTCTACAAAATATTCTTTGAACTCTCAAGGTCATGAGTAATAAGGAAAACCTGAAAAAATGTCACAGATTGGAGGAAAACTAAGGAAACATGATGACCAAATGCAATGTGGGATCTTGAATTGGATCCTGGAACAGAAAAGGATGTTCATGGAGAAATCTGAAAAAAGTCTATGGTTTAGTTACTAGTATTGTAGCAACGTTCATTTCATAGTTTTGACAAATGTATGCTACAATGTAAGATGTGAACATTAGAGGAAGCAGGATGAAGGGTGTATGGAAACTTTACTACACTATATTTGCAACTTCTCTGTAATTCTAAAATTATTTCAAAATTTTAAAAAATTAAGAAGAAATCAACAAAAATTAAAAGTAAGACAAAAAATATGTGGTTCATAGATCAGCAGCATCTGGATCACGTGGAAGCTTGTTAGCAATGCGATTACCAAAACCCACCCCAAATTTGCTGAATCAAAATCTACATTTTTCCAAAGATTCCTCAAATGAATAATTTAAATTATGATAAAATTTGAGAAGCCTTGCTCTTCATCATAAACCTGAGGTTGAACATCAGCTCAATCTTGTCTGGAGTCAAAATATGTACCGGTTTTGATTTGTGACCTGAGAGACCTAAATAGATGTCTCTGTGTCAACTAAGACAACCTGAAGGTTAAGGGAACCAAAGTTATCTACAGATCAAGAATTTAATGATAGGTAAGTAGAATTCACTATTGCTTGAGATACAACCAAGAATGATACTAATAAAAAAAGACTTCAGGGCCTGGTTGGCATGGCAAATTTACAGCTAGGAGAAAAACCACACCCTTGCTAAGCTACTTAACAATAGGAGTTACCAGGCTGATTCATAGCTCAGACCAATACAACTCTCACCAGAACCAGCCTTACAAATATTCATTTCTGATAAGCAATTGCAGACCTGAAGTCAGTGTCAGCCAGCTCATAGAGGCTGGGCACAGACTGTATTTGTGTCCTATAGCTCACCTTTTGATGTAAGGAGCCAAATTCCACCTTATTTTCATACTAAAACTCTGACTCAAAGTGAACATGGGAAATATGTTACATATATGTTTACCTGTTGTTCATGTACCCAACTCCCCTCATAGATATGTATAGCTTCTCCCCCAAACCTGCTGAATATGTATGATACAGGCCCTGAGAGGTATAAACCCAACCTGTCCTTCCCCTCTTTGAAAAGAAAGCACCTTTGGCACATGCTGGACACTGTCTTTTCCCAGTTTGCAAACTGACATTATCAATAAAGCTCTCCTTTCTACTATTTAGCCATCCTGGTGGTCTTTTGGATGACAGATTACTTAGCATCTGTCTACTTTTGAGACTCCATACTCAGTTTGCAAACGAATTCTGACCACTAAGTTTCTTTCCTTGGCCTCAGTCCTTGCATGGTAACACCTCTAATGATGCTCAGAACATATATTGTATTTGCAAGACATTTCCTCTTTTAAATGACTAAATTCTTGCCTTTGATCCCTAACTCTGTGCCTAGGGCCCTGCTACCTACCACAGACTTCCCTCTTGCTGACAGTCAACCTGCCTAGTATTTTAAGTACTGCCTCTTAGAAGTCTCCCCTGACACCATTCTATGCACCTCCCATGCTGACCAGTGCTGGGATTTCCACTCATTGTCACTTTAATCTCAGAGGTTGTACTTTATTTGCATATTCAACCATGCCTGGAAGTATCTAGAGATAGGACAGCGTGGAGAGAATGTATTTCCCCATCAACAACTCAACAAAAAAGACAGGGCTTCCAAGTGCCCCAATGTTTCAAAAAAAAAAAAAAAGATTTAACGGGATCTGAGATCAAAGATAATGGCTAGGAGCCACTAGAGGTCTGGGAATAAAACTAGAAATGTAAACAATTTCCTCTCTGGCCAGACCTCTTTTTACTTTTGTGTCAGTGAAGTCTCAGAACTAAGAACCTAAGAATGAACCTACTGATTCCATAAAGATAGTTTGCTGATGAAGTGTTATAAAATCCAGCTAGAATGGAGAAAATGGAAACTTTTCCTGGAGCTGTTGGCCTTCACCACCTTCTTTTGGAGGAAGAGGAATAGGGTGAATTGCTGAAGGTTAAAAGCCAGGAGAACCTACCCCTTGTACATGTCCCTGGCCTAGTCTGTCATAAGAGATCCTGGGTCTTCCTGCTTTTTGTAGGGTAACACTGGGCACTCGCCTTGGGGCATCTTGGCAAGTATCATCTCTAGGAAACACTGTCTGAATGGAACCAGGGCACATGGGCTTTTCAGGGAACAGAAGCATCAGGACCCAAATGACATGGGAGCAGCTGAGGCAACCCTACAATGACCTAAAAGTCAAAACTAACCTGGTGAGGGGCATAGGGAGAACTTTATGGGATGCCATGCCTCCCTGAGTCATGAAAGAGCTCTGGATGGAGCTGGATACTCCCATGAGTCTGCAGGTGGTAGGCAGGTCATGGATAACCAATGTGCAACTCTGGGTGTGCTGACTGTGCTCAAGTCATAGTGACTAGAGACGTGCACTAATCCATGCTTACAAACACACCCATTTCTAACCTTTATGTGTCTTCTTTCTTTTAATCTCTTCTTTTAACAAAGTCTAATCTTGTTGCCGATGAACTAAGAAGAGAAAAAATGTTTCCATATTTTGAGCAGGATAGACAGATTAATATATTTCACAACAGTAGAAAAACCTGGAGAGACTGGGAGGAGGGGTGGGTGACCAGGAGCAAAGGCTGCCCGAGGGCACTGACTCCTTGTCCCTTGCTGCTGCGGAGAAGGCAGCCTATGTCCTAATGGTTTATTTCAGTGTCAACTATAGGAAGAAAGCCCACTGTTCTCTCAAAAGGCTTATGGAGTATTCTGATATCATCTCCAACTGAAGACATTCGAGCTTAAAAGTCTGACACTTTAGAGTCTCAAAATTGCAATGAAATATCCAGTAGTAAAAGACATTGTCGTAGAAGGCGCAGCGTTTCCACCCCTGCCTTTGCTTCGGGCCAGGCGGTGTATGAGTAATTTATTCCTCCCATATTAATATCAACGGTGAAATCTAAAGTGAATGATGACATTACAAGAACAATTGCATATGATAATGCTTCAGCAGGTTCGGACAATGTGGAGGGCCGTCATAAAAGAATACGTCACCTCACGCTATTTTAATGATGATGGCTCCGCAGGGAAGGAACACAAGGCGGAAAACTAGTTTAGTGTCTGGGCTCTGGTTCAAGTCAAAGTGGAGCTGATGAGCGAGTACTATTTTGAAGTTAATTTAGGAGATTGTTGGTAACAGATGAAGAATTTTGTTTTGGGGATGCCTAAAAACAAACACTAACAATTGTGAAAAGCAATGTGCTTTCCTCATTCATCTATGAGTATGCAAAAGTATATATACTCTGGTCATAAATATGAAAAAATTGTATCATAAAATGGCTGGAACAAAGTGCACCCAATTGTTAAAGGTGATTGTCTTAGATGGTGTGGTTACAGTAAGTTTTTTTTATTTCTTTGTATTTTTCAATGCTTTCAATTTATCTAAAACTGTTCTATGGTTAGAAGAATAAATTCCATCTTAAAAAATAAGATATATTCAACAAGGCCTGTGAGGCTGATAGGATGTGGGAGTTCACAGCAGAAATTATTGTAAACTGCCTTCCCAATGATGGCACCAGGCAGAAAATAGGGCATCAAAAGCAATTTTTTAGAAAATAGAAGGAGATATGAGTGCATTTTGAGTAGTCTGTAGGGTAGTCAGTTTAAAGTGTTCATGAGGAAACTGGTTTAACAGATCTGGAGCATAGAAAATAGAGATTTGGATCAGAAAAAGAAAAGATTTGGTGGTCTGGTGTAGATGAGGCCAGTCTAGGTTAGAGTGTAAAGTAAGAGGAGCAGGTCCAGAGCTATGGGGAAAACTGACATATGAGAAGGCATGGGGGGGGGGACTGAGAAAGGGGAAGTATATTAGATTCCTAGGGCTGTTGTAACAAATTTCCACTCGCTGGGTGGCTTACAATAGAAATGTATTCCCTGGGAGTTCTGGAGGCTAGAGGAAGTCTGAAAACTAGAAGTCGGCAGAGCTGTGCTCCCTCCAAAGGCTCTAAGGAAAAGCCTTCCTTGCCTCTTCCAGCTTCTGGGGGCTCCAGGTGTTCCTAGGCTTGTGGCCGCATCACTCCAATCTCTGCCTCCATCTTCACATCGCCTTCTCCTCTTCTCTCTTATAAGGAAAGTTGTCACTGGATTTAAGACCCACCTGGGTAATCTAAGATACTCATCTGGAGACCCTCAATTTATCTACATTTGCAAAGACCAATTGTCCAGATAAAATCACATCCCCAGGTTCCTCCCATTAGGATGTGGACATATCTCTTTGTGGGCAACCGTTCAACCCATTATAGGGAGAGAGTGTCAGACAATTGTGAGAACTGGGGGGAACAGGGTCTCTTTGTGTCTTTGTATGCGTAGGGCAATAAGAAGTCCTGCAGTTAAAAACAAACAAACAAAAAAAGGTCTGCTTAATTATGGATAACATACCTTTCTCCAAATGCATTTGTCACTCTCTTCTCCCAGGGTAAACACAAATTTGAATAAGACCCCATTCCAGCCTTCATAGAGTCCAGTGGGAGAGAGAAGTATGTAATCAAAATAACTGCACTGCATTAGTTAAGTGCTAAAATAGAAAAATATCTTAAGTATGATGGAAGCCCAGTGAAAGGTAAAAGTACTATTCTGCAGGATCAAAGAAGAGTTTATTGAGGGGAAACTCTGACTGACCAACAGGGGTGTGTGTAATTCTGGGAAGAGATTTCGTGACCGGTTGCTTAGAGGCCAGGAAGTGCTTACGAAGTATTTAGGAGAGTGAGAGGTTGGGTGACTCTAGAGGGAGGGCATTGGGTATAAGTGAACAAGAGGTCGTGGCAGACACTGGGACTGTCAGCAGAATGGAGAAGGCCTTGTGTTCCATTCTAACCTAGATCTGGAAAATTAAAGGAGTCCCTAGGAAGCAAGGGAATGTTTTTAAGTGGAGAGGGACATGATTAGATTTCTGTTTTAGAAAGATTACTTTATGAGGATGATTGATTAAAATGGAAACTAGAATCCGAGAGACTGATCGGTATAAATTACTTTAAGACAGCATTTTTAAAAACTAATTTATTGAAAACTGGTCCAGGGAAATGCTTTTTGAAAAGATCTGTGATCAAATAACTTGAAAATTGGTAATGGCTATGAGGAGTCCTACAGTTTGGTTGTTTTTTTAAAAATAAGAGCTTGCTTAATTTTATGTACATTTCTCCAAATGAATTTGACGCTCACTTCTCACAGTGCAAAAGGACAATCCTCGATTCTTTCTCCTCCTTTTGAATGTTATTAATAGAAAGTTGTTTCTTTCTAATAACTTTAAAAAGTGGTCTGCTATTTTCCAAGATTTCAAATAGTGCTTAAAAAGTGTTTTGGACTTTAAAAAAAAAGACTCTATTATAGAGATTTTTGTTGATCCAGAGACTCACTCAGGAACACTCACTCTCCCCCCATCTTCCCTATCTCTATCTTCAAGTTCACAGGCCAAATATATCCAATTGGAAATCTTCTCTAGAAAGAAAGTTGTAGGTTCACTCTCTGAATGCAGCTCACTCTTACCCCTAGATTTGTTTCTTTAGTCGGGATGCACAGTTAGGCACCAAAATCTTACATAAATGCGAAGACTGAAATGTCATGAGTATCCTAGGGCTCTCTCTTTATAGCTCCATCAGTAATGACTTGATCACACATTGTTCCCTGAAAACAGGTTACTATACTTAGTGGGAGTACATATTGATGATTTATCGGAACAACATTGGTTCTTACAAGCAGCCTTCATGCTTTTGCTTACATCTCTGTGGATATTGTTACCAAGCCAGCCATACTCAAGTCAGTTTCTTGCCAATTTATTAAAAAAGAGATGAAAATCTGAAAGTATTGTTTTTAACAACTGATTTTTGTTTTACTTGCAAAACTAATATAGTAACTGTAGCTCTGGAGTTTAGTTTCTACATTGAAATTACAGGAATATTTACTATTGTGTTATAAATTTTAAAATAATACATGATTTAAGTTTTCAGATATATTCAATATTTCAGAAGGCTTAACATTAAAACTTCTTGGCAGAAACCTTGGAGGCGCCACAGTCTGATCCGTTGGCCTTGTGTAAAATCCCCTCTAACCGTACACTCCTCTCCCTGTCACTCACTGTGCTCTTGCTGTTCCAAACTTCAAGGTCTCTATGTTTGCAGGTTCATCTGCCTGGAATCTTCTCTCAGATCTTCAGAGGGCCAGCTCCTTCTCATGGTTCAAATGCCAGCTCAGGTGTTGCGTGTTCACAGAAGTCCTCTCTGCCCACCTACCTGAAATTGTCTCTACCCTCAGGCACTTTCTAAAACATCCAGGGTTTTACTTTCTTCGCAGCACTCATCCCTAAGTTTGTTTTATCGTTTGTTACTCATCAGCCACTTCCTCACCCCAACAGAACATCGACACGTACTTTGTTGCCTACTTTACTGTTCTATCCCAGGAGCTTAGCTCCACACCTGGCACATCATAGGTGCTCGAAACGTATCTGTTGAACAAATTTCTATATCTAGTCAAAAATCTATATATTAATAGTTTCAATATGCCTACTTCCCACAACAGGAAACACAGCTTGGGCCTGTTCTGATTGTTTAATAATTCTTCCTTATAAAAAGTGAAATTTGCCTGTCTGAACTTTCTCCTTTGTTTTTTGTCTGTAGTATTACAAAAAATGAGATTAAGTCTAATCACTCATTTCACTTGATGTTCCCTTGAAATTTTTGAAGATAGTTTTTATTCCGTTTTAAGTCTAAACTTTACTCAGTTCAACAGTATTTATTGGACACATATAGACTGTTGGCACTGGGCTAGGTCTAGAGAAATAAAGATAAATATGATTCAGTCCCCACAATGGAGAAATTCACTTGATTACTATTTGTACTTTAAAAAAAAAAAAGTGTGACAACCTATTATTAGGATATTGAGCAATTCATTTCACATTTAGAACAATGTGAAATCAAACTCACTGAACACTGATTATTTACTTGGCTGTATTCTACAGGCACACCTCACTTTGTGGTGTTTCACTTTATTGCGCTTCATAGATACTGTATTTTTTACAGATTGAAGGTTTGTGGCAACGCTAGGTCAAGCAAGTCTATGGGCACCATTTTTCCAATATCATGTGCTCGCTTTGTGTGTCTGTCACATTTTGGTAATTCTTGCAGTATTTCAAACTTTTTCATTATTCTTATATCTGCTATGGTCTGTGATCAGTGATGTTTAATGTTACTATTGTAATTGTTTTTCAGTGCCATGAACTGCACCCATAGAAGACGGTGAACTCAACTGACAAATGTGGTGTGTGTTCCACTGCTCCACTGGCTGGCTGATCCGTCTCTCCTGCTGTCCTCGGGCCTCCCTATTCTCTGAGACACAACAATATTAAAATTAGGCCAATTAACAACCCAACAATGGCCTCTAAGTGTGCAAATGCTTAAATCAAAAGCTAAAAAACAGTTAAGCTTAAGGAGGAACACATGTTGAAAACTGAAACAGGCTGAAAGCTAGGCCTTTTATACCAGTTGGCCAAGTTGTGAATGCAAAGGAAAAGTTCTTGAAGAAAATTACAAGTACTACTCCAGTGAACACACAAATGATAAGAAAGCAAAACAGCCTTATTACTGATACGGAGAAAGTTTTAGTGGTCTGGATAGAACATCAAACCAGCCACAATGTTCCATTAAACTAAAGCCCAATCCAGAGGAAGATCCTAACTCTCTTCAATTCCATGAAGGCTGAGAGAGGTGAAGAAGTTGCAGAAGAAAAGTTTGAAGCTAGCAGAGGTTGGTTCATGAGGTTTAGGGAAGGAAGCCATCCTCATAACATAAAAGTGTAAGTGAAGCAGCAAGTGCTGATATAAAAGCTGCAGCAAGTTACCCAGAAGATCTAGGTAAGATCATTGATGAGGGTGGCTGCACTAAACAATAGATTTTTGAGTAGATGAAACAGCCTTAATTGGAAGAAGAAGCCATCTAGGACTTTCATAGATATAGAGGAAAAGTCAATGCCTGGCTCCAAAGCTTCAAAGGACAGGCTGATTATCTTGTTCCCAGGCTAATGTAGCTGGTAACATTAAGTTGCAGTGAATGCTCATTTACCATTACAAAAATCCTAGGGGCATTAAGAATTATGCTAACTCTACTCTGCCTGTGCTCTAGAAATGGAACAACAAAGCCTAGATGAAAGCACATCTGCTTTAGCATGGTTTATTGACTATTAAGTCCACTGTTGATTCCTACTGCTCAGGAAAAAAAGATTCCTTTCAAAATATTACTGATCATTGACAATGCACCTAGTCCCACAAGAACTCTGCTGGAGATGTACAAGAAGATTGATTTTTTTATGCCTGCTAGCACAACATGCATTCCGTAGCTCATGGATCGAGGAGTAATTCTAACTTTCAAGTCCTATTCTTTAAGAAATACATTTCATAAGGCTATAGCTGTCATAGATAGAGATTCCTCTGCTGGATCTTGGTAAGGTAAGTTGAAAACCTTCTGAAAAGGATTCACCATTCTAGATACCATTAAGAATAACTGTGATTCACAGGAGGTCAAAATATCAACATTAACAGGAGTTTGGAAGAAATTGATTCCAACCCTCAGAGCTGACTTTGAAGAGTTCAAGACTTCAGTGGAGGAAGCAACTGCAAATGTGGTGGAAATAGCAAGAGAACTAGAATTAGAAGTGGAATATAAAAATGTGAATTGCTGTGATCTCATGATAAAACCTGAATGGATGAGGAGTTGCTTCTTATGGATGAGCGAAGAAAGTGGTTGCTTGAGATAGAACCTACTCCTGGTGAAGACGGTGTGAACACTGTTGAAATGACAAAAAAAAAATAAATTAGTTGATAAAGGAGTGGAAGGGTTTGAGAGAACTGATTCCAGTTTTGAAAAAAAGTTTTGTTTTTTTTTTTTTTTGAAAAAAAGTCTTACTGCAGATAAAATGCAATCAAATAGAATTGCATGCTACAGAGAAATTTTCCAGTAAAGGAAGAGTCAATGGATGCAGCAAACTTCATCATTGTCTTATTTTAAGAAATTGCCACAGCCACCCCAATCCTCTGCAGCCACCACCCCGATCAGTCAGCAGCCATCAACATCAAGGCAATATTCTCCACCAGCAAAAAGATTACGACTCAGTGAAGCCTCAGATGATCATTAGCATTTTTTAACAATAAAGTACTTTTAATTACACTATGCACATTGTTGTCTTAGACATAATGCTATTGCACACTTAATAGACTATGGTATAGTATAAACATAACTTTTATATGCACTGGGAAACCAAAAATTTCATGTGACTCACTTTATTGTGATATTTGCTTTATTGTGGTGGGCTGGAACCAAACCCACAATATCTCTGAGGTATGTCTGTATAGGTTTAGAAAACACAAAAAAGTACAGAACTGGACCTATCCCTAAGAAGCTTCTACTCTATTTAAAAAAAATGTGAAAATTATCCACATGAAGACATTAAGCAACAGAATAATTAATGCTAAGCCGAAGAATGCTCATAATAATTGCTTTAGAAATATGTGTATGGTGGTGAGGGAGAGAAAGTTATGTTAGCACGGGCTAAAAGAATCCCCAGTTCCTGGAATAAATGGAAACTGATTCCACTATGGAAAAGAAAAGCTTAATCTTTGACTCGGCTGCCTGTGAAGAGACAGCATGTCAGGTGCTAGAAACCATGTAAGGAAAAGCCTGAACATGAGTACATGTTCACAGAACAAGAAAAGAGAAAGGATGTGTGGCAACAAATATGACTGTCTGTTGCCATAGAATTTCAGGAGTCGTTTGGGGCTCTAGCAATTGAGATTGATACTCTGAACACAGGATTTCAAAAGACAACTGAAAGAAGGATTGTTTGGAATGAGCGGAGGCTAGAAACAGGCAGAGTCATCAGATGGAAATCAGAGAGGAGGTGGGAATGAGCAGACGAAAGCCTTAGAAATGAGTGACACACTGGACACGCAGGGGGCTCTCCTAGAGACAAAAAAACGAAGACACTCTCTGGATCTGTCGGCCTGGGAGAAAGGACAGGGAGTGACACCAGAGGGAAAGTGACCCCTGAGAAAGGAAATGGAGAAGTCAGTTTCACAATTCCCTCTCCACGATTTCAAATCTAAACAGCTCTGAAAAGCTAACATTTAAAAAATGAACGTGGTGCAGCTCACTTGGTGGCAAGCCTGGTCTGAACGAACATGAGGCTATTTGTAACTTTACTCACCCTCTTCAGAGTGAATAGTCTCACGTGCTGCTGAGGAAATATATACTGTGCTTGATCCCAGGGTGTTGCCTCCATAATATACGGTATATGCCTCGTGTTACCTTTCTCAGACCTGAAAAACATCAGATATTTCTGATTTCAAGGCCTAAAGGTTGTAGAGAAGTTTTGTCCCTGTAATGAGTCCCGTTTAAAAGTTGCATTTGAGGTGTTCCAAATGAAAACGTTGTGTCAGGAGTGGGTGTACATAGAGCACACGTGTGGAAAATCATTTTCCAGTGAACTAGAATACTTTCTATAGAGTGGGAATTTTAAATGAAATGTTAAAATAATCCAGAAAAAAAAATCTCACCTCATGGGAAAAGTTCTTAGTTAACTTTAATGTGTTTAAACAAATTCCACAGTAGGCTACAATTTAAGGTTTAATGTACACAGTAGCTTCGCATACAGATTTTCCTATCTCATTTTTCATCCAAGCAAATGTTCGTGAGAAAATGTCAACAGTAAATGTTACATAGTTTGTTATTTTTGTTTTATGTTTCCATTTTCTAAGCTGTTACTGAATCAAATCAGTCCAACATGGACAGCTGCCTGTCTTCTCATGCCCTGTGCAAGGCACAGAACACCCAAGTTTCTTTTGAAGCTAGGCCTTTGGAGTCCAGCACTTTTCCTCAGGCTATTATTACTTGCTCAAACAGGTTTTCAAGAGTTATTTGCAAAAACTCACTTGTTCTCTTCATGTTTCTTTCTGAGTAACACGGGAAAGAAAGGAAGAAAAAAAAAATCAGACTTTCCCATGCTTCATAGGTAGAGAGAAGAAAAGCAGAAGTTGAAGAGTTAGCAACAATTTAGAAATCAAAGTAATCCTTCACCAGCTCCCAGACTCCTGACATGTGAACCACTGTAATTCAACATCATGAAGAGCACGTTATCGAACCGTGTGTGTGTGTGTGTGTGTGTGTGTGTGTGTGAACACATGCACACCACAAACACTTGTGGAGTTCACACAGCACACCATAGACAAATGAACAGATAATTCAAAAGTGTGTTTCTCTCTTCCCAGCACTACACAATGACCTTCACAGTCTCTGGGAGTCAATGAGAATCAAACATGTTATTGCAAGTAAGATTTGGGACCAAATGAGTTCATTTGATCACATTCCAAGTTGTTTAATTACAATGCATTCTTTTTAATGAGAGAAATTGCACATAAGTTATAACTGTTCTTCTTTTTAATTTAGCAGGTACTGGCAGAAATCTTATAGCATAAATAATTGCAACATATCCTGCAATTAACATTTACCATCTTATCCCTGCCATAGAGTGGAAGAGTGGAATCCACAAAGCCAACAATTGTAATAAAATGAGACATTACCATATTTCAGTCCCAGTTTAAATCACTCAATACTGTAGCCATCATTTCTATACCTCATTCATTTACTTAATACACATTTCACATGTACGTAAGTTATTGTGCCCACAGCCTTCCTTCCAGTGTCAGAAATAGGATGAAAACAAATTTTTGAAGGGAAGGGAGTTTGTTTTTGATGAGCATCTCTTATGTGCCAAATAACTTATTTTGTCATCTCTTCTTTGAAACTACCCCTATTGATATAGATATTGTTATTCCCATTTTATAAATATGGAGAACTGAGGTTAAGACAAGTGCAAGAACTTTCACAGAATTCATACAGCTAAAAAATGGTGAAAGATTTGATCCATTCAATTAATTTTTTGTTTTGAGACATAGAGTCTCACTCCGTCACCCTGGGTAGAGTTTAGTAGTGTCATAATGGCTCACTGCAACCTCAAACTCCTGGGGTCAAGTGACCCTCCTGCCTCAGCCTCCCAAGTAGCTGGGACTACAGGTGTGTGCCACCACACCTGGATAATGTTTTCTATTTTTGGTAGAGATGGGGTCTTGCACTTGCTCAGGCTGGTCTTGAACTCTTGACCTTAAATGATCCTCCTGCCTCTGCTTCCCAGAGTGCTAGGATTATAGGCATGAGTCACTATGCCTGGCCCCATGCAATTAAATATTTAGTGAGCACTTGCCACACCTCTGGCACTGCCCTGGGTACCTGGGATACACCATGATACCAAAGGGACAAAGGTCCTTTCCTCTCATCTCTTTCTACAGTAACTGTGGCTCTCAGTTCTGATTGAGAACACACTAGAGTCACCTGGAGAACTTCTAAAACATACTCGTGCCCGGTGTCCACCGCCAGTAATTAAATCAGAACCTCTGGAAGTGAAACTAGATCTTAAGCATTTTTTAAAGTTCACCAAGTTATTCTAAAGTGCATCCAGGACTGAGAATCTTTTCATTTATTAGATTATGCTATATACAAGGTCACTACCCTCAAAATACACTGTACAGAGGTTAGAGATAAATGCATACAAACAGAACCAGAAAAAAAATTTTAAGGAGTTAAGAAATTGGAAATTGTGTGGTATATAGTCAAAGTGTTGAAATTTACAAAAGGAAAAATTACTTTTGTATTGGAGTGAGTTTATGAAAATATAATTTTTTAAATTAAGGGAATGTGGGGGGGGATCACTTGAAGGGAAGGTATAATTTAGACTAGAGGAGTGGTCCTCAAACTTTGGTGTGTATCAGAATCATTTATGGAACTTGATAAAATGTAGATTCCCAAGCCCCATGTTACTTCCACAGATTGAACCTCTCTATTCCTTGCTAGCTTGGGTGATTACAATACACACTACAGTTTGATAATCATTAGACTAGAAGGAGGGAATTTTGAAGACATTATTGCCAGATGAAGAAGTGATTGTAACTGAGGAACAAAGAGAAGCCAGAATGAATATGATGTATATGGTGTGAGGGTGAAGGCTAATAATGTTAAGGAAATCTACATAATCAAGATAGAAGGTGTAATGGTTGATTTTATGTGGCTGGGCCACGGTGCCCAAATATTTGGTCAAATATTATTCTGGATGTTTCTGAGAAGGTGTTTTTTGGATGAGATTAACACTTAAGTTTGTGAACTTTGAGTAAAGCAGTTTACCCTCCATAATGTGGAGCAGCATCTCATCCAGTCAGTTGAAGGTCTTAATATAACAATGACCTCCCACAAGGAGGACAAAATTCTGTATGCAGACTGTCTGGGGCTCACACTACAACTTTTTCCTGGGTGTCCAGCCTGCAAGACTTGTAGCTCCATAATCGCATAAGCCAATTCAACTCTCTCAATCTCTCTGTCTCTCCTCTACACACACACACCCCCCCTGTTGATTCTGTTTCTCTGGAGAACCCTAACTAATAAAGACAGAGAAGTTAGAAAAATGACAGAACACACTGACGGAAGACCCCGACAGGCAGGCTAAAGAACTTGGTCTTTATCTGACTGCAAATAGGAGTTTCCAAATAAAACGGGTGAGCCTTCAGAGTATAGGTTTTGCCTTTGGCACTCACTGAAAGGGCGAACATCAGTATAGAGTGCGGGTTAATTTCTATTGTTCTTTTCTCTTTAAACTGTCACTACAGAGAGAGAAGTAGCTGTTTCGAAATATGTAACTTGTTAGAACAGGATTAAAAATTTCACTGAACTGTCAGTTTTCCTCATTGTTATACCAAGGGAGCACTAATACATCACAGAGGTAAAAGGCAAGCAGAGGTGAAACAGGGGACTGAAGAATGACGCTGTAGATTTCAAATCCTTGATGCAGATACCAACCTCACGTTCTGCTGCCATTTTGTGAGATGTTAAATCTGTACCCTTTTAATGTAGTAACCACAAAAAATAGCCTAGAATTTTAAAAAATAAATCAAGTTAGCTTCAAAGGATTTACACAAAGAACACTAGGAATTTTATAACCTACAGTCCTAAGTTGATTTTTAAAGACATCTCCTCACATACATCTTGTGTCCCTAATGCCTCCAGAAGGGTGGGGAAAAGACACCAAACCTGGGTTTGTTTAAAAAAATGTACTTGAAATCATCTATGCTTATTGTACTATTGTTGTAGCTATGTAATTAAGCAAATTTTTTATTATAGATCTGTCTAGATTTTCTTCTTAATTGGTCTAAAATCTGGCAGTTCTCTTTCCAGGGTTCTACATTAATCTGTGTTCCACATTCTGCATTCCATCCTGGGATCCACCAGCCTTCGAAATGATTTTTTTAAACTTTGCATACATTAAGGCTTTCTCTTAGTGCCATAAGTGCTATGAGTTTGGACAAATGCATAATGCCATGTATCCACAATTACAGCATCATACAGAATAATTTTACCACCGCATGAAATTCCCTGTGCTTCCCGGATCCTTGGCACCCCCACTGATCTTTTTACCATTGCTAGAGTTTTGCCTTTTTTAGAATGTCACATAATTGGAATCATACAATACGTAGACTTTTCAGACTGCCTTCTATCACTCAGCAATATGCATTTAAAATTTATGCATGTCTTTTTGTGGCTTTATAGCTCTTTTTTATATAATTCAATAATGTTCTATTGTATGGATGTATCACAGTTTGTTTATCTATTGGCCGACTGAAGGACATCTTGGTTGTTTCCTGTTTTTAGTAATTATGAGTAAAACTGCTATAAGCATTCAAAAAATGCAGTGATATCCCCATACCATAGTTCAATTTGGAGTATTTCAATTTATGGAGTAGGTTTTTCCTAACATAAATGAAGAGGTCACTGTATTACTTTGCAACGGCTATCATAACAAAATACCACAGACTGGGTGGCTAAAACAACAAAAATTTATTTTCTCACAGTTCTATAGTGTTAAAGTCCAAGGCAAGATTTGGTTCCTCCTGAGACCTGTCTCTGTGATTGGCAGGTGACCATCTCCTCACTGTGTTCCTGCATGTCCTTTCTTCTATACCTGTGCATCTCTGGTGTCTCTCCTTCTTATAAGAACACCAGTTATATTGGATTAGGGCCCACCAATATGACCTCATTTAACCTCAGTTACCTCTTTAAAAGCCCTGTTCCCAAATACAGTCACATTCCATGATGTACTAGAGATAAAGATTTCAACATATTGATTGTTGGGAGGACATAAATCACTTCATAACAGCTACTGTGTTCTCCATTATTCTTTTTTTTTTTCACATCTTCTTTCCTTTTATTGAAAAAAATCTTAGAAAATGGCAGTTAATAAAGGGCACAAACAAATCAATAGGGATATACTGGTGGGAAACAGACAATATAAAACTAAAAATGCCATTGGCTTCTTTAATTGGTTAAGAGCACAAAATGTAACAGGCAGAATTTTTGAGTTACCCAGTATTTGGGAATCAGAAAGTTAAGTTGAAGTATTTCTGAGAGGTGGGGGAAAAGGGAAAAGTCCTTCCACTTTCAAAAAAGCAGATAAAATTAATCATTTAAGTCTTAGGAATTATGTAAAATGAAAACACAATATATGACTAAATTATTCTTTTTTTATTCCTATAATTATTCTAATTATTTTGGATGAAATCAAATCACCAAATCATCTCTTTGTCCATGAAGTTTTCTACTCACCATTCTGGTATCTGGCTGACTGTCCCTTCAAATGTTCATTTCATGCATTTATTTGTGTATTTACACATTCATTCATGTAATGAATATTTAAGTGTCTACTCTGGGCCTCACACTGTGATAGGTCCTAGGATACAGCAGAGAAGAAGGCAACGAGAACCCTGTGATACAGCTCTTACCATCTACTTTGAAGCTCAGACAAGCAAGCAATGGCAGCAATCTGTGATAAATGCAAGGAGAGGTCTGATGTGGGTGCCAGGGCCACTTAACCCATCTATGGGCTTCAGAAAAGGCTTCCCTGAGAAAATGACACTGAAGCAGCAACTTGAAGAATGACTAGGAATATCAAGAAAAAGAAGAGAGTGGAGAAGCATATTCCAGGCAGAGAAAAACAAGCACAAATGCTCCAGGTGTGAGAAAGAACAAGGTCCTTTAGGGCAGTTGGAAGGAGTTCCGCATACTAGGAAAGGAACAGGTGGTGCCAAGATGAGGCGTGTTACAACAGGAAACCAGAAATGAAGAAAAGGTCAAGTCACAAGTGTGAGGTTTAAAAGAGATTAGGTGTTATACTAGGGCACTGGAAGCTGTTGAAGAGATTTAAACTGGTGAGTGATTTGATCAGATTTGGATTGTGACATGTTCACTCAGGCTACTATGTGGAGAGTGAGTTGGAGGCAGGATGAAGCTTGTCTGGGAATTAAGAGTGGATAATACTTAGAAGTAGGGTAACGACAGTGAGGTGAAGAAAATTGGATGAATTTGTAAGAAACCTAACAAGAATCGAGGGGACCAATGCATCATTTAAATTCCACAGAAGCTTTTCACAAGATGGCATGGAAGGCGAAGAAGGAAGTTTCTGCCCCTCCCAAAGCTGAAGCCAAAGAAAAGGCTCTGAAGGCCAAGAAGGCAGTGCTAAAAGGCATCCACAGCCACAGAAAAAAAGAAGATCCGTACATCACCCACCTTCCTCCAGCCGAAGACACTGAGGCTCCAGAGGCAGCCCACATATCCTCAGAGGAGCTGCAGGAGAAACAAGCTTGACCACCATGCCAGCATCAAGTTCCTCCAACCACTGAGTCTGCCATGAATGAGACAGAAGACAACACACTTGTGTTCATTGCCGATGTCAAAGCCAACAAGCACCAAACAGGCTGTGAAGAAGCTCTATGACATGGATGTGGCCAAGGTCAACACCCTGATCAGGACTGGTGGAGAGAAGAAGGCACATGTTCAACTGGCTCCTGATTATGATGCTTTGGATGTTGCCAAAAAACTTGGGATCATCTAAGTCAAGTCCAGTTGGCTAATTCTAAGTATATATCTTTTCACCATAAAAAATAAAAAATTAAAAAAAAATTTTTAAATAATTCCACAGAAGAAAGTAGATTTTTTTTTGGTCTATTTTATTTACTGATATATCCCAAATGCCTTAAGGAGTGCCTGGCAAATAGTAGAAGACCAATGAACACTTGTTAAATGAATCAATTGACTATAGTATGTAATTTACAAGAATTATAAGAATGAGTTAAGAATATTATCCAGGTTTTTGGCTTGGGAAACTAGGAAGCCAGTGGTGCTATTTACTGAAACAGGAAGCCATGGAAGGGGAGTACCGGGGGAGGAAAGGGATGGATCATGTTTTAGGCATGTTTTGTTTGACATACCATTAGAGGAAACATCAAGTGGAAATGTGAAGTAGGTAGGGAGAACTCAGGAGAAAGTCCTGACTGGGGAAACTGTGAGTTGTTAATATAATTTTTAATATGATCAATATGACATTTAATATGATCATGGTTTACCTCCCCATGTAAGATATGTAGACTGAAAGACTGAAACCAGAGGAGGATCTAGGATGCATCCTGAGGAACACTAACATTTAAGTGACCTAGAGAAGAAGAGCTTTCTCTTTCTCTCTCCAAAAACCTATTTCTCACCCTCTTCATCATACACCACTAGACTTCTCTCTTCCAGGAGCTCTTATTTCATAAACCTTGACATAAGAAGGGAGGGAATTGACCTCTATAATTTCTAAAATCCCTTGGTGTTCTAAAATTTTGTGACTCAGTGATCATTTATTTACACTCTATGTTAAATCTTTCTTACAATCTAACAAAGATTTTTGAGGAAGGCACAGTGCTATGGAACCAATTTATACTACATTGGCATTTAATATGGTGACAACATCTCGTATAGATCTTCACAGTCACCCACTTTTATTGTAGTTATTACCCTTTTTTTCCTCTGAAGTAGAATTATCAAGTTTAGAAAGAGAAGAGCCTGTAGAACGCATCTAATATTATGCTTTTATTTTACAAAGGCAATTTGTGACTTGCCTAAGACTATTTAGTAGCAAAATGGAGGTTAGAAGGTGATTTTCTAGCTCCCAGTCCACGGTTATCCTAGTATGCTACCCCATGTTGCATATATTTATGATTTTCAGTTTCTGTGCTTCAGTTTAAAATCCCTTAAAGGCAGAGACCACATTGCTTTTGTATTGCTTCTTGGTCCTTGATGTGCTTAGTGCTGTGCTCAGGATGCAGAGAAGGGGACGAGGAACATCCTGAGCTAATTGTTCTGGAGGTCAAAGGGTAACTGTTCAAAAAGATTGGACAATGCCTTTGCAACACAGCAAAACTTTCTTTCACTTATATAACATTGGTGTGGAAGATGCAGGCAACACAAAGAGGCCAAGTACTTCATTGAAGTGTCACATTCCTTTGGCTCTGGAAGACTTCTTAATTGACCTATCCTGTAGGCTAAATCAACCCCTTCACCAGAAACCATGCAGTGTATCAAAATTAAGTATTATTTTAAAAACCTGCAACACACATACCAATAGTTTATGGTGCAACTAATGTGAGGGTGTCATTTTCTCTTCTCTCAATTATGCAGGGGCACCTAAATTTATCAAGGACACCAAAGGGAATGGAGAGGGAGTGATGGATGAGCCAAGCACTGACTCTATTTTCTGACTGGATATTAAAATAACAATAGAATCCATATTTGAAGGCCAAGTGTGTGCAAAGCCTCGTACTACATATCTTGCATACATAATCTTATTTCAATTCTCAAAAAAACTGTGAGGTACAGAAACCAAAAATCAGAGGTGTGGACTGATTTTCCTAAGGGTACACAGTCCATAAGTGGCAGAGTCAGGATTTGAACTCATGTCTGTCTGATTCCAAAACCCATTCTCTTTTCAAACACTGAAATCACTGGAATTCAACCTTATGCTGATCTTTCAGTGATAGGATGAAATATTACTTTTTTCCAAGGGACCACTTTCTACTTGTGTAGGGGCTGGAAAAGTAACCAACTTGTCCTGCCTCCCTCACGCGATACCATCTTCAGGCCCTGACTAAGATCAACCCAATCACCGAAGCTGAGGGGAAGAACCATTCCTGAGCCACGATCCCAGATAAAGTGGTTCTGGCCCTCAGCCTAAATTTCTCTTACAGGAGTTTGAGATGAAACAAGGTCAGGGAACACACTTTCGTGTTTTCTTCCTCTGAATTGCTTGTATGAGAAGTTTCTATCTCAAAATATGAAAAAAATAAAGAGGAAATATGCTACTTCAGTCTAAATTCTGACTAGGAAGGGAAAATTGTAGGCCAAAAAGAAGTCATATGTTCCTTAGGGGGGGTGAAAAACCACATGATCTTAACTAGATGATAAAACTACAATTAATTCATTCCCTATTCTGTGCCAGACATTGTTCTAGGCTCTAGATACACAGAAGAGGACAAGACAGATAAAATCCCATACTCTCAGAATGCTGACACTCCCATGTATGGGGAACAACAGACAAATAAACATAAAACTTCAACATTTATCCTCGGGTTCAGAAAAATCTAATTTAAATAATTTTTGGAAATTTTTAAAATACAAAGTCCCAATGCCAGACAAATGGTTCATATTTTTTCTTTTTCTTTTTAAATTGACATTATAATATTTTGAAAATGGAAACCTAGTTTTAAAGTGAAAATATACTCAGTGACTGATGAAACTTCTACGGGAATAGTGAGAAGACAACTGTCACATAGGATAGTTCTCCATCTTTTGATAGTTTTGTAAAGTCTATCACAGTTCTTTATCAGTATTCTTTATTACTTTGAATTAATATTAATTCAAGTAAAGCAACATCTTATATCATGTTAAAATATAGCTACTCTGTTAAACTCCAGCTTGGAATAAATTTTAAAGTGCATTCTTAATAAAAAGTATTTAAGAAAAGAACATGGAACAAAATAAAAACTATTCAGGAAAATAATTTTATTCCTAAAGACAATAGAAAATAAAATTAACTCAAGAGTGACCAAAGACTCTAGATGTTCTAGTTTTTTTTTTTTGTATTGCTGACCTTCATTTTTATTTAAATACAATGATCTTTTAAGAGAATAAACAAAAAAAAACTTTACACAGCAAATATTTTACATAAATGTAAACATGCATGCCTACTTAATAATTAAGCAAAATAAACTTTTAGGCACAAAATTTTAAAAATCATTGAAGCAAATAAAATAATGAACTCAAGAGAGAAATAACAGGAGCAATAAAAGCATACATGTCATAACGCTTCAATTGGTCTTCTCCTCCAACCTACTGGTTAAGGCCTGAGTTTCAGAAATCCTACCTTCCTTGCCAAATGGAAACATCCAATTTGGCTGTACCTAATATATATCCACATAACAGACTAATTCTCTTCCAAAATAATGTAATAAATACATCATTCATTCTCTCATTCCCACACACTCATTCTCTCTCTCTCTCTCTCTCTCTCTCACACACACACACACACACACACACATACACACACACACACACACACACACCGCTGAACCAGCCTCTCAAAGAGGGAAGCAAGGATTTGGCAATTTTCAAGTTTTCTCACCACTGATACACATACACATTAACACCTCCATAGAAAAAATGATTCTGCTACAGAAATAAAATAGTTCATGAGTGGCATTATTACAAATCTCTAGTTTATTTGTATTAAGTTTCCCCAAATCACATCTTTACTGAGGCTTGCCATGGCATTTCAGACACTTTAGACTTAAGTCTTTTCATCTTGCCTAAATGACCCACAGTATAGTAGACATTGTATAGAGCAAAGAAAAGGCAGAAATAAAATAGTTCATGAGTGGCATTATTACAAATCTCTAGTTTATTTGTATTAAGTTTCCCCAAATCACATCTTTACTGAGGCTTGCCATGGCATTTCAGACACTTTAGACTTAAGTCTTTTCATCTTGCCTAAATGACCCACAGTATAGTAGACATTGTATAGAGCAAAGAAAAGGCAATTTTAACAATTCAGTTAAAGACTTCTAAATCATGAAAATCAACACGAATATTTTCAGCTGTCTCCAAATGCCTGGAATGTT
Organism: Varecia variegata; assembly: GCA_028533085.1. Lineage (NCBI taxonomy): Eukaryota > Metazoa > Chordata > Mammalia > Primates > Lemuridae > Varecia > Varecia variegata. The sequence continues at coordinate 65,278,961 of CM052438.1, read as the reverse complement.
TTCTCTATGTCTATACCCTGTACTTCACAGGGGATTAGTTTTCTCTGCCTCCTCCTCCACAAGGCAATAAGCATCTGAGTGTCTATTCCTGTGGATACACCAAGGAATAGAGATGAGAGTGATGGTCTCTGCTTTTAAGGAGCTCACACCAACCCGAATTCAGGCAAGAGAAAGGTCAGTATGCACACACAGGACACTCCGTGTGGTTGAAACAGAAAAAGGGTCCATGAAGATGGCCCTACAGAGCCCCAGGAGTGGGGTTTGGAGGTGGAGGGGAGGAGGAGAGGCTGAGAGAAGGCACAGAGGCAGGAAGAACCAAGTCTAGTTTGGCTGGCATGAGGTTACTTATGAGAAGCCATCTGTGAGGCCAAATTCTTGATTTCCAAAAAGCAAAAGATTCCTTACTCTATTGGGTACGAATAGGGGGTAGGGGACCAGAACCACCAAGGGTTTTGTGCAGAGAACAAAACTGGACCTGTGCTATAGAGTAACCATCCAGTGTTGGATAGGACACACGACAGGGAGGAAAGGGTCTGAAACTCAGAAAGCTTAACTCACTGAGCCCAGTGCCACGTCCAAGTACTTCCTATAGAACCAAACATCCTGGCCCAACATACCAAAAACCACAGTTCTGTCTATATAAATAAATCAAGGCTTTCGAAGAAAAAAGAGAAAGAAAGAAAGAGGCTTAAATAGATATTTTTAGTTCAAGTTCCTAGAACCTGCCCTAGTTTGAGCAAGTTAAGAGTAGTGAAACAATTCCCACATCCAGTAATGATCCAAGTCTCCCAATCATGACCTTCACCTTCCCTGAGCTGTCATCATCAATCCACTATAAATAAGTTCCTACTTGCCACTAAATCCACTGAAACGTCACAACGTCACAACAGCTGAGAACCCACCACAGAGTACCAGTGCACACCTATTCCCTAAACTGGGGTGGAGTGGTGTGAGTGTGCTGCCAGGCAAGGGCTCTGTCCCCATCTCCAGCTTGCTGGGGTCACTACGCGGATGAAAACAGTCAACTCTACAAGGTACAACTCAAACAAAATTCCCCACCACAGACTAGTACCTTTCTAGGTCTAGACTACTTCCCTCCACTAGCTGGGGCGGGGGAGGCCATCTGAGTGGGGGGACTCAAGGAGGAAAAATTATTATTACTGTCTTGATGGAAATTTCTCAGGACATGTTCAAACTACAGAAATGGGCTACTCTACACTAATTACAGGACAATTGATCACACATTCACTCAATATGGAACATTTACTAGTGACCAGTTTCCTGCAACAACAGATTCATTCGGAAACTGCACACTGCAGAAGGCAATCTTGTGACTGTCATCTAGTTGTACATAAAAAATACAAATCAATCTGGGAGTGAGGCACAAACAGTGGTACAAAAGCATCAACAGAAATCCCCTATCAAAGAATGTCATTTCCTACTGCAGAACTCCTACCTAGATTCTGGTTTTTGTAAACTTACTGCTGGTTCATTTGTTCAGAGAGGTTCTTCACTACACCTCTCTTCTATTCCTATCTCCTCCTGCTAAAATCCACTGAATGAAGAACACTTACTATGGATGCACATGGAACCAAAAGCCCCAATTTAACTCAGTCACATGCCTCAGCGCAGTGGCTGCTGGTTTGATCTGCTCACCCAGCCTCATGTGCTTAGGGACTCTGGATCTGAATTCAAGCTAGAAGTACCCAATACTTTTGTCTTTCAGAATCTAATCAAAGCTCCAATGCACATATAAAAGTCCTATGTCTAAGAAATCTCTGATTCCAACAAAAGAGATTCAAGGGAGGGAGTAACGAGAAAAGCCTGGGAAAGGGGCAGGCAGTACACAGGAGACTGCCACAGCTGGCCGTGTGCTTCCTTTTCCTAGTCTGTAAGTGGGGGGTTGAGCTAGCCAGATCTCCTGGTTCCCAACCAGCTGACACGTAAGCACCTCCTCTCGAAATCCATTTCTACCCAGGGTTGGGTCAGACAACTTCCTTACCACTTTGTGTCAACAATTCAAAGTGGCTTTCACATATTTTGGTGATGCAGTTTGAGGTTTCCCCCTCTCTCCTATCCCCTCAAAGACTGTTTCATTTCACTGGTGCAAACCACCTGGCCAAACTGACTGGCCTGGTGAAGACTTGGCCTTTGAGTAATCTAGACCAGGGCACATTTGTCTGTTTCTCATTAGCAATGTTAACTAAATAGAAATATAATTCTGTTAGTTCTTCTATAGATCTACTTTGAAACATGAGATTGTTCAAAAATTACATGAGAAAATCCATCACCACTAAGGTAAAGATTTGAATATCTGAGAGCTCCAGAGCCTCAAGCTCCTGCTACAGTCACTGATTCATAACATTTTCCTCTTGGCAATGGACTCCGTGCTAAAGTAGCCCGGTCTTGCGGCATGTTTGTGTACCAAAAAGGAGATTTTGAAAGATCCAGTGCTAGTCACCACTGTCACTGTCAGACTCACTCAACTGCAAGTCATTTCTGAGGGTGTTCATGAGCTGGTTGCTTCCTTGTGGCTGGCTGGTTCCATTGGCAATGGCAGATCTGCTGTTGTAGGGCTGCTGGTGTGAAGGCTGTGGAGGAGAGACTGGGCATTGTCCCCTGCCTCTGCTGCTGGAGCCATCATCATCGCTTCCCGAGGAGCTCTCAGAGTCTGAGGAGCTGCTCCCACTGCTGCTGCCCATCTGTTCAATAACATCAACTTCCGCTCTCAGCTGTCTTTTGATATCATCCAACTGAGGTTCAGGTGAGGGGTCATCTTTCAAGGGAGAAGTTTTGGGTCCAACTGGAGGCTTCCTTGGAGCTCTGAAGGGCATCGGTGGTGGAGGCGGTGGTGGCTGTGATGGCTGTGCGGTTCGCGTAGGCTGCTGTTCCATTCGGGCCTGGATTTTACTGCTCCCCTCAGCTCTTGTTTTCTTCACCTGCGTGCTACTACTGAGTTTTTCCAGCACATATTCACCAGTGTCGTGATTAATAACAAGCACATAGTCTTTCTAGTAAGGTAGTTTATTTCCTTTGAACACAGTCATTGGTGGTGTGGATCCAGGGATATGTGGCAGTGTAATTGTGACTTCATCTCCTTTGCCAACCTGAAGCTCTGCTTCACAGGAAGTGTCTATAGATGCTGGCTTAAAATCACAGTGAATGGTGTGGAAGGAGGCCCGCAGCCGCTTCTCGAAGCTCTCCCCAAGCCGCAGGCAATGTTCCTCGCAGTCCCGTTCGTGGCCACGCACGGGCCTAGCCTAGATGTTCTAGTTGTTTTTTGTGTTTTTTTTTTTTTTTTAAACTTAAGTAACTTTGGATTTTGGAAAATTGCTAGAATAAATTCTTGAATACAGTTTGTGAGCATGTAGGAAATGAAATGGTGATTTCTAGAGAATCATGGATATCTTAATAACAAATCATACTTTTTAATGAGCAGAAGCATATTTGCTGCAAACACGGTACCTTGATAATTTTTTTCCGTAACATTTACCTTAACTTCAATGTCTTGATATTTGTAAATCATTTCCCAAAATCTTACACAATATTTATGCAGATAAGATTTTCTAAATTGCACATGTAAGTCTGCAGTTAGCAAGTTTCATTCCTGGTTCCACAATAACACTGATTAATGGTTGGAAAGAAAGCTAGCAGGAATGCTTTCTGTCTGTTTCTGTTCTCTTTAATGTTTCTACATGTGATTTGAATGAAGATGTGGAAGGCATGTCATCAATTGTGCAGATGCACAAAGTTTAGGGTAAAAGCTACTGTGTTTGCAAAGAAAGATTAGATTAAAAATATCTTGATTGACCAGAACAGTTGGAAAGGGCAGACTTTCTCTGGCTACAGGGACAGAAAATTCATTACCATTGCTGCCTTTCTCTTGGGTTTGCTAGGGCCAGCATCCAGAATCCATTGAGTGCCTATTTTTACACTGCATGTAGCAATTCAGTACCATGGGGAAAATAATAGGACAATAATCATTGTCCAGAAAGGACTAATTTTAATGATAAATGATAGACTTTTTTATTGTTGCTGTTTTCTTTAAGTGAATAAAAGTATAAAACATTAAAGTAGGAAAAAATCCCATAGAAATAACGTATTGTAATTTAATTTTTTTCATCAATACAAACATCTCCTATAATATCCCAGATACATGGCTAGGCAGCATTTTTTGTTTTCTGAAAAAGTGCCTAAAACAGTGCCTGGAACTTAGTCACTCAAAAAATATTTGTTGATTGAATGATTTTAGAGAAGGGAAACTCACTCGTTTCTTAGGTACCATATTTTATTTCTAGGAGCTACCAATTTCTAAAATGGCCTTCCTTATACTGAGTCAAATGCATTTTTCCATAACTCCCTACTTGTTAGATATAAATACACTTTCCTGATGTGGACAAAATAAATCTAGCTGTCTTCCAAATATTTTAAGACAGCTAACATGTTCCCTTTAAGTGTTTGTTATTTTTTCCAGGTAGAAGGTTAACTCACTCCTGAACCTTTTTCATATAACATAATTTTCTATTTCTTAATCATTTTTATCATTTTCCTCTGAAAATACTTCAAATTTTCAAAGATTTTCTTAAAATATGGTGCCCTGAACTAAATAACTCTCCAGATGAAAGCTGATCTGAACACCATGCCACATTATGGTAAGATTAGATTAGCTGTATAAGTAGTAATTACTTCAGTCTTAAATCAATTAAAATCTTTAAAACTACAGGAAGGTCCTAGCTGACATCTGTATATTAAACATGTTAATTTTTTTTCCAAACCCAAGATTATATTTTCCATTTTGTTTCCTACAGCGAGTCTTTTATTTTATTAGCCAAAGGATTAAAATGAAGCATTTATTATAAGAAAAAGAGTGGGGTTTTTTTGCCTAAAGTCATTTAAATTTGGTTTTAAAATCTCATACAGTCCTAATCAGATAAACACTCATTGTTCTTTCTGTGTTCAGTCCTGAGCTTTGAAAGCAGCACTCTGGTACTCATGGCCTTGGACCTCCGCGGGCAGGAAGCCTGTGGCGGCCCTGAGTCAGCACAGAGCACGGGGTGAGGGGAGTCTGACAAGCCAGTTAGGTGAGAAGCCACTGAAGCCCAATAGAAAGAGATTGCTTAAGTTTCCCTCTAGGCCAAATGGACATGAGAATCGCACGTGCATTGTTATTGGTAAGTAGAGAAACTTGCTACTCTGCTATGTGGTCTGGAAGGAGGAAGAGTGCTAGGATTCTTCCCCAGAAGGGAGAACGAGATTAAATAGCCTTAAAGGCACATAAGGACACATTCCTCCCAGTCCTCCTCACACACTGGCTGGCTGGAATTTGTCAGACAGGAGTCTCTCAAGCATATACCTTGAGAAGGTGCATAGTGATTAGAGAAGATGCTGCCAATTCATCCTTCAGTAACTTGGATTTTGAGCCATTTGCAGCTCTAGGAAGGGTAGCAGTGGGAGTAGGGAAGACCCCGTCTGCATATCTGCAGGGGCCCCCTCCTGCCCCTTCCCTGACACACAGGGAGCCAGGCCTGCTCATCTCCCTTCTGGGCTGCTCCTCGCTGCAATGCAGTCAGCATGGCCCACCAAGACTCTGCCACCCTTGGTGGTCACACGACCAGCATACTTTTCACATTTAAGTGGATAGAAATTGGGTGAGTATTTCCAGGGGAAAGGCAGAGAAGCAGGGCTGCTGGTGACAGGGGGAATCTCTCTTATGTTCTGACAATTCCACTCTGGCTCCAAACTTGCGTACTCCACTCAGCCAAACACAAACTTAGCTTAAGAAGACCCTTTCTCCTCGGAAGGCGTATTAGCAACCATGTCTTGTTCTTTGAGCACACTCCTTTGGACGCTTTCCCCAAATTCTACCCATTCGAAGCAGCTTATCACAGTATTCCTTTAAACCCTGAACAATTCTGTCCCTGGAAGGAATTCCAGTGATGAAATTTTTTCCATTCTGTAACGTTCTCAGTGATGTTGTATTCACCCTAGAGAGTATATCCTGGGAAATACCCTGCTATTCTGATCAAATATGGGATAGGCCAAGGGTAGGCCCTGTGTTCTTTTCATTCCGGGGTCGAAGCCCCATTTCCTTTCCCAAGACCAGCGTGATCAGGGGGCTGGTTCCAACAGAGCCAACGGTGGCGGTAGAAAGGAGCTCTTTCCTCACCTGCCTTGCCACGGAGCTCCTCTCTCATGCCACACGCCTAGCTTTCTGCAGCTGCAATAAATGTGGGATGGGGATCCTTGACCTACCCTTTCCTGAGACCCCAAAAGATAAGTCTTCCCTGGTAACGTAGGCTAAACCTTTGTAGAAACTTCAGTGTCTGACACTCTGTTCCCGGGAGTTCAAGAAAGGCCCGGGTGAGCATTGCAACACTATTGCTCCCTGGACTAGGGAGACATTCAAGCCTCTGGGTACTCTAACAGGTTATAATTGGTCTGCAGGATGTCTAGTACTGGAGGAAGTAATTTAATTTCTGAACCACCGAACCATAATTCACAAGCGGAAAAGATTCCCACGTATAGGAACATAATGTTCAGACATCACTATATGGGAAAATAATACCTTCTGTTTATTTATTTGTTCTTTCCTCCCCTCCATCCTTATCTCTGGCCAAGCCACAGTCTTTTTTTCCTGAATTCATTTTGAGAGAAAAGTTAATGAAAAATATTTGCACAGCGAAATCATTTCTTATGACACCCTCAACTGTATTTATATACGGTTGCAGCAGTGGTCTCCCGGTACAGTGAAACAAAGACTTACAATAAAGAATGTCAATGGAAAGAAATGAAGAAATAACTAAGTGGGCATAATTGTCCCCACTGTCTTCCCCCCTTGGCAAACAATCTCTCCTATTCTCTATTTTCCTTGTATCTTACTTATGCTGAGGTGACAGGATTTGGAGAGACCCACCCTACCTACAAACTCAAGCGATGATGCTGGACAAAGCCTCAAACTTACAAATTGAAAGGAAAAAAAATTAAATGCAACACCATCTTTAAATCATAGTCAAGGCATCCACAGCCTTGTTTTATTTGCCTCGGAAAAGCCTAGATACTGAATGCGCCATCCCTCTGTCAGCTAAACAAAACACATCTGTGAGCCGAATTTGGCCACAGGGACATGACTTTGCAAGTCCAAGCCATCCATGCAGGATGTTGCACGTTTCTTCCACCCTGTCTTTCATTTCTTCCAGGTTCTTCAAAAACTCTATAGGAGACCCTGCACTAGGTTTCATTAAGGTCATTATCTCATTTAATCTTCTCAACAACCTAATAAGAGGAATATTATCTGCATTTTACAGAAGCACAGACTCTGAGAGATTAGATGAGTTCCTCCAAGAGCACACAAGTGAGTAGGTGGCAGAGCAAGGGAAGGACACTGTAATGTTAAAGTCCATGATCTTAATCCTTAGGCTGTGCTGCTTTTCTGCAATAAGTGAAGACACCAATAGTGACCCTCCATGTCAAAGTGACATTCAGCTGCTATATCTTCAGGGTGTCACAGTGTCCTGGAGGTGCCAAGATGCTGTGGGGTGCCCTTATCACTGGACTGAGGACGGAAGGAGACCGGGCTACCCTTCCCAACACACAAGTCTTCTCATCCACTGCATGTTTGGATCATGTGTCTTTTCTGAGAACCTCTCATTATTCCAGCGCCTAAAAGCAAGAAGTTTTGGCGAAAACTGGAAGAATGTTTTTTTCTTCCTAGTCCAGTCTACTTTTAGTCATTGCAAGGTTTTAGGCAAGTCATAATTATTCTCAGTTCCATATCTCTAAAATACAGTAATTACCTCCCGCTCTTCCTGAAAGAATCAAAAGATAATAGGGTATATGAAAGTACTTCACAAATGGGAAAATAACCTATATGATACACTGGTCCAAGCTTAAGTCCCAAAAGTTGGGTGGATGTGTTAGTTATGATGAACCCACTGGCAAAAAATGAAGTGGTATAAACGAATTTTTTTTCCTCTGCTGGTACTGTAGGTAAGATTCTAAAACTTATTGGTGTTTAAAGTGATGATTTAACAGAAAAGGCTTTTGGTAGAAACCAAGGTGGTTGTCAAACAGGTTTTTACCATTGTGGTTTCTTGTGAGGCTCTGTAGTGTAGCCAGATTAAACAATGTTGAGGTCAAACAGAAATGCACGGCATCAAAGCCTGCGGCCAGAGGAGCTGGCAACTAGAGGAGGAAACTCTGATTCTGCAGTCTTAACAAGGGAACCAGATGACTTAGCAATTCTATGTTCATTTCCTCTGTGGGGTGAGTTCGGCATAAAAAGAGGGCAAAGGCTGAGGTTCCACCTCTATTAGTCTGCACTGTAGTAAGGAGAACAAATCGAACAGACTGTGAACACAGCACGTGCTCACTCCAAGACTGGGTAAGCCCTTCCAAACTGTGACAGCCCCCTCAGAGGGCCCCATTTGTTCCAAAAGGTTTTGGGAATAAAATAAATTTCTTTACCCTTGCTAGTCATAGAAACATCCCCTCCAGGTAGTAACTAGCATTTTCTTTAATATTACAAAGTGCTTTCAAATATTCTATCTTATGTTATGTGAGGAAGGATTATTCCCTTTTTATAGATGAAATTTCAGACAGACCAAGTCACATTGCTAGTAACAGACAAAAGCTAAACTTGAACCCAAACAGTCTTTTCAAAATATTATCGATATTTTTCTCTACACCTCAGTCCTTTCAAACTTCATTAGCAAAACACTGGGATCATTTAAATCCACTGTGTTACATACAGGAAAATAACCAACAAACACAAGGCAACATGCTTAATTTACAAAAACCATTTATTCTAGACTTTACAGGATAACGCCAATTTGAAAGTTGACTTCCTGTTGTCCTCCAACAATTCTTGAATCTGTCATAACATACATCCAAAAATCTGCTGACTATTAATGAGTTGTCAAAAAATTCTATGTGACCGTGACATTATTTTTTAAATGCCAAAATTTACTTATATGTGTATGTGCTGTCTCTTGAGTTAGAACACAAGGTTTTTAAGGACAGGACCAAAGCAGCTATGTCATTTTACATTTCAGTGTAAAATGCATGAATATCCAGTTGCTCTACATACTCCTGAGCATTTAATATTGTCAGTATTTTTATTGTAATCATTCTGATAGGTATGTAGTGAATTTAATCTGCATTTCTCTAATGGCTAATGGTATTGAACATCTTTACATATGCTATTTGCCTTATGTATATCCTCTTTGGCAATGTTTTTTGTCTAATTTCCAATTGGATCATTTGCTTTCTTGCTATTGTTTAGAGATCTTTATATATTTTGGATATATGTTCTTTGACAGAGAATTGACTTGCAAATGATTTCTGCCAGTCCTGTGGCTTGTCTTTTCATTTTTTTAACAGAGTTATTCCAGAACAAATTTTTTTTTTAGTTTTAAGTTCAATTTATTGATTTTTTTTTCTTTTATGGATCATGCTTTGGACCCCATATTTTTTAAGCACCTCTCCATCTCATTCATGCCCTCCATCATATCTGAAAATCTTTGTCCTGAAAACTTCCAGGGTTCTGTCAGGCATATTCTAGAGTGCTACATTTTAAAATTTTTAATTCTGTTGTTAAGTTCCCAGACCCTTTCCTCCTTCCAGAAAATGTATTAAATTCGCTCATCCTTTTATACCCTATCTTCTTGTCTACTCACATTACCATCCTATTATTGGGTTATCAGAGGGTAGGAGAGATAAATGCTTGTGTTCATTTCCCATTTGAACAGGAACTATGCCAGGGGTTTTGCTGCTGTATATGTAAGGCACTGTTCAGAAAACTTATTCTATAAAGGGCCAGACAGCAAACATGTTAGGGTTTGCAGGCCATACTGTCCTTGTCATGACTATTCAGCTCTGTCATTGTAGAGCAAAAGCAGCCGTAGACAGTACCTAAATGAATGGGCATGTCTCTGTTCCAATAAAACTTTATTTACCAAAAAATGAGCAGCAGGCCAAGTTTTGCCTGTCAGCCATAAGTTACTGACCCCTGATTTAAGGACATGAAGAATGTGCTTGACAGTGTCCATTAGATCTATGTAGAGTTTAAAAAGTAATACCTCGATATCCATGAATCTACATAGAGGAAGTCAGAAGCAAGAGGCTAGGACCCTGAGATGTTGCATCTGAAACCTAACTTACCAATTAACTTCTTGTTATGTAACATTTCAAATTTCTCTTATTATTATTATTGAACCCAGTTTTCTATTTAGCCAATCAGAAGCCTTTATTTATAAACCAAAACATCCTTACTGAGAGAGCACATGTATTTACATTTAAAATGACAATTTTTTAATCAGTTAATATTTGGAGACTTTCTTCCCCCCAAAATAATTGGCCATAGAAAAATGCCTTTCTTTCCTCTTAATTTCTAGGCTTTACTTATGATTTGACTTGAATAATGTAACAATAGCGATAAACTCTCAAATCACAGGCACAAAAAAATCTCATTTCAATACCACATCTGCCAGACTGGCAGTTAGACAGGGACTTAAGTTTCTTTTTTTCCAAATGAAGGATTCATATAAAATCCTTGTATATATTTCTCCAAATTTAATTTTTTAATAAATAATATTTTCAAACAATTAAAAATGTAAGTATGTATATAGTAAAAAGTCTTCTCCCACTCTTGTTCTCCATCAAGTACTTTTCCTAAGTGGCAATCAAAATTTCCAGGGTCCTCAGTATATTTTCACAGATGTTCTATGTTATATATAACAAACATAGCAAACACACATTTTATACTATATATACTGTTCTACACCTTGAGTTTTCTACTTAATAATATATCTTAGACAATATATAGTGAACATCAATCCATAATAAATTTCCTTCTTTATTATAGATGCCTTGAATTCAATTAAATACATAAGCTGTTAGTATAACCTAGGATATGTTGCAGTAATAACCCCCAAATTACAGTGGCTTAACACTACAAAGGTTTATTTCTACCTCATGCTACATGTTTATGATGAGTTGCCTGGGAGTTCTATTCCATGTCTACATTACTGCGGGACTCAGGCAAATGGCGCAGGCTCTATCTGATCACATTGGCAGTAGAGAATCATACTGAAACTAAATGATTCAGTCTAAAAGTGACAGATGACATTTCTGTTTACAACCTTGGATGAGGGGTCATGTGGCCACATACAACCACAATGGACCCAGCAAGTGCTGAAAGTATTTGAACATCTGTAATAATAACCAGAGGCTATATCACACTTTTAAAATCAGTTTTTTATTGCTGATTCTTTTGTTGTTTTCAACCCTTTGCAAGTATAAATAATACTATGACCAATGTGCACAGGCCATTTTGCACATGTGAATATACCTAGAGGATACATTGCTAGAAGTAGAATTTTGCATGCGTCTTTCAAGTCCACCTGTGGCAAGAATCACCCCAGGAATTTCGTTTCTTTATACTTGACATATACCAAACACCGATTATTAAAATTATGTTTTCATTTTTGGGGTGGCAGGTGAAAGCAAAGAGATATTTCAATGGAAGTATTTCCTTCAAATATCACAAGAATATAGCATATAATTTTGACTTGACTAAATGCCTCAAATAAAGAATATCATGTGCTTGGCCTTTAGCTGCTTTAATGTATTTAGTTATTATACATAATTTCTTTTAGAAGTATTTCCAGGGACACAATTGACTACAGCTACATTCTCTGAGCTAGAGTGGGAAACAAGAATGGCTACAATATTTTGTGTTTTATTCTAGTCCCAAAAGGCTCATGATTTACTTCTAAATTTTAGTCAGGTCAGAATTAGAGTCCTCGATGTTGCACTGAAGGCTGAGATTAGGAGATAGAATCCTCTAATTATTTGTTTTTACTAGATTTCCCAATAGTCTCCTGGGAGGTTGATGTATGTCATATTCAAATATGATTCTATGACCAAATTAGTTTGGGAACATCAGGTTAACCAAAGCTAACTTTTTAACCACAGGACTTTTCATAGCCTCATTTTCTGTGCATGCAGAAATTTTAAATTTCCAATAAAAGAATAAACCACATAGTTTCTCAAATGTATTTGACCATGGACCTAATGTTTTATGAGCTTCTATCTAGATAGCCTAATTCTCAACAGAACGTATTTAGGGAAGTATTTGGTTTATAGTATTAAAAATATAGTTCAGCAAGGGATTATTGAACATCAATTCTATTCGCGACCTATGTTAATCATTCTGTGGTTACAGAAAAGTAGGCTAAACTCCTCATTTCAAATAGCCTGCAGGCTGTCGGGAAATAAACAAGACAAAAAACACAATAAGTCACTGCAATTTACACAGAATATAAATAAGCATTTTCCTGAGACAAAAGATTTCTTTAATTTTCAACATAGACTCTGACACTTTTATTCAGTTTAAGTTTCTCTTTTGGTGTCCAATCACCATTTCATTTGTAAGGAAATAAAATATTTAACACAAGCGAAAAAGCTTTTCTTTCAGTCTTAAGTGTTCCACAGTGAAACTTTAAGGAAACAAATGTTATTTCAGATGATTTATGTTTTAACTTTGCTGTTTCCAGATTCCTTCTTCAGCAGTGAATTTAAAAATTGTCTGAATAAAGAGCAGGCATCCATGGTTTAAGAAACAATCTTTAGGAATAAATCTCAAATAAAAATATGTAACTTTTTTGGACTTTTTTATTTCCTAATTTTCTCAGCCATGACACAAATGTTTAGACTGACACATATGCACTGAGAAAAATCATCACATAAAAATACCCTTAAAGCAAATTTCATTTTGATGCAATTAATTCTGGATTCCTCTCTGGCACCTGCTAAGCTTTTTTCAGATGAAAAATTATACATTTGTTGGCATGGTACTACTATAATATCCTTAGATATATTAATATTATTAATGATTCTGTCCATAAATATGTTTGAATTGTCTTGAGTTAGGATATAAACAAAATGACTTTGACGACTGTTTGGAAGGGAAATTTCTTGAGAAGTTTCTTTGATGATATCAAGTCTAAGCTTTAAACATACTCCCTTCTGCAAAGATCTGAAGATGGATTTCTATTCTTTTTTTTTTCTTTTTTTGGATTTCTATTCTTAAAGGAAAATCTAGAAATGCCTATTGCATTTCCATTTATTCTCTTTTCTTTAACCTAATGAAAAAACTAAAGTAACAGATGGTTGTTAGAAGCTATTTTACAAAAGAAAATTGAGTGCTCTTCTGAGACAGGGCAAAGATATAAACATGCTGATTCAAAATTTACATATAAAAATAATGTACAGAGTTACTTCATGTCTAATACTTGCCTGAGAGAGAAAAACCTAACTACTATTCCTATATTGTTATATTTTGACCCTACAGGTCAATAACTGTCAGGCTTTTCAGAGTCCCTTCTGGCCCCTAAACAAATGGACCCCTCGCTAGACACTTTCCAAACATACCTCACCAAATCCCCAGTGATGCTTTAGTTAAGATGAGACATGTGGTATGTTTGGGAGTTTTGGGGTTCTAATGATAAACATACTTAATTTATGAAAGAAATTTTTATGAACTTGAATCTGGTGCTACTTTATTTGTCCAATTTATTACAACTAATTAGAAGTGAAACTAATACGATTATGTGTCTTTAGATAATCTCTAGCTTACTTTTTTTTAATTGATAGTAATTTTGGAGCATTAGCCAAAATGGTAAAGTTTTACTCTATGATGTAAAATTTTTGCTGAATATATTGTCAACAAAATGAATCTATTAAAGAAAATTGTTCCTTTAATAATTCAAAAGGCCACTGATGTGTTCAAGTAACTGCTTCATCATTCCATATACATAGCAGACAAACATTCGCTATGTCAGTTAAAACATAGACTTATCACAAAAAAGATGAGAAAGACTAGTATCTGGTGTTCCTTGTTTATTTTAAGACACACCCCACGGACAAAGCACAAAACTCTCTGGCTGCAAATCCAGATGTTGGTCACAATCTAGTCCCTCGGAGGTTTCTATCATCCTCAAAAAACAAAGTTCTGTCAGCTTCTGTCAGCTGAGCCCTGGGCACAAGTCTGGCTGATGCCCACCCTGCCCGACTGCCTCCTGTGACAGGTCTTTCTGTCCTTGTTTCTCAGTTTTTCCAGAAAGGGAAGCTGTGGTGGGGTAGGAGACATCAGTCATTTATTCTCCTCTGCCTGTGTTTTTGATCTTGCTGATTCTTTCCTGGCTTATCCCTTTGGCTGTTGAGAGCCTTCAGTGAATTTCTCAGTGAAGCAAATCTATGCTTACATCCAAGATTTGTGTCTGATTCTTTTTTATTATTTTAATCTCTTTGTTTAATTTCTCTCATAAATTTCTGAATTGCTTCTCTGTGATAGCTTAGAGATCACTGAATATCCCTAAAATTGCTATTACTATTTTGAATTCTTGGTCAGAGAACTCACATATTGCTATCTTGTGAGGGTCAGTCACTGGTTCCCTGCTTTGTTTATTTGGAGAAGTCATGGTTCCCTGTTTGTTGTTGTTTCACGAGAATGAACATCTATGTCACCAGAGAAGGACGTGTTCTGTGCAGCCAGCCCCGTTCTCACCTGAACTTCATTTTAGGCCCAGTACGAGTATGACTGAACTCCCTCCATGATTGCCTTCAGTGGGGGTTGAGTCTTTACTCACATTGAGAATCCCAGGGCCAAGCTGCAGAGTTCTTGGGTGTTGATTTTTACAGTTTTAAAACAGTTCAGTAGTTTTCACAGGGCCTGGCAGATGAGCGGTTGTTCCTCCTGATGGAGGTTAGTGAAATGCTGCTTCATAAGCAGCCATCCTCTGTCCAACACATGATGATTGTTTCCCAGAGGAGGATGCTCACTCCTGCGGTGCAGGCTCCTGAACTCCTGTCACTGCAGACTTTCTGCCTAGACAACCTCAGAGGCCGAGGGTCCGGCACCCAGAGAAATCTGCTCACAACATCAAGGGACCCTTGGGGTTGGGCTCTGTGCTGCTGCGTGCTTTGGAATTTGTACAATCAAACATTTTTGGTTTGTTTTCTGATTTGAGCATCCATGGTGAAAGCTATGACTTCAGGGTTACCAACAAGTGATAGCAGCATGGAGCAAGAGATGTGAGAGACAGGCCCACAAGCCTGAGGTGGTGGACACAGATGGTCAGCAGTCACCAAAAAGTGTGACAGCTGAGAGCTGTTCTTCATCACTCCTGGGAAGTGGGTCTCCTTAGGGAGACTCAGTCAGCTGGACAGTAACTGAAGGCAAAGGATACTCATCTACACACACACACACACACACACACTCAGGATTCAGAAAAAAGATTCTTTGCAGATAAAATTAAATTAAGGATGTTCAGATGAGGATACTACCATGAATTATCCCAGTGAGTGCTAAATGCCATCACAAGTCTTCCTGTAAGTAAGGGAGAGGCAGAGGGAGATTCTCACACAACAGGGAAGGCCATGTGAAGACAGAGGCAGAGATTGGAGTGATGCAGCCACAAGCCAAGGAATGCAGGCAGAAGCCAGCAGAAGCATGAAGGGTCAAAGAACAGGCTCTCTCCTAGAGCCTCTGCCGGGAGACTTCCTTGCTGACATTTTGGTTTTGGCCCAGGGATAATCAATTTCAAATTTGTGGCCCAGGAAATGAAAGTTTAAGTTTCTGTTGTTTAAGTCACCAGTTTGTGACAATTTACTACAACAGCCAAAGGAAACTAATACAGGTTCTTATCTAATCCACATATATTTATCGACACACACATACGCTCTCACACACACACTCAGGATTTAGAAAGACACTGGACCAATAAGCCATATCTGAGATTGGTCTAATGCTGACAAGGGTTATTTGAGGGCAGTCCCTAAGTGTGGCACTAGGAAAACACGCTCCTCATTGTCTGAAATAGAGATGAGCATTGTAAAGAGCAATGTCATCAGCTGTGCCATATAAATTGTACCCAATTAAAATAACCCTCTTAAAATGCATAAAGGCATTTTTGCTTGCTGTTAGCATATTATTTTTGTTCCCTTCACCCACCAGAAAAATAATTCTGGTTGTATTTTATTAATAGCTTTTAAATAATTAGTGTTTTGGCCTACTATAGCAGTCCAGTTTGTGTGTAAGTTGTCCATTTTTAATTATTTCTTCTCATTGTGTGTACTGTATTTAAGATTACTAGAAGTTCTAGGAGATGGAAGGAAATTTGAGAGTTTTGCCAGGCTTAGGATATCTGTTTTTACATCCTTTCCATTGGACATATGGGCCAAGCTTTGGAGACCTGCCCTAAACCCTGGCCTCTGACTTCCCCTCTAGGCTTTTACCTCTAGTTGTCTTGTCACCTCCCAGAGCAGTTTGAGGACCATATTGAAATGGTGTGTAATCTCTATCTTGGTAGAGCAATAGTTATTTCTATGGGCTTTGGATACTTTCAGGAGACCCTCTCCAACTAAAGAACCCATTCTTGTGCTAATTTTCTCAAACTATGTGAAACTCTTCCCAAGGCTCCAAACACACTATCAACCTCATTTTGCTAGTTAGTTCCCCAAATTTCTAAACTGTTTATCTACCTAGCCTCCCTGCGTGCTTGCTTTTCTTAAATTCCAAAGGAATCATTCAAAATATGATAAAATCCCAGGTTGTCAAAGCCCTCAGCCATCCATCCCCTAATTGCCAGCCTCCCTTACCTGTGCTGCAACCAGTCAGTCACCGGGCTCACTTCTGACCAATTTTGATTGTCACAGAAATCTTGTTTCATTTTCAAAGACTCATTTCTGGTAATGTTTAGAAATTAAATCACAATTTTAAATTGAAGCTTTCCCTCATAACCCTAGCATTGGAAAGATCCAACTATACACTTCCAGTATTTTTGCTTTGGAAAGGGGGCATGATGTGCTCTATAACCCTTTTTCTTCTTCTAGTCGCAGGTTCCTTCAGTGTCTTGAAAAGCATAAATACATCCTCACTTACCTGAGCCGGGTTGCAGCCGTCTCCTTGGTCGTCCACAGTTGCTGATCTGGAGTGCGGTCCTGAGGGACGGGCAGTGGCTCCAACATGCAAGGCTGAAGTGGGGCTCCAGCCTGTAAAGCTTTCCTGGTTCACGTCTAAGCTTGGTCCCCTGCACTGCCCACCCC
>CM052438.1:65196715-65261355 GCA_028533085.1 Varecia variegata | reverse complement strand
GTAGTTGGCTGTAAACACGGGTGCATCTTTGGATTTGCTATTTGAACCACAGAATGCCTTTCGTTCACAGCTGTGAGCCACTGAAATTGCTAACAACATGAAACATGTCACACAACATCCTATTGTGCATACAAATATAATAATTTCAAAAAGCATTTCTAAAACGGTTCTGATTATGATAAAATAATCCGCATTTAAGCAATAGTGTGTCCTACCTGAGAATTCCAGGAAGTCACATAATAGTCACCTGGGGAGGGAACCTGGAATGTCACCTGCACATTATGCAGAGGCAGCATTTACCAACAAATCCCCGGGGGGTACAGGATTTCCAGTCTCTGTTAGAGGATTACTGCTCTATTTATGCTTCCTGCCTCATCACTGCAACATATGTTCAACACTGGTTTTATAGTGACAGTTTATACTTTACGCCCAAGAATAGTAAATGGAAAGAAGTAAGTTTTAAGGAAAAGCAAAATATTATAATTCTCAAACTGGCTGGGTCAGGCATGCAAGAAAACGTGCAAAAAATGAATATTTGTAAACTTTGATTCCTTAATCAAGTGATAATGTCTCCATAGTAGTTTTCAAAGCACCCATGAGTGCCCAAAAATTTAAAAATGAGCAGATACTCACCCTGATTACAATAGATTTTTTCTTTTTGCTGTTAATGAGATAAAAAGATTCAATTTATTTAATGTTTTTGCTTCTGTTACGAAGTTTAAAAGAGCGTCGGAATCACATTTTGATAATTTCTTTTGGTTACTACTTGATTTGGTCTGAGACCAAGTTTTTAACCACCTCCTTAAATCAAAATGTGCAGGATAGGCCATTAGCTCTAGTCATTATTCCATTAACTCATCATTTTTTTTTTTTTTTTTTACCAAATGATGTATTTATTATCTACAATGTGCAAAACATTGTTATCAGGCACATAGATAGGAATATACTAAATAATTGGAAGGACATAATATCTCCTACTCACAAAATTTCAACTTATAAACCTTCACAAATATTAACAAATCATTTTTTTAACCCTTTATGATTGTCTTTTTTTTTTTTTTTAATTTAAGCTGCTTCAGCTGTGCTTGGGAAAGTCTAACATGGTTGAGTAATGTACTCCCTCTAGTGGCTAAAGACAGAGAAGAAAGTATTTGATTCCTTCATTTGAGGGTTTGTTATGATTTTAATTTCTGAGCACTATTTTTTGGCATGTGTTCCCCCTAAAAACTTACATTTTGGTACATTTAATTTGCCAAAGCCACAACAAGCAGTCTATGAATCTTTCCGTAGTTTCATTTTATTTCCATTGTTATCTCTTTTTTCTTT
Source organism: Varecia variegata (assembly GCA_028533085.1). NCBI lineage: Eukaryota > Metazoa > Chordata > Mammalia > Primates > Lemuridae > Varecia > Varecia variegata. Next base: position 65,260,029 of record CM052438.1, on the reverse strand, counting down.
CCCATCATAGTTCTTTTCATTCTTAAAGTCATTCATTCAGCCAACAACTATTTACCGAACGTCTGCCATGGGCCAGGCATGGCTCTAGGCAGGGAGTGAACAAACAATTCAAAATCCCATCTTGGAAAACAAAAAACAATATCAAATAACGTTCATTGTGTGCTTCCTACATGCCAGACCATGTATTTAGTGACTTGCAATTATTATTGAACTGAATCCTCCCAACAACCCTGTTTGGAAACTGAGGAGCTAAGACTCTTGCCCAAGATCACACAGACAGGAGGGACAAGAACCTCTCAGCAAGCTTCTCTGACCAGGTGGATACAGACCATCCAGGGACTCTGAGCTTCGAGGCCTTGTTTTAATTTTCATGATGGTGAAAGGGAAGAGGTGAGCTGCCCTGTCACGTGCTGGGAAACCGGCTGTGAGCAGAATCTTATGTCAGTATGAAGGGGTCCATTTCTATGGTATCGTTATTTATTTTACACTAGTTATTTCCTCAATCGTTGTATGCCCTTATTATTTGCCACTAACCATGTGACTTAACTATCATTCAAATCTATTCACTTTTCTTTATGTGTTTAAAAGTCATTAGCAGTGTAGTGGTCTAAGCCACCAACTGCAGAACAGTAAATATTGAAAGTGTAATCTTGCCCTTTGAAGTGTTTCTGACTGGAATAAATGTTTGTTCAGGTTGTAGCACTGCCCAGGTTCTGCTGGAACAAGCAGAAAAAAAATTATTAGGTGCAAGAAAAGTTTTATGGTGGATTTCTATTAACTTACACTTCAGGCTTGTATTTTAAAGGGGAATTATCAGTGTCTGCTCCAACTATACAAGACAAAGTAAAACAAACCAAAAGAAGAAAACTGAAAAGAGGTTAACTCAGGCCAACAGTTGAAAAAAAAAAAAACAAGTAAAAACCAAACAGGGGCATCCTATCTCCAATCAAAAGGCCTGCCCTGTCACCCAAACTTTATTAAAATCACAAGGGTGGCTCTTCCCTCCTTGTTAAAACTTTTGTGTACAAGCAGTTTTGAAAGATAACTTTGCCATTTAATTCTATGTGGTTCTTTCTTCATTTCACCAGATTGTTTTCTCCACAAATTGTGCTTATAATTGACAACCAGTATCTTACTTTGAGATATCAAGATACCAGTTTCTGTTGGGGTTAAAATGCTCTTAGTCACTATTTTTGTTTTATACAGAAAAACTTTCATAACAAATATTTCTCCAAGAGGGTAGATCCACACTAAGAAGATCCTCTAAAGAGGATCTGTTATCTCTGATATGATCGATCCTTCTGCCTTTCTGTAATCACCTCTTCTCCTACAGTGTCAGCTATCACCGCTAAGGAGACAACTCTTAGTCTTCCTAGTTCTCCCTTACAAAACTCAGTTGGATTCTCCAACTGCCCTCTGGGCCTCTTTATGTAGATTTCCCACTCATGCTTGAAGCTCAACATGTCCTCAAAGAGAACTCATCCTCAAGTCTGCTCCTTCATCACCGTCTCCCTAACCATTGCCAAATCCTGTAATGATATCTCTACCATGAGTTTTGGATCTGTTCCTGTCTTGTGAGTTCATGGTGCCCAGAGTCAAGTTGCCCTCACTTGTTCTTTCTTGAACTACCATAAAAGTCTTTTAACTGGCTCCCTAGTTTCCAAATATACTCCTGTAGGCTAGCGGCCATTCATCAGTCTCTAAGTCCTGTATGCAAGATGCAAGCTGCTATCAATCTCTGTAGCTCACCAATCTTTTGCACATCATTGGCAAATTAGAGAGAAACCACAGAGCCCAGGCTGGCATCCAGGGGCGTACAAAATGGGGTCCCTCCCAGTGGGCCTTTGGACCTACCCTACAAGCTTTGTAAATTGGAGTTCCCACCCTTCCCTAAGCTAAGCAGTCTTTCCCTGACTCCAGAGGTTTATTCACACTGTTTTATCTAGATGGTATGCCAGTCTCACCTCCATGTTGCCTGATTTCATCCATTCATTAAGGCCTTCAAATTCAGAAGCCACCTTTTCCATAAAGTCTTTCCACTTCCTCCTAAGGAGAATTTTCCCTCAAATATTTATAGAACATTGTTGGTCTTACTCCATCATACTTTCCTCATTTTCTTCTTCTTGGTATTATAGTTATGGATTTATATGTCTTATTCCCCCTGCGCGTGCACACACACACACACACACACACAAACACACCCCATTCCCTCCTTGTGCTGGACATGGCACAGTAGTCAGGAAAAAGCAGGTGCTCTGGATCCTAACTCTAACACCTATCTGCATAGCTGTAGGCAAGTTTCTTGTCCATTGCAGACTTAGTTCCTTTATTTATAAGAAAGTAGTAATGCTCAAAATTTTAAAAATTAAATTAAATCATGTATATTAACTATCAGGTACTCACTATGCTAGCTCTTATTAACTATAACTATCTGGAAGGAGAGCACTCAGTCTTCCCCTGCAATGCCTCCCATCCCGACAGAAGTGTGAGCTCAGAATGCTGGATGAACTGAAGGACCTTGTCTTTAGGAGGATCCCTTTGCTTAATACTTATTGAAAAATTTACTAGCAGCTGGACAAGCACTGTGCTGACCTATAGAGCACTAAAAGATATTCCACAATTAGATTAATCAGACTCTGGGGTCTCAGCTGGACCAAAATGGCCAGTTATTATAAAGCTGCTCTTGGTATGGTGAGGCCCAGCCATTACTTATGTTTCAGAGCCGTTAGAGCCATGTGACAAGTGAATATCCGAAAAAGTCAAAACCCAGCAAATGCACTAATGCGCAACCACCTCCACCCTGGTTTCTAAGGCAGAAAGTGGCATCACACTGCATCCTCTAATGGCTCCCAGAGGTCAATCTAGGGGTTTCCTCCACTCCCAGTAATTCTGAGAATTGTTCCTTAAAGCTGCTATGAATTAATGCCTTTTTAAGTATTAGTTGGCAAGTAACAAAGATAAGACTAGAATTAAGGTGGAAAGGTTTGTGGCCAAGCAAGACCGGGCAAAAAGAGGGTAGGAATTTGTCCTATCAAAACATCCACATCATTTTTTCAGATGTGTTTTCTAGCTGGTACATGTGCCATGAGTTTAATGAAAAGCAACGAGGAAGTACAGTTACTTTTTGCTAGAAAAAGTCATTCACTGACAAACAAGTACGATAGTTCTCATGCACAACCTCCTCCCCCCTTACCTCCAGCATGAGTACACACACACACAGACACACACATACACACACACACACAGGGCCTTTCCCAGATCTGCCAAGAGGGCTTGCCCTGCACCAAGTGCCAAGAATATTTTTTTCTCTACAGAAACTGAGTGTAAAATTATTTATATATTTGGCTATCCAACCATCTGTTTCTTGCCATGTTTCAGTAACGATTTAAGATGGCTTGTGAGGATATGTAATATGACAAGAATTTAAATTAGAAGTGAGATGAAAGAAGAAATAAAAAGAAACCAAACATGAAAACACATAAGACATTAAAAGAACTAAAAACCATGTTCCTTCCATACATCTCCTGCCAGTGAACCACAAATTTATCTCTAATCATTCCAGTGGCCAGCTCTGAAGAGAAACCTAGTTGATCACGTAACTCTCATCTCTAAGAGGGATTTCCAAACTTCTGTGTGCATCTGAGTCACCAAAGAGCTTATAAAACTAGAACCCCTTGGGGGCCCACTTACAGAATTTCCAATTCTGTTGATCTGGGGTGAGATCTTGCAATTTATAATTTTGGCAAATTCCCATTGATCTTTCAGATTAAAAAAAGTACTCAGGACAATAACAGTTATTTTTAATATCAAAATCATAAAGAACTTTCTTCAAGGGAATAACAAAGAGAACCTCATCAGATACAATGAACATTCTTACAGAGATGCAAGATGAGCTTCAGAGGTCACATGCTATTGCTTGCAATAACCTTCAAATAGGCTTTTACGGAACTATGTATGCTCAGATTTGGTGAAATTGTGGGTGGGGCCAAAATTAGAATAATGTTTTCCGAGAAGTTGTCTTTTGTCAGTTTGGCTTGGCCCAGATTAGGAGCTAAAAAGGACTTTGTTCAATTCCATTATCTCTATAACAAGCAAAAAATTAAGAACCTCTTAGTAAATATGTTAGCAAAGCATACAAGATTCAGGGCCATGTCAGCACTGAGATTTATCTATAAACTATAATGTGGTTTTAGAGGAATGGACTCTAGTTAATCTTATCTTTAAAGTTTGTCCTCCCTCAGGGCTTGAATTATGTTGGAGGGAGGAGGCAGAGGTGCTGAATGGAAGGATATGAGTTCATCTCACCACAGGGATTGCTCTTTGTGAAGACCTAAGTCTGTTTTTAGTGAGCCCAAATCATCTAAAGTTTTCCATACAATGAGCTCCTCAATATACATGAATTTTGCATGGTCGTGTAAAGTTTCATTCACTTAAATTTTATAGCTGAAGAGACTTGAATTTTATTATGTTTTTCACATCTCCTGTCACTTTGAATCTGAAATGAATCTGTGAGAGTTTGGGGTGCTTTATAGTTAGAGTTTTATTTTGCTTTATTTTGTTTTTTAACAAATCTGGTACTAGATGGGTTTCTCCTTTAGTTTTCTGGAAAAGGTGAAAAATTAGGGCTGGTACTAGACACTCTGTTATTTGCAGCATCAAATTGACATCAAATCTACTATTTGCAGGTTTGAGAGTCACTGCTCTCAAACCTGGGTAGAAAATCATATGAACAGTGCTATTAGATATTGAGACCTCCTTCCCTTATTCAACAAATATGTATAGAGGGCTTGGTATTTGCCAAGCACTGTGGCAGATGATGAGAATACAAGAATGAGCAAAAGTCTGCCTCCGTGGCGTTTATAGTCCTGTGTTTACTGACAAAAGGCAATTACAAGATAGTGTGGGCAGTCATCTGAACGAAGAAATGCAGAACATTCAGGAGAGAAAATAAAATCCACGCTTGGGTTGTCAGGAAAGGCTTCTTGAAGGGAGTTACATGTAAGCTGAGACCAAACATGTAGATAATATGTAAGTAGAAGTTAAACACGTGCATGTCGGTTAAGCGAAAGTTGGGATGGTGTTCAAAATGGAAGAGGGGAGAGCGTACAGTTGGCCCTCCGCATCTCTCGGTTCCACAACCACAGATTCAACCAAACTCGAATCAAAAATATTTAAAAAAAAAAAAACAAATAATACAACAATAAAGAATAATAAAAATTAAAAAATACAGGCTGGACGTCACCATGCCTGTAATCCCAGCACTTTGGAAGGCCGACGTGGGAGGATCGCTTGAGGCCAGGAGTTCGCGACCAGCCTGGGAAACATACGGAGACCCTGTCTCTATCAAAAAAAATTTTTTTTGATATAGTATAACAATTATTTATATAACATTTTCATTGTATTAGGTATTATAAGTAAACTAGAAGTGATTTAAAGTATACACGAGAATGTGTGTAGGTTATATAAAAATACTACACCATTTTATATCAGGGGCTTGAGCATCCACATGTTATAGTATGAATGTCATGCCAAAAATCATTAACCCGCCATTCTGCTTTAATCTGCCATTTTGCTTCTGTAAACCTGCTTGCTCCTGCTTGCTACCCCAACACAGAAATGCCTGAGTACAACACCCATGTTTTGCGTAAACAAGATAAGGCCCAGAGCCCAAACTGCCCAGGGCATGGTACACCTAAGATAGGAAAATGACCGCTGGGAATGAGACCAATCCAGAGCAGGAACGATGGCCTGGAACTGGACCAATCCGGAGCCCACCCGATCAGCAACTTTTAAAGAAGCCAGTGAACTAAGGGGGGAGGAGGGTGGTGTGCCCAGCGTGTCGTGTGAAACCAGTGTGTCGTGTGAAACCTGCAAAAGAGTATAAAAGCTTAATTTTACCCCAGGGCGGGGTCCTAGTTCGTGGAGAGGCCACTGCGTTGGTGCTCTAGGACTTGGACCCTGGCTCAAGCTAGTAAATAAACTCCTTTGCCATTTGCAGCCTCAGCGACTCCGCCTCTCTGTTCCCGGGGCCGAGGGGGACCGGCTCTAACACACACACAGATTTTGCTATCCACTGGAGCTCTTGGAACCAATCTCCTCCGGACACCATGGGTGCTGAGGAAGGATGGTACAACCAAACCAAACCAAAACAAAACAAAACAAGAAACCCATCTTGTTGTGAAGGTTCATGAGATAGAAGAACATACACTACTGAAGCTGAAATAAATGCAGTCTGACCTCCGCATGAGTATGTCAGGCTGCGGGTGAAAAGGCTGAGAGATAGGGAGAGGGGCACCAGATCTTGAAAGCCCTTGTAATCCGTATTAAGGAATTTAGACTTTATCCCAAGAGAATCGAGGAGCCATTAAGCTGGTGATCAATTGTTTGCATACAGAAAGATTACTTGAACCTCTAAATCCCTCATGCCTGAAGTTTCATCATGTGTAAGGGTCAGGTGAGTGATGTTAAGGGTTTAACACCTGAAAACCTAAGGTAGTGAAAGAAACTTAGAACGGAGAGTGCTGTTGCTGCTTGGAAAAGCCCGAGCATCCCACGCAGGTACAGCCAGTCCTGCCGGCCCCGAGTACAGCAACTCGGAGGCGGCTGGGCGAACTGCGGCCACGTTGAGGTCTGGGAGATGAAGGTACTTTGCCGGTTATGGGAGACTAAATCAATGACAGTGTTATTGTATTGTTCCTCAAAATAAGCAGTATATTGTATACTTTTCCCATATTGTGTACTTTTCCTATATTGTTTTTCACATTCCTCACCTCTGTATCTCCATCATCCAAGCAGACAGTTTCTACGGGAAAGGACAAGTGGACCTACGGTAGTGTGTGAGCGCCCCCTGCCTTGACCCGCTGGAGATGCAAGCTCCCGTAGAAAGGTAAAGCACATTTGCAAATGTTTATATTAGTGGGTCAGTTATTTAACAGGGACATTGAAATATATTGCTGGAGAAGTGTTCTCAGGTATGATAAAAAGAAGACAAGTATTTCATTTTAAATTTGTTTGTGATTAATGGATACGTTTTAAAAGCTGAAGCTGGAAGACAACTAAGGCCGTAATATACACAGGGGAGCTGTGACTCTGCTTAAGGGAATGAGAGCTCACCCACAATACAGAGTAATTCAATTTATGAAGAAATCCCATGATTTTAATACTATATATAATTTCAAATATTGGATAATGCAGTGATATGAAGGAAAAATTAAATGTTTCAGAAATGGAAATGCTTAACATGAGATGATTCCTCTGTGTCGTTTGCCATCTAGTGTTCATTTGTGGAAATAAAAAAGGCTGGTACAATAATTTCCCAAGTAGGCTCATCAGGTGGCAAAGGGAGGACTCACAGCAGCATTTCAACTTTAAGATCTCAAATTGTGCCCTAAAACCCTAGAAGGCTTGCGGAGGCGGGCGAATGGATGAGTGGGTGAGTTGGCTACTTCTAAAAAATTGGTTACTTCTGGGAAACAAAATGGTTTTCAATTCTGGCTACCTAATAATCTCACCTGGGAAATTTATTAACAATACAGACGGCCAGGGAATAGTCTAGACCTGGTAAGCCAGATTCACGAGGGGGGACCAGAGCAGTGGCATGTTCTACAAGCTCTCCAGGTGGTTCTAGTGTGCAGCCAGGGGGAGCTCCGCTGGGCAGTGGTTGGCACTGTGGACCCCAGCTGTGTCTCTGCAGGAGTTTCACCACCTCACTGTCACCTCGGGCAGGGAAATTGGGCAAATTAAATAACATATATGTACCTCAGTACAAAAAGGATAATAACCTCTCTTGTGGTTGTTGTGGGGATTAAACATGATCATGAATATCAAGTGCTTAGCGTAAAGCATTGTACGCTGTAATCAACAAATGCTAAATAATATTAATAATATTTATGATCAAGGAAAATATTTTATGAGCTATTTAAAGCAATAAACTACCTAAGGGATATGAACGTATTACATAGGACATATTAGAAATTAAAATATATTACATATGGCATATTTCTATTCCTCTTAAACAGGTAACCTTGTGGGATTGTGCTCATACCCAACTCAATCTGAGGGTGGCTACTCCTGAGAAGCACACTACTTCTTACCCAGTGCCGACCTGAAGTGCTTTATTACATGTTAAGTTATTCCCAATCATTCCCAATATCTGTCTTTGGGTTCAAGATTCCCACTTCCCTAGCAAATTTCATTTGTCTTGCTTGGGTCAGATGTCCTCTCTTGAATTAATCAGAGGCCAGAATCCCATCTACAGACGTGGTGACAGTAGGTACAGCCCTGTTTCTTGGGAGCAGCTCCCAGGGAAAGGAGAAAAACTGCAATGTAGAAATATCTTTGAAATCATAAAAAGAATATATATATATTATTACTGTAGACTGTTCTGGGCAGAAGGAAAATCATCAGAGAAGGCACAGAAGAGTCCACTGAAGAGCTAGTGTTTCAGTTTGGGTGGAGTTTCAGTAGGAATGTTTGGTGGGGCCATATAATGAAAACATGGCTATGACAAATTGGATGTAGGGAACAAGGAAAGAGAGACATCAATATAACAAGTGCTAATTTGGAAAGGCAGAGGAGAAGGCAAACAGTAGAGTAGCAGAACATTCTGAGCAAAAATAAATGAGTTGGTTTGAGACGTTGACAGAGGGCAATCAGAAGGGGGCATCCAGGAATGAGCTGGAGATTTGGAGTGAGAATTCAGAAGGGACATGTGGGCTGTGTCAAGATTTGAGAGTCAGTAGGATAGAGGTGATGGTTGAAGTTGTGGGGCATGCATGAGTTTCCCCAGAGTGACTTGACAGTCATAAGATTAACCACCAAGGATGGTACTCTATAGAATAGCATCACCACCAAAGGAAGCCAGCAAAGGGGATCGAGAACAGGAAAAAAAAAAAAAAAGGAAAATTTCAAATGTGTGATTTTAAAAACAGAGAAGCAAGGGGGAAGTACTGCAGGGAGGTTAGGTTAAAAGCAGAAAAGATTTGGCTTCTGTAAATTATTAGGACATGAATGGTGACTTCATAAAGTATAGAACCATTGAGGTGATAGAGGTTGAGCCAGCCTGGAAATCATCCACATTAGTTTGGGTAGATATAGTCAATTTTTTTCCATTGCTTTCTAGCATTCATTGTATGACTAGACCACACTCTTAAAAAATCCATTCTGTTGTTGGTGGACTTTTGTATGGTTTCCCACTTAGGGCTATTATAAAATAATGCCACTATGAACATACTTATACATGCCTTTTGGTGCATATATGTGTGCATTTATAGTGGGTCAGTGCCCAGGAGTGGAGTTGCTGTGTCATAGGGCAAGCATATGATTAGGTTTAGTATTAATAGATACTGCCAGAGTTTACCAAAATATTAATTATTAGCTAAATATTAGTTATACCAATATCCACTCTGCCAACAGTGTCTGAGAAGGCAAGGCACTTCACATGCTTACCAACCCTTCATATTGTTGGGAGTTTATTTAGTTTTTGTTGCTGCTGGATTTATGTTTTGCTTTCTGGTATATGTAGTGGCATAAAATTATTTTAATTTGCATTTCTTGGATGACTAATGATATTAAGCAGTTTCACATTTGCTTTTTGTTTGAATATATTATTGTGTGGACTATATGTTCAAGTTATTTGCCTATTCTGTAATTGGATTATCTTTTTGATTGTTATATAGGAGTTGTTTATATATTCCATATAATTTGTCAGAAATATGTATTGCAAATGCAGTAGGTTGCTCTTATGATTCTGTTAATGGTGTATGTTGATAGAAGTATTAATGTAGCCCAATTTATCAGTTTTCCTTTAGGGTTAATGTTTTTTTGTGTCCTCTTTACTATTCTTTTCCTACTTAGGTCAAAAAGATACGTTATCTTCTAGAAGCTTTGTTTTACACTTCATATTTAGGTTTAGGACTCATCTGGAATTGATTTTTGTACATAGTGTGATGGAATCAATATTCTTTTTTCCCCTTTAATATGGATATAGACTCTTCACCACTTATCAAAAAGAATATCCTTTCCTTACTGCGTTGCAGTGACATCATTGTCATAAACTAGATAGTTCCATGTATTTGGGTTGATTTCTGGACACTGTTCTATTGGTCTATCTGTTTAGTCTTGTGCTAATATAACTGTTTTAATTTTGCAACTCTATAACAAGTCTTGATATCTGGTGGTCTAGTCTTCTAAATTTTCTTTTTTGTTTTTAGATGGTTTTAGCTATTTTCGGCTTTCTACATTTCCATATAAATTGTCAATCTTCCCACTTTACCTTCTTCCCCCAAACATGATTGAGATTTTGATTGGGATTATATTAAATCTGTAGATCAATTTGGTAAGAATTGCCATCTGAGCAATATTGATTGTTCCAAACAATAAACATGGTATACTACTCTATTTATTACGATCTTTGTAATTTTTTTTCAGTAATGTTTTATAGTTGTTCTGTGTGGAGCTCTTGTACATCTTTCATTAGAATACTTTCTAGGTATCTACTGGCTTTTTAAAATACTACTGTAAATGTTATGTTCATTAAATGCTATCTTACGTGTTGCTAGCTTATACAAAGGCAGCTGATTTTTGTACATTGACCCTCTTTATCTCCAGTGACATCACTAAAGACACTAATTCTAATGGTTTGCAGATTCATTTCGATTTTCTAAGTCCACAATCACATAGACTATGTATTACTTTTATTTCTACCAATAAATCCCTCTACTTTGTTTCCTTGCTTTGTATCTAAGGCTACAGATTTTCCTATAAACAATGTTTTACCTTCATCCCACAAATTACATTTTCTAGACAAAGACTCCTAAGACATTTGAGGATGCTCAAAAATGAAAAAGATCAAACCAAAACAAACAAGCAAAATCCAACAACTAAAAACTGAAGAACTTGTAAAGGACAATGTAGGGGTTAGAATAACATTTAAAATATATAAAAGAATAGCCTAAGAAAGAGAGCATATTTAATCAAATGAAATAAAAACAAGGCGCTTTAAAAATGTTAACAGATGGGTTGGAAAATAAAGTTATGAAAATCTCTTAGAAGCAAAAGCAAAGAGATGTTAAACAGAGGAAATAAGCTGATAATGTACTACGTTCAACACCTGAATAGAAATTCTAGAAAGAGAAGACAGAGACTAAGGAACTGGGGGATTATCAAAGAAATAAAACACTGAAGACTTGAGGAATTTCCAGAATGAAAACAAAATAATTAACATAAAGAATGAAAAAGACACAAATTAATGTTTATCATAGGGAAATTAGAAAACTCCAGAAATAAAGAGAAAATCCTAAAATCTTCCAGAGAAAAGAGTATTCTGGATTGACCATCAGGTCAATTTCTCATTGGCAATATTGAAAGCTAAGAGGGTGAACCAATGCTTTAAATAATTCTGAGAGAAAACTTATTTTCAACCTAGAATTATAGATCTAGCCAAACTATCAATGAAGCAAGAGAGAACAGACATTTTCTGACATGGAAAAATCACAAAATTTTACCTCCCGAGTACCTTTTCACAGAAAACACCCAGAAGATGGGTTCACCAAAATGAATCAAGAATGAGGCCAGAATACAGAAGATTCAACATAAGAGAAGCAAAGGCACACCCTGAAGGACTACGCAGCACAGCTGGCCAGAAACTAATTCAGACAGAAGAAAAGGAAAAAGGGCAGCAAAAGATCTATCTCCAGAGAGAAAAGAAATATTACTAATAGAACAGAATATCTGAGTATAGTGAACAAATGGAAAATAAAAAGAATTTACAATCCGGGGGGACATTTGTTAATTTCAGAAAAAACACAAAGTTGCACAGGAAAGAAACTATAATCATGATGCACTAATTGTTAGCTAACCAGAGAATAAAAGTCATAAGTTAAACAATGATATTATTTTAACAAAAAAATTATATATTACTATAGTAGAAAGATGGAAAGGAGGAAAGAAAGGTAACTCATGGGTTCTTCCTCCATAATAGCAAGATAATGGAGAATGAGTAAAGCCAATAAATGAAGATGTAGTAGAACAGCTGTCCTTTAAAAAGATAGAATAAATACCAGAAACAACTGCTAAAAGTTTGGGGAGACTGACTCAGGGGTGGGTTAGAATGGGATAGGAAAATGCTGTTTTTCATTCTGATATCTGTAGTATTATTTGAAATTCTTAACTATGTATATGTATTAATTAGATAATGAAAAGTACATATTTTTTCTAAATAAGCCAGGGTAAAGATGGACCTGAAGCAAAAGGAAACGATTTGAAATTATTATTTTTTTCTTTCTTTAAACATGATACCTTAGGCTCTGGACTAGATCTTGAAATTAAGAACAACTGAGTTATGATGATACATATCACAAGCAAACCAATGATTCAGACATTGTAAACCATTTCTAGTAATAGCTAGCAATTCATAATAAAGCCAAAGAATGCTTTACATATATCACAGAATGAGCTCAATTTTGTTTAAGGGGTCAGGGAAGGATGTTCGAATGTATATATTTTATGGATGTGTGTATATACACATACAGAAAGATAATATATGTTGCCTACAACATATACAGGTTACGCCTAAGAAGTCTTGTTAATTAAAGAAAGATTTTCAAATATTGTTGGGTAATCCACTTGTCAATCATCCTTTTTCAGTATCTAAAAAAATTTCAGCCACAAAATATCCAGTTGCATTTAGAATAAAAAGATGAAAAAGCTACCTATGGAACAAAAAAATGTTTTTAATTTTTTAGAAAAGTTGGAAAAACTACAGGCAAACAAAAATTTATATTCAGTTATAATTTCATATTTCAAATATTTATAACTGAACACAAATCCCCTAAAAGTAATTTAAACCATAACTTTTAATAATGTAAATACCAATTATACTTTTTATTTAAAATTTTATTCATGATAGTCTTCTTAATTAAAATAAATTTACTTTCAAAAACAACCTATCTTGGAATAAAACAGTACCAAATGTTTTAAGTGCATGTAATCAATAGTACAAATAGAGTAATTATAATATTCAAATCTTAGTATCATATATATTTAATTAGATGTACATACAATAAAATAAGTCCATACTTTGAAATCTTTAAATAAGCCCTTTTCGTTTTATCAAATACAAGGCTGATAGAAACCTATGATAAAACTTAGTAGTCAGTTCATGTGCTATGGGCTAAACAATAAACCCGTTTAAAATGTCTATGAACCAATACAATTTTTTTGAGTTTGATAGGCCAAAGACTATTAAGGAATATTTAAAGGCTCAGTAGAATCCAATAACAATAAAGTTAAATAAAGAGTTTGGGGAGAAACCAAATAAGTCAATATTAACAACACAGTGTATTTCCCAGCATAACCAAATCAGTGTAAATATCTTCAAAATGCAAATATTGGATTTAATAAAATGCTACTGTATCTAATTAGTTCAGATATCTGAGAAGAGTGCTTTGGGAAACAGTTTCTCCTGTCCTGTAGAGGGACTTTAAAGCAAATCCAAATATATACTGTAACAAAGTACTTTTGAAAATGTATTCATTGCAGAAATGCCCACAGTAAGCAATGTTATCTTGCAGTATGGTAATGTGAAATGGTATGGTAATATGAAAGATAAAAAAGAGAACTAGATAATTTTTACTTCAAAACCTGAAGCAAAAATACAGAAAATGGTGAGCTCATTACTTTATGTATCTATTATAACTAGGAATTGTTGCCCTCAAATTATTCATTCTTGCAATGTTTGTTTTTGGATTGCCTACTCTTCGACAGGTAGTATACTAGGTGCTATATTGACACTGATGAATAAAACAAACATGGTTCTCTGGAAAGAAATAAACCTTGGTCTAGGAAGTACTTTTTATATCCTTATAAAATTACTTAAATAGGGCTTTTGAAACTAAAGAGAAAGTTTTTTTAAAAAAGGTAATTTTGTGAGTGTTTATGTACATACACAGTAAGTCAAAATTTCAGAGGACCTTAGATACTTAGAAAGGCAAAATTGCTAATTGAGTATTTCAGTTGATGTTACACTTATCTCATGAACTGTACTTCCTGTTCTGTGCTTTTTCCTAAAGTACATTCTTACATGAAAAATTTTTAAAACAATGAAACAAATATTACATGTATTTTTTCAAACATAGTCTTGGTAAAATATGGACCACGTTCCAATTTTTTAATAGAGACAGAGACAATTTAAACCAAGCATATCATACATCTGAAACAGATATCCATCAGTGAGTCAGCAAATCTGGGCAAAAGCAACTATGACTGAATAGAAGGCTGTTGTAATTAATCTTCATCATCTCGTTGAAAAGGTATGACTTGAATTTCTTTGGCTATCCTTTCTGCTAATGCTCTACTATTTGCAGCAATTACTCTTCGTGACATCAAATCAAACGGTCCACCTAAAAGCAAATCAAGTTTGGAAAATAGTTATATCTGGTACAAAAATAATTCATATAAAACAAGTATAACACTATGCACTATAGCAAATTAAAACATTTTAATACTTTCAATTTTCTTAAGAAAAAAATCTATTCTGTCATATAACTACAATGTTTCAGCTTTGGTAGTATATAACAGAGTTTCTAAGCATCTTTTTTGAAGAAATATCAGTTGCTGGTTTGAGGGGGGATCTTAAGTTACACTAGTCAGAAAATATCTTTTCTTTCTATTTCTTCTGTTGTGCATTCTTATTATCTCCTTACTTTTTGAGAATCTATGGACAGAAAATTTACTCCAAGGCATTTTCATAACACTGTCCTTCCCATTTCCTTATATTTTGTTGCCTTTCTCCTACACCACTGGTGAATTCTGTGAGCCCAGGTTCACCCTTCACTTTCACAATTTTACCATCAGTTCAAAGTAAGTATGTAACCTTTCTAGGGTCAAGGCAGAAGGTGATGGTAGAAGTCACCCATCATTGAATATCAGGTGCAAGAGCTCTGGGTGCAAGCCTCAGACTCAGTGACTGTCTAGATCTCTCTGCAGTCTCTCAGGAATTCCTGCTACTCACATTTGAAAAGCCTTTGCCATTTATCATCATCAGTCCCACATTACCATCAGCTCCTACTCTTGCCTCTATCTCCTAATGTTTGTTTTGAGTTTGCACAAAATTACATAGCTTCTTTTTGCCTTAAAAGCTGAGGATCAATATATATCAAATAAGTTTTTAAACACCATATGTGGAGGAAAGTCCAACAGATGTGGAGAGAAAAATGCTTCACTGTCCCATAATTTTACCTGTAACATCCATTAGCACTCCACCAGCTTCAGAAACAATGATGGCAGCTCCTGCAATATCCCAGCAGTGAATTCCCATTTCATAATACGCATCTGCCCCTCCAGTTGCCACAAGGCACATATTAGTAGCTGCTGTTCCAACACCACGGATCCTAACAAATAGCATTTAAAAAGAAGATTAGGGTTTTTTAAATTTTGTTCCCCCCACCCTGATGGTTTACTAGAAGCATTTCGAACATGCCTCATCCACTTAGAAGAACCAAAATAATGTGTAGACAATCACACTTTGAATACATTATCCAGTATCCATGTATTGGGATACATCCAATACATGTTCTGTTGAACATGAAAGTTCAACAGAAAAGCGAAAGGAAACTCCAAAGTCTGGGAAGAAGGAAGAAAACAAGCAGTTGCATGGCTGGAACTGGCCAATGACTGGGAGTGACTCCCCAGTATGGGAGAGGGTAAGTTAGCGTCTTTCTGCAGTCCACTTTCCCACTGGAGAACAGCATAATCCAGGACATGGGAGAGCACCTTGACCCTCCCAACCCCTGATTCTAACATAGGGAGCAGCCGGGAGACTGAGAATGAACTGCTCCAGGGAGTGTCCCACGTCCTTGCTCAGACCTAAGCAGCTACAGTAAGATCACATTCTCGATCCTATCTCTTAACAAACTGTGTATGGTCCTATACTCATTGGTACTAGTCTTAGGCATTAGGGAGACTCAGGCTGCAGCTTGCAGAATGGGGGCTCGGGCAGGGGAGGGGCTCCCACAACCAGAACTGAGAGGCAAACACAGAGTGGGCTCCAGCCATTGGCACTGAAACCAGGCACTGTCCCCACCCCTGGGACCTGACCAGGATGAGAGGTGCTGTGGCTGCTTGGTCCTGGGGGTTTCACAACCCTATCCACCACTGGGGAGATCTGAGCACTTCTCTCAGGGGTCAGAGGTCAGACATAAACAACCCAGTGCTACAACCTCACTGGCTCCTACCTGCAAGTATCACCTTCCAGACTGGAGGCTAGCTTGTACAACCCATCGCAACCACCACCAACACAAGAGCACAGGAACGGTAAGCGCATCTCACCACCACTGCTACTGCCATTGTCTACACCAGCCTGGCTTCCCAGGAGCTTGAGAGCCCACCCACCTGCTCGGTATATCACCACTATAACCGGCACCCAAGAAGGACACCTAGAGCCCCAAGATTCAGCCTGCTTAGAACCTCCAACACAGATGCCAGCATAAGCTGCCTCAGATTACAAGGATAGATACATTTAGCCCTCCACCCCTACCACTGAAACCTGAAGATGGGCCATCTGGCATTCCAGTCTACAGCACAGCTTCACCACAGCCTCTACCAGTAGCTATACCCTAACACACTGAGGATTCCACAGATGTCACTAAGGTTATTTATAGCCAAAGAAATCATACAGAGTCTTCACTACTACAGACACCTAAAAGCAAAGACAGAAGGACTGACTCAACCAACATCATAGTTACACCTTCAAGAAAAAATTCCCAACCAATGACAATAAATTCAAAAATAAAAAGAAGCAACTCTTACATCAGATACACAGAAACCAATGTAAAGACACAGGAAGCGTGAAAAAGCTAGGTAATGTGACTTCCAAAAACAAAGACAAAATTTCTTCAGCAATAGATCCTAATGAAAAGAAATCCTTAAAACCAAAAAAAAAAAAAATTAAAAATATTGATTTTTAAACAAGGTCAATGAGATGCAAGAGAAATTTAAAAACTGATACAAAGATCTCAGAAAATTAATTCAGGATATGAACGACAGATTTACCAAGAGGATACATATTCAAAACAACCTCCCATCAGAAATTCTGGAACTGAAAAATTAATTGAAAGAAATACAAAATATATTTGAAAGCTTCAACAATACACTAGACCAAGCAAAAGAAAGGATTTCATAACTTGAAGATAAGCCTTTCAAAATAATCCAGTCAGACAAAAATAAAGAAAAAAGAATAAAAAGAACAAAGCTTTGAAGACATTGGGGACTATATAGAATGACCGAACTTACAAATTATTGATATTCTTAAGAAAGAAGAGAGATTAAAAGGCTTAGAAAACCCATTTCACAAAATAATACATGAAAATTTTCCAAGTCTAGAAAGAGATTTATTAATAGACATCCAGATACAGGAAGCTCAGCAATTCCCATCAAAACAATGCAAAAAGGAGTTCACTACAGCACATTATAATCAGACTGCCTAAAGTCAAAGATAAATAGCAAATCTTAAAAACAGCAAGAGAAAAGTGTCTTCTCACTTATAAAGGAAACTCCATCACATTAACAACAGATTTCTCAGCAGAAACCTTACAGGCAAGAAGAGAATGGATGATATTTGAAATGCTAAAAGAGAAAAACTGCCATGTAAGAATAATATATCCAGCAAAATTATCTTTCATAAAGGAAAGAGAAATAAAGTTACTCCCAGACAAGCAAATGCTGAGAGAACTTGTTACCATAATACTAGTCCTACAAAAAATGCTCAAAGAAATCCTAAACTGGAAGCAAATGAACAATATCCACCGGCATGAAAACACACGAAGTATAAAACTCACTAGTAAAGCAAACACACAAAGGAGAAAGAGAAAGAAATCAAATGGCCCCACTACAGAATTCTACTAAACCACAAAGGCAAAGAAACAGAAACAAAGAATTTATAAAACAACTAGAAAACAATTAACAATATGACAAGAACAAAACGTCACATATCAATATTAACCTTGAATATAAATGGGCTAAATGCTCCACTTAAAAGATATAAATTTGCTGAATGGAGTAAAAAAAACTATGATTTAACTATATGTTACTTGGAAGAAACTCACCCTACCTGTAAATATACATACAGACTGAAATTAAAGGAGTGGAAAAATATATTCCATGCAACTGGAAACCAAAAGTGAGCAAGAGTAGCTATATTTATATCAAATAAAACAGACATTAAATCAAAAACAAGCCAGGTGTAGCCACTCATGCTTGTAACCCTAGCACTTTGAGAGGCCAAGGCAGGAAGAATCTCTTGAGGCCCAGGAGTTCAAGACCAGCCTGGGCAACATGGTGAGGCCCCGTCTCTAGAAAAAATAGAAAATTTAGCCAGGCCTGGTTGCATGTGCCTGCAGTCCCAGCTACTTGGGAGGCTGAGGTGGGAGGATCACTTGAGCCCAGGAGTTTGAGGTTGCAGTGAGCTATGAGGACATCACTGCACTCTAGCCTGGGTAAGAGAGTGCAATCCTGTCTCAAAAATTAAATAAATAAATAAAATAACAGCTGTTGGTGAGGATACAGAGAAAACGAAATGCTTCTACACTGTTTCTGGGAAGGTAAATTAGTACAATCTCCATGGAAAATAGTATAGAGACTTCTCAAAGAACAAAAAAATCGAACTACCACTTTATCCAGCAATCCTACTCCTGGGTATCTACTCAAAGAAACAGAAATCAATATATCAAAGGGATATCTGCACTCTTATGTTTGTAACAGAACTATTCACAATAGCAAAGATAGGGAATCAATCTAAGTGTCAATCAATGGATGAATGAATAAAGAAGATGTGGTATATATACACAATGCAATATTATTTGGCCACAAAAAAGAATAAAATCATGTTATTTGCAGTAACATGGACGGAAGCCAGACACAGAAAGACAAATATTACATGTTCTCACTCATCAGTGGGTGCTATGAAAAAGTGTACACATGGACAGAAAGAGTGTAAGGTTAGACAACGGAGACTCCGAAGGGCAAGGGAGTGGTAGGGGGCATTGGATGATGAGAAATTATATAATGGGTACGAAGTATGATATTCAGGTGATGAATACAGTAAAAGCCATGACTTGACCCATTGTATATGTGACAAACTGCACTTGTACCACATAAACTTATATAAATAAAAAAAATTTAATTAAGATAGCAAAACAATACTTTAAAATAAGGATTATTTTTACTATTTAGTTGCTGAAGAATTAACTTCAATTTGAATGTTGATTGAGATGACTCGAACCAATCTAGAGGACAAATGTTTTAAAAAAGGTGGTATCTAATTATAAAATAAAAAAATAAAGTCTCATTATCATGGTGTACAATATAAATCACAAAACTAACCCTTCCAAAGCAATAATTTAATAAGAGAAATATTAAACAATGATTTTTCAGGAAAAAACAATGAAGAAAATACTATAATTCAACCATAACGGCATGTAAGTATATTCCTCTTTGTCTAACTCATGCATTACAGCTTGTATTATTTTATTCACATACACACGTAACATAAAGCAGATACCCTCTAAGAGGTTTAAAATATCGTGATATTGGTCATTCCCAGCTGGGTGTGCCTCATACACTGACTGAAGCAGTAACAGCAGGCCTGGGCTCTGCAGACACCTAGGCCTCCCTTGGAAGATCACTTCAGGTTTGCTTTCTCATAGCACCTCTTCCTTGCAAATACACCAAGCTAAGATAAATATGGATGCTAATTGATAGCAATTATAATAATAACTGATTCAGGAAGAAAATCATCAATAAATGCTAAAATTAGTGGGTGAGCGTTTGATATTTACATAGTGTCAAGGTCTCTCTCCACAAGATACACAATAAGTACAATGGGAAAAATGGCATCTTTACAATTTCTTCCCTTACTAGGTGACCAAAGTTGAAAAACTGAAGAATCAGAGCAATGAAAAAGATCACCAAAGAAATCAATAAGTCAGTGCTTCTCCTTGGTAATATTTTCCTAGATATATTTCTTTAAAAATACTGAAGTATAAATCACATTCTACTTCAGCCAATAGCAAAATGAAAGGTTAAAGTATTAAACCACTGGCAGCTCTTTTATGGCTAACACAACGATTTTATTGCCCATGGCTAAAGTCCGTGCTTCAAAACAGCACATTGTACCTGCAAGTTTATTGTTCTTCCCACAAGGACATCATTCTGGGAGGTTCTACAGCTATTTGACAGCAACTCTCTCTTTTACTTTACTCATTATTAAATAGACCACAGGTTTATAGCCCATAATCAGTTTGTACAAAGGTCAAACTATACTCTGAAGGTCCTGACTCCTAAAAGAGAAGTCTACCATTAGAGAAAGAAAAATGATCTGGAAGCTAGGGTTCTAGTCCTATCTCCATCTAGCTGTGTGATCTCAGGCAGCCACTTCACCTCTCTGAACTTCAGTTAACTCATCTACAAATTAAGGCCAATTTATCAGATAATCTTTGATCAGTTCTGGAGTCCTATAACTCAGTGATATGTTCAGAAGGAAAAAGGAACAGTTGGCAATAAAATGAAATCATAAAAATCTGTTGTTATTCAACAGCTTTTTATAATTTTTCATGCAAACAACTACACTAAAGGTCAGAGAAATGCTATTTAATATAGAATTAACTATACTAAAGTTAAGGACCTCAAATCTCTAGCTTCTCTTAAAAATTTAAAGATAAATGTAAGGATAAGTATTTGCTTTTAATTTCTTCACTTTTAAAACTGTCATTACAGAAGGATTCTGAGGTTTGGAGCATAAGAGTGGCATGCTGATTTTGAAACTCCCCATGACCCTCCTGAAAAAAAAAAAAAAATCAACAAGGAGGGCAAATAAAACACATAGGACCCCTTCCTTCAGCATTTCTAGGAAACAGAAAACAGAACTCTCAAATTCCCTGTAGGTAGAAGGAAAGGCAAACAAACAAATTCTAACAGAGCACTGCAAGCCTGTGGATACAGAGGGTGAGGATGAAGAGGCAGAAAAGACTTTGTGACAAAGAGCAGAGAGGACCGGAGAGGACCCACAGGCAACCTAGACAGAACCACCCTCAGACAGAGCAAGCAAGACAATAAATACAAAAATACTGAACACAGATCAGGACTTGGTAATTCGTAGTCCAGGCTGGAAAACATGCAGAACCTGACCAGGCTGCCTCAGGGAAGCTGTGACTCTGGAAGAGAATCAGATAAGATAAAAGAGGAGGTACCTCTGGGAGATAAAAAGTGAAGGAAAAATGGAAAGTAAGAGTGAAAAATTAAGGATCCTGCAGAAATGAATGAGAAACAAGACGTGACAACCCCATCTACTACCACCACTTAACAGATATTCCTAGAAGAAACTGCCCAGAAGGGCAGACCTGATAAAACAGGAACCCTGATCACAGAAAGAATAGAAATAGAAAAAAGTAGACTATATCCACACAAAATGATTGCAAAACATCAGGCATTGCTAATAAAAATGTTTTTGTTTTTTTGCTATAAATTCTCCTCCCTAAAAAAAAATGAAGCAGAAAAAAACTGAAACATCAATACAATCTGCATTAAATATCCCCAAATACTTGTGAATATGGAAAAAAATATAAATCATAAATATTGAAACTATGAGCAGAAATTGACAAAAAATAAAACACAATTATCAAACTCAAGAAAAAAAAGGGGAAAAAAATAATGAAAATACATCAGGCATGAAGAATAAATTACAGAACCAAAAATGAGATGCAAAAGAAAACTTAATAAAAAGGAATGAGGAAAAGCAAGAGAAGAAAGAAATGAAAAGGGAGAGAAAGAGGCTGAAATGGAAGACACAAGAAAGTGGAATCTTCCTATTGGTATCTCTGAAGAAGAAAATGATAGCAGAAGTGCACTAATATTTAAAATTATATCTCAAGAAAGCATTCTAGCAATAAAAACTACATGAATCTACACATTGAAACAGAACATTGACCCAGACTGAGAAATTCTACATATATCCTTACAAAACTACTAGCCAAAGATTAAGGGGGAAAAAAGAGCTCCAAGTAAAAGATGAAATAATGTAAAGGCCAAGATAACTAGTGGCATCAGATTTCCCAAAAGCAATATACAAAGAAAGGCAACAGTGAAGTAGCATTTTCAAGAAATTTATACTTTCTTTCATTAAGGATATTATATCCAGCAAAGTTGTCCCTCATGTCTCAAGGTCACAGAAAAATAGACTGGAATATTCCCAAACTCAGGGAATACTGTGAACATGTGCCCTCCCCAAGGATCTACTAGAGGATGAGCTTCCTCCCATTAAGAGGTAAGTAGAACACTGTACAAAAAGACTGTGAGCATTTTATAAAGTCAAATGAACTAAGATCAAAGGGTAGGATCAAGATCATGGGTTGAAGAATATGTAGAAATGACATGCTCTAACCCAGTGGAAAGTGTGTAACTTTAAAAATGGGATAAAAAGAGAAAAATGGAAAAGGAGAATACAGTCATTGACTGCTATATTGGCAAGAGGTGGAAGCCAGAAAATTCTGGAACTTTTACAGATAGCAAATGGTTAAGTAAGAAAAGAATAATAAAGGCACTATAAAAGTTTTTATACAAAATAAAACTGCTAGAATAAAATTTAACATTTCATAAATACAAAAAGGATTTTTTTTTAAAAAGAGAGAAGGCATATCAAATAAACACAGTAACTATATACTCATGAAAATAAGTAATCCAAAATCCAAGATTAGCCTTCTTCCTTAACTATATTGTTTTGTGAAATATTGTCATTGGCTAAAGGGCACCAGGAAAGAGTGCCTTCCCTCCTCACTCTTGATCTTAATCATAGATTAACTTCCCTCTTTCCTCTCTCACAAAAAGACTTCATGACTATCACATTGTCTAAGATGGAATGTTATATACACTCTTTTAAATTGGACAGGAATTAGAATAAGCTGAAAGGAAAACAAACTATAATTAATTAAATTATTGTAATTCATCAATCAGCCTTGTATAAAAAATGTTATAATGCTATTAAATTTGTTTTCTGCCTATATAAGCAAGACATTAACTTTTAACTTCAGAGCATTGACCCCATTTCTCCGGAGTCTGTGTTTCCCAGATGGCTATGTCTAGTTTTTCATTTGAATAAACTCTTTAAAACTGGATTCTGATCCTTTCGATTACTTCAGGTTGATATATAAAACACACAGTAATTACAACATAAGATAATACAACAGAATTGGGACCAAACAAAATAGCCATATCAATAAATCAATAGGCCTAACTTGTCGATTTTTTAAAAAGGATTTAAAATTAACTTATAAAGTGAAACTCAACTCTGTGTTATATATAAGAGACACACTTAAAATGCAGTGATTCCAAGGGATAAAAATAAAGGGATGGATGAAAATTTACCAGACAAATAGGAACAATAAGAAAGCAGAAATTTCAATTCTGATTTCAAAGTAGACTTAAAGCAAAATCACATAAAAAAAGACAAATAATACTTTATAATATGAAATTACACAATAAAGGTGTAACTATTATGAATGGGCATCAGAGAACTTAGCTTCCACCTATATAATATAAAAGCTGTAAGAGTTGCAAGAAGAAATACAGAGAAACACAGAAGAATCTAACATGTCACTCTCAGTATGAGACAGGGCAAATAGACAGAAAAAAAAAAACACCTCAATAAAATAAGGCAGATCTTTTGTCTGTATATTGACCAGGACACCCTGAAAATAGAGAATATACTTTTTTTTTTTCAGTGCATATGGAACTTTTACAAAAATTGACCACAGACTAGGGCACAAAGAAAATAGCAGTATGTCCCATAAAGTAGAATTATTGCAATGCAATAAAACTACAGATTAAAAATGAAATTTTAATAAAAGGCCTCTGTTAGAGTTTGAATGTTTGTTCCTTCTGAAACTCATGTTGAAACTTAATCCCCAATGTGGCAGTATTTAGGAGTGGGGCCTTTATGAGGGGATTGGGTTGAGGGGTTTGCCCTTTCAGATGGATTGACCCATTCATGCATTCATGGATTAGTAGATTAATGGGTTATCATGGGAGTGGGGCATTGCTAAAAAGGAATATCTGAAAATGTGGAAGCAGCTTTGGAACTGGGTAATTGGAAGACACTAAAAGAATTTGGAGGAGCAGGCTAGAAAAAGGCTGAAATTCTTTGAATGGAACACAAAGATTCTGGTAAGGGCTTAGAAGACAAGAAAACCAGGTTAAGTATGGAATTCCACAGACATTGGTTAAGTGGTTGTGACCAGAATGCTGACAGAAATACAGACACTAATGGTTATTCTGACAGGGTCTCAGATGGAACTGAGGAACAAAGTACTGGAATATAAAGTAAAGGTCATTCATGTTATAAACTGACAAAGAAATTGGCTGAACTGTGTCTATGCTTGAGGGCTTCTGGGAAGGCCAAACTTGAGAGTGATGAACAAGGGTATCTGGTAGAAGAAATTTCTAAGCAAAATATAAAAATAGCTGCATGGTTACTTTTGGCCACTTATGTTGAGATTCAAGAGCAAAGAAATAATATAAAGACAGAATTTATAATTCAAAGTGAAGCAGAGCAGAAAGATTTGGAAAACTCTCAGCCAGGCCACATACAGAGTGCAAAGTGTGTCCAGGAGAGAAAACCAAGAGTTAGCCTACCAATCCTTTGCTAAACAAATTGGCACAGATAAAAGGGAGCCATGTGCTATTTCTCAAGACAATGGAATAAAGACCCCAAAGGCATTTTCAGAGATCTTCAAGGCTTCCCCTCCCATCACAGACCTCCTAGGCCCCTCCCAGAGGCCTAGGAGGGCAAAATGGTTGTAGGGGACAAGCCCAGGGGACAAGCTTCATGGCAGGCTGCCCAGGACAATTCTGGACTGTGCTCCTTGCACCCCAGCTGTTCCACAGACACTCCAGCCAAGGTCAAGTGACTCCAGGTGTGACTCATGCCACAGCTCTAGAAGGTATAAGTTGTAAACCTTGGCAGCATCTATGTGATACTAATTCTGCAGGCTTTTGGAAAGCAAGAACTATGGAGGCTTGGCAGCCTCTACTCAGATTTCAAAGGATGTCCTCAAAAGCCTGGGAGCCCAGACAGAGACCTGTCCCAGGGCAGAGCCAACAGCAAAATGTGGGGTTGGAGCTGACACAGAGAATCCCTATCAGGGCAATGCCTGGTGGAGCCATGGGAGCGGGACCACCACCAGGCCCTCAAAACTGTGTGGTTACCAGCAGCATGCAACATACCTCTGGAAAAGCTTCAGGCACAGGACTCCAACCCATACCGGCAACAATGTGGGCTACACCCAGCAAAGCCATAGGGGTAGGGCTGCTGAGGCCATGGGGGTCCACTCCCTCCCAGAGGCATCACAAGGAGTCAAAAGGGAAACCAAGGGGGTAACCCAGCAACCGTTTGCTAAACAGATCAGCACAGATAGAAGGGAGCCAGGTGTTATTTCTCCAGACAATAAGAGAAAGACGCCGAAGGCATTTCAGTGATCTTCCATGCTGCCCCTCCCGTCACAGGCCCAGAGGTCCAGGAGAGCAGAATGGTTCTAGGCAACAGTCCTGAGACACTCTCCACCGTTGGCTTCCCAAGGCCATTTTGGGACTCTGCTCTCTGCAACCCAGTTCACTCTGTGGCATCTCTTGCCCTGTTCAAATGGCCCCAGGTATGGCTCATGCCACAGCTCTAGAAGTGACAAGTCATAAACCTCGGCAGCATCCACATGATGCTAATTCATCAGGTTTGCAGAAAGCAAGAGCTGTGGAGGCTTGGCAGACTCCACTCAGATTTAAAGAATGTGATTGAAGGCCTAAGTGCCCAGGCAGAAATTTGTCCTAGGGCCAGAGCCACTGCAGAGAGCCCCCACCTCAGCAATGTGGAGCAACAATGTGGTGTTGGAGCTGAGGAGGAGAGTCCCTACCAGTGCAATGCCTAGTAGAGCCATGGAAGTGAGGCCTCCACAGAGTCCCCCCCTAGGGCCATACCTGGTGGAGCAGTGGAAGCAGGACCACCACCAGGACCCCAGAACTATGAAGTCACCAGCAGCATGTAAGGTATGCCTGAGAAGCTTCAGGAACCTGACTACAACCCATATGAATAGTCATGTGGGCTACACACAGAAAAGCCATAGGGGCAGAGCTGCCTGAGGCCTTCGGGCCCAATCCCCACCCCAATGTGTCAAAGAGGTGGCACATGGAGGCAAAAGAAATTATTCTCTCAACTTAACAATTTAATGTTTGTCCTGCTGGGTTTCAAACTTGCTTGGGACTTGCTAGTTCTTTCTTTTTGCCAATTCTCCCTTTTAGAATAGGAATGCCTGTCTTATGTGTCTACCACTATTATATCTTCGAAATTGATAACTTGCTTTGATTTCATAGGACTCTGGACTTTGGATTTTTGAGTTGGTGTTACAATGAGTTAAGACTTTGGGACTATGGGTATCGAGTGAATGTATTTGTAAGAAAAACATGAGTTTGGGTGGCCAGGGGTAAATGCTATGGCTTGAATGTACATCCTCTCCAAAACTCATGCTGAAAGTTAATCCCCAGTGTAGCAGTATTGATAGGGGAACTTTAAGAGGTGAGTGGGTCATGAGGGCTGTGCCTTCATGAATGGATTAATCCATTCATAGATTAATAGGTTAATGGGTTATCAAGGGAGTGGGACTGATGGGTTTATAAGAGGAAGAGAGACCTGAGCTAGCACACTCTGCCCCCTCGCCGTGTGATGCCCTGTACAGCCTCAGGACTATGCAGAGTCCCCACCAGCAAGAAGGCCCTCACCAGATGCTCCCCCTCGACCTCGGACTTCTCAGCCTCCATACTGTAAGACATACATTACTTTTCTTTATGTATTACCCAGTTTCAGGTATTCTGTTATGAGCAACAGAAAACAGAATACAACAATTTTCTTGTAAAAATTTAGGAATTCTACTCTTGAGTAAAAGCGGAAATTCAAACAAATTACAGAATTTATGAAAAAGAATTATAATGAAAACAATACATATCAGAATCTATGGGATACACTGAAAGCAGTGATCAGATGAAAATTCATAGCCTAAATACTTATATCAATAAATATCAAAGAATTAAAATAATTTTCTACTGAAAAAGGAAAAAAAAAGAAAACAAAGTGAACCAAAAGAATCACAAGGATGAAAATAATAGAGCAGAGAAGAAGAAAAAGTAGGTAAAATTAATAAATCAAAATCCTGGTTCTTTGATTTATTTAAAACAGACAAACCACTAGGTAATTTAATCAAGACCAAAAAAGTGAGCAAAGAAGAAAAGCACAAATATACAAAATAAGAAGTGACAAGGGAAAAATAACTACCAACAGAGAGGAGCCAGAAATTATTTATAAGAGTCTACCTTGTAGACTGCTATGTAAATAATTGGAAAACTTAAAGGAAGTTAGCAATGTCCTAGGCTGTGGAAATGTTCCAGATTAAAGGAGGCTAAAGGGACACGACTACTAAATGTAATGCTGCCCCTAGACTGAGTCCTGCACTGGAGGAAGGAAAATGCTATAAAAGACATTATTAAATCAAGTGACAAACCTGAATGTGGATGGTAGCTTAGATCAGAAGTATATTCATAAAGTCAATCATACCATGGTTATGGAAGAGAATATCCTTATTCTTAAAGAGCCATGATGTATTTAAGTCAGTCTAAAATGGTTCAGGAGTAAAAATGTGTGTGTGCCCACACACGTATACAGAGAGACAGAGAGAGCAAGAGCAAGAGCAGAGAGCACACACACAAGACGGAGAATAATATAACAGTAAAGTAAATGGACTAAACTATTCACAATAGGTGAATCTGAGTAAAGGTCATTCTACTGTTCCTTCTACTACTTATTTCTACAACTTTTTGTTATGTTTGAAATTATTTTCAAATAAAAACTTTTCTAAATGACATTACAAAATTAGACTTATGTTACTGATCCCATGTCTGCTAATAAAAATCTCATTTCTAAAGGCAAAGTCGTTCCTTTAAAATGTTAAATGATCTGAAACTTCAGGTGGAAAATAAAAAGAGCTTACCCATGAATAGGAATGCAAAAAAGTTTTTCCATATTAGAAAGAATAGTTCTTACAATCTCTGGTGTTCTGGAAGAGCCCAACTCAGTTATCAAGAGTGATTTGGTAATATCTAAAAATTAAAAAAAAAAGTTTTAAATAATCACTAGATTTTAATAATTAGAATTCTAGGAAAACATTAACACTTATAATTCAGAATAAAATAGGACATTTTTGTCTTTTACCCTAGTTTTATCAAATTTGTTTCTAAGCCTTTAAATATCAAAATACTGATAAATATATTATCCCCAAATGATCGTCTCTATAAGCATCAAAGAGTCCAACTTCAAAGACCATTCCCCTAAGAATGCAGAATGTAACCAATCTGCCTGCATGCATGATGCCTTCAGTGGGAAATAAGCAAATATCTTAAATATAAAAGGAGTAGAAATTGGAAATTAAATTCAATAAAGAATTTATATAGAGATTTGAAATTTTAAAAAAAGTTAACATTACATGATTACATGGTAGGTCTTATCTGACTTCCATTTACTATGTCAGGAGATCATCCCGTGCTTTCCACTCTCCTCTGAAACATCGTCCTGACTGCAGCTCAGGACACACTCAACACTCCCCACATTTCATCTCCTCCCACCAGCTGAGATGTGTGGTCACCAGCTGTGTTTGTTCCCAGCATGATTATAACTGTTGTCCTACATCTGATAGCTGTACAATTTAATTTAATATATAAAGTGAAGAATGATTATGCAAAGGGAAAGAATTGTGTCTATGAAAGCTAACACATTCCTTCAATGCTAAGATGCACATTTTTGACATTAACATCTCAAAAATGAGGTTGTATCATCCAATCCTTGAGGTCTTAGAATTCAATAAAAAGGAAATGAACTAAAAATCTGCTCTGAAATTATGTGTTTGATAGAGGGGAAAAATATAAAAGTCTAGAAAGATTCTGTACTCAGGTTGTTTTGCAAATATCTTTACGTTCTTGCTGCATTTAAAAGAATCTGAAAGTGCAAACTGTGGAAAATGTTGGATGTGGTTTATGGAAGAAAGGTAACTCAAAATGTCAATCAGCCTTGAGAAAGAAAAAAAAAACAAAACACTTTTTATCTGAGGAATTCAAGCCCCTTTAAATTATCAGGCCCAGAGAGGCATTTAAAATATAACAGCAGTCACGTCTCACTCCCCTTGAGCTAAATAATTATGTCTTGAAGGCACTTGCTATGCGGGCTCTAGACTAACTGACGCCAAGTAGCCAAAAAAATGACATGTGCCCTATGGTTCAACAATGTACAGCCAATCACTAACCAATGTTATTTCTGTAAACCAATGAATATTCCTGAAGAACAACTTTTGTAATCACTCCCTCTTGTGATTCATCCTTTTTTTCTTTAAAACCTTGAGTCTCTCCTTTGTTTTCTGTAGCACTCTCCAAGGCAACCTAGAAGTGTGTCCAGGGTTTCAGTCTTCAACCTTGGCCCAAATAAACTATTTATATTGATTTTGCCTGACCAACAGCTGACAGGTCGACAGCTGTCACAGAAAAAGATGACTTAAAATGCCAATCATCCAGTTCATGAAAAATGAGTATGTGTCATTTTTAGTGATTCCCAGCATTAAGGCACTTTTTTTCCGAATTTAGTATATCCCAAAGGCATCAGATCAGAGGAATTCTATGAAGAATCTGAGAGGCAGTGACTAAACAAATAAAATATGAACTCCACTAGGGTGGGAAGCCAGTCTTCATCACCTTCCTCTCTCCACCACCCAATACAATGTTGAGCCTGAAGTGTTTGCTCAATTGCATTTGCTTTTCCTGCTTCCACTCCATACTCAAAATACAAGTCAAAATAAAAGAATAAAGAGAAAATAAACATAATTTATGAATTAGTTAACACTTGGAAAACTCCATAAGGGAAATTAAAAACAATCAAATAGGAGTACACAGTATCAACTGCACCAAAAATTGGAGGCTGAACCTACCTTCTTGCTGTGAAACCTGTAGTTTCTGACCATTACAAAAGGCTCCTTTTCCTTTCCTGCCAGTGTACATCTTATCCTCCACACAACTGTACACAACTCCAAATTCTATCTGCAGAAGGAAAACAAGTTTCCTTTACCAAACCTGAGTATTTTTCATCATTATATCAATACATTTCCAGCCTAATCAGACCAAGAGGTCATCAGACCTGAAATCCTTGACTCCCCTCCCATCCATGTCCAGACTTAAATAAGAGCACCCATCTTACCTCTCTCCCTCCTGCCTCAGACGAAGACAGATCTTTCCTATTTTCTAAGGTGAACAGTGTTATGATTCCTGTGCTCTCATATATTCTCTGATAAACTGCTCCATCAACTGATCCCTCTCCCCTTGGATTTTGCTTCTGGTACCTTCTCAGCAAGTCTCCCCCTCCCTTACAAAACCTTCAAAATGGTATCCTCTCCTTTTCCCTCCACTGGCAAACAGCAGTCCACACTTTGCATCTCCTGTTCTCCTCTTAATACATCCCATTTTGGCTTCTGACCCAATCACTCATTCTTCTGCAACTCCCACACAGAGAACATCAATGAACTCTTCCCGACCAGGTGCCTCGTCTGAAGAACTGGAGACAGCTGGCCGTCGTCAGCACTTCTTCCGCACTTAATTGGGTACCTCCAGGTATCTGGCATTACTCTCCTAGTTCTCCCTTGCTCATTAATCCATCTCAGTGTCATTATTTTAGAAGGCCCCACCCTTAACAGTTGTGTACCTCAGGCTTTTTTCCTTCTTCCATTGCTTCCATTTCCCCCTTAGCTCTTCATATTCTTACAGGTTGGTCCTTTCCAGCCCACAAATTCCACTATCACCTATAATTTTGGCTCCCATCAGCCCATCATCACAGGAAAGAATCTACACTTCAGAATCTAGTCTCAGAGAAGCCTCAGTCAAAGAGGTCAAAATCACTCATTGCCTGGTCACCTCCTATTCCTTCCCACAAATCTCCTCTTTCAAATTAAAAACACATGCCGATTTTGGCATTTCCTTGGCTATTCTCACTGCCTCATCTTAGTGCAGAATCTCCCACTTCCCAATATAATCTTTACCTTGCTGTAATTATGTGTCACTTCTCACTTTAGGACCTCTACTGGTTTCCTACTACAACAAAAACTAAATTTTCCCGTTGTCTGGAAGTAAGGCCACAACTAACTTAACTGATCAACCTCGGCTCTGGCCACTTCCAGTGTTTCCCCTCGAAGAGCATCTCACTGTTCCCCATACACATGATGCTCTTCAACTTCTCCAAGCTGTTCTTTCTGATTAAAATGCTTTCCTTTTCTTTTTGATCTGGCAAGTCCCTAATTTTCTAAGCGCCAGCTCACATGACCAACTTCTAAGACCCCTTCTGTTATGAAGATTTCCCCAACTCACACTTGACAGAATTGATTACAACCTGTGTTCTCAAAGTATATTTTTTTCATGGTTCCACCACACATTATTTTTGCCTGTTCATACATCTAACTCTTCACTGAACTGTGAGTTCAATGACAGGGACAGCACCTAGCCCAGGGCTCATTATATACAAAATGCACACTTAGCTCCTTTTGGATGTTTTCACTGATTTATGCAACCCTGTGGCTAAGCTTTTATTTGTATTAGTTTGTGTTTTGATTTTTAGAAATGTCTTAACTGTTTTGTGTATATATTGATCAAACATATCACAAGTTCCTTGAAGACAGGTAGTAAGAAGTTAGTAAATATCCATCACTGTTTGACCAACCAAATAGCCAAACAGCGAGAAAATGCAATAGCTATGAATGTTACTTTACCAGGCTTTAGACATGTGTATTCAGTAATGTTTAGGTTCCTAAATATACTCTGCATTTTCCAGCCATGCTTTGGCCCCTACTACTTCCTGGTCTCTGAATATCTCTCTTCACTGACACCTATTAAAAAGCATTCCTTTCTCAAATCCCACCTCTTACTTAAGAAGCATTTTAGATCACACATCAACTCCTATCATATCTGACTCTTTCACACATATAATGGTGACTAAATATTGAATTGTATTTCAGTTACTTGTGTATATTTTCTCCTTACAACTCCTGATTCTCAGAAAATGTTCATTTTTTTCACTAAAAATGTATTAAGAAAATGTTAGCAGTCTTTCCTGTAGCTTATATTCAAAATAATACATTTTATAAATTGAATA
Source organism: Varecia variegata (assembly GCA_028533085.1). Lineage (NCBI taxonomy): Eukaryota > Metazoa > Chordata > Mammalia > Primates > Lemuridae > Varecia > Varecia variegata. The sequence continues at coordinate 65,227,769 of CM052438.1, read as the reverse complement.
CAGAGACATTCTGCATTTATTATGAAGACACATTTTCTCTTGCTCAGAAAATTAGAGCAAGACCTTTTATCAACCATACATTTAAAACAACATACCTTTTTATTTATAACAAAGCCAATTGAAACAGCTACAAAAGGAAATCTTAAAAGAAAGACAAAAAACAAATTTACCAGGATATAACTTATTTTTAATAAAATTAATAAAACTCATCTTTTCACAAGGTAAGTGCTTACAAAATGTTTCATATAAAAAGTCTCATCCCTCCTCCTGCAAAAATGTAAGACACAGAACAGTGTATACAGTATGCAATCCTTTGTGTAAACAGAAGGGAAACAAGCGATATTATAAACACATAAATACATACATACAGGATGCTTCTACGGGCATGAAACATCCCTGAAAGAATTCACAAGAAACTGATAACAATGGTCACCTCCAGAGATGGATCCTGGGAAACTGGGGACAGAAGTGGGAAAAGCACCTTGTACTGCATGCCATTTTATATCTTTAGAATGTCAAATGCTAGTAATATAGTAACTATGTAAATATATTTTTCCAAAAAATAAATTTTTAAAAACTTTTAAATTGATTGTGGTTAAAAAGAAAAGATTATTTTTGTTCACTTTCCCATGGCCTGAACCATTGATAGACACAAGTACTGCACTGTGCAGAATAAATTGTTGTTATTTCTCTCTACTCCAACTCCAAACCTGGAGCTTGACTTCTGAAAAGTAAACCGGCTGCATGACAGTTTGAACACAGAGGTGTAATTTCTGACTCAAAAGAGAATAAAGATGAAGAAAATAGACAAAACAGGTTCCACGCAACTGTTGAAAATAAAAACTTTTAAATATTAGTTTTTATTTTAACAAAAATAGGATCATACTGTACACACTGTAGTATACAATCTTCTTTTCTTGCATTATATCATTAGCATCTTCTCAGATCTAAAAGATATCATTTCTACAACATATAGATTCTAGATCTTAACTTTATAGACTTTAATGGTTCTATATGTAGTACAGATGTGTACAACTACATGACAACTTCAAATGTAACATCAATGTGTACTCCCACCAAACCAGGCTACTCATTATAACTCACACGGGCAATTCCATCAGGCTTTCTTCCAGTGATAAAGCACTGAGTTATAATATACTTACTCTGTGCCCGGCACTATGCTAAATCCTATATAAATGTACTAATCATTGAGTCCCAAAAACAAACAATTCTCTGAGGCAGGTGCCATTAATGTGACCGTTTTATACATTTTTTAAAACTGAGGCTTAGAAAGATTAACTTGCCCAAGGTCACAATAAAAAAAACACCAGAATTGAAGCCCAAGTCTATCGATCCTATCACCCCTGAGCTTTTCAACCCTGTTTGCTCTCCTCGACTCAACTTATTCTATATCCTGGAGTGACAACACTCCAGGAGCGACCTCCTTAGTTTCTTTACTGATCTCAAAGCAGCAATGTTGTTTGCTTCCATTTTTACATGGCTCCCACAGTGAGAAAAAGAATGGTGAATAGGGCACTTTGCAGCACGAGACAGGATCACGCAGTAATATTTCTTCACCTCCTCCACAGCTGATGAGAAGTCTGCATAATGCATTTTGCTCTACTATTCACTCTGAATAGACTTTCTTAGAATAGAAAAGCACAAACAAATTACACAATTCTTTAAAGTGTATATGTTCCTCAACAGAGAGCCCTAAAAGGCCAACCAGTTAGTATACCAACAGTAATTATATTAAAAATTGCAAAACATACCCGTGTACAAAGTTAGTTGTTCCATCAATAGGGTCAATGATCCACGTGGGGTTGTCGGTTAAGACACAGCTCTCCCCAGCTGCCACAGACTCCTCACCAATGGAACTAAAGGCAAGAATAACAAAATCCTAACTTTACATTGCTTTCAACAATTTCCAAGCCATAACAGTTCCTGGCCGGGCGCGGTGGCTCACGCCTGTAATCCCAGCACTCTGGGAGGCCGAGGCGGGTGGATCGCTCAAGGTCAGGAGTTCGAGACCAGCCTGAGCAAGAGTGAGACCCCGTCTCTACTAAAAATAGAAAGAAATTATCTGGCCAACTAAAATACATATAGAAAAAATTAGCCGGGCATGGTGGCGCATGCCTGTAGTCCCAGCTACCCGGGAGGCTGAGGCAGTAGGATCGCTTGAGCCCAGGAGTTTGAGGTTGCTGTGAGCTAGGCTGACGCCACGGCACTCACTCTAGCCTGGGCAACAAAGCAAGACTCTGTCTCAAAAAAAAAAAAAAAAAAAAAAAAAAAAAACAGTTCCTTAGCTACACAGTCTACTATAAAACATAAAACTCTGTGCCCTACTTTCCCAGTGTTGCTCTTTTTCCTTTTATAAAGACTAATAAAAGTGAGGAAGCTTTATTTTATTTCCCCCCAGAGAAAATTCATGTAAAAAAAATGACAGAATTCAAAATTCTAAAATATACTTCTAGGGTAAGTAAAGGCACATGCACATGCATTCGTGCGTACACACATCCACCTGAAAAGAGCGTTTGCTGCATATGAGAAATCATTAAGAAAATGTGGTGATTTTTAAAAATAAGCCCATACATTCTCCAATAGTCCTCCCTTCAAGAGGTAGAGCCCAATACCCTTTGCCTTGAGTGTGAGCTAGACTTAGCGATTTATTTCTAATCAATAAAGTGGAAATGACAGTGTAAAATTTTAAAGACTAGTTCACAAAATGGCCCTGTGGTTTGCATCTCATTCGCTCTGCTTCTCCCTCCCTTCGCCACCCACCCCTCGCTCTGGAAGAAGCCAGCTGCCATGTTGTGAGCTGCTCTGTGAAGAGGCCCACTCAGCAAGGAACTGAGGGAAGCCACCAGCAGACAATCCTCATCCTCGAGGGGCTGAATGTGTCAGCAATCACTCAAGTGAGTGACCCTTCAGCCCCAGTCATGCCTTGGGATGACTGCAGCCCTGACCACACTTTGGCTGTAGCTTCATGGGAGCCTTGGCCAGAACCATGCAGCTAAGCTAGTCCCATATTCTGTAATCCCAGGAAACTGTGAGATAATAAATGCTTGCTGTCTACAGCTCTAAGTTTTTAGAGTAATTTGCTTTGCAGTAATATATGACTAATACAGACAACATTAAATAATCAATGAGAAAGCAAATCACCCAAACTAACTGTGTGTGTACATGCCTTCCTAAATCATGCTATGCAATAAATCTTATGGAAACTCCAAAAATGGTGTCTGAGTCACTGGTTTTCTTCTTTCCTGTTTTCTTTTTACTTTCTGTTTTTTTAACACTGAACCGTCCTAATACGCATTACCATGGTCTTCTTTTCTCTTTTTCTCTTAGCTGAAAACCTTATTATTGGGAAGAAATATATTTAGTCACAGCTTTAAACATTTGTTCTTCTCAATGGCTAAAAAGACCAAGAATGGCCAACGGCATGACTAGGAAGAAGTACAGAATGACAGTGCTAACACTTTGAAATGATGACAATGTTTCCGCTAGATTTCCATGCCTGTAAAAGAGTCCTGAATTAGGATTTTCTCTCTAACTCACTAAAGCTATGGCCACTCTACCATATAGAGAAGTTTACAATAAAGAGAATAAAATGAACTTTGAAATGATGCCAATGACAGACATTTGTCATGTTGGCTCCCGAGCACCTAAACATTCCTCTTACTATGAAGGAATCCGAATATTCCCTCTCCCCTGCTCCCTGGCAGCTTGAGCATGAGCAAACAACCTAAACTCAGAAACCACATATTCCTGTCCAGAATTTGTAATGATAAATTAATGAGGTCAAGATATAAGGTTGATTAAAAATATTCAAAACCATCAGAGTCAGGGGTGAGGCCACCAGTGGCCTCCTAAGAGATGGCTCTTGTGTGATCCATATGTACGCCTCCTCCCTCCCATGGTTCCTGCCTGAGCTGCCCAACACCCTCAACATTAATTGCTTTTCAGCTTAAGTTAAAATCATTTTCTATATCTAGCATCAAAATTCTTGCCTAATATTGACTGCAACCTAGGTTTCACTTTATCATTTGAAATTGAATAAAGAAATACCTGTGAGATGGATATTTTTCCCTTATGGAAGAGATAAGCATTTTTTCAACTTTTTGGTCAGTTGCGGTTACCAAATCAACTGGAGAACTTTTCAGCATAACATTCATTTCATTTTTTAGAGCTTCACGGACCACCTAGAAGGATTTTTTTTTGTGTGTGGGCAAACAGAAAAGGCATAAGTAATTGTAAATCAAACAAAAGATAAAATATAGAAATGGTTTAAGACATTCAGTCTAAGCCAGGTGCAGTGGTACACACCAGTAGTCCCAGCTACCTGAGAGGCTCTGGCAGGAAGATTGTTCCAGCCCACGAGTTCCAGAACAGCATGGGCAACAAAGCAAGACCCCATATTGCAAAAGCAAAAACAAAACAAACATTCGATCTCTCTTAAATGATATTCTTAAAAGATATCCTGAAAAATGTTTTACAAACATGTCTATAGAATATGCCTCTAGGTACAAAATTACATAATCTTACATCTTATTTTAGATTCACGACAGTCATCACAAAAAGTTTAACGATATAAAATTGAACTATTCATTCTACTTAAAGTGTATAGTAAAATGAAAACAAACATGGATTAATCAAAATATGCATTTTATTTAACAAGACAATCTCACACTGTCCACACCCATCATGTCATGGCTGACCAAGTTTTAGTTCATACCTCTCCAGCCTTTCTTGCTAGGGTCACTGCAAAATCCATGCATTCCTGCCAAGGATCAGCCATCTTCTAAAAATATTTAACACATATCAGCACCAAGTAGTTACAATTCTCTAAAAGTCTTAATTATAGAATAGTTATTTCACAATTTCACAAAGGCATCTAAATTATCAACAGACTTTCATTTCAGGATTCACACCATGTCACCATTCTAAGGTCAAGTTTCATTCTAGAGGTCAATTTTTTTTCCAACATTTACTCCCAGGCCCAGTAAAAAAACATTTTTTATACAAATTACTTCTACTGTAAAAATATTTTCATAATAAAAAGTATTCTATGGAATTGTCTCCCAGGCTGTCCATGGCATATCACATAAGGAAAAAAAAAAAAAAAAAACTGGTTTGGAGAATGCAGCAGAAAGAATAGAAGAAACATTTTTAAAGATAGGTAAATGGGTGGAAAATAAAGTAAAAATAAGAGAAAGAACACTGGAAATACAGAAATAAAACAAGTTTGAAAGGAAGGAGCAAAACGCACATGTACAAACTGAATACCAGGCAGTTAGGTGCTTTATACATGAGATTTTTCTTTTTAATAAGGTTGTAAAGATAAAGAACTTAAGGATCAGAGATGAGAAATAATTTTCCCAAGAATATACAGAGGACACAGTCAGAATTTGAACTCAATTCTGATTTTAAAGTCCATCATTCTTTCTCTTATAACATTCTGAGAAAAAAAATTACAGGTCCCCAAAAATAACAAAAAAGAAAATTTATTTCTCTGAGATTCAGAGAGGGCAAAAAAAAAAAAACATATTTTTGTCCTCTGAACTCTCTAGCTTTTCACTAACTTCTAAAGACTAAAATAACTCACCACTGGCTTGACCACACTCTAAAATCTGTACCTAGCATAGTGAAGTTTTTGAAGCTGTCAGACTCAAAAACTGTGTCATAATTTATAAAGCAACCCTAATTTTGTCTCTTTTACAACTGAGAGAGTGGCATCTTGAGGACTATTCAGAAATCCTTGTCTTGGTGCTCAACTTACAGGAAAGGGGAGAGGAAGGGAGGGGAAAGGACCCATATAGTGAGTTTCTGCTGGTTGCTGTTTTTCGTGATAAAAACATTTAAAATTTTTTTTAAAGGAGTCTACTTTCTGAATTATATAAGTAACTCCTTAGAGCTCTTCAAGAATTATTTCCAAACTTTTTTTTTTCATTCTTACTCTCATTCCCCTCTTTTAATGTTAACAAAACTAGATGTTTTCAGCTGCATCTGCTTCCTGCCATAAAGGCTCTAGCCACTCACACCTCCAACTTCTAAGAGCACTAACATAATCCATCGATTCATCGGGGCCCATTTCAAAAGCAACCCTCTGTTCTAGGGATTCTCCGCCCAGAATTCACTGTTTGTTTAATGGTCCAATAGATGTTTGCTGAACATCTATTATATGCTATACACTGCACCATGGTGAGGAAAACCAGGTCCTGGTCACACTTACTCTCTCATGGAAAGTCAGATATTAATCAAAAACTCACTGAATACATGAGAAATCATAAGTGTAATAATAAAGGCTATGGAAGAGAAGTGCAATGGGAAGCATGTAACAGGGGAGCTTTCACCTGCACTTAGGCAGCAGACCAAGTTTCCTTGAGGACATGATTGAACCAAGATAGGAAGAAGAAGTGAACAGGTATTACCTAACACAACTGCAGGATGCCTGATACATGAAGAGTAACTCCAAGGCCTAAGCATGACAGGTCAGAGATCGAGTGAAATAGGGAAGGTTGATGCTCAGGAGGTAGTAGGGACCATCCCTTCCCAGGGCCTTAGAGAGAGGATTCTGCTTAGACTGCCTTGGAGAAGCACTTCATTGTGGCTACTGAACAGAATGGACTGGAGGGTGGAGGGAAGGGCAGCGAGTGGGTGTGGGTAGAGAGTTGATTTAGATTCAGGATATAGAAGACCAGAGGAGACCCGATGTTTGGCTTAAACCTGGGGTGGGGAGGTGGGGAGGCGGGGAGTCTTGTTGGCAGAGAAGTTAAGAGACTCAAGACACGTCTGCTATGGGAGAACACTGGGGAGACTTAGTAACCGATTGGCTATGGGGTATGGAGAAAGGAGGAGCTCAGGGATGCCCAGATTTCCCATTTTGGCAATTGAATGGATGATGGTGACATTTATTAAACAGGGAGCAGCAGAGAAGACTAAAGATTGCGATTTGGTAGCAGGTTGGAAGATCAAGAGTTTAAATAGCAGAGGATGAGGGGCCTCTGTGAATTCAAAAGGAGATGTCAATTAGGCAGCTGAACACAGGCATCCTGAGCTCAGACTGCAGCTATAAATACATAAGTTATTTGAGTAGGGAGCAACTGCAGTCCTGAGTCTGAACTTCATTGGACAGGCATGATTGATAATTGTGGAGAAATGTGATCCCACAAAAAGCATAAATGATCTAATACTAATAGACTGAGTGAGGAACACAGCAAGGCCTGTCTCGGCCCCTCTGGGCAGCTTTCCTTTCTCCAGGTTATGGCATAGGACCCCTTCTGAAATGGGGGTCTTATAACATACAATATGATAAGACAGGTCAGAGAATTTCTTTTTGGTCAGTGCCAGAAAAGGCTGGGGAATAAGATTCCTGCCTTAGGGAGAAAAAGGGGCAGGTGAAAGAAGGGCAGGAGAAGGTCAGAGAAAGATTCCATTTTCTGAGGCCTGCAGCACCCAACGTTTTAACTACAGATTGTAACAAGAGCTGTGACAGTTATGAGCCTGGAACCGTGGATGAAATCCTATACATAAATCATAACATCACAATTAATATTTCTTGATGGTAAGGGGCCATAGGTTTACTCACTTCATTTTCCCAAAAACATAAACACATGAAAGTTTCCAACTGTGTCTGTACTGGTCACAGCCTTCCCAGCAGTGGGAGCCACACGACCTTCCTCTCTGTCCCCTGTCCCCAGCAGCGCGACAGCGCATAGGATGAGATCTGGGGCGCTGCCCCATCACTGACAGTAACTACCTGACCCTGGGAATCTGCCAGGTCTCTTTGAGCTTCTTCGGAATTGGGAAAATTAAAAGGGGGCAATTATTCTACATAAACTGCCACAGGGTCAGGAAACCGCTACACAAACATGAGGACTGCTCCTGGTGCCCCTCGACAAGGGCTCCGGATACACCGCGGGGCAGAGGTCACCCAGACGCGGCCTCCGCCCCAACGCCAACCCCCGCCGCGCCGACCGCCATCGCCCTCGCCCCTCCGGCCGGGAGGGGCCGCCCCGCGCCGCCCAGACCCACAGCGCCCGCTGGACCTGGACAGGGTGGCGAGAGGTGGCGAGGGATGGCGGGATTACACGGTCTCACCTCCAGCGCAGCGCGTCCTGCTCGCTTGATGCCGGGCGCTATCCGGGGCTCAGCTCTGGAGGAGAGGGGCTGCCCCGACAGAAAGTTCCACCTTCTTAAGCCCCATCAGTGAAGGGCGTGGCTACTGTGGGCCCCGCCCACTCCTGGAGCCCCGCCCCCAGGCGGCTTTGGCCTTGCCTGGCTGGGTCCTGACCTGCCTGCCTGCCTGGCGCATCAGATGTGGCCTCTTTTTTCTCATTTCTGGCTCTTCTTACTTTCTCCTGCTTGTCTGTTCTATTCTAATTTTTTAAAAATTCCTTTGCTCTTTATTTTGCCCATTCCTTCTTTGGTCTTCCATTCATTCACGTTTTCCCATTTCCCTTTCTTTCTCCGTTTCTCTCATTTATTCCGTACTGCTATTTTGACAAAGCACAGATTGGAGTTATGACTCCAGGTGTGCAGCTTTATTTGCCAGACTTATACTAGGTAAACCTATACAGGTTTCTTTCTTTCCTTCCTTCCTTCCTTCCTTTCTTTCATTCGTTTTTTGTTTTATGTTTTTTTTTTTAATAACTGATAATCGAAAACCAACTGTCCCTATTCCAAATATTTCCTTTGCATACCATTTATTGAGCACTTACCATGCTTCAGGCAATTCTGTTTTTATATGCACTATTTTACTTAAAGGTTGCAACAGTTCCATGAGGAAGGTATGATTAGCTTCATCATACAGATGAAGAAACTGAGGCTCAGAGAACTTAAGTGATTTGTCCTCAGGTCATACAGCAAGAGCAGGAAGTAAAACACTCCAGAGTGGTGGGGCTCAGAAAACAATACCCCAGAATGAAGGCCTTAGAAGCAAAAGATTTCTCTAACCTTCTCCCATCCTCCTGTCTCTGGCCCCCTCCGTCTCCCCCAAGACCAGCCATAGAAGCAAGAATTCCTCCTCTCTAAGGCAGGTCATACAAAGAAGAACCCCTGTTCCCCAAAGCCAGCCATAAAACCTGAAAATATTCCTCTAACTTTCCCCCTGTCTTTCTGTGCAAAAACTGACCATAAAGAAATTATCTAACCCATCTTTTCAGATTGTAGGTCATAAGACCCCCCCATTCCAAAGAGTGTCCAGCCCAATACCCAGAAGGAAGGAATGCTGCACAGAGAGGCCAAGAAGAATCTAAACAAACAGGCATTTCTGGGTTTTTCCACTCATTAGATTTTATTTTGACATGGTTGTCTGTACTTGATTGAACCTAAGCATAAAAATGGACTCTTTCCCCTGTATGTTTGGGTCTTCATTCTGAAGGCTCCCAGGTCACATAAAACTATGATCACATAGGCTGGGCACGGTGGCTCACGCCTGTAATCCTAGCACTCTGGGAGGCCGAGGTGGGAGGATTGCTCGAGGTCAGGAGTTCAAGACCAGCCTGAGCAAGAGTGAGACCCCCATCTCTACTAAAATAGAAAGAAATGATTTAGACAACTAAAAATATACAGAGAAAAAATATTAGCCGGGTATGGTGGCACATGCCTGTAGTCCCAGCTACTTGGGAGGCTGAGGCAGAAGGATTGCTTAAGCCCAGGAGTTTGAGGTTGCTGTGAGCTAGGCTGACGCCACAGCACTCTAGCCCAGGCAACAGAGTGAGACTCTGTCTCAAAATAAAATAAAATAAAACTATGATCACATAAACTTGTATCGTTTTCTCCTATTAATCTTCCTTTGGTCGGCTGATTTTCAGGAAACCTTCAGAGGGCAAAAGGGAAGTTTTCCCTTGGCCACTACAAAGGTCCACATAAAGAGAATGTGTGGCACAATGAGGATGCTTTATACGAGGTACAAGGGCTAGTCTGTGGTCCTTAAAATATTTCGTCTTCTTGAAAAGGTGGCATCATGTATATATATCATCATAATGCAAAAAAGATTGTACAGATAAAAGATGTCCTCACTGTGACAGGACCAGGAAAGTGAGTTATTTGACTCCTTGCTTATGAAGTGATTGTTTCCCTAACTTTAATCAAAAGACAAGATCTTAAGGCAGTAGAATGATGCCCTGTCTGTGACCACAATACTCTTCCAACCCACTGTAGCCTTATTCACTCCATTCTATCCCTTATCCCCTGCCTGAAATGCTGAGGGTGTCTATACCACCGCTTATCTTCTGGTCTCTTCTCTCTAACTTTTTGTCAGTTCAACCATGTTTTCCCTTGGTACTCTCTGAACTGCTCTATACAGGTTTCTCCCTAGGCTGACATAAATCTTACTCTTTATTCATGGTCTGGTTCAGGCCCCTTCCCTTTGAGGAGCCTCCTTGACTACCAGTCTGTCACCAGTCTCATGTGCTTGCATTCTGCCAATACTTGCTTGTACACCAGTATTGGATCTTCTTTCTCTCATGTGCTACTCCACTTTCTGCAAATATGAAACTCTGGGGACAGTATCAGAGTGCGGAGCATAAAACTTAGCATCTAATAGGAGCATAATACAAATATAATTTTATTATTAACATAATGATTTTCCCTTAAAAAAGTTGTCACCAACATTTTGCCAATGAAACAGTTCTCAAAGATGAATGACGTAAATTATGAACCCAATTCTCACATCTCACAAAGAACAAAAAATTTGTCTTTATTCTTTTAAAGAATGATGCCTTAGGTGTCTGATTTGAGTACTACTATTTGTCTATCAAACGATATTTTTGTTTACTTGATTTAAAAAAAAAAAGCCTTCTTAAACTAGCTTTTTTGGTTCTTCATTGTGAATCATCTTAAAATAAAGATCTTGCCAACTGCATGCTGGTAAATGTTGATTGTAACCAAAGTGAATTTTCCAGGCATGTGCAGAAAAGTCATCAGTCATCTTTAAATCTTTTATAAATGATCATGATCCCACTGACTTGGCAAAGCTGCTAAATTAGTGTAACCAATTTGAAGTAAGATAGATAAAAGGTAAAATATCTATTTCTTCAAGTTAAAACCATTTCCAGCTTCCTTTGTCAGATGTACAGAAAGTCCAATTTTTTTCTAGAGGCCTCAGCTGCTACTTCACAATGGTTCTCAGGTAACTCAGTTTTCTTCAGCCCAAAGAGGCCATTCTGCTTCCAAATGCCTTAATGAAAGGAAACAAAAACTCTGACAGTGCACAGGGAAGTCTAGTGTTCAGATGTGGTTGTGGCCGTGCTGCAAACTGGTCCCACACAATCCAAAGGATCTTTTGTCCAGTGCTGTGAAAGTAGTTCAGGTGGTTGCAGAGACCTCAGCCCCTGATGCATGTGTCTTGGGTTCCTAAATGGGCAGTTTTTAAGCTATAGTCATATCTGCAGCCATTGCTCCCAATCCCAAAGAACATCTGCTGTGCAAGGTGTTTGTGGGAGGCAGGGGACAGGTTCTGGCCTCAGCCATATGCTGTGCCAGGGCAAAATCTGCTTCCTGGCATGACATCTAGCACATCTCCATTCCATCCTTCCCTAATGGTGAGTTCCCTCTTGGAGGCCTTCATATCCTGTCCTGTCAGCTGACTCCCATCTATGAGAAGGTTCTCATCAGGCTACACCTCAAAATGGAATAGGTGCCTCCCTAGACACCTGACTGTACAGGAGGGAGCTCTGGGGAAGGATGGTCTTTGTCAAGCCACAGAGTGGTCAGGTCATTCTTCCCCATGACCAATTATACCTAATTGCCCTGTATTTGTGTAATAAAGAGGGACTACCATGGGAATGCCTTCTCCAGCAACTGTGGGCATCTTTCTAACTCCACTTAGTCTTTGGAATAGACTTCTTTAAATGACAAATCTTTTCACTAAAAAAATTTCAGGTTCCACATGCAAAGACTTTCTTAGTTAACAGTTAATTGTTGAAGTGAATTTTGATAAAAAATGAACAAATTTACATGCATAATGTGCAGCTGCTCAGAAGTGAAGTGTCCAGGATATCTAATAAGATTTTGTGCTTTGATAAAACATAAGTTGGAGTTGCAGACATTGGTTCTGACATGCCCCCATAATGCCAATACTTTTCAAAGGTATAAGAATATATCTTATATATTTGCTGTTATTGGAACAGTGTATCACAGACTCATCCCTCTTAAGGGTTGGAAAGAAACTTTAAAAAAAAATGCCCTAAGCAGTCTACCTCTGGATCTTTTGTCTAAACACTCATTACTGTGTAAAATAGTTGGGGTGAACTCAACTGACTAGGCAGTCTGATTTATGCCTCTTTCTTTCAAAATAAATAAATAAATAACCTGGATCACTTCATCCCCATCTAAATTTTCAGACAATTTTACTATGCAAAATCTATCTTCCTTGATGCATCTATAAAAGAAATAAAATATATTCCAATTCCATCCATGCACTTTCAACTGCTTCATAAGTTATAATGTCATTCAGCTATGCATAGAGTAACAATAATAATAGAACCTACTACGTGTTTTTTTGGAGGATTTGTTTAATCCTCAGAACAATACTGTGAGGTAGCTACTATCATTACCCCCCCTTTGCACATGAATTTGGGCATACAGAGATTCAGTAACGTGACCAATGTCACCCAGCTGGTAGACTGAGAGAGCCCAGGCATAGTCTGGCTCCAGAGTGTATGATCCTGACCTTTATAAATATTATTGATAAATTAATTCAATAAATGTTGAATGAGCACCTACTCTGTTCAATACATTGTGCAAAAATTGTAGGTTTTCAAAAATAGTATGTGGTCCTTGCCCTCAGGAAGCTCCTCCTTGCTTGTTACCCTAATTAGAATGCAAAAGCAATGTGGTTATTTTCATCTGCCTGAACTTTCTTCTCTTTACCCCACCCCCCTGTCCATGGTGCTAGATCCTAGAATTTTAAACCAAAATCACAGATTTATAGAATTAAGCAAGATTTTAAACCCCAATTGAATTTCTTTATTTTACAGATCTGAAAACTGAAGTGCAGAGAAGTGTCTTGTTTGAGGTCACAAAGTTAATAATAAAATACAACTAGAAAAGTAGTCTCCTGTTTCCCAAGTCGTAAAATATATTTATTAAAATGTATGTAAGTTAGGCCGGGCATGGTGGCTCACACATATAATCCTAGCACTTTGGGAGGCTGAGGTAGAAGGATCTCTTGAGGTCTGGAGTTTGAGATCAGGCTGAGCAAGCGTGAGACCCTGTCTCTATAAAAAATAGAAAAATTAGTCGATGTGGTAGCACAAGCTCGTAGACCCAGCTACTCTAAGCTGAGGCAGGAGGATCACTTGAGCCCAGGAGTTTGAGGTTGCAGTGAGCTATGATGATGATACCTCATTCCAGCCAACACAACAAGAGAGACCCTGTCTCAAAAAAAAAAAAAAAAAAAAAAAAAGATGTAAGTTAAACTTGTACAAATTTAATTCTATTTTATATGCCTAAGTGAAGATTTCTGTTGAAGGAGTGAAATATTCCACAAAGGCAATTATCATTTTAGAAATCAAATAACCATCCGCCATCATGTCAAACCAGGTCTTTTATAAATCTTGGTAATCATATACTGGATTTGGTAATATCAGACAAAAAGAACTTCGGTTGTCTTATCAGCTGGCAAAATAAACAAAAATTCCCTAATACTGTGGGGAAGATGCTGAATAACACTGATAGAAAAATGTTGAAAGTTTAGGCTCCATACACATTTATGAGATTGCTATATCAAACCAGCAGCAGATACAGCATGGTTGACAGTTAAAACTCCCATAAAATAACAATAATAGTTAACACTGTGTACTTACCATGTGCCAGGCACTCTTCTAAGCACATTACATGCATGCTCTCATTTAATTCCCATGCAGTCTGATGGAGTTGACACCATTGTCTTCATTATTTTAAATGAGGAAACTGGACTGTAGGGAGATTAAGGAATTTGCACACAATCATAAGGCTAGGAAATAGGGAAAGCAGGATCATTTAGAGTGATAAGTCCTACTGTCAATGCCCACATTTTCATTGTAGAAGAGTGTAGACTGGACCCAGATGCTAAAAATTTCTGGTGAAAATTCAAAAGTGGTATTAAAAAAGCACATTATTCATTTGGGCCCTAGTCTGTGCTTCAACACTCTATTTGAATAAACACATAGAGACTATTGTGGTAGACATCATGGGGAGTATCAAAATGAATAAATATAACCCTTATGCTCAAGGATTTACAGCTAGATAGGAAGAATACTACAGGAACACACACAGCTGTAAAACAAGCCAGGTTGGCTGGCATGAACTAGAGCATATTCATGACATACCAAGTCATTTGCAGCAAAGGCTGTGCTTAAAAAGTGGGCAAGGAGATGTAACTGGGAAGCTAGATTAAGATCAGATAGTGGAGTGTAATAACTTCCTCACTAAAAAATACACACTTTCTGTAGAAGGCCAAAAGGCTTCATTGCAGGGAAATTGCATGGTCAAAGTTAGATGTCAGGAAGATTACTCTAGCAGTGGTTAGAGAGTGGACACAGAGGCCAGAAGCCAGTTTAGAAAGGCTTAGGGAAGAAGTGAGATAGCGCAGAACAAAAGGGGTAGCACTGCGAGTGGGGAGGAGACTGATACAAAGATATTATAGGGCATTTTCCATCAGAAATAGATCAACTATAAAAAATAAAAAAGAACAGAAGAAAGAAGAGGGAGAAGAGCTGACCTGTGTTTCGGGGTAAAGGGTAGTAATGTCTTTGGTGGGAGACGTGGAAACAGGAAAAAGTGCAGCTCTGAGAGCAGACGGGCTACGTTTACGTTAAGACATACTGATTTTGGCCTAGCGTGGTGGCCCAGCGGTGGAGCGTGCCTGCAGTCCTAACTCAGGAGGACCCCTTGAGCTCAGGCATTCGGGGTTGCAAAGAGTTATAAGCATGTGACTGCACTCCAGGCTATTAAAAAACAAAAAGACATGTTGGTTTTGATGGGCCAATGAAAGGTCCAAACAGAAATTTATACAGTCATTCACTGAGTGAGCAGTTACCAATGTCTGCTATATGGACATCCCTTCCGTAAATACTTAGAATGTAGTGTAATCACTACAGGAGGAGTTTTCTAGTGCTTCTTCTCACTTGAGACCATAATAAAGTATAACATACACATCCCACTCCAAAAAGATTCCCAAACAAATACAGTTGAAAAGTTGTCTCCTTCCTTTGAACTCCTGTGTAGTATTTTACCATCTGTACCACTCATGAGGTGCTTAGCACATATGATTACATATGTATCTATATCTAACTATACATATTATATATATATATATATATATATACATAAACTGTACAAGGGCTGTCCATAAAGTATCCAGCCACTGTTAATATAATTTTTCATATTATATGGCTGGATACTTTTTCCGGGCATCCCTTTTATATATAATTACATATAACTATATATATAGTTATATATATATATATTCCTTCCTCTTCCCATTGTCAAATTTTACCCATATCATAAGTGGCTTGAGAGGAGGCATCATTTTAGATATTCTTTGAATTTCCCACAGAAGAGTAGGAATTCAGTAATACGTTAAATTTTTCCAGGCATCAGTGAATATTGATAGAAATATCCTCATGCTTATTTTACCAGTGATGTTGTTAAATAAATGTGCATCTGGTTGCAAGATTGAATTACAGGTGTTTCAAACAGTATGGAAGAAACCTTTTTGCTTTTATTTTCTACAGTGAGGAGACATCTATTTTTAGCCTTGTATACCAGAAGGATCAGCAACATTTCACATCCAGAGCACATGGATGTAAAAGGAGCCACAGAGTCTAACTCTGCCTTGGACTGTGAAAAAGAGAGCTGAATGATGGCGAGGGCTAAGAAACTATTTAATATCCCACTTTCAATAGCAACCGTTTTACAAACAGGAAGAGGCAGCATACAAACTTTAGCAAAGGAATATCCAAACAACAAACCCAAAGCAGGAACTAAGAGACCCAACAGAAGCACCCTGGCTTAGCTGTTTTTAGAAACATTAACCCCATTCTGAAAGTCAAATAAATCCCTATAAACATTAAAATAAAACTCAGAGGTCTAGTTATTCTCTCTAAGAAGATTGCTTTTTCAGGTGTTCTACGCTTGATGACTATGCCAACTGATATTGGTATAAGTATGAAAAGGAGGGTGGACACAATTTTAGAAACAGGAATCTGAAATGTACCTGATAACCCTAATATCTTACTGTATATGTAAGAATTGACAGGCATCATTATCAGAGCCAGTAATGTTGATGTGCAAGTCATCAAAATGGCCAAAGTGACATCTCCTTCTAGAAGCAGAGCAAAGAGATAGCCCCCATCCCCTCCTGGGCATGTGCAGGTCATTACAAATCCAAAAGCTTGTGCCTCAGGCAATGCCAAAATCTGAGTCAAAAGAAATCCTCAGAATGGCATAAGAAAAAACTGTGTAACTGCTACAAGAATTACTGGCAAAGGTCTCTTCCATACTGTTTGAAACACCTGTAATTCAGTCTTGTAACCGAATGCACAGTTATTTAACAGTATCACTGGTAAAATAAGCATTAGGATATTTCTATCAATATCCACTGATGCCTGGAAAAGACTGCCTTTTGTTTGTTTGAGCACTTTGAATCTGACATTCTTTATTTCTTCAATGAGTCTTTCTTGCCTACCTTCAGAATCCCAGAGCTAAATGGTCAAATTCGTTTCTCCTTCTTCATCTGTCACTAGCTTTATGCTAAAGTTTGTAACATCTGATGAGGTCTTGGTCACATTCAGCACTTGTAGCATTTTAGGGTCTTCTGATTGCACAAAGAGGTAGCTGGAGTTAGACTGTTTATCTTTTAGCTTCATCTTACAGTGATGGTTTCTTCAGTCTGTGAAAAATTGTTTCAGTCTTCTCTATATTCAGAAAATTGAGAAATGATTTCTTTCTTTCTCTCAGAGTCACAAACAACAAGCATAGGACAATAAAAACTTTTGTAATCATTTTCAAAGCTTAAATAAATCATACCTGCAAAACCAATTTTTAAAAACTAAAGAACATTCTTTGCACAGTTGTTCCAGTGATGATCTTAGGTTGAATTAGGTAGCAGTTGTTTTTGCTGGATCAAAATCCAGTAGCAGGGGCTGGGCGCAGTGGCTCACTCCTGTAATCCTAGCACTCTGGGAGGCCTAGGCGGGTGGATCGCTCGAGGTCAGGAGTTCGAGACCAGCCTGAGCAAGAGTGAGACCCTGTCTCTACTAAAAATAGAAAGAAATTATCTGCTGACGCCACGGCACTCACTCTAGCCTGGGCAACAAAGCAAGACTCTGTCTCAAAAAAAAAAAAAAAAAAAAAAAAATCCATTAGGAGGGGCTGCTGTACTTTTCAAACAAAATATAAAGCTATCTAGTGAGCGACACAACCTGTTTAACTTGTAGGTAAGAAAATTTAAAAGCCATGGCATTTATCAAAGTCAATTTATTACAACAGAAATCTAATCTTTTTCCTCTTGACTACCTCATTTCCACTAATGAAAAAATCAGCCTCTTATTTACTGTAATTTAAATCCTTGGAGTCATTTTTTTAGTTCTCTTTCTTGCCATGAAAAATTTACACTAAAAGCAGTCAGGATCAAAAAGTCTATAACAAATATTGAGGAGGCCTGGAGGTTGGTGTTAATATTTTATTCACTCAAGTTAAAATCAAATAAATATTCACTGAACATCTGTTTGCCTGGGGCACTGAGCTGGTGGCTGGCTATACCGTAGTGATGGAGCCAGATGCAGTCTCTGCTCTCCTGGAGCTTAGTCGGGTGGCCTGTTATCAATAGTTGGAAAACTGCAGAGCCCGTAAACTAGCCTTGGCAGAATCCTTAGGTTGCTAATTAGTTCTCCTACAACTCTAAAGGGTGACTGTATCCTTCAGGCAAAAACTGAAACTGTTTTTGGTGTCCTTAGGTAGGAAAATAATTTCCTGAATGGCTACCAGATAACTTGGGAACACTGGAAAGTAGGTGCCTGCTACCATGGCCAAAGGTAACAGCCTGGTTAAGGGGCCACTGCTACTGGACACTTGAACCCTGGCTCAGTGGGGCCATGGAAAGACACTGAGTTAATTCTAATCTCTTCTTCCTTCTTTGTGACACTGATTCCTATTCACAATGATGGGCAAAAACATTCAAGTGACCCAACTTAGGTCATATCCGTTGGTTTCCAGGGATAAGGAAAAGCATCAGGCTTTTGGACTTCAACCCACAGACTCACACAATTGTGTATTTCCAAACAAGGGGAGGGTGTTCTGAGGCTAAGCAGAAAACAAACAGAAAAACAAACAAACAAAACCCCAAACACAACAACTGTCTACTATTGAGCCTACAGATCTAGTAGTCTCTAAACACATGGCCATTTCAGCGGGTCCTTAATGAAATCATGATGAAATTGTGTTAACTGAAAGGACAGTTTATATTAAGTATTTTAGACCATATTTTCCTCTTAAAAATTATGAAAGCCATTTTTATTAGACATTTTGACAAGTTTTTAAAAAATTTTATTGTTTATGTAGGTTGATATTTTGAACAAAATAGACTTTAGATCTCAGAAATTTTTTTTCCATGTACCACATTAAGAAATATAAGATATCTTGTCCCAAATGTGAGAATAGCAAATGGAACTAGTATGTTTAGAGACATTTCAGTTAAATTCCCAGGGAATTGCCCTAGTTTAAAATGACAAAAACCAAACAAACATACAACAAAAACTTTACAAAGCCAAAGTTATCTTTACGGTTATGTGACCAAATATCTTGATTCACAATTTTTGTTGCCCAGGTCAAAGATGTGAAAAATGTCAGTATTTTTCCCTCAGAATCCCCTATCTGCAACTTTTTCACTTCTTCAGGTTCTCTAAGCCCTTTCCGTATCTGAAACTATGGGGACTAAAACCAGACAAATTTAGGAAAAATTTGATCATCTATCACTCACACAAATAATGGGTCTTCAAAAAGTTCATGGAAAAGGCCAGGCACGGTGGCTCACGCCTGTAATCCTAGCACTCTGGGAGGCCGAGGCAGGAGGATCACTCGAGGTCAGGAGTTTGAGACCAGCCTGAGCAAGAGCGAGACCCCATCTCTACTAAAACATAGAAAGAAATGATCTGGACAGCTAAAAATATATAGAAAAATTAGCTGAGCATGATGGCACATGCCTGTAGTCCCAGCTACTTGAGAGGCTGAGGCAGAAGGATTGCTTGAGCCCAGGAGTTTGAGGTTGCTGTGAGCTAGGCTGATGTCAAGGCACTCTAGCCGGGCAACAGAGTGAGACTCTGTTTCAAAAAAAAAAAAAAGTTCATGGAAAATGGGTATGATGACAAAATGATTCGTGATTTCAAAATTTTTTTGCACCAAATAAACCTGTACTAACTTGTTTAACATGGCTAAATAGGATCTAGTGTGAGGTATGAAGAAAGATAATATATCAGTTTGAACAGTCCCTTTTATCAGAGCAACATGAATTCTGCTAAAATTGAATCAAGAACAAACATCAAATGTATGCAAAAGAGTGGGTGGAATAATGGCAAAATTATCAATGCTTTACAAAAATTTATGGGGACAATGGCCCCAAAGAAATCAGAAGTTTACAAGTAGATAATTTGTTTTAGGAAGGGATGAGATGATGTTGAAGATGAAGCCTGCAGCAGTAGACCATCCACATTAATTTGTGAGGAAAATATTTAACTTGTTCATGCCCTAATTGAAGAGCATGGACAATTAATAGCACCAACAATATCCAACACCATAGACATCACAATTGGCTCAGTGTACACAATTCTGACTGAAAAATTAAAGTTGAGCAAACTTTCCACTCAATGGGTGCCAAAACTGTTGTGGCCAGATCAGCTGCAGAAAAGAGCAGAGCTTAAAATGGAAATTTTAAACAATTGGGATCAAGAGAGAAATTCACAAAACAAAACAAAAAAACCCTAAGGAAAACCAAAACAGGAATGAAAGACCTTAAAAAAACTTAAAATATTGATATGTCAATGAGAGACATAAGTGAAATCAATACATTTGATAGATTTAAAAGAAAAACAATTTACATAGTAGATTGGTTATTTATAAAGTATAAATATCTATTATATTCTAAGAGCCTCTCTAGTTGACTAAACAAAATGAAAAGACAACCCATAAGAGAAATGATCAAAGGAGTGCATGGGCAATTCAGAGAAGAGCAATTCCAAATGACCAGAAAACATATTAAAAGATGCTCAGACTGGCTGAGCACACTTGTGGCTTACACTTGTAATCCTAGCACTTTGGGAGACTGAGGCAGAAGAATTGCTTGAGGTCTGGAGTTCAAGACTAGCCTGAGCAAGAGCAAGACCACGTCTGTACAAAAAAATAAAAAAATTAGACAGGCATGGTGGTGTACACCTGGTGGTGCACACCTGGTGGTGTAGTCCCAGCTACTTGAGAGGCTGGGGCAGGAGGATCGCTTGAGTCCAGGAGTTTGAGGTTGCAGCGAGCTATGATGACACAACTGCATTCTAGCTGGGATGACAGAGCGAGACCCTGTCTCAAAAAATAAATTTTAAAAAATGCTCAAACTGAATAGCAGTGATGAAAATGCAAATTAAAGCAATTATAAAATATCTTTTATAGCCACCAGACTGAACTTAAAAAGAGTGCTAACAGCTAGTGGAAACCGTGGGAGAAGGATACTCTCACATCTGGCCACAAGAGGCAGTATATTGAACTGGTTAGGATGGTAGGCTCTTACCACCTGAGTGACCTTAAGGAACACTTAACTCCAGATTACTCATCTGTGAAATGAGGATAAATATATTGCAGAAGAGTGATAAGTACTAAAGAAGATATAAAATCTAGAACCACAAAACAATTCATGGCATAGGTAGTAAGTCAATAGTTTGACTATTACAATATTTGTTAGTAGAAATGTGAATTTTTGCAACTTCTTTCGAAAGTTGTTTGGCAATATGTACTAAAATTTAAAATACACTTAACCTTTGACACAGCAACACACTCTTAGGAATTTATCCCACAGAAATAAAAGTATCAGACTGTGGATACTTAGCACTGTATCCAAAACTGGGAGCAAAGTAAATGCTCATCATTAGGAAAATGGCAAAATAAATCACAGTACACCTACACATAGAATATGATGAAGCTGTTAGAGAAAACAATTTAGAGTCATATCTGCTCATTTGAGGGAATTTCTACTAAGCATTAATGAGAAAAGAATATATAGAGAAGAGGATATATAATCCACCCAAAACCTTCTTTATTTTCACTTTTAGCCTGATATATGGACTAAATGAATGATTCCATTTTTACAAAATGATGACTTAAAGACACTCCTTATGCTTTTCATACATATATTAATACAAGTAGAATACATTTCCATTTATTTAAAGTTACACACATGTATATACACAAATACACACACTTATATACATGGATGTATGCATGTATATATATGCATATATATGTGTATACATGTGTTTTTATATATTACATATGAAAGTATATATATATATATGAACACACAAACACACATATATCTCTATACAGATGCATACATTTATGATAAGGGGAAAAACTTACGTTTAAAAACTTGTGGAGTGCTCTATGATGTATTATTACGTGTGTGAAGAACACTGTCACTGAAGCCTGACTGCCTTGTTTCAATTCACAGTTTTCCACTTAGAAGCTATTATATGTCACTAGCAAGCTACTTCACCCTTTCAGGTAAGAGTTAAGAGTGCATACCTCATAAGCTTGCTGCAAGGATGAAACATGTTAGAAGAGTGCCTGGAACAAAGTGAGTGCTATAGAAGTTTTTGTTATTATGCTTTAAGTTATAAAAAATTACAAAATGATGTGAATAATATTATTGGATACTTCGGAGCAGGTCATATCAACTTTGTCACTATTAACATTTTGGACCAGAAAATTCTCTGTTGCAGGCCACGTCCTGTACACTGTAGGATGTTTAACAGCATCTCTGGCCTCTACCCACTAAATACCAGTAGCACCCTATCCTCAACTGTGACAGCCAAAAATGTCTCCAGACATTGCCAAATGTCTCCTAGGACTGCGGTTCCCAACTCCCAGGCCATGGCCCAGTACCAGTCCGTGGCCTGTTAGGAACTGAGCCACGCATCACCACCTGAGCTCCATCTTCCTCTCCGACTTCCACCCCCGTCTGTGGAAAAATTGTCTTCCATGAAACCAGTCCCTGGTATCAAAAAGGTTGGGGACTGCCGTCCCAGGGAACAAATCACCTTCAGTTGAGAACTACTGCTTTAGGAGGATGGAAATGGATGAAGGACATAGGAGAGTGTGTTTTTTTGTTTCCTATATACATCTTTTAATAGTTACATTTGTTAAAAGCAGGTACTACTTTTGCTGTTTTTAAAACGTCCAATAAATAAAATTTCAAAAAAGGAAAATATTAAGGATAAACATTAAAATAAAAAAATTATCATCAGTGGTTTGTAAAGCAGCAGAATAAATTCGGTCAATACAAAAGATGACAGGAAAGAAAAAGAAAAATTCAAAAAAGATGATGAGCAGAAAGCATAAGATGGAAGGAATACGTTCAAATGCACCAGTGATCACAATAAATATAAAAGGATTCAACTCACCTATAAAAGAGGGATACCACCAAACTGGATTAAAAAAACAAAGCCCAGCTACATGCTGCTTACAAGAGACATCCTAAAACAAAACAACACAGAAAAGTTGAATATAAAGGGATGAAAAAAAACATAATAGTTAAATATTCACCAAAAGAAAGCTAGTGAAACAATATTATGATAATTCAACCTTTGTGGTGGCTTCAAAAACACACCAAAAAACCCCAAAAAATTCAACATAGGATTTAAGAGAAAATTCATAAAGAAGACATAACAATGAAAAAATTCTATACATCTAGTAATACACAACTCAGCAAAACCATTAGAACCACAAGAAAAAAACTAACAAAACAATAACCAAAACTAACAAAACGATATGGAAGGTTTTAACACATCTGTCTCAGAAACTGATAGATGAAGCACCAAAAATTAGTAAGTACACACATGCACAGGCACACACACACATACACATGGGCATGTATATGGACAGAGAGAGAGAGAGAAAGGATTTAAAGCAAACAGGGCAGAATGTAAATAATTGGTATCTTTGGGTAAAAGATATGGAAAAGTTCTTTGTACTCTTCTTGCAACTTTTCTGTGTTTGACGTTGTGTGAAAATGAACATACCAAAAAACCCCACCCAAACAATTACATTAACAATAAATAAGTTCACCATTCTATGTAAGAAGTTGAAAAAGAACATCAGAGAAAATCTAAACAAAGCAGATTTAATATAATATTAAGAGCAGAAATTAGTCAAGCAAAACAACATAGAAAAAATAGGTCGATAAAACCAAAAAATGGTTCTTTGAAAAGACAGAAAAAAAATTAAGATAAACCTCCAGCTACACTGTTTAAGGGGGAAAGAAATAAAAGTACAAATGAAAAATATTAATCATGAAGTAGAATAAAGACACTAGAGATTTAAGATCATAAAAGAACAACTTGGTTAACTTTATAACATCCTAACTGATAGAGACCACATGTATTTACAACTAAAATGACAATTTTTAATCAATTAATACTTGGAGACCTTCTTCCCAAAAATTAGATAGCCATAAGATTAATGCCTTTCTTTCCTCTTCATTCTAGCCTTTACTTATGATTTGACTTGAATAATACAACAATGATAAAATCTCAAATCAGAGGCACAAAAAATTCCATTTCAATGCCACATTTGCCAGACTGGAATTTAGAGGGGACCTTAAAACCAATTTTTTTTTTCCTAATGAAGGATCCATATAAAATCCTTGCATATGTTTCTCTAAATTTAATTTTTTAACATATAATATTTTCACACAATTGAAAATACAGGTTTGTATACAGTAAAAGCTCTCTCATCCTTGCTCTCTATTAAGTACTTTTCCTTAGAGGCAATCAAGATTTCCAGGGTTTTTAGTATATTTTCAGAGATGTTCTATGTTATAGATAACTAACACAGCAAATACACACACATTTTATACTATATATACTGTTCTGTGCTTTGATTTTTCCACTTAACAATATATCTTAGACAATATATAGGACATCACTCCATAATAAATAAATTCCTTTCTTTTTTTATAGCTGCCTCGTATTCAATTAAATGGATATGCTGTTAGTATAACCCAGGATATGTTGTAGTAACAAACAATCCCCAAATCTCAGTGACTTAAAACTACAAAAGTTTACTTCTAGCTCATGCCACATATTTATCAGGAGTTTACTGGGAGTTCTGTTCCATTTCTACACCACTAGGGCACCCAGGCAAATGGAGCAGACTCTATTCGGTCACTCTGATAGTAGGAAAGAGAATTCTGGAAAGAATCACATTGAAATTAAACTGTTTGATGAAACAGGTGTATGTGCAAAGTGACCCCCAAATGCTGAAGAAGCCAAGAAACCAAAGGAGGAGGCAGACAAAACCAGTTTGTCAGTATAGGATGATTTATCAGGGGGACTTACAGACAGAAGCATGGTCTTAGGTGGGTGCAAGACAGGTATCTTCACATTGCAACCCCCCAGAGCCAGGGCTTATGTCTGGGGAAAAAGAATACATGCTCTGGAAGGAATGCGTAGGTGGCTGAGAAAATTCTGCTCACGTCACAGTGCACCAGCATCAAAGGTGTAGAATTTACAGTGAGTAGGTTTTCCTACATAAAGAGTAATACATCAACTAGACATTTTGGAGGCATTTCCAGACTCAGGGTTAGTGAGGCATATTAGCATTTAAAGATAAAGTCACTCTTGTTCCCACACTCCACCTCTCTAATCTGGCTCTTATAACCTTATGTGCCTGCCCACCTCTTCCGCAATGCTCCCTGAGCCTTTAGATGGGGCATCTGGGGCCAGGCATTGTACAAGTTTACTTTTCAGTTGTAAGAAGAGGCCACAACAGTAGTATAAACAACAAGAAGTGACACCTGTGCCAAGAACAAAACCAAAAATGAACAACAGCTTTTGCCTCCATGAGCCCCCAGAACTAAACAAAGAGGGAAGTCATTGGGAGCAAGAAAGGGTAGGGTCAGACATTGCCATTCTCTGGCTCTGCATGTCCTACAGGGCTAAAGTTATATTGTCAGAATTATCTGGAATATATACACAACATTCAGTTTTAATGACGGCACAAGTTCCCTCCTTGTGCAGCAGTTAAGGTATCTAATGCCATACTATTTTGCAAAGCAACCTTACACATGAGGGACATTTCAGAGTTCACTGAAGAAATACTTTGGAAACTGTTATTGAGAGCCCATTGAGTATAGTTAGGCCTTCTGTATGCCAGATCACATCCTCAATGCCTAAAGATGGTACAAAGATTGAAGCTAAATGATCACACCAACGGAAAACAGATCTTGTTCATCTATTAACCATATGTGGGAGATTAACATGTTTACCAGTTGATCTTGTCCATTGTCCTTGGACCCATGGAAAACCTAAAGTGCATCATCCTAGTCACTTTGACAGTAACCAAGGCAAGAGGTGGATCCACATAACCATTCAGTACTATTTGAAGCAAACCCATTTAAGCTGGGTTGTCAAGACCAGTCTGTAGCAAACCAGTTTGTGCCTTGCAGGATTATAATATTCTGGCATTGCTCCTGGGGAATCCACCCTATCACCCAGGTACTGTTAGCTCATGAGTCATAGGTGTGATTTCATTGTTCCCAACATAAGGGAACCATTGACTTAAGTGCCCTGCAGTTGGTGTCAGCCAAATGAAACCATCCCAAATTTGAAGAAAACCCTCTTTATAGTGAGAATTATGGGATCTTTCAATAGGGACCATTATTTTAGGATCTAGCTGTGGAGAAGCTATAGCTATTACACGTTCTTGTGTGGCATTTATTGAAAAGGGCTTTCCATATCCAGAACTTTAACTGTCTTATTAATAGGCCAACTAATTACATCATCCCCTGTCATATCAGCTAATGTTTTATTCCATTGTTGAAGAACTTTAATGAATGTTTGTAAATGTCACTGGTCATCTCCCTGTCTAGGTGATACCCAGCAAGGCAGACCAGAGGTTCTAGAAAAAATGCAACAAACTGCAAACCCAGTCAGTATGCTTTTGCAAGCTGTCAGCATAATGTTGAGCCCAATGTAGGGAGAGGTTCATTTCTCCTTTCGTAGGGCAGAGCAGCAGCAGGAACAAAAGACTGTGGGTGAAACACAATTGTTTAGTGGGAACCTGGCAGAGCAGTTTGTCCTCATTACACAGCATGACTATGGTAGCTTCATCCCTGTGAGTTAGGACACAGGCAGCCTGAGGATGATGGGCAGGGGTGCATACCAAACACGTTGCCTGATGGGTGAAGTTACCAGTATTATCTGTGAGGTTACAGAGATGGCAAAACACCATGCCACATGGGCTATCAGAGAGCCCTTTAAATGGGGCTGTGTTCCAGTGTAGAGATATGTGGACCGTTTTGGCCTCGAATTCAACTGAATCAACGAAGATCACTTTAGCTGGCCAGGGAATTCTTCGCTCTCTAGTAAGAAATACCCTATCCAGCCTGGGGGAAGTTGCCAGTCCAACCTCCATTCAGGTAGCCCCTGCCCTGGCTCAAGATCTTGGGGAGTCCTATATAACATTTGCCATTGGCCTTTTATCAGCTCAGGCAGAAATGCATCTGGTTGGATTTTCTTTACCACTATGGCTAATGGACCCTCCTCTAAGGTGCTCCCAAGTTGTTTGTATGGTGCCAGCCCCATATTTGTTTCAACCAAATTGAAGTTTTTAATGGTTGAGGCAAAACCTTTGTAAAAGTTTGTATAAGTACTCCTAGTTATGCTTTCAAAATGCCATTTTTCCTTTCAATCAACCCTGCTGCTTGGGGGTTATACAGTAAACGAAATCTCCAGTCTGTATCCCTTTCATGTGCCCAGCCTTGGACATGATGTCCGGTGAAATGCGTGCCCAGTCACTGTGAATGCACCGAGGGTATCCATATGTGACACCGAGTTGTTCCAAGCCCTTAGTGGTGGCTGGCTGGTTTGCCCTTTTGCAAGGGAAGGCCTGTACAGTCCCATGGCATTATCCACATGTTAGTGCATACTTTTGTCCCAAGCTTGCAGGCAGGGGTCAGACATAGTCTGTCAGCCTCTTGCAGGGGTGACTGTCTTATGTCTGTGTCCTGGTGGGTGTGGGATGCAGTGGGGGCGCAGGCAGGAGCAAACTAAGCAGTCTGTTACTGCTGCCACTAGATCTGCATAGCGGAGGGGCAGTCCTGCTCCCTTTGCTACTTGTCAGCTCACTTGTGCACTGCGATGCCCATTATGTTTATGTACCCAGGCAGCGAGCTCAGATGCCTGTGAAGGAGCCAGTGTTCTAATGTTTGCTAGGGTATCAGCCTCCATGTTACCAGGGCCAGGGGGTGAATCTGACCGGTGCTGAAACATGAGACACAGTTAGGCTTGCGGTGGGTTCTTGTAGCCTCTCCCAAATGTCTTTCCACGTGGCAGCTCCCCGTAAGGGTTTTTAAGCACATGCCAATTAACTCGGGCATATTGGGCAAGCCGAGTTTTAAGTCCCTTAAATACGGTCCAGTTGTCTCTACAGAGAACTATAGGCCATGGTGCATGGGTACAAACCAACTCTATGGCCTAGAGTCCTGCCCATTGACTGTTTTGCTGTATTCCCATTTCATCCCATATGGTATCCATCTGTGGTTGTGTTGCTTCTGCTGTCAATACACAGGGGTTACCTTGACTTCACCCATCTGAGTACCAAGCATTTTCAGGAATGGGCTGTGTCTTCATGTACCATTGGAGGCATCTCCTATGGGGGCTCCACACTAGGGCAGCACGGGTCTCACAGTGCACTGGCCCTAAGATAGCATGCAGTTCCTTCCCCAAGGGGCTCATGGAGAGGGCACTATGTTGTTGCAGGTATGCATGTCACTTTTGTCATGGAAAACAACCCTTCTATCCAACCCTTGATAGGGACACCTGTTCTTACTGTTACCAGCAAAGCAGCAGTTATGGGTTCAATTTGCTGCAAGGCCTTGTATACCCCCATGACTTGTTCAATTGGGGAATAGCGGTTTCAGCACCCTTCCATAGTGACCAGAATCCCAGGGGAACTGCTTTCCCACGCTGGACTTGCCAGAGAGCCCAATTGGTCCCCTCAGGTCTTATGGTCACATTTAAAGACACTGGTATACCAGAAAGGGGAGAATCAAAAGCTTGTGCCTGGGCCATTAATATTTTAGCCTTTTCAAATGTTGTTTTTGTTCTTTATCCCAGTATCAACTAGATCCCTTCTTTACTAGTCAGTATAAGGGGCATAAATTTGAGTTAAATGTGGAATAAAAACCCATCAATATCCCAAAAGACCTAGGAAACTTTATAAGTGTTTAACTGTTGTAGGCATGGAAAACTGTATTTTGTCAGTGACTGCCCCTGGGATAAGTTCTGTCTTACCCAGCCAAGTGGCCCCTAGGAACTTTACAGCTGGCCTGGGCCCTGTATCTTTTGTGAGTTGATGGCCTATGCTCTGGATTGAAGAATGGTGCAAAAGGTGTCAAGGTGGTGTTGTAGCAATGACAAGTCTTTAGAGGGTAGCCTATCATCAACATATCATCAATGTAATGAGACCATTTAACAGCAGGTGGTGGTGGACATAAATCTCTAGCAATCATTCCTTGACAAATAGTGGGGCTATGTAGATAACCTTGGGGCAACACTTGGAATGTCCAGTGCTGGCCCTTCCAGGTAAAAGTAAATTGGTTTTGGATGTGGTAGTGCATGCCTGTAGGACCAGCTACTCAGGAGGCTGAGGCAGTAGGATCGCTTGAGCCCAAGAGTTCGAGGTTGCATTGAGCTATGATGCCACTGAACTCTAGCCTGGGTGACAGAGCAAGACCTTGTCTCAAAGAAAGAAAAAATTGATCCTGACAGTCAGGGTGTAAAAGGATGCCAAAAAAGGTATTAGCTAAATCTAACACAGTATAAGTTAAGGTACCTTCTGCACCGGTGTTCGCTAAAGCTAGGGTTCTCTGCTTGCATTTTGGACTCCAATAGAGAGTACGTTCCACATGGGGCCTCTGGTTGCCCCCTCTTGCTTGTAAGTGGAGGTAACTTTGGCCCCACCCCTAGTCTCTAGGCTGGGGAGGAGTCTACCCTGAAATGCAGAGATTGGGGTTTCTAGACATGGAATTTCTTTTTCTCTTTTGTCTTCCTCTGGTGGGGCACTAGGGAGAGGTCTAAACTGCCGATTGGGAGTAGGATCTTTCCAAAGGCCCACCAATCCTGCATTGGGTTGTTGATTTATTTCCTTTGTCCAGCTGAAATCAGATCATACCATATTTGCTTCCTAGTAATCTTAACTTGGCCCTTTTGACCTCCCTTATGATCCAGCAGACTTTGTTTCTCTTTTTTTTTTCCTTTTCCTTTAGTAACTAGTCAGACCTCATCTCTTTCCAATTTCTGCAAGATCACCTTTCCCATTTCATATACATCTTGTCCCACAAGAGGGTTCAAGAGGAATATGAGAGGGTCGTGCTACTCCTGGGAGCAGTATGTCTCTCTCTTTTTTTTTTTTGCTTCATTGCCCAGTAGGGAGATGCCATCCCCACCAGTGTCCCATCGCCTCATCATCCATGTGGCTAAGCTTTCTCTCCACAGCTGTTCAAAAGTTCGTTGTCCAATAATTCTGCTGAGGGCTGCATGTGTTGGACTTTTGCTTTTTGCTGCATGAGTGGTCTTGCTTTCAAAAGAGGACAATTATCCTCCTCTTCCGAGATAACTTCTGTGTCACCACCTGAGTCACTAGTTTGTTTCCAAGAATTCCAGGTATTTGCATCCCAGTCTGGTTTGGCAAGAACAGCCCGCCTTTTGGCAGGGGCGGCTTTCTCCCTCCCAGCCACACAAAGTGGCAAGCTAAGGTGTCCGACTTTGCCTCCTGAGTCCAAACTTACCCACCCCAACCAGACACTAACACGGATATGGAAGTTCTCGTATCCTTTTCTAATTGTAGTTCTTCCTCTAACTTTCCTACTCTTGCCTCAGCCACTACCTGTTTTTCTATAGCCAATTGCACAGTCCATAACAGCGACAAACTCACTGTCGTCCCTGCTTGGCAATCTTTCTTATCCCAGTGAGTCATATGGCTTTCTACTAACAAGCAGGCCAGACCCTCTGGTGTTTGCGGAGCGTCCCCACCCTCATGCAAGGGTCCACAGGCATCTGGCAAATGGACAGTGCCACCCCACACAGAAGAGGAGGGCCACCCCGGGATGGCCCCTGTGCATGCTTCTTTCCCCTGGCCCACGCTTTGGTTCCTGGCTCCTGGCTGGGTCACCACTTGTTCCGTGAAAGGGCCATATATGCAAAGTGACCCCCAAATGCTGAAGAAGCCAAGAAACCAAAGGAGGAGGCAGACAAATCCAATTTGTCCGCATAAGATGATTTAATAGGGGAACTTACAGACAGAAGCTGGTCTTGGGCAAGCATGAGACAGGTAAATCTCCACTTCTCCGCACCACAACACCCCCAGACTCAGGGCTTATATCTAAGGGAAAAAGTATACATGCTGGGAAGGAATGTGTAAGTGGCTGAGAGAATGCTGCTGGTGTCACAGTGTACCAGCATCAAGCGTTGTTTTGGAGGAAAGGTGAAACGTACAGTGAATAGGTTTTTCTACATAAAGAGTAGTACATCAACTAGACATTTTGGAGACATTCCCAGACTCAGGGTTAGTCAAGCAGATTAGCATTTAAAAATAAAGTCACTCTTTTTTTTTTTTTTTTTTTTGAGACAGAGTCTCACTCTGTTGTCCGGGCTAGAGTGAGTGCCGTGGCATCCTCCTAGCTCACAGCAACCTCAAACTCCTGGGCTCAAGCGATCCTACTGCCTCAGCCTCCCGAGTAGCTGGGACTACAGGCATGCGCCACCATGCCCGGCTAATTTTTTCTATATATTTTTAGTTGGCCAGA